>CM028920.1:4282500-4912500 GCA_016801845.1 Polydactylus sextarius | reverse complement strand
ACATTACCTCAATTTTCTTCTCACGATACACAGCGTTTCCACTTTGATTGTAAATATTGTCATTTTAATTTAATTGTATTGTTGGATGTCTCTTTTTTCAGTGATCAAACCAATAAACAACAAAACTTTGATTCTGATTGTGACTATTTCTTTGATCAAATGTAATAGATTAGAAGTATAAAATATCATGAAATGGATAAAAGTCCCTTGAATTTACTTTACTCTCCAACATTACTCTCTGCTTCTAGTAGTATTTATGGCAGAAGAACTCAGTGTCCACAGATTGGATCTACAAAAGCAGCTAAAACCTCCTGGTGCCACTGGAGACTTGGTCTGATGATATTTGGATCTTCCAGAAACAGACACTCCAACATTAACACCTACTCTGACTGGTCATGAGTACAGAGGTGAACTATTCTCTCAAGCTCTTGTTTTTCATTCATTTCACACCATTTTTTTTTCATGCGCTCAGCCAAGTGCTTTGAAATCTTCATGATACCTTCAAAACACTGCACATCAGCGTCAGTGAGTCGTACCACCACCAGAGACCAGTGTTTCCACAGGGTTACTTCAAAACAAAAGACAGGAAATTAAATAATAAAGCTGTGAACTGAGTAAAGAACTGAGAAATGTTTCCAGCTGCTTCTCTCTCTCTCTGACATACAGTGCCAGAGTTTGCTTCTAAACTCTAAGACAACTTGCTCAACATACGACAGGAAGCCAGACCAGCAGAAAACTACCAAAACCCTGAGGAACAATCGAAAGTTTCCTATGCGACAAACCTACACTGGAGACAAACACCAAGATGTTTGGGTTTTCAAAAGTTGGAGCTGTCATGATGTCCAACTTTATATACAGTCAGTACTGGTCACGGTCGTGACTCCAGAGGATGTAACACCTCTACGTCCATGTCTTGTTGTATGTTTTCTGAATTTAAAAATCTTCCAACAGAAACTCAATTGTTTTTGTCTCCTCCATTTGGGCTTGGCCTTCGCAAAGGGCAGTAGTAAAAAAAAAGTGGTGTTGTTGACCTGTTCTACTGCAGAATCCTTTCTGTGCCCTGAGGTCTAAACTTATCCCTTTTGTCTTCTGTGCTGCTTTGGCACAGGGTCGTTCCTGTGAAAACCAAACACACTGAGGTCTATGATTTATCTGCGTTCTTCATTCACTTCCTGTAAAGTTAGATGGAAGCAGAAATTGCTCATATTTAAAAAGTAAATAAATAAAAATAAAATACTGGATACATTAAAGTGTCTCTCTGAATATTTACATACTTACAGTACATAAAAGAAAGGGAGAAAATGTGTTTCCTGTAATGTGAGTGGACAAACCCTTTAAGCACAGAGCAGATCATGCGTCACAGTGATCAGGAATTACATTTTTTAAAGCTCCCAGACCTGCACAGACTCATACAGGAACACAATGTACCAAAGCCTGTCTGATTACTGAGTCATTAGCATCAGCTGTAGTGCAGCTAGAGTGAATTGCAGGAGAGCTGCAGACCTGTGAACAGACTAGAGTTTTGCCTGAGGTTAGTATGAAAAAAGGAAGAAAAAAAATCATATTGGCAGCTTTCCTGGAGATAAACCTTAAATCTTGAGAAAACAAGACAAGAAACATGAAAAGACAGTGACTCATCACATCACGCATCTCCATCTCCATCTGTATTCATGCACAGATGTGAGTTCACACACAACTGTCGCTGCTTGTGTCCAGCTTTTCCAAGTCAAATTGATGTGCTGCATCACCGCAAATCTCTAATGGAGTGAAGTGTTTTTTTTTTTCTTCTTCTTCTTCTTTCTCTTTTTGAAGACAGACTCATTTAAGTTTCATCAGGCTGCTCCTTAGGGGGTTGGGGTTGAATCCCAGCCAGCGAGGAGAGAGGGAGAGGTGCTGCCGTGACGTCTGATGACCAGATCTAACAGAGCGAAGCCTCCACTCATCTCCTGTCGCTCAGTGTTTTGCTCATCACATTAGGACCAAGTGTACGGAGTGTTTTAGTGCTTTATATTCATCAGTACAACAATCACACAGCAGGGTCAGATTAACCTGCTGCAGGGCGCCGGAGGAAAAAAAAAAAAAGCGAGAAGTGGGCATCTAAACAGCACAGCACGATCCAGTCAGATGCATCTTGAACAACAAGAAGTGTAACAAAAACTGTAATATTCCCTCGAGACAGAGCCACTGAAAAACAGCACTGAGAAATAGAAGACTTTATTATTTCAGTTTATATGGTGCAGAAGTTTCCACACAGAAGAAACAAAGTAACTCTGAAATGATGTTTCCTGATATCCAACAGAGTTCAAGTGAGTTCTTTTCATAAATTCATAAGCAACAGTTTCTGTGTGTGACTGAGTCTGCAGAAACTCCACATTGTCTGAGCTCTCTGCTCACACTCTAACTTTGTGCTCTTAGTGCTCTAAGCAAATGCAATTCCAGTATCATATATGCAGCAGTCTGATTTAACTGGCCTTGGCTCCAGATGCGTATACCTTTAGTGGAAAGTGAGATTGAGTTGTAGGAAGGGATGTGCTGTAATGATAAGACTGTGCTATCTCTATTTTACCAAGTCATTTCAGTGTGTATTTTAATCCTAAAATCTCATTTCCCAACACAAACACAATCTTCCTGTTGTGTAAGAAAATGGTGACCTTGTTTCACAAGTTTAGTTTAGTGTGGATGATTGACAGCTCCCTCCCGCCCGAGGTTAGATTTGTTGTACCTCGGGGAGAGTGAATAATTAAACCTTCATCATTTCTGTGGGTACGGAGATTTTGGTGAGTTCACATATTGGCCAACATGGCCCCCACCAACTTCATCCTGTCAAGTGAAAACACATGTTGAGGGGGTGAGCAAGGTTTAATAACCAATAACCAGAGAGGGAGTGATATGTTTCCAATCTGGGATGTGACTTGATTTACAATATGTACAAATTAGAATGTACAATCCCCGATCTTACTCCATCACCTTTGACCTCCAGCTAAATCTGATCGATCTATCTTTGAGTTCAAGACAGTGTTTCCTGCAAATTGAAAAATTGGAAAAAATCCTTTCACAGGGTCAAAAATGTGTCAAAGTCCTTGATGCTTAAAAATCTTGTCAGTTCTCCCTTTGGTTTGAGATTTGAAAGGATTCATGTTCACACGAATGAGACGGACAGGCAACATGAAACATAACCATGAAACTGACTGTAGGTCAAAGGTCACGGTGACCTCACATCTTGTGAACACATTATATCAAAGATGTTCTGAATGAATTCAATGACATTTAGTACAAACGTTGAATTGAAATCCATTATGAGCTGATTATAATTTGATGGGTAAAGGTCAAGGTCGACGTCACTGTGACCTTTTTGAATGTGATATCTCAAGAGTGCCTTGATGGAATCATTACAAATTAGTCTAGTTTAGAGTTTAGTGTTCGAAGATGACATCAGAAAACACGGTGAACGTGATGAACGTGTTATCTTGAGAACACAGCGATGAAATCCTTTCAGATATGGCACAAATTCACTCAATATGTTTGCCAAGTTCAACAAATGAACTGATCTGATGAACTTAAATCATCCAACCTGTCTCCTACAGCGACATCCCATCAGATTAGACTAATCTGAAAACAGATAGAATCGTGATAAACTAAATTTAAAAGTTACGCAGCCAGAGACAACATGAATGTGGGATCAGTTTGTTCACATGAAGACTCACATGTCTCATGTGGAAGATTGAAATCACACAGCTTATCCTGATATGTGGACAATAAACAATCGTTTTGTTTACATCTCAATCATGGTTTGTTCCTTTAACAAGCAGCGTTAAAGGAATATTTCCCACCGAGTTAAACCTGTAATCTGCTGCACTGCTTTACGTCTGCTGACAACCAGTTAGAAGATTAGCTGTAGATACACTTGCTCAATATGGAATATTTTCTGTGGTTACTGATTATAGTTTACATGAGGTAAACTATTAGTGTGTGTGTGTGTGTGTGTGTGTGTGTGGCTTAACAGATTGTTTTCTGTGTTTAAGCTGTTATTTGTGTCAATATGTTTTAGCAATGCCGAACAAATTTGAGCGTGGGAGCATTGGTACACTGGACTGTGTGTCTGTGTGTGTGTGTGTGTGTGTGTGTGTGTGTATGAGAGAGAGAGAAATGGGAGAGTGAACACGATGTACCCAGGCACAGTTTTCCTGGGCTGTGTCCAACTGTAGGAGTCTGTTTGCAGCTATGTACTTTGGGGACACCTCCTATCATGCCCCCCCCTCCTATTCTCTGTTCTCACCCCAAACCTGATCTACCCCTGTGACCTCACTTCACCCCCACACCTCCCAACACTACTGCCACTGATACCCCTCCAGTGCCCTTGACTTCCTGTCTTGTGCTGCTATCTGCTCACGTCTTCCCTGAGCTCCTGCCATTTTCCTCTAAACCTGACCTGAACCCTTTCAAGGTTTTCAGCAGCCACTTAATGGTTTTTATACAACACCCCCACCCAAAACACCCACCCACAGGCTCCTTTGTCTCTCTCCTTGTATTTCGCCATCCCTTCCTACCTTTCACTTGTCCTCTGAAAGCTTAGCAGTCGAGGGTTTGGTCATGTGAGGTGAATGCGGTCTCCTGTGCCAGGCCCGCTGGCTGGCGCCAGTATAAAGACAAAACAGAACCCCCCCCAAAATACACACTGACACACACACGGACACACACATACACACATTTAAGCTCTACACTAACACGTGCACTGAGAATTTAAAGTGGTAATCCTTGCGATCCTCTTGTTTTTATTTTGGCAGCAGATCTGGTGCTAAGCAGTCATTACGCAGCTGCTTTGACTCCGAGGACTGAGTCTCTATTCTGATGAACATCCTAACAACACTTCGTCTTCTGTTCATTTGGGAAAAATCACAAATCGACGCCAAGGTATTTTTCCCAGGAAAGCCCACAGGGAGCTGGGTTACGGTGTGAAAGCGTCAGACTCGACACCAATTTTGTCCCAGAGGATGAATGTGGTACTACGTGGTATTTCCTCTAAAGATAAAATAAAAACTAAACACTAAAAACTTCAGTTGAGGTGGCTCTTTATCAGAACTGATTCTATAATGATGACCCAAAACACAAGTGTCAGTATTTCACAACAGGCGAAGCAAATGAGCAAAGCAAATCTCTATAAGTCAAGAAAATCCGACTAGACTGAAAACTTCAAGCATTTTAGAGAAGAGGGTTTGTGTTGCAGACAAGTTAAATTGTTTCAAGTTAAACCAGCAGGAGATTTGAAGTGTCAATACCAGATTTAATGAGTTGTTAAGATGGATTTTTTTTTTCCCAGCAGCAGCAGCAGCAGCAGAAGAAGAAGCTTCTCTCGGGATCACACTCTCCAAGATCAGGGAAGAAGAGGATGAGTGAGGGATTCAACGCCCGGGCGAGATACAAGAACACTGATACAGGAATAGAGAGCTGAGCAGGCAGGATGGAGGGAGATGAACGAGGGAATGAGGGAAACGCCGGGATGAGCGAGGGAAATCTGGGTTTAAGAGCTTTGCTCTGCTTTAACACGAGCAAATTATTCGGAGCCTGCAAACAATGGAGCCGAGAGAGGGGAGCGGACTCAGCCGAGATCAACACCATGTAGGAATTAATGAAGTTCTCTGCCAACACAGAGAGCTTCTGCAGTCACACACACACACACACACACACACACACACACACACACACACACAAAAAGAAGTCTCACACTTAATTATAAGCGCTGCACTGATTAAGACACAGTGATTTCTGTCTGTTTTAGAGATTTGTCGTAAAATTAACCAAAGTTGAGCAAAAAGTTTGGCTTGCAGAAAAACAATAAAAGAACTTTTAACAGTTTTTTAAACTTTGATTTGATAGTGAAAGATAGTGAAACAAGTCCAAAAACCCTTAAGTTAAATAAAAGTAGAAATACTACAATATATGACCGCATCACAAGTAAAAGGCCTCAAGTATCCGTTTGAAAACACTTTCACCAGGAAGCAACACAAGACAACATACACTTTTGCTCACTGGACCCCCTAGTGGTCAGAATCAATAATTGCATCTTTAAGTGATAATATTAGCAGATAGCAGCTTCTGTTGGTATCAGCATGTACACTGACTGATTATTACTGTTATGTTTATACAGTTGGTCTCATTTATATCAGCTTGTCATTTTTCTACTGTAGTTATGCTGCACTGATGTCATTTTGAGCAATAAGTTACTTAGTGTTTAACAGTAAAGTGTTCTGCCTGAACTATTTTTGAGGGTTTATTGAAAAAAACAAAAACATTCTTATGTTACATAAAGAATATATCAGCTGCTAAATGAGATGTTTAGTCTCTAATTTCAACATAACATACAAATAACATCTCTGGTCTTTAACATCCCGTTGGTTGGGCTAAAGTGTATAGTATGTATAGCATCTAAATTTTTTTTTTTTTTTTTATGTTTGTTTTAGCATAATTTTTTGATTGTTTTGGTTGCAGCAACTGATTCTGACATTGCATCTTGTGCTATTTAGTTTCATTATTACTGATTATAAATAGTCGTGTAGTTTTACCTATAACAATGGATCTTTACAAAAGTTTTATATGTCCTTATTATTATTCACCAACCGTATAAAATAAATGTACTGAAGTATAAGTACTAAAAAGGGAAATCTTAAGTGCAGGCACTTTCTACCCCCGACAGTCAATAACAAGAATAACTTTCTCTCTAAATGAGCATTAACTGCGATGTCCTGACTCAACCCTTTTTCTTTATGTGATTAGTAGAAACAACTTACATCAGAAATTATGTCACACGGGTTTAAAATAAGGTGGATCAATCCTGCCGAGACAGAAATAGATCATTTGTTATAGTTTACCCTCCGATCCCCCTCAGATCTGATCTGAGGCTAATGGGAACCAAACTTCCCTGTGATGTTGAGGCTGGTGACACTGTGTTACATAGGTTGTGGCTAATAGATGTTAGTATTGATCAGTTTCTCTTTCTCACACACACATGTAGAAACACATAGTCACATACACACACACCCTCTGTGCCTTTGTGGTCTGCCAGCACCCTGATTAAACTTCTAAAGCAGATTGCATAATACATGCAACAGAAACGGGGCAGTGGAGATTTAGAACAGCAGCCTCTCTCTCTCTCTCTCTCTCTCTCTCTCTCTCTCTCTCTCTCTCTCTCTCTCTCTCTCTCTCTGTGTCTGTCTCTCTCTCTCTCTCTGATGAGGGGATTGCATAAGAAAGGAGAAGGGATGGATTCAGGTCATGGTGGCTCTGGGAGCCAGTGTGAGTGATTAGACCAGACACACTCAGGCAACTCAAGCTCACTCCCTGTCTGGAGAAGAGGGATGGAGGGAAGAGAAGGGGAGACAGAGGGAGACAGAGGGAGACAGAGGGAGACAGAGGGAGACAGAGGGAGACAGAGGGAGACAGAGGGAGACAGAGGGAGACAGAGGGAGAGAGGGACCGGCCTTCTTGTCAACCAAGTCCACTTGGCTGCCGTTCTATTCCTGACCAGCCTGTGTGCTGTTCCAAAAATAAAACACTATAAAGGAGTGGGTGAGCACTTGCATATGCAGCAACACTCCCCCTCCTCCCCTAAAACACACACACACACACACACACACACACACACTTACTCCCACATAGAGCAAAAAAAAAAAATAAAGCAGCACATTAAAATGTTTTCACGAGTTGAGCATTTTTAGACGTCGGATTTAAAAAAGCTGATTGAGTATTTTTAAACATAGAAATTCAAGCCATTTTTCAGTCTAATTAAAGAACCCAACCCCAACAACAGTATGGTACATCATGAAAATATACATATTGCAATACCAACTCCTTCTGTACAATCAAACAGCTGCCAGACTTTTTCATTATAAATTCTAATTAAGATTCAAAGTTTTCAAAGATACCAAGTTGTATTAGATTGAGTTTAAAGTTATGCTCAAGAAAGAAAAAAAAATGGAATATTAGGTTTGAATTTTTCCCTCAGGGCAGAAAACTATATGGAAGATCTGAATTAGAATTAAAACATTCTGACAAATATCCTTATTCTCTTCATTGCCAGCTAACATAGCTTAGGAAGTTGTCCACTTAACCTGCTTGATTAAGATAATAATTTGAATTTCAACGTCTATTTAGTTTAATTCCATTTAAATTTGTGACCTTTATTCTTCCTGCTTCGTTTATGGGAAGCTAAGATAACCAAATCCTTATTTCAACTATATTTTCTATCCATTAACATAAGGAAGTTGTAGATATACTTAATGATTCTGTGTTTACAGTGCACAGTGTTTTTCAGTTTACAGTGTGATATAGACAGTGTTCTGAAGCACAGCATTATCGTATGTATAAGTTTTAATATCTTACAGCATTGCTAACAAACTGTTTCTGTAATAATACAAATACACACACTGCTGAGTGCATACTTTGTCTCTGTTTCTGCTTGTATATATATATATAAAATAGCAAAGCACAAAAGTAGCTAATTCAGGGTGTTTTATCTTGTGTGTGACTACAAGGTTAGCATAGGGCTAACTCACTCTGGTCTCCAATTTTGCTGACATAGTGTGAATGCAGTATCGTACCCTTGACCACAGATATCTGTGCACACATACACATGTCCTTTGTGTATTTACATTGTCTTACAATTCCTAAAATACTCAGAATATATATATATATATATATATATATATATAATAATGATATAAATATGATATAAATCCATGACCCATGTTACTATCCACTCTGTTTTCAGTGGATTTCCATGCCATGCAATCTGTATTAAAAAATCTCATTATGCATAAAGAAATAAAACAAAACTCGAATGACACAAATTAAAACTTAGGATCAGTCAGTCAGAGACAGTAAACTGCTTTTCAGAGTGTCACTGGACGATCTTGTCACAACATGGTATAAAGGGAGGATGCACTTTTCCCCCTCATTTTCCACCAGTCAGTCACTGTTTTGCTCCAAGCAGTGACAGTTGCTGAGTTTGCGGTGTGTGTGTTGTTATATGTTGTCTCGGCCGTTTCATTACATAAGGACAGCAGCAGCAGCAGTAGCAGCAGTGAGACGGAGGTGACCGCAGGCTCAGTAACTGGTTTACAGTGAGAGGTTGTAAAAAGTGTAATCTAACAACTGGATGCAAGATAGAATCCTGCAGTCCATCTGAATCGTTCCTTTTAGTGTCTTCATTACATGGTCAATTATCTGGGCCTTAGATAACAGCACTTTTCCACCAGAGGACAATAAACCTCAGGCAGCACCAAAACTACTTCTCCTCAACGCGTTTCCTGCATTGCGGCTAATAAGACTCTGACAATGGACCATTGGGTTCTGAAGTTTTCTAAATGCTTCATGAATCTATGAGAAAATACATTAACAAGTAGGAATTAAATGATGTTGAGGGCACTGTCCTGTACCACTCTTGATTCAGTGTGGATGCTGGAGGTGACTGATTACATGAGCTTGTGCTGCCCTCTAGTGGATTTAAAGGCTGCAACTATTGATCTTGAAGCTGAGACATAAAGAGGTCTCATTCATCCATTTTTTGTGCTAGCTCTTATTATATCATCTATCAAGAACATTTTCCAGCATGCACTTGGAAGTACCATAAAATTCAGATTGGAAATGGCTATAAAAAGTTCATAATTCTTTGTCAAATCCTTACTTTTTGTTTCAAGAAACTTTGAATATTAAAGTAAATTAAAGTAACCAGCTGTGTTTACATCATATGACCCTCAACATCAACAGGAAAGTAACATTTTAAAGAAATTCTTGAACATGTATGGAAATGTGTCCATTGAAACACAAGGTCTGGATGAATGATCAACCCCTGAGTGACCATCACAGATCACACACCAGTCTAATTGGACTCGACATCAGCAGCAGTGGGTTTTGATTGCTTCAGAATAAAAGCAGCTGCTCCTCGAGGAGCACACTGTTTGTAGTCCATTGCTATGCAAACAATTCAGCAAGGTGCTTTTAAAAGGCTCTGAGATACAGTTGTGGATGGGCACAAGTTCAAAGAAGGAGACAAAAAGTTTTCAAAGGCTTTAACTATTCCTCTGGGCTCCATTCAGAGCTTCATTAAGAAGTGGAAAGCATAGGGCACAAACTAACATCTTGCCTAGATTGGGATGACTGAGCCTGAAGGATATTGATCAGGGGAAGCTATTAAGAGGCCAATGGCAATTTTGAAGGACTTTTAAAGGACCTCTCTGGATGAGAGTGATTGGTCACAGGCTTAAATATAGTTAGCCTGTATTGCAGTGTGGTAAAGAAAGAAAGCTCTTCTGAAAGTGTCACAGTGGCTCTCAATTACGCTTCAAAGGTTCTGCCATCTGGGAAAAGGTTTTGTGGTCCAAAGAGAGCAGGATTCAACTCTTTGGTCTTAACTCCAGTCACTGTGGTTGATGAAAACCAAACATATTACATCTGTTAAGAATGGTTGTGGAAACATTATCTTGTAGGTTGTTTTACTTCAGTGGGATGGGGCAGGATTGGTCAGGATTGATGGAAAAATTGATGCTGCAGAGTACACACAGGAAGGCACCTTCTTCACTGTCTTCAGGAAGATGTGGCCCTCTGTGAGTAGTTGAATCCAGTGACAACAACCGAAAAAGACATAGGGATGACTAAGTCAGAGCTTTGACTTAAATCCAATAGTTGTAGTCATGTCTGGATGGACTTTTAACAACAATGGAGAACATTCAATGATTGCTTACCACAAAAATATGACCATTTCTTATCAATTATGCAAAGAAAAATGGAGAAATGCAAGTGCAAAGTTAGTAGGGACATACCCAAATGACTAGTTTTTGGTTAACAGAGATATTGAAAACGCAAGTGAAGCATGAGGGATTTATTGGCATCAAGCTGTGAGGCTGCAGTTTGCAGTTTGCTCCCACTGTAGATAAAATTGGTACAGATATCCCCAGTTTTAAGTGATTACACACCAGGGAAAACATGACATACACAAGTGTTAGATTCAATTTCTGCCAACAAAACTTGCCACATTCTATACACCAGACCTTTAATGAAACAAAAATACATACATAACCTAAATAACAGTAAAAAGATGGGTCATTAGTCAAGCTTAAATGTGGGAAGATCTGACAGTGAGGCATACGCTTTTTCACAGTCTGGGAGCAGCAATGGAAAAAAGCTCAGTTACCTTGGGATTTTGACTGAGATCATGGGTTGTTGAGAAATTTCTGATCTGAGAGTTCAGGACTAAATGTAGAACGTGGACTGAGGTGTGATGCCAGTCCATGTTGCACTCCAAAAAAAAAAAACAAAAAAACAAGTGCAACCATCTGTGTCAAGTGGAGAGAGGAGATAGGTGAATACTAAACGCAAACTGACTCCTATGTAAGGAGACGTACAGTAAAACATATGATGAGTAATGTGACACAACAGATATTTCCCACATTACTCTGAAAAATATCTATTGCTTACTGAAATCGTTTCTCACAGGGTAGTGTATATTTCCAGCTGCACTGTTTCCTCTCCGTAAATCTGTCCACCTTGAGTTGTACTTAACAGTTACAGCAGATCACACAGCTGCATGTTGACAAGCTTGAGTCAACACCAGAGGATGCTGTGGTTCACACAACCTCTCCAAACCCAGAATCACATTATCTGCACTGCAGGAAAAGAAGCAAATACACTCCTGAGATCAACTTTATTGTGGTAAATACAAGCTTCATATTCCACACGACCTTTACATACATTAATCACGTAACCACAAATGACCTTAGTGATACATTTCCACATTTGCAGATTTTGAATAAATACTGTGCTGAAATCAGCCAAGAACATATAGATAATTGGGTGATCAACATTTACAAATTTAAGAGAGGAATTTAATTTAGAATTATATTGTTTAAAGATTTACTGTTGGAGCCTTAACCCTAACCCTAACTCTGCATGACATATGTAGAGTTGGGGAATTTTAGATTATTGGAGATTTCTTTCATTTTTTTACAGAAAAATTACATCATGTGACTTAAAAGATATTGAATGCTTTTCTATGAATTAATCTTTTCCTGGCTTATACGCAATTAGACACTGATGCCCTTTTCAGAGACACAGCATCAGAGACTCTGTCACAATCAACAAAAGGTTTTGTGGGTGAAGGCCCTTGCTCAAGGTCGTTGTTGACTTTGATTCAGGGAAGTGACAACGTTTCTAGATCATGTCTCCCTCCAGAGCAGGTGGTCTGAACCGTCAACCTCCCAAGCTACCACCTACCAGCTTCAAACCTTTCAAATGCTGCTGCCACTGGATGATATACTGCCAAGGGATCCTGTTAATCTCCAGTCAATGCGTGTGAGTGGCTACTGTATCTTTTCGATAGACGTTCCAAATGATATGGCCATAACAGATGCAGGTCATGAATCAAAGGTCTTAAACCACCCGGCTGGCTGATCTTTTCCACAGGTGCTACGGTCCGAGCGCCTCTGGATACACAAAATGGAGGCACTGCACAGAAATACAAACAAGGCCAAACTGGCTCTGATGTTCCCAGCTCATGTGTCTGCTGTGTCCTTTCTGCCTGATGCAGGTCTATGTCTGAGCCTCACTTGGACCTCACCGACGATTCCTGCCTTGAGTGAACTGAGCTTGTGAACGCATTGACCCCATCCAATCAGCAAGCCTTGAGAGGAAGGAGAGAAAAAAAATATGCAAGCAAAAAATTCTGCACAGCATATCAAAGCATAACTCATGTACCCCTTTGGTCGGCCCAGCACAAATTAGAAAAGCATAAAAGTGTTTGAAAAATAAGGATCACACATGTTTCAAATATGGTGAGTTTTAATTGATAATAAATTGTGTTTTTGTAGACCCCAGACTATGCATTGAAGTGGTAAAAGGTAGGTGTTTTTTTATATTTTTTTAATGGAAATCGGCTGGAAAATCAGCAGAGAAGAAAAATAATTGATGGCCTTTGAGGTTGTTTTGAGGAGTTTTATTTTGATAGTTGTACTAGTTCCCTCAGCTGACCTGCTGGTTGCACCTGCAAATGCTATAAAGTTCACCAGTCAGACTCAGATGAGGTTACAACAGAGGGACAATAATGTGCACATATGTACAGCCGATAACCATTATGAAACCAAAACGTTTCTCCATAACCACAAATCTGTCATTTTAAGAATTAAAGCTCTAATCCACAAGTTTCCAAGCTTCTTGTCTGACCCCCTACAATGTTGCAAAGCAAGGTGCTCTTTAAGAGTTAAGGTGCAGAACAGGGGCTGCATATGGTTAGATTAGATTAGATTATTATAAGTGATGTATGATCAGTACACACAATAAATAAAATCATTATTCAAATAATGTAAATATCAGAAGTTTTTGCCTTTATAACTGTATTATTATTGTTATTTAATTTACTCATACAATTTCAAATTTACTTTTAAATGTGTTTATTCAGAAGTTGATGCACAACATTCGATTGACAGCTTGATGAAACCAGTTGAGAAACTTAAATGTTTTATTCTATTCTCAAACTGCCTCCACCCCAGCGACCCATTCCATTCAGACATGCATAATGTATGGAAGCTCATTTCTGCCAAAAAAGAGAGAGAAAACAAACACACAAATTCAAAAAGCACCAGTTAATCAAATCAATGCCTCTCTCATAATTTTGAAATAGTAAATAGTAAAAAAAAAAAAGTGTCCGTGTATTATCAAAAATTTTCACTATGCCCAAACTGTAGTACTGTTTGTAGCAGTTATAAAGTTAGAGATATATCATCTGCCTGAGCCAGACTACTCAACTTAGAGATTGTGTAACATTGCCTCAGAGTTTATAAATCTTAGAGCACAATTTGTAATTCTGATATTTGACCGAAGAAAAGTTTGATTTTATATTTTAATAAGTTTAATTTATTCAAATTCATATTCAGTGGCTCTGTTTGAGTGAGTACTGGACAGTATTGACACTGCATTGTAGTTTTTCATGAAGATAAATTGTGCATTCATATCTTATCAGGAACCAATGAGCATAAGTGTAAATGCTATCGTAACCTACACAAACTAGTTGGTTAATGTTGTTGATATGAACTTTATTTATGTTGCTTTGTGATGTGATACAAGGCACTGCAGATCTAATATTTCTCTACTCCAGAGGCTCAACAGCTGTTGAAGTGCAGGCCTGATCTCCCTGGTGGTTTTGCCAGTAAAGGAACACCGTATATGGGCTGATGTCCTGCTCTGGATGGGAGAAACAGAATATCATCTGGGAAGTAGAACACCCTCGTTGAAGCCCACCAAGGCCTGTTCCTAGTAACCCAGAGACGCCTGCTGGCATGGCATGAAACACATAACTCTTGTATGGAAGTTGATCTGAGGTTTACAGCTTCTTACCCAATTAGACTGACTGAAGGAGGCAAAACAAAATAGTGCAAAGTTTTACAACGCCATAGGGGTCTGGGAATGGATGGGTTCTGTTCTGGGTTTTTTTTTGTGGGGTGGGGTGGGGTAGGAGGATTGGGGGGGCTGGAGCTACACTATTCCCATGTCTCTTTTATCATAGTCTGTCAGAGGAACCACACAGGTACACAGAGCAGCCGCTCTCTGTCCAGCAACAGGTACAGAGGCAGTGAAACTAAGCTAGAAGGGAACCACTTTATCAGCATTATAACGTCAATAGAATTGATTATAACACATAAAATATTAAGGACGCTGAAGAAATATCCAAAATCTTTATTTTCTTTGCACATAACAAAACAATTACAAAATGCCACTTAATTTCAGAGAGAAGAGATGAAGTATAAAAACAAGACAAAAGTAAAGCTTAGATGATAATAAATAGCTAAAAAGTGGTACAAAAAAAATAAATGACAGCTTGTGAGAACATGTAATGGTTATAAAATATATTACAACTCATTTATTTGGATGAACCAAACTCTGACTTGTCACCCTGCACAGATGCTGTTGGGAAATACAGTATTGGGGTAAATGTAAAGTTGAAGTACTTTCAGGTGAAAGAATCAAAGGAACATTGACAGTTACATTATGTACATAAAAATCAAACTGGATTGTCTGATTGTGTCTGTTTTGTGCTTCAGTGCAAGTCTGCAACCTCCATTTCTTCTGGAGGCAGGAGAGGGCACCAGGGAGCGACAGAGTCTTAGGGGGATTAAGGTAACAAGAGGACCATGATGGATGTCTCCTGTGTTCACATACATGGTATTTCAATTAACAACACCAACAACTGTGACATAACAGAAGAGCTCCAGACTACACAGAGACACACTTCTGTACATATAAAATGTCAAACAACAGGGTATCCTGAAAAACTTTCAAAAACAGAAAGAAATTCATTATATGTGGTAAGAATAGTCTCTAAAAATCAAAATATTATTGCAGTTAATGTTCACATGGTAGCAGCCTGTTGCAGTCAGGTCAGGTTTTCCAACATTTATGTACCTACTGAGGGCTGTTGGTGATTGCTTTGAGAATATCACACGTGTTCTTGGAGATGACCTCCTTCAGCTTCCGTACACGGCGAGGGCTTGAAGCACCCACGTAGCTCTCTGGCTGAAGGACCGCCATTCCTTCGTTGACGTTGCCCATGATGATGACCTGCCCCTCAGCAGCAGCACCCGTGATGTTTGGGCATGGGCAATTCCAGTCCATGTTGAGGAAGGTGACCTGCAGAGGCTCCTTGCCAAAGAAGCGGAGGCCCATCTTCTCGTCTTTAAGGATCTCCTCCACAGTCACGATGGCGTGACCAGAGTCCTTCTCCACTGTGATCTCCGTCATGCGACCCAGGATGACAAAGTCACTCCGGCAGAAACTAGTCACTATCTTCCCTCTTGGCTTGCAGGACTTGCAGTGGTTTTTTGGGTAGGGGCACATTTCCTCACAGGCTTCTTTGGATTCAAAGTTGTTGTCATTGCCCTCACATCCTCCATAGATGAAGGACTGACACTGGCGCAGGGTGCTGCTGTAGGCCCAGCGCAGCTCGTAGGCTTTGCAGGGGCCCTGCTGGCTGGGGAGGCCACATGGCCCTGAGAGCTCAGGTCCACAGCACTGCATGCAATCTTCATATGTCTCAAAGATCTTCCTGGGGTGCTGGCTGTTGCTGTTACTTTGGCAGTGAGTGAAGGACAAGCAGTTGTTGCTCTTGGGCTCATAGTACCAGCTTACTTTCTCTAGCTCACTCCCACAGTCTTCAGGGTTATCAGGGGGTTTCAAGCACTCCTCGGGTGTGCAGTGGGTCGCATTCTTTGGCGCAGGGGGGCTTGGGTGGCTCTATGGGCAGCACAGTGAGGGGGTGGTTGGCCTTCACCATGCCAGATGGGTTCTGGGCCGTACAAATGTAGACACCTGAATCCTGCTGCTGGGCGTTGTAGATGACCAGTTGACCGATGTTCGTGACAACCATGTTCCCTCGCACATGATTGGGCCTCATGACCACCCGCTCCATGCCCTCAGGCAGCTGCTTCTCCCAGGTAATCTCAGGCCGGGGGCGTCCTGTCACGTCACACAGGAAACTGGCCGTGTCACCCACATTCACAGTCTGGTGAACAGGACTGCTGACCGCGACGGGCGGCTGAGGAGGGGCATCAGTTGCGAGAAGAGGAGCAGTGGTAGGGCGGAGTGTGGTTGCCTGGGGCAAAGATGGGCTGGTATTGGGCCAGGTGAGGTGGAAGCGGCAGGTGACCACAGACAAGGTGATGCCTTTGGAGCATGCCTCTGCATCCATGTAGCATTTGTTGTAGTAGGTCATGCCATCAGAGGCGCAGGTGAAGTGTGGCTCCCTCTCGCAGCGATCCCTGCATTTACACACTGGCTGCCCGTCCCAGATGTCACACTCAGACCCCTGCTGGGTGCACATGAAACTGGCACAGGTGGCTTCCTTGGGCATTCCCATGGGACCTTTCTTTCCATCCATGTAACGGGCTGCCACACAACTCCGGTTCCCACACACATTTTGGCAACACTTCTCAAAGGACTCACACTCCTGTAATAGGAGAAGGAGAAATTAAACTATAAGAAACTATAAGGTGCATTATCAACAATGATGAAATATAATCCAGATGCAACAAAAATGAACATGAAATTTGAGATTTAAGTGATCAAAAAAGAAATATAACTTTTAAATATAACTTTTATAATCCAGAACCTCCATGTAAACAGATTCATAGTTACCAATTTTAAAGTGGATAATGAACACAAATCTTAGAAATGACTTACCTGATCAGTTTCACACTCTCTTGTGCAGGTGCTCATGGCATCCACCCACAGGTTGGGGTTCATGTCATTGGGGCAGATTCCCGCGTGTGAGTAGGTGATTTGGGGAAAAACTCCGACCTGGAGCTCCATCCACACTGACACACACGCCAGGAACCAGATCCATCGTGGAAACAGCATCCACCACATCTCCACAGCGGAACACAGCTCAACAAGTGAAGAAGACTCAGAGGAGAGAAAGAAAAGTTGGAGCTTTTTCTGATCCAGTAGTTGAACGAAATCCGTTCCTTAGAGAATAAAGTAGGTAAAACCAAAAAAAGAAAAGAAGAAGAAAAAAAAAAAGAAAACAAATCAAACGCTCATCACACGTGTGTGAGCCTGCCGATCGGGTCTGTGTGTATGTGTGTGTGTTTGTTTGTGTATGTGTGTGAGAGAGCTGATAAATCCAGTCTGTCTCCCTCTCCTGCGGCGGTGATGCTGTATTTATATGCTACCGCCGACCATCAACCATCACCGCGGACATGACTCGTCGAGTTACTCTCAACATGACATTTCAGAAGTTGCTCCTGAGATGTTGGAAGAAGCTTTTTAAAAAGTGAGCGGTGAGCTGCAGGGCTGGGACTGGCGGGGCACCTGCCTGTTAAAAGGATTGCTGGTTACCCCGTTTAACCCTTTGGAGGCTCAGCGCGTAAAGACGCGTAGTTCCAGATCAGAGAGACAATTTATTTTAGAGACATGTTTATTCAAAAAACCGTACATGTGCTGTAATATTTTATTGAAAATGAAACTATAAATGAATGTATTTCATTGTTTATTTTATTGTGTACATATGCAAATTAATATATTTTACGCATCTATTGAGAGAATATAAATAAAACTATAGTCACACAGACGCTTATATACATATATTACTTCAGTATATGTCATAAAATACAACCATTGGATGTAACACATTAAACGTCACAAAATGATAAAATACATTATTGATTAATATTAGGAGAAATAGAGGTTTTTAAATTTATTTTTATCTAATCATTGGTTTTAATTGCAGTAAAATGAATTTCATTAATCTACTCAGAGAAATTCCAATGAAATTAAATCAGTTTTCTTCTAGAGAATTAACTCTTGAATATTTTTTTAAATACATGTAGCCAATGTCCTATCCCAAGACAGAAAATGATGTGCTCAGATAATAAACCCCCTTTTGTTGTTGCTTTTTCACCACCTATTTTTAATTTAAAATTTATAAAAGAAACCAGATTGATCATAAAGAAAGGAATCGAAAATCCACTTAGAATTTTGAATTGTGATTTTCATGCTTAGTTCTAATGTGGAGCTTTGTTTTAAAATTATAAATTGGTGAGTGAATTAAAAAAAATCTGATGATGAAAATCTGCTAAAATGTGTAAAAAAAACCCCAAAAAACAAAAAGAAATCATCTCACAAAAAGTTAAATAATACTAATTCCTACATGCACAAACACATGTTTATGATATTTTACTACGTAAGAGTGATTAAGAGTTTTTCCTTCCACACATGTGACCAGTGTTACGTGACTGCTGCTGCACAACAATTTCCATTCTTTCACCAACATCCAGTCCCTGGACTTAAACTTCACTGTATATATTCTGTACATTCCACAAAGCATGTCTTTGTACAAAGGATTAGTTTGATCAATACGAGCATTTTGCGCCAGATTTGTGGAAATTTACAGACTCATTTATTAGAACGAGCACAAATTCCAGTGAAAGTGACTCAGACACATTGCACATATAAGCAGTAGGCCAATATATTGACATAAAAAACTTAATTGCAACATCATAACAGGTTATCGCCCGACGCTCAAGTTTTTGCATGTGTTGGGCTTCTTGCCCAGGACTTAAAATAGCAAACATAACTCTAAACTTGAATACACTCCTTTCAGATCTGAGTCGTAGGCCAGCAGAGGTGAGATGAGGACAATACGACTTAAAAAAATACTTTGAAGATCAGGTGATGTGCACCACAGTGGGCGTGTGCGTGTTGGCAGAGCATTTAATGAATGAAGGTGTTATAATTTGCACCACTCATTCCTTTTCTGTGTAAACTACTTCGATTGGTTTCCTCCACGGTTCAGCTGAGGACAGGGGAGCTATTAGACTGCCTTCCAGCACAATAACAGTGGACTCAAGCTGCGTCCAAATGTTTGTGCGGGAGATTGTTTGTTCTTTGACGCAGACATGGCAATTTTTTTACATATGTGTGTGCGTAACGCTTGTTTATCTCAACCTTTTTGAGCTGCAGGTCTCAATCCTGTAAGAGGGATTATTTGCTCCAATTTGCTGCTAATGACAAAACAATTGCACATACTGTGTTCTGCATATATGATTAACTATTTCAGCTTATTTTAACAGCTATTTACTGCGTCTGGGTTGTTCCTGTGGAGCCAACATTCTCCCACTTCTCATACCTGGTCATTTTTTGTACAGTTTACCTGCAAAACCTCTCACTGACATATATAAATTTTTCATTAGAGCCAAAATTTTAAGACCTCCAGACATAGTAAAATGTCTCATCTCTTCCCTCCGACGGGAAGAAGTCAGCTCACCTCATACGACCCTCACAAAGTCTGAACCTGTCATTTACAAATGAGACGTTTCATACACAGGCGGAATGAATAAACTACTCCAATCAAAGCCAGTGAGGATGGATGCATCTTCAGGCTACAAATACATAGAAAATGATAGGTTTAACCCATGTAATCAAATAACAGGAACCCTGTAAAGCTCAAAGTCATCCAGTGGCACGCCGTCAGGCAAGAGGTTATCTGAGGATTCCAGCCTCAATAAAAACTAACATAAACTAGAAACTTTTCTCAACCAGATTGTAAAATTAAACCCAAGACCAGTGATTTTTTGATAAGACATAAAATCACAGAGAGAACAGCAGGCCCCCCCAGCTTCCTGAATCCAATCTCAAACCACAGCTCAGCGGTTCATATTAGTGACTGATTATGAGTTACCTGTACCACTGGAATGTACAGATGTGTTTGGTTTTGTTCAGCCTATTCAACACATCAACCTATATATAGTAAAACCCCTCAAAATTGCAATCAAGTGCCAAAAGAAAATGATGTTGATATATTACTATAAATAGCATACAACAACATGAAACTGTAGAATGAGTCAGTTTAATGTTTTGGGCAAAACACTGAGTTCGCTCTTGAGTTTGTGCATTAAAGTCCGAGTTAGCATAAGCAGATAGTTAGCCTAGCTTGGCATAAAGGAAATATGGACTATTTCAGCATAGCTATACTCAAACAGGAATATGGCTGTGTTGGCTAGGTGCAAACCAACAACCCCCTAAAAGTGTGTTCAGATTAAACAGAAAAAAAATATTACATGTGACACAATTGTTTAGAAAGTCAGGGTAGTGTTGCCAACAGCAGTAAATCTTCACTAGATGGTGCAAACATGTGTCTACACTAGTTCTGTGGTTATGTTAGCCAGAGGCGATTTCTCTAAGACTGCAAGGGAAGCTCAGCTTCCCCTAAAATGTCAAAAATTAAATAGTCAAATATGTACAATTGTGTTAACATTTCATTGACTACAAATGCGTTAGAACACAATCATCTCGAAGACGAGTTCGTTCAAAGTCAGCTACTTATCACACTGAGTCGATGTTGTTAACTTCTCATACATTCCCATATGGCTGTTTTCTTATACAGTCTATGGTCAATGCATTTGTCCGTAAAAGCTGAGCGTCCATGCACTTCAATGGGACTGCATGGAACAGGTTTTTCATTGCCTCAAAACTGGACGGTCATTGGATAAATGCCACGATTTTGTCCCGACCCTGGACACTTAGTGTCTCTGGGGGTGAATGGAGCTGTGGGCGGGCCTCGGCTGGCCAGGAGGCTTAGCTTCGGCATTATGATTGGAAGATCAGTCAAAAGGCTGAATCAATTTTGCAATTGAGGTATTTTGAGATGTCACTGTCAGTGTACAGCTCAAATACCTGTCAATCAAAATGGGATTTTCCAAGTGAAGTTGAAAGACAAACTGCAACCCATTTGTTGGTATTTGCTTGGTGAAATCACTTGTTCATCTCTTACTGTAAATAAAACACACTCATAGTATTTTCATGTGTAAGTTTAATATAATTGTAACATTTCTTTGTTTGAGTTTAATATTGTTTTGTTAGATCGTTCAATCAGTCATATTGTTGGCTAGGTCAGAGTGAACTAGCTAGCTAGCAAGGTGCACACGATGGCAGAGACTATTGTCAACCTGATTTTGGTGAAGCCATTTGATAGTCTTCCTTACAAGGAGAAACTTAGAATTAAGTTAACTGACAATAAGCTTCCCCTCTTTGAGACCAGCAGCCGCCACTGATGTTAGCACAGCAAACTTCCCCATTATGTCCAACTTTTCAAGTAAGCTAACCTAACTGGGTGAAATGTACACTGACACCAGATTGATTATACTAAATAAGATGCTATGGCTGTCAGCTGGTTGGCTTAGTATAAGCCCAAAGAAACATTAAAGATGGTGCACACTAGCTACCAGCTGTCACTTTATATTTCTAGTTGTGACAGTGGTGTTGATTTTCTCATTCAAACGTCTTATCTCCTCCAACAAAAATGACAAAAAGTGTCAAACTATTTCTTTAATAGAATTCAATATGCCCTACAATCATTAGGTGATTACAGAGAAATTGGAAACAGGAAGTAGCAGTCATGTGCTTAGTAGGTGTGGGAATCACAGGGTACTTCCCGACATGATATGATACACGGACCACGATACCAATAAGATCACCATACAGTGATTCTGCGATAATTGATATATTTCTTAACAATCCTTCAATGATGCATCTCAATATCTAACTATGGATAGGAAAAGAGCATCTTTTAGTAACAAAACTTTGTTCACACTGCTGTCTGACTGCCCCCATTATATCAACCTCTGCTTCTTTGGCAGGTCAACTTCCCATATCATGTGTTCAGTGCCACCACACGGAGCCGTTGAGTAGTGATGCCGGGATAAAATAAGCCGTGCTGTAGAGCTCTGTATAGGACAAGTTTTTTAACTTGTCCTCTGTATGTGTCCTGTGTGTAATATGAGATGTCCTCTCCTGCTAATACTGCAGAACAAATCTACCTACGGGTACAAATAAAGTTAACTTGAACTTGAGTCTCATTTTAAATAATAAAATATCTATATTTGACAATGGTGTACTGATTCTCATATTGCACGATGAAGTAAAATGATATGCTACTATATCGATATTTTGTCGAACCCCTTGATAGATAACTAGAACACCCACCAAAACATTTAAAGTTTATCTATTAAAACTTTATATCCAAGTTCCATGTAATACCAGGGACTAAATGATACAAGGGGAGACATGTGGTTAGGTTGCATCATAAAGGAACAAGGTACAGATTTTGTAGGCTTTGGAAGACTGCTAGTGCTGGGCTAGCACGGCTGACAGTCTCCCCATTTCTAATCTGCTAAACTAACCTAGCTAAATGACTGATGTTTGTAGTGGTATAAAGATATGAGAATGATGTGAGCTTCATCTTGAACACTACATAATTAAAAACGGGTATTCTAAAAAAGAAACTAAACTATTCCTTTAACTGTTTAGACAACTGTGGGTGGCCCAGACTCAGCAAGAGAACAACCAGAGGACATACCAGGCTGATATTCACAGACATAACATTGGGCAACAATCATGAGTAGAAAAACAAGGAGCTTCTTGCTTTGTCACCACTTTGTTGAAGTTGTTTTTAATCTTCCTTTCGCTTCAGGTTCCTGCGCCTGCAGCACGAACTGATGGGGCAAGTCAAACAGACAGACAGAGCCAAACCACCCTGTCACTTCATGCAGCTTTGCCCATAGGCAGGGACATTACCTAAAAAGCTGGCAGCCGAGCGCTCATTCATACTGGGCCATCAGTGTCTGTCAGTTTTGGCATTTTGGAGACACACAGAGACGGTGTGTGTATAGCTTCAGTAATTGGGGGGAGAACACTGCAGAGACCTGCTAACCGCAGTAATCCACAGTGTGCTATATGCAAGAGACATCTTGCTGTGAGGGATCTGTGGTGAACTCATCTCCTCCAACATCCACATTAAATGAGCAGCCGCTCTATTAAAAACTCCAAAACTAAATAAACAATAAAATCTTGAAACCCAGTCAAGATGTTGACTGGGAGAAATTAATCGTTTGAGATCTGAAACATGTTTGTCCTCGTTTGGTCTTAAGAGAATGTGCAGAGTCACACTATACGACTGTATGTGTGTGGTCACTGCTGATGCTGCAGACATATTTATATGTATATATCCTTGTGTTTTAGGTTGAATTCTCTTCAGTGTAGACAAGGCCTGGAGTAACATCACTAGTTTTTTCATTACTAAAATGCTCAAGTTTTGATAATAGAGGAAAATAGTGGAAAGTTAATTACAGCATTTCTGTTAAATTAATATCAAGTTGATCTCTGATTGACGGAGAGCACACTCTACTGGTTGACAAGAGGAATTACACCCTGATGTAAAGTCCATTTTTCTTGTGATATTTAACCGTCTCTATTCAGCTCATCATGTCTAACTGAACTAAATGGCAACTATAGCTTAAAGAATAAGTCCACATTTTTTTCAAAACCATCTTGAAATGATAGTCACATATGGACACATCTACATTTCTTGCATTAATAGTTATGCTTGTTCATAGAGGACATTAGGATAATGCTTTCTTTTTTAGTTGAAGAGAATGTGAGGAATCTGACTTAATGCAGACATCCCCAGGCTGCAGTCTTTTAGGGTTAAAATTCCGTCTTTGTGTTTCAACAGGCAACGTTTCAGGGCTGAGATGTAGTGGAGGGATAGTGAGACTGTAAAAAAAAAAACAGACTGTAACTTTGGAGAACAAAAGCAGAGCAGTTGGAAACTCCATCAAAATGGATCTTTTGGCTTCTAGTATGAACAGGACGAGATTGTAGCAATTAAAGCCTGTTCCATTAACTTGACTTTTGACCATTGATGAGTCCATGTGAACATTTGTGCCAAATTTGAAAGGATTCTTTCGAGGAGGTCTTTCATTATTCTTGGCCAATGAGCATGACATAATGTCTTTACTCATTGGTGATGAGTACACAGAGTACAAGTTCCCAAGAGTGGTTGTGAAGAAAACACTGGTCTGTTCTGACTCCAACTGATCTGAGTCCAATTTAAGGGAGAACCAGAACACCTGTTTTCGACTATTTTGAACTGTTCTTTGATTGTTGATTTATTGGGACTGAGAATGGCCCAGGAGCACTGCGAGAGGGCTTAATACAACCCCAAGATAAAGTCCTACAATAAAATGACTTGCCACCCCCTCTCAGCAAGCTCACGAATATTGAAATAAGCTGCACACTGATTGGTCCTTTTACCCTGAAGCTAGAAACCGTGTGTACCATAGCGGGAAAAGAATTCAGAATCAACAACAAACAATACCTGAATACCTGAAGCCATCAGGTATTCAACCGTACATGTTTGAACCGGAGTCAGAAGAAGGTTCAGATTGAACCTTGAAAGATTCAGACTAGTTTCAGTCTGAATATTTCAAGGTTAAATGCTTATTGCCTCTGCTCCCAAGAAACCCCTTTCATTTTGCATAATATCATCCTCTATATGTAAACTTGAGAAAGTTATTGTCTTAAAGTAGTGCAATCAGTCCAGTATTATGGCCAAAACATGTTGTGTACAGTCACAGTGACTTTGACCTTTGACCATCTAAATCAAATCATCCAAATTAAAGTTTGTACCAAATTGAAGCAATTCCCACAAAATGTCCCTGAAAAACATCAAACTGAAGCAGCATACATTGAGATATAATCCTACTCTTCTATTTGCCAAATCCTACATTTCCCATAATGCAATGATGCTTTATCGTGTCTTTGTTTAAAAAAAAACACCTCCAGACCATACACAAGTCAAAGTATTACCAAAAATCTTAATGTGAAACATGTCTATTACTTCCTGCGACGCATAATTTCAAGAGAGCAGACAAACATTGTTCTTCCTTTTTTTTTTTAATAAAGGCATTACAATAGTTCATATTTTGGTGGTACAGAATTCAAGTTTTAATAGATATGGTTCACAGAAGAATCACATATTTAACTGAGCAAACTTCCCTAAATGAGAAATATCTTTAAAAAGTGGCTTAAATAATGATACAGTACAAAAATAAGTGGGTTTATCACAAAAGTGTATGTTTTTTTGTATGAGGAAAGTACAGTGGCACAGTATTTTTCTCGTAGAAAAAATAAAATAAAAAAGTTCCTCCTTTTTTTGTTGTTTTTTTGTTGTTTTGTAGCAGACAGCCAATTAG
Source organism: Polydactylus sextarius (assembly GCA_016801845.1). Lineage (NCBI taxonomy): Eukaryota > Metazoa > Chordata > Actinopteri > Polynemidae > Polydactylus > Polydactylus sextarius. Next base: position 4,886,932 of record CM028920.1, on the reverse strand, counting down.
AAAATGATACATTCACTGGCTTTCTTCATCCCACTGGCAGAAGGCACTAAAGAGCAGACTTGGATCAAGTAGTACTTGCACATATGGCTTCTTTTTTTCCTACTGAGATGTCAAAAGGACAGCATTGGCCCCCATAGGACAGTTACAGTCAGTGCCAGGAACTTAAGATAGTCACAGAGGATTATGAGCACCCTCATGTGGTCTCAGACAAACACTACAACTGCTTGCAACTGCTAACTGATCCAAGTTTGCAAAAGGAGTTCAGGCTTGTTTCAAAAGGAGCAGTGAGTTCCACTGCAGGTCTGAACGTCAGAGTCAGACTGAGCTGATCCTCAACCCTGGATTTTAACGTGGGAACGAGAAGGCTGTTCTACTGAGCCAGTCCTGCATCTTTAGCCATGCTGTAGAAGATTCCTCTCTTCGCTATGAGGTTTGTAGGAGTGTCGAACTCTGCCACCTGTCCCTTGTCCAACACCAGCACTCTGAGGAGAGAAGAGATGACGAAAAAAATTAGGAAGAATTAATCAATTTCTATAACATTCTGTGACTTTCCACACGTTCCTATATCCGTTTTCAAACATCTGACACTCAGACCTGTCTGTTTATTTTCATTCTCTGAGGCCATATTACTAACAAAATGATTGAATCCTTAATTAAAAACCATCATGGGAACAAGCGATATTCAACCTCCGACACAAATGTTCTTTTTGTAGCCTCTGTTCTTAAGTAAAGAGGTTTTACTGGATGCAATGGATCAATGGATGTAAATAAGTTTATTAGTTAAACCTCAAGGATACACTTAATGTATCTGAGTAGAAAAATGCCAAATGTAAACAGAAACTGCTCATTTGTTTATAAGAAAGCTCCACTGCTACTTTAAAGAATTATTTGTCTAATTTCATTTAAATGTCAATATTCCTAAGATTGCTTTTCATGATGACATATTATAAATAATCACTCATCAACTCATTCTGTCTTAATCTGCCTTTTCTTCTTCAGTGTCATTGTTTTCAGCTGCTAAGAAATGAAATTCACGGTCTCTGTTTTTCTCTGAAGGGACAAAAACAAAACTGGGACTTTTTTGATTTTCTCCACACTAACAGCGCACAGCACAATAGTTGTCACGGTGGATTTTTTTCTAACCTTGTGTAATCCATGATTGTGTTGAGTCTGTGTGCGATGGTAAAGACGGTGCAGTCTTCAAATTGAGTCCTGATGGTGGACTGGATGAGGTCGTCTGTCTCCAGGTCGATAGCAGCTGTAGCTTCGTCCAGGACGAGGATCCTCGTCTTCCTCAGGAGAGCTCGAGCTAAACACACCAGCTGCCTCTGGCCCACACTGAGGAGACCACACAAGACACATGTACCACAGTCCTACAAGACATTTACCTAACTAACTAATGATTCTCTGAACGTACCTGAGGTTCTCTCCTCCTTCTGAACACTCCAGCTCCAGTTTTGCCGGCTGGTTGCTGACAAACTTGTGGAGGTGAGAATGTTGCAGAGCTTTCCACACGTCGTCATCGCTGCACTGCTCGAACGGATCCAGGTTCATTCTCAGCGTCCCAGAGAACAGAACGGGTTCCTGTCACAGAGACGCTGAGAGGTTAGACAAAAAAAAAAAGACCAGACCACAGATATTGTGTAGGTTTTTACTTTTAAGTCTAAGACGTTCTTCATCGATCAGATACAAGAGTGTTCTGGACAGTTATTTTTGTAACAATAAACAGTTTCAACTCATATAAAAGATGATAATTAAACAGCTCTTAAGGTTCCAGTAGGGAGATTTTATGCCAGACTGCCCAAAGGTTTCCCCCTTTTTTCTCCATCTAGATGCTAAGCTGAGCTAATGCCTGCTGCATGTAGCGCCATATTAATTCTGTTTTCAGTTTTCTCTCCAACATCTTGTGAGAAAGTGTGTGTGTGTGTTGTGTACCTGTGGAATGATGGTGAGTTTGGACCTCAGGTCATGCAGGCCTATCTCTGCTATCTTCACGTCGTCGATGGTGATCTCTCCTGCGGCAGCTTCCAGCAGCCTGAAGAGACAGAGCGTCATGGACGACTTACCGGCTCCTGTTCGACCAACGATACCAATCTGCACAGAAACAAACACAGAGCTTTGATCCATGAAGCCATTTTTCTGACACTGATCCCCTTCATCGATCCTGTCATCACACCCTCCTCACCTTCTCTCCTCCCTTGACGCTGAGCGTGAGGTTCTTCAGGACGAGGTCCAGTCCTTCTCGGTACCGAACGCTGTAGTCCTGGAACTGCACGTTCCCCTGAATGGGCCATTCAGGAGGGGGCTTCTTGTCCTCCACCTCCCACGGGGCCTGTGAAACACAAACATTTCTGACTAGGAAAACTTTCTGAACAACTCATTAGTCTCCTTCACGGCGCTGATCTGTTTATCACTCAAAAAGCTTGAGCTGGACCTCAGTGTGTGCGCGTTCGCTCGCAGCGGCCAAATATTTATTTCACCTCTGGGACAAACTGGATGCTCCAAACAAAGGCTTTCACTAAAAACTCTACCAGGTATAGCCAGGCACTTACTGTGATTGCAGCTGAAAAAGTACACTGTGTACAGTACACATGCCTTGTTTGTGCTGGCTAACAGAGGGGCCCTTGTTGGCACCGAGTAATCTAACATTTCTGGATCTAGTTATAGTTTATGGGTCCTGTGTTGTTTAAGAACATGACTTGGCAGCGGGACAGTTTTTTTGGAATGTGAGTAAATTCCTACTTTTCAACACAGCGGCACAAAGCCAACACTATTTGACTTATTAAAGTAAACACATGCGTAGTCCAACAGAGACACACAGCCGGACACTTTCTTTACTTTCACGTGCTTAGGTGCAGCGTCACGTACCTCTGTCTTTGTCTCAGAGTACTCCTTTACTCTCTCCACCGCTACTATGTTGCTCTCCAGGTCTGAAGTCATTCGCACCATCCAGTTCAGAGACATGGTCACCTACAAAACCAACACAGGCTTTAAAGCGATGCTGTGCAGTTACTGAATTATAAAAATAAGTCAGATATTGAATAAGCTGTATGTTATGTTTTGCAACTGCAATTGACAACCTATGAAAACATCAGTACAAGCACTAAGACATTTATTTGTCTCTACAGAAGTCCAACATGTTACCACACTTTTGACCTTTTAAAACCTTATTAACTCCTGGTTCTTTAGCCGCTAATTGCACCACTATATCCACTAGCTAGTTGTTAACTTTATCTTTCAGCACAGTGAGGTTTTTTTTAGAGCTTCTGTACCGAACAGATTCCTGCTGCGGCTGGGAGTGACGATGACGAGAGCTGAGTTTGTGAGTGCAAATCATAAATTATGAGCTAAAAAAGGCTAAAAGGCTGAACAGAACTTCTATGTCTGTGATAACATTGTGGGTTCATGGTGATGGCGGAGGTACAGCTTTGTATTTTGCTTAGTTCAGTTGTATCTAAATGTATCTAGTGGTGAAAATTAACCTACCTGTAGAGCGTAAGACACTGACAGTCCCACGAGTCCTGGGTACAGATTCTTTTTCCCAGTCACAGCGAACAGAGCAGCAAACAACACTATGCAGTTCCCAATGAACTCAATACGCACTCCGAGCCACCTGCAGGACACAGCGTCACAGCACATTTACAGTTAAAAACACGTCTGACTTATTGGAGAATGTAGGAAATCAGCCTCCAACAAATATAAAAAGAAATGATATGTTTATTTTTATATGCTAATTCAGTATTATAGATCTTTTCTCAGGAGACATTTTTAAATGTCACAGCAGAATTAGAATGGACTCCCAGTTCACACAGCTACAATGTGACGACACTGACTTTTGACATTTAATTGCTGATTATCAAAATCTAATGAAAATTTGAACTGAACTTTTTTGTCAGTTTGAAAGGCTTCCATCATGAGGTTCCTGAGTTATCATGTTTAAAGGTCCCATATTATATCCTTTTTACAATGTAGCTCTATCGGTTCCACTTGAGACCAGTGACAGGAACAAAGACAAACAGTAGAAATCTCTGATGTTTTCAACAGCCACACAAACCACCGTTGTCTACAGCGCTGCCTCTTTTATCGCTTTCTTAGAACATGAGCTGTGATCTCATTCACCGTCGCCATGTTTGTTATTGTTTGAAACTTAAGTCGGAGTTTGGAACGCTGCGCTCGGTGCTGCCCTCTAGTGGAGGAGTATAAAAGGTCTGACTGGGAACGGACGTCCGAGTAGGCGGGGATATTCCATTACTGGAGGGTGGTGTTATTCAAATATCCCTGTCTGTGACGTACATAATGAGGTGAAATCTAAATGGATGGTTTAAGCCAGAGACGGACTGGCAATCTGTGCGTTCTGGAAAAATCCAGAAAGGTCGACACTTTTGGCCTTTGACACAGGCTGGTCGCTGACAGCTAACGTTAGCTTAACACAACCTCAGAAAACATCTCACCTGGTAAGTTTTATCCAACTACTCCTCGTTCTCTCTTCAGCCGAGAAGAGAGGGATAAAGAAATTCAGAGAAAAGTTTGCGAGGAGAAATTGTGACGTGACGTGACTATTTGGTTTGTAGTTACGTAGTAGTTCAGAAGCAGATAAATCAACTATTACACGACAAACATAGCCTGTAGTCACACTAATAGTTATCATTTAAATCAAGATACAACATATGTGCGATCCAGAGAAGAAGTCAAAATGGATGGGAAAATCATTTTTATTTGTTCATTCACTGCAATGTAATTTTTTTTTGTTAAGGACCCAGTGGGTCCACTGGAAGGAAGCGTGACTTATGCTCCCTATAGGTGTGAGTTTACACTGCATTAGTTGTGTATGTGAGTGAACAGAGTGAAGTGTGTGTGTGTGTGTGTGTTCAGTGAAACAGATCAGCTGCTGTGTTCCACTGTTGAAGTGTTTTTCACCTCCTCCTCTCAGCCTCTGATCTGACTGGACTGCCACTTTACTTAAGTCAAGTCAATGTGTGTATTTTCCAAAAACGTGAAACGATTCCTCTGAGGCTTTTTACCCGTCACACCAGAGGCAGTGAGGACGCGGAGAAACCAGAGAGACAAAGTGTTTTCAACAGAAGTGGAACACGGCAGCTGCTCTGCTGAGTTGAAACTGGACACGTACCTGTTGGATACTATACCAGGGTAGTAACTCTTTTGGTTCTCATCCACTTTCATATCACTCATCAGAACAAAGGCAGAGTGTCTGCTATAGGCTCGGATTACGCTAGAGCCAGTGATGGTCTCAGAGAAATGGGAGTATATGGGAGAGCGGCTGACTGACTCCAGGCGCTTTAGCTGCCGAGACGTGGCAACGTAAAATCTCTACAGGCAGAGGGGGTGGAGGAGGAGGGGGAAAGAGACAAACCAAACATTAAGACTGAACAGAAAATCACACGTTAAGATGTTCATAAAAAACAAAAAACATAACAATTATGATACACACAGACGAGCTCATGCACACACACACACACACACACACACACACACACACGTATGCATACACACAAGCACTCAGTAATAAAGAAAGCCTGTGAACAAAACACCTGCAGCGTTCATTGGATAGTCCAGTTCTCAGATTGTTGATGAGGTGCCAGCTGATGTTACATAAGCTGCTCGGAGGCGGTGAGCTTCAAGTCTGAATGCAAATCAGCTCACCTGCTTTAACCTCACCACGTCTCCAGTTATCAGAGCGACTCCTCACAGCAAGAAGAGCATTTTAACTGCAGGTGCTTTGTTTTTGTTTTTTTTCATTACATATATTGTTGCATTTATATTAAAATGTATATTAAGTTGTTTCTGAAAATGTTATATTAATGACTAGTTATATTTGTCAGGATCATTCAGACGCCTTCCATCAGTGTGATTATAGACAGATGATGCAGCAGAGACACAGGCCATGCAGGATGGATGCCACCACAAAACCGGTAATAAGAGCTTGTGTTAGTGAGGTTTGATTTGAGTCATTTGGAGGTTCTGTTAGTATAAAAGATGCAAGAACACAAAAAAACCCTAAATGCCCCTGTGAATCTCTGATCTATAATAACTGAAATACATGTAGGAAAAGCTTTATAGATAGACTGATGCAGCTGAGACGATAAAGGACAAAACTAAACAATGAGTTATATCTGTTAAAGGGTCACTCCAGCAACCAACCACGCTAAGAAAATGAGTCAAAACTTAAGCAGCAGAGCCTCAGAGATCACACATGAGTAAATCAGAGTTTATGTTAGAAAATATAGTGTAGATGATCCCAGTGACATCATCTGAGTTGCAGTCAACATTTAGAAACCTCTCTCCTTCCTACTTGCGACGAGAAAGCTGGACTGAAACATATGTAAAATGGCTGGAGTGTCTCTTTGATCAGCTAAATAGGTTAAAACTACGCCACCTTCACGTCTCTTGTGTTTTAATCACTGGATCTAAATCTGAATCAAATGAATCAAATGAATCATTTCAACATTGTAACATTTTTACCACCTCATCTACACTAAATATGCCACTCATCTCTCTGCAGTGATAAGCACACACACACACACACACACACACACACACCGCTAATAATATCTGCTGCTCTTCATCTGCCCTGACACCACAGTCACTGGAAGATTAGACAGAGCTGCTCCTGTGGCAGAAATAACCTGCAACTGTGGCTACGAACAGAAAATTAAAAATTAATCAGCTGAGGATAACTCACATTGTATTAGTCCACAGATGAAAACACATTCTGAGCTCAGAAATGATGAAAAACTGGCTGAATATGAATTATATGAATCTACACTGAGGTTATTTCTGCCTCCAGAGCAGCTCTGCCTCTCAGTGTTAAGTGTGTGTATGTTGTTATGTTCAGATAGTAACAGAAATCACAGTTTTCCTCTTATTTATGTTTTGTACCAAACATTATTGTGTAACAAGCTAAACAGAGTGGAGCTGCAGACTAAGTCCATCTACAGCTGAGCTCTAACTACTGCGCTACACTCCAGCTACGGCGCTACCACAGCAATGATCGTCGCATCAACCACATGCAACAGTCTGGCAGCACACACACTCAACAGCACTCTCAGACATGCATGTTTGTATTAATGAGTTAGCAGACTCGTTTCCTATTTACCTGAACCCACCAATAGAACACCATTAACGGGGCTATGACTATGAGGAACATTGGGGTGAGGGCAGAGCATATGAGCAGCACATTCAGTGTGTACCAGAAAGTGCGCATCCATATGTCAATATTTTCGGGGATGTGGGAGTCTATAGCATCCACGTCTTTGCTGAAGCGGTTTAGTAACCGCCCAGTGGGGGTGCTCTCGAAGAAGGCCTGCGGAGCTCGCAGGACCCCCTGGAGCATGTTGCGGTGTGTGAGCTCGGCCGCCCGCAGCATACTGTAGGCCCGGCACAACAGGCAGTTAACCAACAACAGCACACCTGCGAACAGGAGGAGGGAGGAGGGGGGAGGGGAGGAGGGGTCGAGTGTGACAACACAACAACGTCTGCGTTTAATAGATTTCAGGTCTAATGACACAGCAGCTTCAGCTTCTGTCAGGGCACATTTCACAAAGTCACATTAAACTTTTCTTTCTCTCTTTTGATGCTGCTTATTCCCTTGTTTCTTTCTTTTATTTTTTTTGTTGTTTGCGCTGCCACAATGCTCAGCCATTAAATATGTGCAATTGCTCCAAACCAACAGAGTTAAAAACAAATACGATGCATCGCTGCTTGTGCTCCAGCAGAGGTCACTAAAGGTAGAGGGGTAACGTCAGTACAGATGAAGAGCTACATCACAAACATCGTCTTCCTTCACCAAATCTGTGTTAAAATAAATTGTTTATACACGTGACACAGATGTAAATGTGTTGGTCACAGGCATTGTTTTTAAAGTTGATGAGACTCTAATATGGCTGCTTCTTCATCTACATATATGTATTTAAACACCAATTTAGCTTCTTCTCACCTGATATTGATACTGACACATCACTGCTCAGCTTACCTCAAGAGTGTCTGTTTACATGTGTTTACTAAACCAATCACTTTCCCCCTTTTCCCCATATATAATCTGTATATCTCACTGTGAACTATTACGTCATTTTAAATTCTGATTTCTGAGAAGCTTTTATCTAATTAGTCATGTTCTCAGTTCAGATCTGCTCCATGTTTCAGTGACAACAAAAAACACTACACACATATTCACAGACACTTTACACCCTGATGACAGAACCAGCTTCACAGACCCTTAAAACACACCCAGTTAGTCACAGCTGGTCCACGGCTGAGCCCCAGTAAATGAAGCGGACCCAGTTGTATTAACACTGGTCCATCACTGGAGGGAGCTTCTAGATCATTACAGTCAGAGGGACGTTACTTTTAGTTCCTTAAATTAAAGCTTCTCTCAGATCACACCTATACTTCAGGATTCTGTGTGCATATCAGGGCAGGGTTGTATTGCTCAATATAACAGTGTGGGTGTCTCTATGAGTGTGTGTGTCTGTCTGTGTGCGTGTGTGTGAAGAAGAGTGTGGAAGCAGGCTGCAGGCAGGACAGGAAGTGCTTCAGCTGCGGAGAAAAGTAAGTCTGTGATTAAAAATGGAGATAATCACAGCAGCGAATGCTCATCATCACGGACAACATCGCAGGCTACGGAGAAACAGAAGCCAACACTTGGAAGGTTAAAAAAAAAAAAAAAAGAAAGAAGCTGCTGCGCCAATGTGCATGCCACATGCCATTCCAGGAACAGGAGGATTTACGAATTTGCACAGAAAAAAGAGGAAGAGAAAAGATCGTCTGGTACACAAGCAACACTTTTCCTGAGTACCTGCACAAAGACGTATATGGCAGCCAAGGGCACTATGACAATGGCAAAGATGGGTGTGCTGGAAATGATAACTATCATGGTGGAGAGAGAAACGAAGAAGGTTCCCAGGAACATGAGCACAGTGGACGGGAGACTCTCATCTATCACGTAGATGTCCTTGGAGAAACGGTTGATGATGCGTCCTATAGGCGTGGTATCAAAGAAAGACTGGGGCGTGTGAAGTTTGTTGGCGAGCAGGTTATAGTGCAGCTTCTTGGCTGCGCCGATGTTCCCCATGGCTAGAGTGAAGGAAGAGATCATGACCAGGAGACCTGGGGTGGAGGTGAACCAGAGGAAGAGGAGGAGGAGGAGGAGAGTAAAGAGATCAGACAGGAAGGTTTACTGTGTGATGGATTTACTGGTAGACGCAGACGCCATCTGTCCTGAATATAAAGACGTTACGGTAACAGTTCACTGAAAAAGGAACAGCATTTAAACACCCACAGCCTCCGCGCTAAACAATAACAAAGCACACTAATTGTTAGACACACAGCTGCTCCTATCAGTTTTTAATTTCTGATCAGCAGCAACAACAAGGTACATGTGTTATAACAGATGCTCAAGCTCAAAATAATTGTAACATCATGATGTGGCAGCACCTTAAAACTTAAAACACAGATCGTACCATTTATGCAAATGTAGTTTATGCGAAATCGTCTTTTATGAACAGATTAGGTTTTAATTTTAAAACGAGCTGCAGCTTCATTCAGTGATTTTAGTGATTTTCGGTGTTTCTTACCTTGTGCAATGCCCAGCGCCGCGTACACCCCCACCCTCATGTGCATATTCTCCTTAGTGGAATTAGTTGAGGCGTCGTTGGTCCACTGGCTGAGCCAGATGTTGGCACCGATGGCGGCCGCGCTCTGGCAGCCGTACAGAAAACAGATGAGCACTGACAGCAGAGGGCCCACTGCCTTGGCGTATTCCAAGTACACTTGTAATTTCACCTGGTGGAGGAGGCAGATTTTAGTCAAGGTCAGCACCAACAGCTTTGATTACACAGACACAAGATAATAAAGACTGGAAAAAAAATGGATGTAGATACACGCAATGTCGGTGTAATTGCATGATGTTGCAGTGTCACAGAGAAACCGTCTATTGTCTGAGGCGATAAAGACAAACAGAAGCAGCACCTGTGTGGTGTGTGACTGTGGTTTGATGTTTCTGAAGCCTGAAGACATTATCATAAGGTAATAAAGAATTGACACAATAGAAGATCAATTTTTAATTAGAATAACAACAATTCAAGCAGATGTTAAAGCGTGATGGATTTAAGGCTACAAACACTCCAATAACCACACAGGCGAGTATTTTAAATAGACTCCTCTGCTCTTGTCTGCTGGAACCAGATTCTGTTTGTTTCAAACAATAAAAAACTAAATTAAATAAAGATTAAAAAAGAGAGATTTGATGGACTGACCCTGCCTGTTTCTGCTGTCTCTGACTGGATGAGTTTCTCCATCTCACGTGGTTTCTTCTTCTCTTGGGATTCGGAGTGTTTCCTCTGGCTGCAGCCGTGTCTCCTCACCGAGCGACACCTCACCGCATTTTCCCCGTCTCCTGAAACGATGCTGATCTGCCTGTCAGAGCAACACAGACAGTGAATTCTCCTTCTCCTTTGATTTTTAATGACGCATGTGGAAGCTCAGTTGAAAAATACATAGATGCTAATCAGCACAGGTCATTTTAGGTTTTATGTTTTATGTCTTAAATTGGTCATATGTGCCCATTTCTAACCAACTCACCAACACCAATTCCTAAGGAATATTAAATTAAATTCCATCAGAAAAGTATATAAAAATAGATTTAAAATAGATTTAGATTTAGAGCAGGTTTGGACGATATACTTGTTTTTATATAAATATTTCCTGTACCTCATGAAATTTCTTTTAGCTTCATTGATGACTGGTTCATTGTCCACCATGTCTGTGTGGTTGCTCAGAGCGTCTTCAGGGAACAGTTCATCTTCTTCTATTAAGTCGTCTGTAACAGGATTGTGAGAAAACAATGAGATGTGCTGCCAGTAAACAGGCTCAAACATATGTCTCCTGCGTTGTGATGTGAACTGATGCTCTACCCGTGGCCTCATCCTCCTCCACGATGTCCTCCAGGGCGTAGTTCCTCAGAAACTCTGCGAAGGCTCCGTTCTGTTTGAGCAGCTCCTGGTAGGAGCCCATCTCTGACACCCGCCCGTCCACCATCACCACGATGTTGTCAACCTGAGGCAGGAAGCTGATTCCGTGTGTCACCAGAATACGTGTCTGGAATAAAATAAAAAAAAAAAAAAACCAAAACAATTCAGTTATTACCTAAAAAACACACATAAATACTAAAGAAAAACCACAGACAAAAAATTCAGTTTTATTAGCGACACGCTGATGACATAACCAGCTCAAAACCAGCTGTTATCAGTACTTGCTATCATAAATGTGAAAAAATAAACAAGCAATAAACGGATAAAAGATATAACTTCCTCTCTGGCGAAGTATTACATCAAAGTTCCTCTGACAATTACAACATAGCCACTGTGCTAAAGTTTAACACGTTCAATCATTTACAGTCATTTATCTTCAGCATATAACAACACAGTATATGACTAATGCAGCCTCACCTTGCCCTTCAACACTCCCTCTGGACCGATGAGGTTGTCGAAGATGTGTTTGGACACGTGGGCGTCCACGGCGGACAGCGGGTCGTCCAGCAGGTAGACGTCAGTGTCGCTGTACAGAGCTCGGGCCAGACTCACCCTCTGTCTCTGGCCACCAGAGAGGTTGATGCCCTGCAGGATTGAGAGACCATCGTTTTAATAATTGTGGCTACTTGTTGTTGCCTTATGTACGTTGATAGCAGTGTCTGTAAAAATGTCAACAAATGACGAACAAACCTCCTGTTTGATCAGAATGAACTAGAGTTACAGCCTGGAGGTTTGTACGTCTCCACCAACCAGTCCAGTGACAGATAATTACTGTCACTATTCTTGAGCAATTTTCAAAAGTACATTCTGTGATGTCACTGTGACCTTTGACCTTTGTCTGCTAAAATCTACTCAGTTTATTTTTGATTCTGAGTGATTGTTCATGGGAAATGTTAAGCAATTCCCTCGAGGTTTTAATGAGAAATCGTCTTGATTTGGAAAAGGAAACCGCAACAACCTGGAAACAAAGTGCTTGTCATAAAACTCTGCTGCTAAGTGAATGAGGGGAAAATGAAAGTGCTCGTGGTTTGTACCTTTTCTCCGATCTCGGTCATGTCTCCCCCAGGCAGCACTTCTAGGTCAGGGGTTAAGGCGCAGGCTTCCAGAACACAGCGATACTTCTGCTCATTGTAGGTTTTCCCAAACAGGATGTTGTCCCGCAGGGTGGCGTTCTGTATCCACGCCTGCTGAGGTACGTACGCCACTGATCCCTGTGAACGGAGGCAGACAAAGTGTCTTTACTCTTTGTAAGAACTCGTTCCTGTTGGGCTGTTAGGGCCCTTTGTCAATCTACATGTACATGCTTTAAAAAAGAGTCTCTGGGAGCATCCTTGTGTTATAAAGCAACACATTAGAGCTGCAGATGTAAACTGTTACGCATGAGAATATAAATCACAGACAGTTAATGCGAAGCTTTTAAGTGACTGTGTCATGATTTGTGATTGTTATACAACATGTAGACAGGAGCCTCACTGCACTGACACTTATTTTAATTAATCCTTTTCCTTAACAACCACGCAATCCACATGAGTGGTAATAAGACTTGGCCGAGGGGATGCTACAACAATAAATATGCTAAAGACAGCAGTATCAGAACACTGCATCTTGTTTGTACAGTGAACGGAAAAACAGTTTCAGTAAAATCTGTAATTCTTTGGTAATATGAACCATGAATACTATTTTTTTTTCTGACTCACTGTAGTTTCACATGATTCCAAAATAGAACAAACCTGCTTAAACAAGTTCTAATAAAAAGAGAAAAACACACAAATAAAAGCACTATATCAACATTAAACCCTGATTTTTATGTGTTTTATCAGGGATATGTCTATTACCATCAGCCCGAGGCTAAATTACACCTGAATCACTTGGTGTCTTCAGCAGCTAAGTGAGTGTTTTGATAAGGAACTACAGTTTTTTGCGAAGCTTTAAATGACACAAAGAGGCGCCTGTTACTTTCTTATGCATATTAACACATCACTTAAAGTGAAGTCCTACCCGAATAGAAACCTTCCCCTCCAACTTCTCCATTTCACCGAGCAGTGCAGAGATCAGGGAGGATTTCCCACAGCCGACGTGACCGACCACGGCCAGCAGGGAGCCCTGGGGCACCATCACATTAATGCTGCGAACACACATGATTAGCGCGCACATTAGTTTTTTTGTTTTGTTTTTTTTTGACAAAAAGCCTCAACGCAAACAAATGACAGACGCAAACATGCGCGTAATATGTGGCTTTTCAGGTCGTACTTGTGCAGAACAGGTGGATCCTCTTTGGCCCAGGAGAATTTCCCATTGACAACTGTCACTGAAAACTCTGTTGAAGAACAAAACGTCACGTGAGCGGCTTTTCAACACCTTTTTGAATGGTTGACAAGTGCCTCAAAGGTATTTTTACTCCAACTATTAATCACCAAAACACACCTTGAGCTCTGAGTCATTGGGTGAAAGCTACAACAGGAAGGGAGTGACCTGAAGTAAAGTCTTATGGGTCAAAAGCTGGTGACTTTACATAGAGGAGGTGATGACATATCATGATAGTGCATTTTTTCACTAATATACTGTAAACATTGCAGTTAGTTAACAGAATTTACAATGACTTGTGCTTTTGCAGTTTAGAGACGTGATATATCATCACATCTAAAACCAACAAAGAGGTTTGATGTGGACCCAACAGGTTCTGGATGCGTCTCTGTGGTTTTGGACACAAAACTTACTAAACTAGAACTATGTAAAAAACCTTTCTCCACCTAATCCTCTCCTGGCAATTTCTGGCATCGCTCCAGATGGATTTGTTGAAAGCAAAACTGAGCATGTCGGGCTTTTACCTCTTTAGTTGCTCGACGAGTTATTTTACTGAAGTGGACGGATTCAGTTCCCTCCTCCTCCCTCCTCACACTGGATTAGAGACATTATGTCCCGTTTGAATCTTTTCAGAAAACCACTACATTAATCTCCAAGTAGCTTCCCGTCCTTTTTACTCCACAATCTATTTTGTTTTTTAATTCCCTTATTTCTATTATCAGCAAAGTATATGATATATAGTTTTTAGTTTATTCGATTTATATTTTTTAATGTGTGAGAAATGTATGTGATTCTAATGTGTGAGAGATAAAGAAAAGTTGCAGTGTTTATAAACTGTACCAGTTGATGTGTTCTTCCTGTCGACTGAATCCGGATCCAGCTCATCATGACTCAGGAAACCTTGGATTCTTTTCAGTGAGACACTGGCCTGCGACAGTAAAAACACACAAGCTCTGAGTGAACCCACCAGAACAAAGGCAGAGAGAAAAGGAGGGTGAAAAAGAAAACGTATAGTAGAAAAGAAGAGTGACTTTCGGTACCTGGACCATGCTGCTGATGACTTGGGGCAACATGTTTAGAGGAAACCTGAGGATGTTAAAGAGCGACAGCGACACAAAGGCTTTCTCCGCGTCCAGGACATTTTTCTCGTCCACAGTCACGTACACAGCGAATGTTGTCAAGGCGACCTGGAAACGCATCAGCAAAAAAGACAATTCACATGTCAAGGTCCATCAGTTTACTGAGACATTCAGCGGTCAACTGCACATTCATCGGAGTCAAACGGTGACTCATCAATGTTCCGACCGTAACCAAACTTTAGCTCTGGCTTGACCGGGTTTATGTGACAAATAGAACATCAACAAAAATCAAACAAGTAAAAGTTTAATTAAATATCACCTACAGTGTAATGTGGAATTAATGTGGGAGCAGCACTGCTCCCACGTGTACAGACATGTCTTTGTAGAACAGAACATCTGTATCAGACTCTTCTCTTTTCGATTTAGATCAGCAGAAAGACCAGTTTGATCAACAGTATGTTGACGGGTGATGTTTGACAGTAGCACCGTCTAATGATTCCTCTCTTGTTTTATCAGGCGGATAGAGCAGCACAGTTGTGAGAATAACTATTATTTGTGTCAGCAGGTCACCTGGCAGAACTCCAGGTACAATTACAGGTAACATAATATAACATATATGTATATAACCTATACATGTATGTATGAACATATATATAAAACATAGTAGCAGCCTACAGAAGACAATTGCTTAGTTATATGACTTTAAAGTGTTGAAATAACTACATGAAAACTGCATGTCACTCTGCTTCACCATCACTTCCCATCCCTCCCATCCCACCCATATATGATGATTCATGCTGACTATTGTCACTGCTCTGTGCAGAAACAACACGCCACCCGTGCTCCAGCAACAGAGGAATTGTGTTACAGTGCAATCACTCATGGTAGGTAGCTGTCAGTGGCTGCATGACTGCACCATCTATCATTAGCAGAAAATTGGAAACAACAAAAACATTGACACATCAATTTCATACTATCGTTACAACAACGAATTATCTCGATAACACATAAAACACAGGACGAGATGAGGCAGAGACCCTGCATTTCCTGGGGAAACCCCCTCTCCTTTTTCCTCCTTCACACATTTCTACCAGCAAGTCCAACTATTTCAACAGACTTTATTGTTTTGCCAGTGACATATGAGCCTCCTGGCTCCTGTAAATCATCCGTTTTCTTTATATAGCCTAATTATGAGATTAGACAGGTTAGTGTTGTGACAGAATATGAGCCTCCTGTATCATGTGAGATCAGCCGTATTAGATTTTTTTTCCTTGGCCTGTTTGTTAGAGAATTAAACTGACAGTAATGAAACAGTCCTTAATGAAAATCTCCTCTCAGGGTTATGGAGCTTTAATGAGTTTCAGTTTATTGTTTAGTCGCAACATTACTGCTTTGACTCACACTCACTGACAGTGTCACATTCAGCTACAGCAGAAAGCAGTTCTCATCAAAAACTCTAAATATCTGTCAAACAATGAACAATAACAGAAGACATAGCTAGCAACTGGCTGTTGAGCATTCAGCTAGCATTAAGCTAGCTGCTAAAGACTGGTAGAGTCTAAAAACAGGGCACAGAGATAGGGAATATTAGATTTGTGCCAATATATTGTTGATATTTCCTCAACAGCAGTGGTTAAAAAAATCAGGTACTGCAGCTAATGTCTTTTAAAAAAAAAAACAAACAAAAGAGCCTTTTATCACCAGGTTTGTAAAACTGGTTTCAAATAAAGCTCCTTTGTAATTTTTGACCACAAACTAGGCTATCTGAACACTTGCCGAATGGTATTTACAGCTGTCAAACATGACTTGTGAGTCTGTGTCGGCTGCCTCAAGGCGACCAGACTTCCCCTGATAAGTCCTAATTGGCAAACAGCAGAGCTGATAATTGAGCTGTCAACTTCAAAAAATACCAAACATGAAGACGTTTTTGTTCAACCTGTTCAACGTTTCCTAAGATGAGACCAGCGTCTAGACGTGTAGACTGAGACCTACCAGGAAAGGGGCGCTGGTCCAGGCCATGGTGGACAGAGCTCCCAGGTACGCCGTCTTACGCAGTACGTTGAGCTCCTTCTGTCGAATGGCCAGGACCTTTTCTTTGAAGGAGTTCTCCCAGGCGTACAGCTTCAGGACTTTGATACCGTTCAAGATCTCATTCATCAGCTTGATCCGAGCGTCCTTATACTGCATCTGTTCCACCTGGGAGAGCAAAAACACAAACAAATTAACATGTAAAAACTAACCAAACACCAAGTTGACACCAAGCTGAGCAGCTGATGATATGATACTATATATGATTTGACAATTAATGAACAACTATGAATGACTCTTCACATACAGAACCAACCAAATTAGTTAGTAGTAAAAACAATATACACTTTCTAAAATGCTAAAACAACATGTTGTAACAGAAGTGGTTCTACTGAAAAGCCAGTAGACAGCAAACTTAAACTACTGCATAGTTTGAATGTTCATACTTGATATGCTCGAGTCTTCATGGCGATGACGGCATTAAACGGGATCAGCATGATCATGACAGCGACACCGGCCAGCACAGACGGACCAAGGTTCTGTTGAATCAAGATAAATAGAATTAAATAAATGTGAATGTGAAAATGTATAGTAAATAACTCAAATTACAAGCTGGTAGTCATCCAAAATGTTTACAGATTGTCTTTCAGCAATAACAAAAGGAAATCTCTGAGATGATAATGGCAGTAGAAACACAACCAAACCCCAAGACCATAGTTTCCGTCATCCTGGATGATCAATCACTCCATCACATTACCATCAAAATCACCACTTTGTCCTTCACCCCAACCAAGGTCATCAGAAAAGAGTCACGTTTGATGGCCAACTCTCCTTCTCCACCATGTTGCATTCTGTTTCCCAGTAGCACCACTGCCTGCCTAACGGGCTTCAGTATATGCACACAATAAAAACACAGTGACCTGGCTGCTTAACCTCCACTATCTATCCATGGCTGCTCATTTCAAATTCAAGACATTCGTGCTGCCTACAAAGTGATGTATGGGTCTGGACCTCAGCCATACAGGCTGATGGCTTGATCTACTTACACTTTGTCTTATTGAGCTGATCTAACACTTATCTCCTTCCTTAAAGTCTCTGCACTGCTGCACTGAATCTTTACTGCTACTAGTCACTTTTTGATTTGGATAAAAGTAAGTGCAATGTGACTACATACAGTGATGTAACAGGCAGTCATTCTGTATTTTCATGTGTTTGCTGGTGATGTAATGCCGCGAGCTGTCAGTTCTTTTGATCAGTATCTTTTAAGTCATCGCAAACTGTTTTGTGGAGAATTCAAAAAGAGAGTAGCTGAGTCACTGTTTTTAGCAACAACAAAAGCAGCAGCTGCATGATAGTTCTGCAACTGTTGTGGGCGTCTGCTAACATTACACACAACTTCTGAGAAATTAAGCAGGAAACACACACACACATAGAAGAAGTACTTTCAAAATGAAAGCAACCCTTAGTACGGCAATTACTAATTACCTATCAGTAATATTGATGCCTATTATCATTAGCCTTTTTAAATGGATGAGAGACAATTCATAAAGTTTGCTGGTTAGGATATTGTGGGTCCTTCCACCAATCAACTTGTCAAACATGGCGAGAAGTGTTTTGTTTTATCTACTAATTTATTCATGACTTCACA
Source organism: Polydactylus sextarius (assembly GCA_016801845.1). Lineage (NCBI taxonomy): Eukaryota > Metazoa > Chordata > Actinopteri > Polynemidae > Polydactylus > Polydactylus sextarius. Next base: position 4,868,828 of record CM028920.1, on the reverse strand, counting down.
AAAACGATGCAGAGTTAGTGAAAGTTCATGTAATTCATGTATAATTTGTGCACAGACCTGCCACAGGAAATAAAGTGCCAGCATAATCTGAAGCGGAGCAGACCACAGCATGTTGAGGAAGGTGGTGAGGTCCATGAACTCTCTGTGCGTCTACGGACATCAGGTTGACAACCTCGCCCACTGTGGAGGAACGCTTGGCGGCGTTTGTTATCACCAGCGCCTGCACAAAAAAGAAACCCCAAAACATCTGTACTGTGTATCTGTGTATTTAATGAGATGTTAACAGTAAAACATTAAGGTGTAAGGTGTCGTGTACCTTCCTGTAGATGGCCCCTATGACGGCCGTGCGTACATTCATGCCGGTGACAAAACAGTACTGAAAGTGATGATGGAGAATGAGTGTCTGCAGCAGGGCTGTGAAGAACATGAGGAAGGCCAATGCATAACCCCACCAAACAGGAGCGTCTTCATTTTTTGTGAATAAGATCAGCAGCCTGGAAATAAGCACAGAAAGAGAAAAAAAAATCTTAACATAAACAAATTCCCTTGACTATTTCAGTTACAGCAGATATTTGCAATCAAACAACAGTGTGTGTCTGTCACTGTGAGACTTCATCTACTGCAGGACTTTTCTAATGACTCATGGCTGGATGATGCGACTGCCAATCACAGCTATAGTGAATAACTTTGTCACATGATATGTTTTCATCAGCCGTGTGGCATCCTCTGACAATAAACCATCTGTGGCTACTCCAGTTCCTCATAATGTGGTCATATAGCTTGGGTATAATATTGAAATAGGTTCTCGCATGAAATCATTAATGTATGAAAATTACACACCAGCCAAGTCTAGTAGTTTTTCATCGAGGCACCAGTGACTAAACAAATATTAGTGTGAAATAATCTCATATAATGATCACATACAGGAAAACTATGTGGTTTGTCACCACTGAATGCTTATCTCACTTACACATATATAGAGATAAGGATTTTACACAACAGTTGCTTTCATTACATTTCCAGAGGCTTTAAGAGAAAACATGTTTACATAAGGACTTTGCATCTGAAACAATGTCTGTGAGCATTAATAAATAGACAGGCACCATAGTTTGGGTAAAACAAACCGCAATGCAAAAATATACACGCAAGGTGCAAATTATCAGCTAAAAATAGAACAATGGTGGAGTGTTGATGATGAGACATATGTAGCCGGTTACCTGAGCAGCTGAGGGTTGACGAAGGTGATGATGTCCTGCAGCAGCTTGTAGGCCGAGCCGATCATAAAGTAGGGTCCGAAGGCTTTGATGAGGGCGCGCAGGAAGGACGGCTGGTGGGCAGCCGCTTTCTGACTGGACAGCAGCACCTCTACTTCCTCCGGGCTGGTTTCACCTGCTCCACCTCCGCCTGTGATGTGGTTGGTGGCGGACGGCAGCGGCTTGGAGTAGGAAGCCTGACTGGACACGTTCTGTTCACTGTGGATGGAAGGTGTGAGGTGATGGAGAGTGAGGTGATGGAAAGAAATGGAGAGTAACAGTGAAACATTAACAATAACAAATCAATCCTGGGCTAATGTGACTGTATGCCAAAACAGCTACATTACAGGCTTTCCATTCTCAGTGATGGGGTTCCAAAAAATGTGTAAATATAACATATCACTTAGAATTAAGACAAAAATTAAACTATATACAGTTATATGTATATGTATATAGTTTGATTCTTCAATATATTTATATGAGCAAAGAAATCAGAAATATTATATTACTTTTATAATACATTATAATACCATTGGAAAAATATTAGGATATATGCAGCACTAGCATACCCCCTCCTCATTAATTAGATGCATGTGTAAAGAATACTTTTATCCAAAATCTATATTATATCGTAGAAACCCAACAATTTTAAAGGAAGTTGTCTTTGCTGTGTCAATCACATGATTTCAGCACACAGACTGAAATTTCCCAGCAGTCAATGCGGTGACGGCGCTCTGATCTGGACTGTACGGCTGTAATTGGTCAACTGATGACTTTAAATGAGCCAGTAAACAAGTGACAGAAATTTGCGTTGCATAACTGACCGTAGAACAGGATGAGAAACAGGAAGTTGTACATGTGTTTATTTGGAAACTATTTTGTAAGTCTGCCCCACACTGATCCACTAACTACAATCTCCATCATCTTTCAAAAGTTTAACAGAATGCAGTGTTATTGTTTTGGTTCCCTTCCGTCACTTCAGTGTCATTTTTGGCTGCTGTAGGCAGATTTCCTCAGTGAAACTCGACGCACGGCTTCGCTGTTGTTCGCCTCTGCCAATCGGTCCATTTGCAGTTAAGCCTGTGGATTCTTGAGATGTGGCCAAAAATGTGTTTTCTGTGATTACAGAGAGTTCTGACCACCAAAATCTAATCAGTTCACCTTCAGGCTCAAGTGAATGTTTGTACCAAATTTGAGGAATTTCCCTTGTGGTGTTGGACCGCGTGTTCACAAGAACGAGACGTTGGAAATGCAACACCTCCTCCTCAGCGCAGACGTATAAAACCACCTGACAACACTTGGTTCTCTCCATGCTCACCACCAGACAAACGTAAAATGCTGAAAGCTAAAAATCTAAAATAATACTCAATATTTGATTTCCACTTATAGAGCAGCTGGAATTGTGTAATAATAATTAAATACTAATATCACCGTGCCCTGGAGGAATTATGATCAGATGCCAGAACCACCTGGACTGGTTCCTTTCAGCTCTACTCTGTGCTGCTCACTCTTTCCCTATGGCTGCTCACATCCATCTTCTCTTCCTTTAGGTCGCTAGTCAAAGCTTATGACCACAGGGGAAGGTCAGAACTTATATTACTAGTAAATCTTCCAGGCCAGCTCCTTCCTCACCACAGTGGTTCAGTATAATGGCTGCCTTACTGCTGACACATCTCTGATCAGTCTATCTATCCCACCTTCACCGAGACACTTACACTCCTGAACTTGGAGCAGCAGCTCAACATAAATCAAAACAAAATAGTCGACTCCTTCCCATCTGCCCCTGTGCCTTTGCTAACATGTTAGCTACATTTCTGCTGACCCTGAAATCTACTGATGTAGGTTTAAATGACGAAATTCAATGGTGTAGTTGATATAAGCAGCAGATATGCAGCCTGGTATGAATTGTTAACGTACATAACTAAGTCAATGTAAACAAGAGTCATTGTGAGTCACAGTCATTGTGATTAACTTCATTGACAAACTGACAGATGATGGCTTAATTCCACTGAAACTGCGACTAACAACTGTCTGTTATTGATTGACCAGACTTGCCTGAGCTCTGTTTTACCATATTAACATAACACACCTCACATTTTATCTGTTCCTGTTAATCTCTTCGGCATAACTGAAAGCAAGCAGCAACAAACTCCTCAGGCCAACACATGCTAAGGTGTGTCCCTCGTCCTGTTCACTTGTTGCTGCATTTATTTTACTGGTTCCTCTGAGGCGTAATGCAAGAAATGCCTCAAGCCTTTTTTTGAAGAAGGAATGTTTTGCAAACTACACAAAGTCTTTTCTAATACGGGCTTAAAGTGTAGGAATCGGATTCCAGCGGTGATTCAAGAAGTGACTACGGTTAAAGAGGACGACTGCACTGGAATTCGGCTTAACACCAAACAGCTTTCCTCACCACAAGTGAAAAGACCTAATCAAGCTTTCTAATATCACTTTACAGGCTGCTCTCATTGTGAAAGCTGGATGAAACTCGGACAGGAAAGCTGCGGCGCGGAGAGAGGAAGCGCTCGAATGGAGGTCAGAGTTCAGCTGACTTCTCGTGTGTGTTTGTGCATTAAATATCCATGAAATTGCCTTTCTCATGGAAATGAAGAGTTGAAGAGCTGAGGGTGCTGCTCTCAACAGTGATTGGTCGACTCCACCAATTACTCCAGTGAAGCAGAACACACTTGAACTGTGGACTGAGATATTATGAACAACGTGAGAAACCTGCATGTGTGTGTGTGTGTTCATCAGTTAAACACCAGTGGTAATGTTTCATACGTTACCATTGGTAACGTATGAAGCTGCTAGGGTTAGAAAAAACACGCTCATTATTACACTCACACACACGCAGTGTGTCAATCACATAGAAAGCCCTGCCCTGTAGGACAACATTCTCTCTTCTCTGTTCTGACATGGCAGGATTTAATCTTGAATATTTATAAACTAACTACCAGATTGTGGATGTATTTAAATCAGAGTTAACGTTCCTTTTGGGAAATCATATTTATCTTAAAGTTACTTTCACGTTTAATTAATTCACGTTTCTGAAGTCTTATTAAGCATTTAAATGTAATTTAAATAAAAAAACCTTAAGAAGAACTTAAGAAACATCAACTGATGATCTATATTTCCTTTCACTGTGTCGCCAGCACAAATCCTCCCTCCAGGAAAACAAAACAAAACAACATGAAAAAGCTTTTGAAGCTGCAGCATCCTGTGTCAGTAATACACTTACAATAAGCCGGCCTTGGTTGAAAAATATTATAGTGGATAAATGTGATTATTGAACAGCTGTTGCGTTTTGAAGTATCCAGGTCACAGCACTTCTCCAGTTTCCAGATTTAACCTGATTTCTTACAATAACCTGCTTTTTGTGTGTAAACATACGGAGCGTTTTTTAATTTACGACAATAAGCAGGAGCTTTTATTGTGCGTTAGTGAAACATTAGATACATTAGAAAACGTACCTCTTGGCCTTGGCCTGCTCCTTCTCCCACTCTTTGAGCAGTTTGGGCACCATCACCTTGGAGCTGTCACGCTGGTTCAGAGACCACAGGTCTTTGGCCTCCAGGGGCATTTTATACCCTTTAATGGCCATACTGAGAGAGACAGAGACTGCAATTTAATTCAATCTGCTACATTAAGCAATTCAACACTAACAAGTATAATTACTGTAAACAAATGAGACCTTGCCTAAAGGGTTTTCAGGCTCCATTTGCCTCACTATGTTTAAAATCTGTTCTTTTTTTTTTTTTTTTTTTTTTTTTTTTGTTTGTTTTGTTTCCGTCCCCTGTGTGTGTTTCATTCACTGGCTAAAATTTGATTCTAAATCTAAAACCCTTTTATCTCAGAGACAACTTAATAAGAATTGCTTTCCACAAAGATAGCTAATGGAGTTTCCTGGATTTGCCAACCATCATTATGTACCAGTGGATCGGATTCCACCGGAAATTAGCTCCATCTATTTTCCAGCACAAGAGGGATTAGTTTACAGGGTAAAATAGAAAAGATGATGCACTTCTAGCAATATCCTCCTAGTTAAAGCAGTGAAAACATAATAACAGTGGCGGAGGCTTCATCTAAAACTTGGTCTGACTTGTTTTCTGTAATTACCCAGGAATAATTCCACAAATATGTGTCACATCTGTATGTTGCTTCAGAAAAAAAAGTTTCATAACCACCTCAGCAGTGGAAACTACAAGGCTGTGAAATATCTGTATCTGAGTGGTGTGTATTAAATAAATAAAAAAGACACTAACTACATGTTGTGATAAATGATGTATTTAACATGATAAATAGCTAAAAAGCCTTTAAAAAAACAAAAGCCAATCACAAACTTACAACTTCAAATAATCTGAACATCCGTGACTAAATATAACCAGTTAACTCCTGGTTTATTTCACTTTGTTTCGTTTGTAATCACAAGCAGACATGTGGGGGTCACAAGGAGTTTTGGTTTTGTTTTTTAACCATCTCTGAGTTTGTAATGAGTGTGTATGGGAGCAGGTTAGAGTGAGTCACAGTCCGATGACACCCACTCTAACACTTCCGCTGTTTTTCTTTTCTATTTATTTTTCTCTGGGTTTTTCTTGCTCCCACATCTTTCATTTATAAACCATAACACACACACATATAAAACAAAACAAAAATAGTTTATACATGGTATTGTAGATCATTTTTTTCCCCGTTTCTCACAGTGTAATCAACGGCACTTTCAGTTTTTTAAACTGCCAGTCATTAAGCAACAAACTCCCTCAACAGCCCCACAGACTCCAATGTTCATAAACCTCTAACACTCTTAGAATTTGAGAAATGGTTACTTTTAAAACTGACACATATCAGTTATTTTTCATTATATCTACACATACGACACATGTAGGTCTTCAACAAAGTCTCCTGATGATCAATGTGAAGAATCTTCAGCAACATTAACTATAGTTTTTGTGTTAAAATTTCCTATTCAATGGATACTTCAAGTGCTCCTCTCTCTTCATTATCACCCCTTCAGTCTAACAGTGACTCAGCATTTATTTTCAGGCTCTACCCACATTAATATGCAGTGTTTTCACACACACTGATACAAGCAGTAAATCTACCACTATTTCTTCTGCAATTACATTCTATTTTTGACACAAATTGGTAAGTATTTACCGCCAGTTTAACACAAGGGATCAGTAACAAAAAAATTATCATAAAAACCAGTTAGAAGCTGCTGTAATTAACACACACACACCAATAACACAATACACAGACAGCATCACTCCCTTAGCTTTTATTCATCATAATGAAACTGCTGATGCTAACTAGCTAGGCTAGGTTTTGAACTCAGCATCCAAATGAAGCAGGTAGTTCACAGGCTCTACACATTTAAGAACAAAGCTCACGACTTAGCCTAGCTAGTTAGCCTCCAGGTAGGATGTGTAGCTTTGTTAAGATAATTAAAAGGTGACGTTAATAAGGAAGTTAGTTGTCGGTGTCTGTGTAATGTGGTTAGCATTGCTTTGCATTGCTATTTTTCAAGCTAACTAAAGCTAATTAGCTAAATTAATGCAAACGTCATGTCTGCGTTAGCTAGGAATCTCAACACTTCCACTTCACCCGCTGAAAGGTGAAGTGGAAGCTTTGTAAAAAACACCACTGTCATAAAAAATGATTTAATAACATGACCACATCAAGTGACACAAAACTATTGACCTATAGATATGTACATGTAACAGAAACCTTTATGTTTTATGTAATTACTGAAGCATATCTCCACACATATACCAAAGTGTGGGTTTACTGATATTTTGGTGCAGAAGCACAGAGCAGAACCCACCTTGTGAACCACCAAAATGTCATGGTGGAAAGAAAACCCGCTGTGGTTTCAGGGCAGGGATTCTGAGGAGAAATTGAAAAATGTGCCGGAAAATAGGCCAGAGGGGTTAAACAAGGATAAAGAGTACATACTTCAGTCAGCAGCAAGTAACAAGCGCGGTCTCTGTGTTCGACTGAGTGTGTGTGACCTGCTTTAACAAGCGTGGAGTGGCCCCAGAGTACACTCAGACATTCAGCGGCTCACAGCAGAGTATACAACGTCAGCGGCATAACATAACAGCACATCAAGATCTCACATATAGCATGCGGCCACACACACACACACACACACACACACACACACACACACACACACACACACACACACACACACACACACACACACACACTCTTCATGGGTAGTGAGTGAACATCGCAGCAGGATGTGAGACTCACAGGGTCTGTGACAACATTGGAGAAGAGAGGAGGTTTCTCATTAAAGCAGCTGAGGATCAGCTCGCACACAATCAGGCAGAAGTAGAAGTAGAAGGTGATGAATCGTAGCTTGTCCTGCATCTCGGTCTGAAATGTAAAAGAGGGATACACACACAAGCACACGTTTGTTTTCATGCCTTGTGGGGACATTTCATCGACTTCCATTCATTTCCTGGAGACTTTCCTGGAAACCTCAGAGATCCCATTTGTTGGTACCACTTGTCTAACCTTTATCTAAATGTGACTCTAACCTTAACCAAACCTTAGGTCTTGTCTTCACCTTATTTTTTTTGTTTTTTTATATCATGGGGACCAGCTTTTTGCAAACAAAAAACAATGTAGAAAAAACCAGGTACACCCAAACACACACACACACATAAAGAGGTGAATTCAAATCAGATATACCGTTAACATCACTTATCCAGAACATCATCAAACATCATCAACATTTTGGCAAAGTAGGAATGAATAGACACTATAACAGTGTTTCCTATACAAATACTGAATACGGGTCCATGCTGGAGGGTATGGAAAGGAATTTTTCCAAAGTGTAGGTTAGACATATTTGTCTATTATATTTATTTATTCATACTGATGTGACGTAGAGTTAAAGGATACACTTTGTTGATTATTGTTAATTTAACGTTCCGACGGCTAAAAATGGGAATGTCTGCTATCATCAGTGTGACTGACATCTCTCTGGCTGTTCAGGCCTATTTGTAAACTTTAAAGTACAACTAACTAATTAAATGCATGTGAGTGGATTAAAAACTTAAACTTCAATCCATTTATTACACACACACACAAACACACACACACACACACACACACACACACACACATATATATATATATATATATATATATATATATATATATGTGTGTGTGTGTGTGTGTGTGTATATATATATACACAGTGTGTGAAATTCCTCCATTTCCTTCCTTCCTTCCTTCCTTCCTCAACTGCAATTGTCTCAATCCGCTGGACATGATTATGAAAAGTAGTGTCACTTTTTTCATTTACATTTGTGTGGGGACCTTTTTTTTCTGGATCAAGCTGATTATAGCAGCAGCCTGGGGCGGCTGTCGCCTGGACTGACCCCAGCGTCTGGCTGCTTGTTTAAACTTGCCCGTCTTCCACACACACACTCACACACTGATAGTCAGCCTGATGTAACCCTAACCTCCATCTGTGAATAGGTTTACTTTTAACACCTACGTAGCACCCTGAACTACACCTACAGATGGGACAGATGTCTTCTGCTGCGATAATAAATAATAAATAACAATAAAATAATAATATGAACAAAGGTGTTACACAGTCAGATATATATGTAATGTGGTATTTTGATCAGAGCGACCCTCTGAGGTCACAGTGTGGGGGGACACCTTCATGTTCAGCCATAAATCATATCCTCCACAGCACAGAAACGTGAGTCTGAACCAACATAAACATCTTAATCAGAGTAAGCCTCGCCCTGATTATTGACCATAATCCAGTTATTAGGTGCATGTTAGTGCAGCCAGAGACACTTTAACAATAAATATGAGAAAGTGCCAATTAGAGTAAAGATAACTAAGAGATAAGTAACTCTTTTGAGGACAGTGCATTAATGTATTATCACTTGGAGTCAGGTTTCCGATCACCTCCTTTTTCAGCTCCTCTAACAATAACATCCAGTTCTTTAGCTTCTCCCCACTATGTTCTAGTTAGCTTGTTGCTAACTGTAGCAACACTGATGAGACATTGATCTGTTGTAAATAATAAAACCAGGGTTCAGTGAAGCTTTAAATGACACTTTAAGCAATATCTAACGTATCTAAATTGTACTTTTCATTACAGTAAATGACACTATTCCTCTTTTCGTAAACTCTAATTGCATTAACTTCTTGGTGCCATGGAAACTGTGTCAGATTTAGAAAAGAGAGAAAAGATTTAGAAAATCTAAACAATCTGGGTCTAAGTCTATTTTCTCTATATTCTCACTGGTAGTAGAAATATTTAATAGGTCACTAATCACTGCTCCCAGAAGACTTATTTGGGAGTGTTGTAATTCCAGTGGATTATCACTCCGAAGTTATGGAAGCCAGATAATCACCTGGGTAAAATGGTATGTGTTGTATTTATAAGACTTTCCTAGCTGTGTTGAACATTAAAAGAAATTTAAGCTACAGAACAGAATGCCCACAGCGCTTGTTCTATATATAGATATATATAATAAAACACACACCCACTATGACAAAGAAGCAGCTGTGACTGACCCAAAATGACCCAGGACAATGACTATACCTTTATCAATCCCCATACGTTTGATCAACACTGTGTATCATATGTCTGCTTCTGATTAACACATTTAACGCTTTCTTTTGTTATTCTGTCGTATATGGTTTCCCTGTCTGACATCACACGCTGTCCTCCTGTCTTGACTTGCCGCCCTTGAGGTTTGTTTGTGTGTGTGTGTGTGTGTGTGTGTGTGTTTGTTTGTCGTGTGCTGCAGCTCTGCTAGTGAACTGTGCAGTGATAGAGGTGAGATAAGTATGCTAGGAACAACAGGCCCACTATTCCCTCTTCTCTCTCTGCTTAGCGTTGCCCTGGACTAACCTCTCCAAAGCATCCACTCGCTGTAAGCTCCAAGCTAACTCCTGTCACAGCGAGGTGGGGGGAAGGGCCGAGGCAGAGTTGACTGATGAAATATTCTTTAACATCATTAAAAGTGAGGAATGTGGGAGGAAGAAAATGGTGAAGAATAACAAGGGAACAGATACCATGAAATAGAAGGAGGTCAGAAGACTAGATAAGGACATGGTGGAGAGGGTGAGATGGAGACAGAAATGCAAAAGGTTGTGTTCAAGGGCTGTGGTGTGTTCAAGGACCGTGGTGTGTTTGAGTGCTGTGTTGTGTTCTCACCCCACTGGAGACCTGCAGGATCTTGGAGCGGAAAGGCACGATGGCACACAGCACGGACAGGAACCAGAAGATGAAGAGAACCCCTGAGGACTGAACCCCACGTAACCTCTCAAACTGGATCAGAAACGTGGCCAGCAGCTGAGCGAGGGTGGAGGTTATTACACGGAGAGGAAGAGGGGGAGCACAGAGAGAGAGAGAGAGAGAGAGAGAGGCTGAGTTAGATTAGCAAAGACAGAATCACTGAGAGCACGTAAGGTAAAGGGCAGTCTGACTGGGTCAGTCTTTCATGCTGACTGTTTCTCCATCAAACTGCTGGCTGCTCGGGAAGTTTTCTGGGTTTTCTGTGACCTGATGTAGCCTCTCCTCACTGCTCTACCCGGATGCTTTCAAGCTTGCTAATGCTATGCTGCTATCACACAGAAAGAATCAAATGCTGGCATGGCCATGAGGCCGTCTGTAATATCTAACAAGACAAATAGTGAGTTTGGACAATGATCTCATATCACAGTCAGCTGGTTTTGGCTAAAAATTACCAGCATTTATTCTGATTTATATGAGCCTGAGCTAAAACAACACTCCTTACCTCACTGACAAGTCTATGTTTGGTCCTGTTTTTTGTAATTTTGTATCTCTGTGATATATTTAGGCTTGCATTTATGGTTAGACTAAAAACTGCTAATTACACGTCACTTTAGGCTTAAAGACAAAAATACAGTAACAGTAAAATTTCAGATAAATGTATATATGATGCGAGAATCTATTATATTATATATATATATATATATATATATATATATATATATATATATATATATATATATATATATATATATATATATATATATATATATATATATATATATATATATATATATATATATATATATATATATATATATATATATATATATATATATATATATATATATATATATATATATATATATATATATATAATATTTTGTTTATTATTTCTTTCTTGACGGACTGTGTGAATGTTTTTTACAGTGCAGGTTTGATGAGATTTGTTTAGCAGACACATGTCATGTGATACCATCTCTGCTCTGTGTGCTCTGCATCAGTGTGTATTTGCATATGTAAAAAAAATATCTATCTAGTGATGAAATGAGCTGGTAATAGAACATGTAAACCATAAACAAGACAATTGATAGAGTGTTGGATTCAGACCACACGTCCTCTTCTCAGGTGACTTGTGTAACCGCGTTTGAATAGACGCTTTGTATCCTCACCATGGTCATGCCGAGAACCAGCGGGGTGATGAAGAAGATGGGCAGCTGGTTCTGTCCCTGCCGCAGCTCGTGGAATGTGTAGAAGAGATCTATCCAGCACACGATCCATAAAAACAAGCCAAACGCCTGAGAGAGCAAAAAGAAAACTGACATGAAATACTGCGAAAACAGAAGGATGTAAAGGAGATGATGAACTGGCTGTTAAACCTTTAAACACTAGATATAGAGTCCTGACTGATATTCATATTCATAGATCATGAGGCATTAATCTACAACAAACAGGTGTAAAAGGCTTAGATCAAAGATAAGTATATTTGTATGTATGAAAATGAAGTGTGGAGTCCTGCGATGATCCTGAAATGATGCATTTTTAAAAATATTTTTAGATACAAATACTTCTTATACTTCACACTACACCTGCGTCCACACAGACAGTATTTTATGAGACCAGAATTCTCAAGAACGCTGTTCTTATTTACATGTTGACCTCTTTCTGTAGTCAGACAACAGAGCGAGTATGAAACAGTGACACTGACACAGCATGCTGGAGATAATGACTGATGTTTATGTGGGGTTGATGGCCATTATTTGACTAGATGTGTTTGATGTGCAAACGTGTCATGAGAGCAGCTCGCACACACTTTTGATCACTTTTGACACTTTTCATACAAAACAAATTGAGTGGGCGCAGCAGTTGCAACCAGATGTAAATGGTAAATGGATTGCACTTATATAACGCTGTTCCCGTCTTCTGATGACCACTCAAAGCTTTTACACTACGGTTCACGTTCTTCCCTTCACACAGCCCTAGCTATACATTGACCTTATTATTTATTTTTTGGTGGAGCAGCCATCAGGGGCAATTAAGGGTTCAGTATCTTGCCCATGGACATTCTGACACGTGGACTGGAGGAAACAGGAATAGAAAGACGAGTGGATGATTCCTTCTTCCTCCTGAGCTACAGCTGCACAGATGTGCGGTCATTATCTCTCTGAGGCTGCTTGCTGCTTTTCAAAATAAATAAAATTATTACAAAATAACTACAAATAAAACAAACAAATAAAACAGTGTGAGCAATCGGCCCCTTTCGAGGTAATATTGCTCTTCTCCCTCTTCAAAAAAAAAAAGGAAGTGTTTATTATTTACATACGCATCACAGCTTATATTTTGCGTTTAATTCTGTGTGAGACGTATAAATGAAAAGACTAAAAGTAAAAATATAAGTAAAATAAAATGACGTAAAATAAATATAGAAAATAAAAAGTGGTCCATTACTCCTCTCACCGTTTTGAACCTGTTCATAATGGACATCATGATGTATCCTCTGTTGTTCCTCTTGAGATAGAAGAGGTAGATAGGGCAGACGGCCCACAGGTAGATGCACGGCAGCCATGACAAGACGGTCATCTGAAAACATAGCGGGAGGTCAGGCTGCTCTGTGTGGAGCGTCTGATTGGCTTCCTGCAGAGACACACGGAAAGAGCAGAAACTTTAGTTTACAGACCAACACATTTTATCAAATGACTCTGACCACTCTGACCACACGGCATCAAGATTGTGACTCAATCCATCTAAACAGCAGACCGATGTCAGCTCACACCCACACAAACACACGGATTCGTCACGCCAGATGTTTTCCTTGAACTTAAATCTGTAAACACTGTGAAACCCTCCATCCACGTTTGTGATGAGATTGGAAAACACAATGTGAAATCCAGCTCTTCACATTTCAAAAACTTGGCTGACAATGCAAAGATTATCAGCTTTATTTGCAGCCAGTTGGAGGAGAGTTAAAGGTCAGAGTAGCAGCGGCCCGACGACATTCCTTAAACTGAGCAATATTTATTCACCAGGAATGTGAGTTGCTTTTATAAACTGCGGGTTCAGGTTCAAAAGCTGCAGCAGTAATCCTGCTCGGAGGAAATACCACGTGCACGCAACTTTTTATTACATGTGACACGCTGCAGTGCTACACAGCCTCAAAGCTGTGACACTGTTCCTCCTGAAGGGATCAGAAGAACAACAGGGAGGTACAACCATGGTTTATAAGGTGAAATAAGAGGAAAGTCACAGCAGACGCACACACACACTAAATGTTTCAGCACTTTCAGGAGAATAAGAACATATTATCTACAGCTTTGGCAGGAATTATTTCTTCACTAGAGACTAGATCCACAGATGATTTTTCAACGCTGTGAATATTTCATCTCATTGTACTGGGATGGAAGCAGCAGTCACTCTAACAGATGTCTCAAAATAGTACCAGATAAATCCTACTGATAAATATTTTTTTGGAACAAATTTAATAAAATGTTTATACTCGAAACAGCTTTCACAACTTCAAAAAACACAAACCTGTTTATAACTTGGGTAAATTAAGTTAATTCGCAATAAATAAGTGTTGAATAAACAGTCTTTGTTATCCCAAGGACGCTAATCTATGCATTCTTATTTCAATCAGGTTTTATTTTGAAACCACCAACAAGAAGTGTTTTTCTGCCCCTTTGCCTCCTTCTTTAGGATGTTTATCAGTTTCCTCTCTCGCTATTCTGTCTTCTGTTTACACATTGTGTTACAACGGATGTCTGGACACAGCTGTTGTTTATTTACGAGTTTCTATATGTTCGTAGTTTAGTTTTTAAAACTTCTGGTGCTGATACACAGATAGCCCTGATTGTTTTTTTTTCCACTGCACCTGCTGATTGATTCAATGATGCTGCTGATATTATTATTATTATTATTATTATTTGTACTATTATCTTATACTCAGAGTATCAGGCAGTCTAGTTTTGGGGGCTGTCAGAGAAGGTTCCGAGTTGGTTCAGAGTTGGTTCCTGGTGAGGTTCGATCATTCACAGGGTGTCATTTCCTGTCACTGTTCACAACAGCTATATAATAAAGACACAAAGAACAATACATGTGGCTGTTTTGATGTGTCTCATACACTCTTATCTGAAGAGAAGTGGTTCAATTATGTCCCCTTGACAGTGAATATGGATGTGATAGTCGTCACTGCTTTGACTGGGCCATACAATGCTAACATAAACTCACCTTAGACAAGTTAATATTAATGTAGCTCAGTTGAATAGACTGCACGAGTTTTCCTGACCACTCAAAGCTCTTTACACTGCACTTGATCATCTACACATTCACGCAGCACCTATATTGTAATTACCAAGTAGCACTACTCTATCTACATTCACATACCGATGGGATAAACAATATTTCTGGTCACAGCTACAGAAAACAGTTTTCTTCAAGTAGTGTCGTCCATGAGGTAGATTTCATTCAACTTCACTCGACACAAGAATACAAACAGATTAAAGAAGGATACAGTCCACACTGACCCAGTTCACTGAGGTTCTTGAGCTTTAAGTTTTCAATGTATCTGTGCTTAAAAGGCTCATATCCTCTTGATCACATTACACCACAGCAAACCAAAGGTCACGTATTACTCCAGCAGCAGAGAACTGCACATAAAGCACAATGAGATGGATTAACGTTGGTTTACATGGGACCTACAATTCAATTATGTCCCATCACCTTTAACATATGAATCCAGCCACTGCTGGGCTGGTTGAGACTGGACGGTAATAAAAGTTAGATTTTGTTACTTTGGATTTGAATGAGTGCAAACTTTAAGATATAGCTGGTCAGCATACTGCTAAATTATACAAAAGAGCACGAGTCATTTAAAAACAATAAGTGACCAGTGGTGAGGACGTCCGCAGGAGAAAGGTAAAGTAAACACGGGGCGTAGGGAGATGGAGCCATGACGCTCTGGTTATCATGCTCCCCTGGACAAACACCAGTTTAAGGCCCACCCACAGCCAGAACCAAGATAAACACAGCTGCCAACCTCCAGCCGCTCTCCACACACCACCACACCCATCTGCTCCACAGTATGTGTGTGTGTGTGTATGTACTGCTAAGTGTGTGTGAAAGAGTTGTGGTAGTAGGTAAGAGGTTAGTGTGTGTGTATAAAGTAGCTATGAAATGTGTCTCCACTCAGGTTCATGTGTCTGCAACACACACATGTAGAATGTTAATTTTCTGCTTTCATTCCTCTTCCTGACAGTACAGAATTACCAGCTCACAAGTAAAAAAAAAAACACCAAACTTTATTTTTTCGTAACCTTCTGGATATTTTTCCAGAGTCTGTCCAACAATTCACACACATTTTAAGTCTGAAAAACAAAAAATAGCTCAAATAAAAAAATAAATAAAAAAAGCTCTAATAATAGTATAGAATAAACACTTCTGAACATACCATTTGATTGGCTTGTTGGATTTTAGCCCAGAACTTTCATCTTATCCAAATCTTAAGCAATATCTAAAGTAATATAGAACCTAAATGGAGAAAATGTTCCAAAAGCGACGATGAGAAAATTGCATCACCTGATGAATCTGATGAAGCCGACTATTGCGCCACTGTTACATCTAAACTGAATCCCAGGGAGTGAATAATAGAAGTCTCTGCAGGAGAACTTTTATTTATTTAACCTCAGAACACAGACAAGCTTCTGGGCATTTTTGTTTTCCAGCCCTTGTCACATTTTTACTGAAATACGAAACCTGTGAGAAGACGGAACAGCAATCAGGGCTACAAGCAGAGATGTCCACTGAGAAGCAGAACACAGTTACTGTAAGAAAATTCAAGTAGAGGCCGGGAAAACAAAAAAAAAGTGCACTGAAGTCACACGACACAGGACAAACATTTTCGGCTTCAGCATTTACATTTGAAAAACCTTTATGGTTAAGCTAGTGCCAACAGCTGGCTGGGTCAGCTAGCCCCTCTCTGATCAAACGTGCCACAAAAAACACCAATAATTTGATGTTTTAAAGGGAGGAGTGCTGATACAGTTTTTGAAAGTGTAAATTCAAATAACTGACTGACTAGTTTCCAACAGGAAACATATCAGGCCTAAACAAATCGGTATTTGCTGATTATTATTCGCATTTTCCGATTATTCTGTAGTACGTATCTTTATCTGTCTTACACGCGTATTTGAGGGATCGTTGCAAAAGATAGTTTATGAGAAAAGAGAGTTTATGTGACACCAAGTTATGCTCATATCAGCATCAAGCCCCACCACCCTTCTTTTTTTTTTTTTTTTTTTTAAATCATATTACTTTCCCTTCAATTTTAACACTATATGTTTTCATAAATCATCGACTTGCTGCAAATACTTTCTAAAAAGAAATTACGCCAGGCCAAAAAATAATCCCTCACGCAATTTTAGAATATTTTCACATTTCTTCTTTGAAGGATTAAACAGCTAAGATGTAAGACGAGATGTTCTCTCTTCTGCTGTAGCTTCGTATTTATCAGCCAAACATGAGCATGAGGTTAATCTTCTCATCTAAGCCTGTTCCTGTCAAACTGTCAAACTGCTCCTTCAAAGTGACAAACGGTGTCCGGGTAAAACAATCAAAGCGCTAACACCATGAAAAAAGTAAACCTTCTTCAATATGTTTTCCACTTTCAAGGAAAACACAATCCTGGACCCACATAAGACATATTCATACCCCATTGTCATTCCTGCCTCCTACACTGTTTGCTTTGCAAATATGTGCACAGCACAACAACGTATATGCCCTTCACCCCCACATTTCTCATTCTGCACATCAACCTCGTGCTCATACTGTATTTAACACACAACACTATCATGCTGATCACTGGAGCAGAGTACCGAAAGGTAAATGTCAGACATAAAAGCACTGAGATATCTGCACTGCAGGCTGGGTAAAATGTGGTGAGTAAATACGATGTTTAATGACTGACTATACCGCACAAAGTCTTTTTTTTCTTCGCTAAACAAACTTCACATTAATTCTTATCATGTCGACAAAGGCAGCAGTCTAATTAGTTTCAGTTATGGTGGCTCATTTTTCATGTTTGTGTGAATTTATGTGACAATAGAGAAAGCACAGACGGGCAGTGATTTGAAGTCTTTCCCCATCTAATCAGAAAGCCAACATTTTCTAGCTCGGCGTGCCTTGAAAGAGCCACGCTAACCTTAACACAGAATGTCTGGCCTTTATTCTGTTCCACCTTTCAAGGCTGTTACGCTCCACTCAAGACCTGAAACATGAAACTTCAACAAAAGGTGAGATGAAAAGAGTGAGGCGCCCTGTGATAAGAGCTCGCAGAGGCGGGAAAGATTTCTTCACTTCACCGGGGAAAAAGAACAGGGAGTCAGACATGAATCATGCTAACCTGCAGCTTCTACCAGGTCTCTCTTGTGAATCTGATCCCACATCACAGGAGACTGTTGCATAGCACCTACGTATCATCACAGGATGGTTATACGGCCACATGGGTTCTAATGATCTACTGGTAAACAAAGTTACATCACTTAGTGAAAATCACCATCAGCTTCAGGAACAAACTGATTCCCCGTTCGACATCTCAGACTTCCACAAGTTGTCACATGTATTTAGCAACTGTCAACACACACAGAGTTTCTGAGTTGACATTTGACTTCACTGGTCACAGAAAGTAGCTGAGTCAGAAGTATTCACGTGGATTATCTCTGTCAACGCTACTGTATGAGTTGAGTTGAGTGACATAACTTTGATTGACGGAGGATGATGATCTCTGTAGGAAATCTAAGAACTTACTCCAGAACTTGTGACCAACACAATCATATCTTGTTCCCTGTTCACCACCCTCAGATATCGTTGAGAAACTTTGCGTGACCTCCCTCCCTCCACCACCCTTCTTGTCTGTTTCTATTGTTACTCTACTTAAGTAGAAATTGTATAAAAACCCTTCACATTTTGATTATAAGCATTTTAACTAACCATTTCACCTCTCCACTTCACATGATCCACAATCTTATACTATGCAACTTGTCATTTTGAAAGTTTATCCATAACAAACCTCCATACATACACCTCCAACCACCAACCGGTCTAGTTCAAGGGAGCGTAAGTTCTTTCACTGCATGAAAACGTGACTTCGATCTTTGACCAGCAAAATCTCACCTGTTCATCTGTGAAAAATCTGAACGAATTCCTCAGAAAAAATTCCTTACATTAACAAAGCAAAAATGTGATTTGTGAGGTCACAGTGACCTTTAGTCACCAAATCCTCACAAGTTCATCACTGAATCCAAATATAATGTGTATACAAGGTCGAATGAAATTTCCTTCAAGAGTCCTTGACTGACCACACTCACAGAAGAAATTACTTTTTGGAGATCTTGAATTCAAGAAGTTAAAAATGTTGTCTAAAATGTGTAATTTCCTCTAAAATCTAATCACTTCTTCCTCAATCTCTCAAGGGGTTATTAGAATAATGTGTTCAGGGGAACTGGACAATGGACTAAAACAAGCCATGCATACAGGCTGGTACATATTCAGAGTGTTTTTAAATCTGAAAATACAAAAGATTTTATGCTATTTCTACATTCAACATCTTTGATGTCGTATGACTAAACAAGCATTTACTGTTCTATTATTGTGTCTATAGAAAACGGCACAGGGATAACGCACTGTGAATAAGCACCTTAAACAATGTAAAGGTTCGTTTCCAGCTCTTGTTTAAAGACAGAGAACAGTGTAACAGATGTAACCGTCTCGATCTCGTCTCCAAACCATCGTTCAAATAATAGTTTTAGTCAAACCAAAATCAGCGTGTCACAAAAAAACGTCTCTGACACGCAGTCCAAACTGTTTAGAAAAGGATCTCAGTGTGATCCTCTACGCCGGCATGAGGCTTTTGAACGACTTCCAGTAAGTAAGACCTCACCCATCATTCTCTGCTCCTACTACCTTTTTCCTTTCTTTTTTAGTGACTTGATGTTGAGCACAGTCCACCTTCTGAAGATTAATGTGGAAATCTATGTGCACCGTTTGTAAGCAGTGCTCTCATATACACAGTCTGTGTGCTCAGGTTTGTAAATTGCTGTTGGAGCAATGACTTCACTCTGCAGCTGCAGTGAATGTTTAAGTTGGATTTACCAAATGGTAATACAAAGAGCAGCAGCCAATGCTGTGATATAACCTCGTTAGATCACATGTAACGACTGTATCTCCTGTACCTGCTTTATAATAAAAGTATTCCCAAGGTTTTACTGAAAGCTTCCAACCTGACATCTCTGTGTTGTACACAACTGAACGCAGACGGAAAATTAAAATGGCTGCAGTCTCTCAAGTGATTTGCCTGAATGAAGCAATTCTGACAAACACAAGGACAAGGCTTGTTTACCACACTTCTATTTATGACAAATTCAAGCATGTTTTTCCTGTTGCACTCTGTTGATCTTAGGGCAGCTCTGCCATATTCAGGTTCACTTCAGTTCAACTTTGATCTCTTGATATGAAGTAGATGTGCTTGCCAGTAGAAACACTGATGTGTTGTGTTTGAAAATGGTTCTTCGTATGTTATCACATTACTAGCCTCTTCTGTGGAACTGCTGCAGACTTCCTCCACCCCCGATAAGTAATTTCCTCGAGGTGATGTTGGTACGCTGAGAGGAAGGTGCACATTCCCCAAGCTCATTTGATCAGCATTTCTATGAGCTGTGAGCTCCAGAAGTGTTCACTTTCTGCTCACATACATTTTCCTTGTGGGGGAAATGGCTTGACCCTTTTTGAGAGGCTTGATGTGTTTGTCCGCATTGATAAATCTTCATGTTTTCATTTTAAAAGTGAGTGCCATGTGTCTTCAAAGGGAGACTGAAGCCACCAGGGTCAAAATAGCACAACTTCCAGTGATTCGGTGCCAGTAACAGGGTATAAAAGTTGTAGTAAACGGAACAATAGTTGGTCTGTTTTTAATTCTCCAGGATGATGGATGAGAGTCTGGGTTTTATGTTTGTAAAGGGGGTTTCCCTTTAACTGTCTGCAGAGGACCAAGAGTCAGAGCTCATTACATTTTTTTTTGTTCCTCCTTTTTGTAGCCGGTCTGAAAAGTCAACACCATGTTGGTCCATCTTTTCAAAGGACCGTGACCGCTCCATTCAGGCCCACCACAATCGGCCCCTGCTTCAGAACAGGACCTTTAGAGGAAGTGTTTGCAAAGCTGTTGCCAGCAAATGTTTAGCTTAGCTTAGCATAAGGTCTGAAAACAAGGAAGCAGATAGCCTGGTTCTTATTTTTTCACTAAGGATTTTCAACAGATATCAAAAAGGTAGCAGTAGTTGGCATCCATCTCTCAGTTTTAAACCATTTATCCGGATGTGGGTCATGGTGGCAGCAGGTCAAGCAAGGCAGATCAGGTGTCCCAGGGACATTTTCCAGTCCTTCCTAAAGGATCCTGAGGTGCTCCCAGGGCAGATGGGATATATAATCCCTTTAGCGTACTCTGAGCCTACGCCAAATTCTCCTCCCAGTTGGAGGTGCCAGGAGGCATCGTGATCAGACGTCCAAACCACCTCAAATTGTTTTTGATGTGAAAGAGCTGAGCCCAGCCACCCCGCGAAGAAAGCTCATTTGATTTTATCTGAGTCTTTACTCTTTCGGTCCCTATCCAAAGCTAATGACCATAGGTGAGGGTCGGCAGTAGCTTCATGTTAAGTGAATAAACATGAGACAGTGATATTGATCTCCTCATCAAACAAGCGGCATGGTTGGGTGGTTGTTTCCAGCAGTGTCAGCAGTGGCAATGTATATGATCCCAGCTTGGCACAACATGATGCAGCTAAAGTGCACTGGAACTGAGGTGTTACACCGTCACAGAACCACAGTAGAGAAGTTACTACTTACTGTTCAAACCAATATGGTTTCCTCTGCCCCTATTGATGTTCCAATCCTGAGTGTTTTGGCCCCTAACCCAACTGAAACCTTGTTTATCTATCGTTCTTTGTGACACAATGATTTATATTTTCAAAATACATGAGCTTACATTCCTTAGATATTTAATATCCCCATCACATTTTTAATTGTAGCTTTTACATTCTCAATGAGCCATATCAATTACAGCCTTCCCCACAGATGTGTTCCTACATGTCTGCCAACCACAATTGCTTATTTAGTTAGTTTGTTTAGTTAGTGATTAGTTGAACTCAAACACGGTGGTGACACAAACTATCTATGACTATGACTATCTTTCTATGATGAAGTGCAGAGAGCAGAGTCCACAGGTGAGTTTAGTCATCAAAATCATCATTAATCCATGATCAGCTGATTCGACGAATAACCAGCAATGATTTTCATTTAGAGCAACGCCGAGCACCGGCTAAAATGAGAAGCTGCAGCGAATGCTAATGATTTTTAATACTGGAGGAAGACATTTGTTGCCTCGGCCATGATGCTGCTACAGCATTTGCAGTAGAATTATATCAATCTGTAGCAGCATCTGCAGGGAAATCAAAACGCTCCACAAGCTCCCAGCAGTTGTACAGGTGGTGTACATACAGTGTGTGTGTGGAATGGGGGGTAACAGACTCCACTTATGCTTTCTAGTATATTTAGAGGTTTGAAAAAATAGTCGGCAGTCGGCCGTTCATCTGTTCCCTGTTAAGACTGAAAAGCCGTGGAGCTCTATGAATGCGGCGCTAGCAGCAGTAAAGACTGCAGGAGGACAGGAACTGCTGCTGGCCATGTTTGCTTACACTCTGACATGGAAAACATTAGTGGTGTTATGTGTGGATCTGTGTTCGTCACAGATTTCCAGACACTTCCGGATTCCTTAAATGCTGATTATAAGACAGTCATTTCTGTTTGCGGTGGAATAATGGATTCAGCTTCAAAATGAAAACCAATAAAAATGTTACAGGAATAATGAATAAGAAGTGATTAAGCTTCCGCAGACTGTAAAGATAATAAATGACAGACCATTTGGCTATAAAACATGGAAAAGGTGAAAGGTTTTTCTCAGTCTGCCGATCTAAATCACCATTTTGAATGGAAAATTGACAGAGGTTCATTCTCATAATTTATCACAGCAAAGCTGTCCTGACACACAACTCTCACTTCCTGCTTTTTGTGTTTCTGGAAAGTTGTTGCAGACTAGAGACTTAAGAGACTTTTTATAAGATATAAAATCATACCGCTGCAGTGTTGGAGGCGGGCTGAAAACTGACGATACAAAATGATATAAAAAAATGACACAAGAACTGATAAATGGCAATATTATTTGAATTAAAGAGGAAATGAGATCACGAAGATGAAAAACAAGGGGAGGATACATTTCAATTAAAGATTTTCTCAATAATGAAACCAAAAGTAGACAATAAAATGACTAATTTCCTTCCACATTGTTAGACTGATGTATTATTATACATCAGTGCTGCCAGTGTTTGTCTACATTCATGTTTCTTTTTCGCTTTGTGAGAATCTTTGGACTTTGTATCTCAGTTAAAGAATTAAATAGAGAGTTAAAGCAGAAGCACAAATCTCAGTGAAACACTGAACTTTGGTAACTTTCCTACAAGCCCTTTACCATCACTGATTGTGACTTCGGTTACAAGCACTTCCTCTTTTCAGTTTGACTTATCTCCACAATAGACCAAGAGGACAAACTATCACTGACGTATACGACACGCAATTATAGATTACACAATGTGCAGGAACCCAGTACGTTTTGAGGAAAACTGCTCCTCTTGCCCACCAGTGCTTTCTCTCAACACACAAATGTAATCCAAGCCGCCACTGACAGACTGAATTGTTTGTGTGCAATGCTGATGATAAACAGATCGCAGATCTGTCTTTTAATGTGTGTGTACTGCGTGCCACGCATAATGAACAGATTCATTTGTCATTTCTTGATAAAAAATATCAGTTCTGTTTTTTTTTCCCCCTTTAGAAGACAGAAAGTCAACCAAAACAGGCGCTGTGTTTCGTCTGAACACCATAAAGTTAAATGAGCTGTCACAAAAACATACAAGTGGTTTGTGTTTAACAGGACGGAAAATACAGCAGACCTTTTGAAGGTAACATCACCATCCCATCAAAAGTCAGTCTGCAATCTCAAACACTAACTTCTGTGATAGCATCAGCTGAGCAAAACCAAGCACAGACTAGAAGGTCTGGACAACCCAATCGTTATGCCGCACCACGTTGGCGTATATGTGCCGTACAGGTGTTCGCCGGTTCGAATCCAAACCGAACCTTCCTGTGTGTCTTTTCCCCGTTTCCTGCCTCTCTACACTGTCTCTATTTAAAAAAAAAAAAAAAATCTGATGAATTTTATAAAGAACCGGGGCCAGTTAGAGTTGATGAAAGTGGTGGACTCTGGGTTAAATCCCACGGCTGAACTTGCCACCTCAGCTTTATGCACAATGAAGGGGCAAAGCAGAAGAGCAGCAAACAGATGAAAATGGGATTTCAACATCTCAGTTTTTTATAATAATAAGTCAATTTTTGACATTTAAAATTCCACGACAACTAGACAAACTTCAGTTGTTATGAAAGATCATGTGATGTGATGTGGGGATTTTTTCAACCTTAATGCCAGGTCTCTGTCAACAGACAGACCTTTTTTTAATCATAATTACAGTCTGGATTTTTTTATAATGCATTGAAAAAAACCTGAATACTGACTACAATCCATAAACAGGCCACTGCAGCCACATTACAAACACATGTTTTTTTGTTGTTGTCTGTGGCATCAGAACAGAATATAATTCACATAATGCAGGAAGATGCAGTTGCTAAATGTGTAACACTTCAGAGCAGGGTGTAAATTACATCTGTTAGTAACTTATTTTATTATATTTTTTGACAGAATAAGACACTGATTAATGCAGAGCATAATTATTATGTTTATTTAAACAAAATAATATATATATAATATGTTGTTTATGATCCCGTCTTTTGAATTACATTAGTCACAAACAGCGAGAGACAGTAAAACCACAGACATTGTGCTTTCACACCATTTTACCACAGCAACATTACTATGAAAAAAAACTTCCCAACCAGTCACACTGATGTGAATGTCACATTCAGGAAACTAAATCACGCTCTACACGCTTACATTTGTGGTTTTGAAATTAGTCTCAGATCTGAATCAGATCCTGTTTTTATCTTGATTGTATAAAGGTGAAGATATTAAAGTAAAAAGGCTAATCTATAAATTTAACAATAACATATCCTCCTGTAAAACCTGGTCTGGAGTATCAGCTTCAGATAAAGGTGCAATGTCACATACAATGCCTTCTACAAACAACAAGATTTCAAGGAAAGTCAGTGGCCAAGCCTCAGTATTTAACCTGAGTCGCAGTGAAAATGACCAGTGGAGTGCTGGGGGATTACAACTGCCTGCAGTTTGTTTGAAGTGGACGTAAACAGCAGCAACTAGTGTAGGTCACCTCAGATGGCCTGGAAAACAAGCCAGGCCTCAGTGTAATATCCGGCCAGACAAAGATCAGGTGCACAGTCTTAACCCTTCTTGAAACAACAAAAGTGTCTCAAAGCTTTTGAGTTTGGTGCACACACACAGACGCAAACAGCGAACACATACAGCATGACGTCCACACGTTCCTGTACTGGAATGACACAGAAGTTCACAGCTCATCACACCTGTTTTATCAGGGTTTCTTATAATATATCTAGAGCTGCACAAACCGAAATGTAGCCTACAACAGACTAAAATGTTTAAAACAAAGCCCTGGCTTGAGGACCCAGTATCATTTCTCTCATCAAATTTCCATCTCTGCTGGACGAGTGCGTAAATGCAAATAGTTGAACTAAAAAACAGGTAATGCAGGTCTAAACAGATACGGCCGACCAAACGTTACGGTCTGGATTTCCTAAATTAACACACTGCAAATGGCTGACATCAACATGACCATAAATGTGGCTGAAACGTTAAAAAAAAAAAAAATCTCCTTTACTGACCACTTCTCCTTCCCTTCCTTGGAAAATGAAAGATGGAGATTTTCTTTTGTGCATTCGACTGTATTCACACTGAGTTAAGTGGGATGTAGACACCAGCTCCTAAAACTGAAGTGTTTGGGAAATGGATGTGTCAGATGTGTTTGTGTTGTTACTGTGTCATTTCATGTGAAATGCATTCGCATGTGAGAATCTATATTCTTATAATACTACCGTTAAAATAAGGAACAAAGACTGCAGTCATAAGGGTGAAAATGACACGGCCGTTGCAGATATGATGTAAGTAAAATTATTCCAAAACTCCAAAATGCTATTGTGACATGCTACGTGTCATACAGATGAGTGTGGTGTTAAGTGTCTTTGGGTGCATCAGAGAAGGATTATTAACATTCATTCATTTGCATTTACATACACATTAAAATGTACTTCTATATTAGAGACTGAACATGGAGGCAACAGGTGTTAATGTCAAATACTAAATTTATAGAGAACAGAGAGCAACAACTAGAGACGTGCTGAGGTTTAGCAACATTTCTCCTTCTCGTGTGTCTTCTCTGTCACCTGGCCAGAATGTGAGAAACACTGATTTACCCCAGAAGCACTTTCATAAACTTGACTTCCCCATAATCACGCTGACACACTGGCAGTACCCACGGCCTCTTGAAGCAGCATTAGTGTTCTCAAAACTGGCACGCTGATAAAATCAAACACAGGTCTCTATCCCACTGTAACCTCTGTGCACTTTAGGTGTCCCTGTCCGTAGGTATACACACCTGCAACAGACCAGCGACAACACAGTTTGCATCACTGCATAATCAAACCCACAAATATGAAGTGGAAAAACACACAGCTTCTATAATATTCCCATCGGGATCTAATGAATGTGAGCTGTGGTGAGATGATAATAATGCTTATGAAGAAGGTGCCTGTGGTGTCAAACACTGACTACATTTATCTCCTGTATGTGACTTCATCACCATAGTGAAACATCCCTAATGAGACAGTAGTGAATCTTTAACATGCTGTTCACTTGGCTGCTCCCTACTCCACAGTGTTATCACTACTATCACTATTATCACTACTATGACTGTGATAATCCTGGAGAGACACAACTACTGTCTGTGAATGATACAAGTTTATGGACTGTTAACATTTAGCTTAAGTTGACAGTTACATTTTTCCTCAATGAAACAACAACAACAACGACAGTCTGACTTCTTCTAATTCGACATGACACTCAGCGGCAGCTTGTTAACACTGTAAATGCTATTAAGTAGGTTATTTATAATCAGCTATGGTCGGTACAGTACTTGTGAATGGTTGCCCGGAAAAAAAAAAAACACCGCAGCCAATGATATAACATTGTACATCCTTAGTAGATAGTGCGCGAAGTACAGGCTACACCAGGCCAATGGAGTTACAGTATCTTGTGACACACACGACAGTCATGGCAAGAAAAAAAATAAATTAATAAAGCACCGACAAGTTACTAACCCAGAAGGGAAGCTTTGGTCCGCACAGCCAGTCCATCTCTGCCGCGGCGGGAGACCGGCGACAACGGAGAGAGTCTCTTTATCCTCCCCGTGTAGCTCTTTCCTGCCGACCAGCTTTGCTTTTTTCCTTCAAGTAGAAAATACTCGCGCTGTCACATGCCACACCGGCAGGTATGTGTGTGTGTGTGTGTGTGTGTGTGTGTGTGTGTGTGTGTGTGTGTGTGTGTGTGTGTGTGTGTATGTGTGCGTGTACGCGCGTGCGGAGTCGCCTCGTTTTCTGCGTCACCCCTCCGTCTGACAGCGTGTACTCAGCCGCGCGAAGAAACGCCGCGCTCCTTCCGCTCTGGACAAGGACGAGGCAGAAAAGTCAGCCGCTGCCTGCGAAGAATTGTTTCTATCGGAGGTTTGTCGTGAGGGAAAGACAGGGCGTTTCTTACTCGTAAAACCCCGCCCCCTCACTCAGGCTCGCTCCCCCTCCCACACACACACACACACACACACATATTCAACAGCAGCTCAACAGCATGAAGTCATGCTGAGTCATGTTGACGGGGTTTATCGGTGATAGATACTAAGATGGTTAAACATGGAGGTGCAGGTATGGTGTTAGATGATTCTCACTACAGGGTAATTAATTAGTTAATAAATTAATTGACCAATTAGTTAATTAATTGATTAACTAACTGATCAAACGGTGGAATGGGTTAAGTAAAAGTATACAGATTCATACCCAGCCTATGGATGCTGTGAATGGAGGTATTTTAAAATAAAATAATAATAGAATTATATATATATATATATATATATATATATATATATAGTCTTTTTTGATTGAACTTCAATTAAACACCAAGTGTCACACACCATTAACGAGATGTTAGTGTTTTAGTGCTTCCATAAAGAGACAAATTACAAGACACAAACAAAAGAGAAATGATCAAAGCTGAAAACTATGTGAACACATGTGTTCAACTCTATTGTATCATTTCATGGCTATAATCTATAGTCTTTTTTATGAAACATCATGTCCCAACTGTGGGTGTACTTAACTTTTTTGACGTGTTGTTTTTCTTTCACATAGATTTGTACAATCTTGCAATATTCAATGTCTTCTCTACCAGTCATTCCTGTGTGTGTTTATCCTGCATCTGTAACAAATTTCTTCTAAAGAATAGGCTATTGTGTGTTTTATAAGCAAAACAATATGAATTTAGAGGGCTTTTGATACAGTAAATACGGTTAGTTGAATAGGTTTAATAAGCTTTTGTTTTTCAAAAATATCTCCAAAATACTCAACTGTGTGAATGATATACCAAATGAATACATATATTCATAAGGATACATACTATGGATACATTTGTCGATACATATATAGACTAAGATAAGAGAAACAACAAATCGTATAAGTTGTGATATAATCATTTGTCACACTTGGTTAATCCCATATTTCATTGTACATAAAGTCATCAAGAAACAATTATACCCAGAATTCAGCACCAACACCAGTAACAAATTATATGCTGGAGTAGCTACTACTCATTATATGTTGTGCTGGCAGAGGATCACTGGGCTCAAAAAGAAATCACAGTTTCCTCAGTGTGACTTCACACATCCTTAACAGAGAGTGGAAACTTGAGTCATTTGCATGAACCATGTTGAAGACAGACACCAGGCTCTCCACTGTCTGTGGATGTGGTAGAGCCCTGAGGAGAAGAGTTCAACACCAGGTCACTACAAAGCTGCAGCAAGAATGCTTCCCTCCTTTGTATTGCCCACATGTTACAGAGCTGCTCGCTTTGGATTTGGTGATGCATTGACAAAGCGTTGTAAGATAGTATGGACAACAGAATCTGGGCAACAAAGAAAGCAACTGATAAAAGATAGATAATCTCTACACCATCATGCAAGTCATGGACGAGGTTCAAGACCACTTGTCTGAACTGCATCAATCTTGGATGTCACAACATGGCTGCGGCAGTTCACTCACGTTTCAAGGGTGTAAAATATCGACCAAGAGGAGAAAGAGAGATGGAAGAGATCTGGAGCAGCCTTGAGACTTTAGTGCAAGAAAAAAAAAAAAACATCCCAGAGATAGTTGAGCTGGAGTTGGCTTCAGGCTCAGATTCAGGCCAAAAAATGAGGCCTAACATGGCTCTGAGCCCAACATCTGCATGAAAGATTGCACACTACAGTGGTGGTCAACCCTCACAGGGGCCCATCTACGATCCAGCATTTTGACCATGAATCCATGGCTGCTTCTGTCCCTCGTGAGACACTGTTCTCACATGCAGACCTTGAACTCTGAGAGTGTAGCAGCTGTCTAAGAAGAAGAAAGAGGTGTGTTGAGGCTGATGGGCGTGTCTTAAGTTAAGTTACACAACATACTGATGAATCAAGCTATTCTATATATTACCATAGAGATATTTGCTTGGTCTGGTCTGTTTTGTTAGACAAGATACACGGGAAATGTTGTAACAGGAAGTGAAATCTGTGGGACAATTGTTTTAGATGATCCTATATGTGCAATAAAACAAAAATGTTCATTTGTTTATCTGTGTTTATTTTGATGTATAAGGTACTAGAGAAATAGATTAAGGTTGCATGGGATATAAGAGATAATGACATTTAGGTTCACCCAGGCCTCAAATGTGGTTTGACACTCACAAACCAATACCTGTGGTTAGTGCACCCACATGCAGTTTGTTTGGTCTGTGACCCACCAAGTACCATCAGTGTCAACAGTGGAGCAGGTGTTGATTATGATTGTCATGGTGAAGACGGAGCTGAGCCAGAAGGCGAAACCTTTGATTTATAATGTGTTCCATGTTTTGAAACTCACCCAGTGGTCATGAGCTTTACACACAGACAATTACAAAAACCAGAACCAGTATAGCTGTTGACGCTACAGTTTATGAGACTTGTCAGTTAGATCTGTAAAGAAGTTTAGATCTTTAAATCTAAGAAGGTGCAGCATGTGTGATCAAGTCTTGTTCATATAACTGTATATATTAGTTGCTTGTGGCATTCAACAGTTTTTGCCTCAAAACCACACATGTAATGTATAATCATTACAGGCTGCTGTGCACAGCAACTCTCGCTCTTATAGATTGCATCTTTCTTACCATATCCTTAAAGATAATTTTGTTTGAGAAAAAATGCATTCTTGTATCACAGGCTACTATCTACCATCTATGGTTGCATAAAGCATAGCCCAGTTTAAACCCATTTCAAAATTTTAGTTGAGTATCTTTAAGAGAAATCAGAATATCTTCAAAATGCAAAAAACCCCTGTGACATCAAATGTTTCTGTTTAAAGATACTGGTGACAGACTCCTTTTAGATAATTAGCCTGGGTCAAATGCTAAGGGCAGATGTCACTACATGGATCAACGACCATGTGTGAACCTTGATTATTTAACTCAACTCTTCCTTTTCAGGGATCATCGGAAAAGGTCAGTGATAATCCTGCAGCAGAGCAGGATTTACTAAACTCACATTTTGGGATCCAGGCTTGACACAGCTGGGCTCTAATGACTGTAAGCTCTGGGATAAAGGTGTTAGGATATATGCTCCAACTGAAGTGCTTATCTCATTGCTCCTGTTGACCTGAATGATATTTACAAGTTAGAAATTCATAATTACAATACAGCAACTTTGATACGACGTGAGCGCTACACAAGCCTGGTATGTGATGGTGTTGAAGGTGAAAGGAATTAAAGCATTTATCTTTCAAACTTGCTTTTTTTTGTTTGTTACACAAACATGCCTTTCAGAAAAGATGATTTGAGTGTTTGCACTGCAGTTAACTAATTTGAACAATTAGTCTCGTCCTTTTTTATGGATTTCACTCTGTCTATAAATAGTCTTGACCATCAGTGAGGTGATATGACACAATGTACAAACAGGAACAGTGACAAATGCTCATTTCTTAGCTTGAAAGTGAAACTTCAATATCAGCTAACACATATTATCCATCACAGAGTCTCACTTCTGCTTTGGTTTAGAACATACTTCTGTTTTCTTTGGTTTATAACTGCTAGAGATAAAGACCTTGAAGCTTCAAAGTTGCTTCTGAGGTTAGCTCAGCTGAAATTATAAATGAACTTTACATTGTTTAAGGTTGGGGAAATTTTAGGGAACTTTAAGGAAACCCTACTGTCTCTGTCTTCACATTACTTACTAACATTCCTGTTGTACAGTTTTGTAAAGACACTAAGCAGAAAGGCTTTGTTAAGTCTCCCGTCCTCCTGCTGCAAGGGATCTTACAACAGGGGATCTGATTACCAGACGTTAAGCCCTTCTGTTCTCTACCTATGTTCCAAGCAGAGCTGACCTTGGTCCATGGGCAGATGCTTCTGTGCCCACAGCTAGTTGAATATCCTCCCTGGTGCAGTGCAGGTAAATGAAGCCTGCAGGCATCAGACCTGCAGAGTGTTAACTTACCACTGACATGTGAGGGAAGACCTGAGTTGTATTTACACTGCAGGGGCTGTCACTACTCCTCACATATCAGCAGTGTCACATTATGCCAGTGAGGTCGGATGCAGAGCAGATCTACCCCCCAGGACATGTAAACCCAATTATCTCTCCATAGTGGGATCACTGGCTGCTGTTTGATTTACACAGGATGAACAATGCTGCATTACAATAAGTTTTAAGTTATGCATTGGTAAAAACCCTGTCAGCCTTGTGGATGATTCATAGACAAACTGGTTATCACTGCTCCTGTATTAATACTGTGACACAAGATGATTGTTTATCTTTTTTATTGCTATTCTGCTATTTAACTGTTCCTCTTCACAAGAAGAAGAACATAGTACTGTGCATGCTCAACACAGCTCAGTTTGTCACGCCTGGTTCAGGTGTATTCATGGTAAAGCTTGCCATCTAGTGGTCAACTGTGGATACCACTGACAAACACACAAGCATCATAAGGTTCAGGATCACGTTTATTATTGGTATTATAACACAAATAAGGTTAATAAGCAAAAGCAGCTGTGAAGGTAAAATTATTGATATTTGAGTTTAGTATGAGCTTCAAATTTAGTTTTTTCCAGTAGTGTCTTAGCATTACTATAAGTATACTGTGTATTTTTGTTAGCACTGGTTAGTCTGGTAGCAGACACAGAACATGATAGTGCAGTAAAGATCAGGATTAGTAAAATTTGGCTTTACCTTACCTTACTAGTTGTAATTAGCACCAGCATTTAAAACAAACAGAGATAAAATCTAAATATACGAATTAAACAATTTTATTTAGTTAGTTTTTAATGGCAAAAAAAGCTGAAACGGTAATAATAATAATGAAAAATAAATAAACTATGAAGAAAGGTTGTCATCTTACAGTTTGTTTGGGAGTGGCTCACTAGACAGCCACTCCTTACTTGTTGTATATTACATCCAAATCCCTGTATGTAATTTCCCCCAGAAAGGTGTGGTATAAGTTTCCTATTTTGAGTAAACAACCGGAGATAAGATTTTAAGATTTCAAGAGCTGAGGGGGAGCCTTAAATGCTGAGTCATTGCTACAAAGAAGCAGTGATTATACAAAAAGTACAGTTCATGTTGACATTTCTTCACTTTGAGCATCAGGAGACTTTGGTTGTGACTGTTTTTAGACGTGTACTTTCATGTATTTGCTCCAGTGTGTTTGCGATCATTTAACATTGTAGTCATGTAGACAGTTGAAGGAGTTTCCTGTTCAACAACTGACAGGTCAAAAACCATAAGTCTTATTGATTTGGTCTTCATGCTGTTCAACTGTTCATGAGAAGTGAAAGTCGTGGCAGCTACAAGGGCTGAAGTAAAAAGAAATTCTCTAAACTCTAACTTTCCCCCATACTTGCCCATTATAAAATCAGAAACAGTAAGAGGAAAAAGTTATACTGTAATGATTCAAAAGATGCAAGATTTCAAAAATCTTCCTACTCAACAAGCATCTAATGAGTGAAAGAAGTTTTTAATGATGCTGCAGGTTTATTATTATATTATATTATTATAGGGTTACTTAGATGCCAGTATTGTAGGTTTGTGTTGATTTAAACTCTGAAGAAGTGACATATCTTTCTCTTATTATTCTTAATAATATATAGTTTATCACACATGTTGCATGTTAGACATGTTCTCTGAAGGAATGAGCCACGAGATAAATAAATGAGTGGTTTAGTGTTACAGCCAACAGTACAAAAGCCTGTTGATATGTGATCATATCATTCCATCGCTTGTATGTAATTCAATGAGAGTCCTGTAATCTCGCTTGGGATCTCCTCACAGCCAGGAGATGGCAGCAATGTTTGGAGCTGTGGGTCATTCAGTCCACTGAGTGTTTCTCTCCGCCTCCGCCTGATGTGCATTAGCGTTGACTCTCCACTAATTATAACAGAGATTTCCTCAGCTACAGCCCCGTCGGATGATTTAATAGGCTGACTGGTTCAGTCTGAACAGTAACTCTTGGTGAGAGTTTTATTTTGAAAAGTTACGGTGTGGGTGGGAGGGTGCGTGTGCATTTGGCATCCCGGAGCAGTTGCGCTGTGGACGCACATCTGGAGAGCGGGTTCGTTATGAATTTGAAACAAACTGCCTCCAACTGCGGCATGCGGGGCAGATCCCATAATATATGATACGTTTATATAATTAGATCGCCGTCTCTGGACTCGTCTGGACTAGTCATTCAGATACATTTATCCATCTGATCTGTCAGCGTGAAACACTAACTGTGTGAGCTGTAACTCGAGCCGTCGCAGTTGGACAGAGGAACCTGGTTTACAGCAGCTCCAACAGCTGGATGAGGGCTGGAAACATCTGCAGCGTGTGTTCCGAAGTGCGTAAAATGGAGCGGCAGCTGAATGGCTTTTTTCTGCCGCTTGTCCTGGATGAAACATCCCAGGAATGAAGCGAAGCGGTTTCGGGCTCATCACAGGCTGATGGGACGCGATAGCGGCGCCCTGTCTGTGCTGACTGAAAGAAATCTGCAGCAGATTTGAGTTGATCAGGAAAAACAAACAAGAACCCCCCAAAGAGGATCAGGACAGGAATGATTCAGATGAAAATTTCTCCTGAGGAGTTGCGTTCTCTCCCACCGAGACCACCGAGTTTACCTGCAGCTTCTCCAAAGAGGAGGTTTGTGAAGCTGGGGAGGAAGACAAGTGATGGCTCTCAGCAGTAAGTATCAACAACTCAGTCTTAACACTCTGCACAAAACAATCATATGAGACATTTCTTTAAAAAAGAAAAGTAAAAGAAGTGTTATTCTTTTCATTTGCTCTAAAAATGAGTTGAGAAACACTACTATTTAATCACCACCTCTCTTATTTTGAAAAGCAACAGAAAGCTTAGTGTTTTTAAATGATTCGAGAAAAACTTGGAATCAAGAGAAACGTTTAAAAAAGATACACATGTCTGAATTGCAACTAAAACTACTAAAACACTGATCTGACAACCTGCTCGTACCATCACTCCATCATCATCATCCTCAGTAGTATAAAGGTCCTAAAGTTTCACTAATGTCCTTAGAAGTTTAAAATCTTTATCCAAGCTGTGGTGTAACTGCAGAAAACCTTTGGACTATGGTTATAAGCAGCTTACGAGCTCAGTTGGAGTAAATAACACTTCATTATTTCATTAATGTACTGAAGGAAGCTGAGGGAGGCGAGGTGAAGGAGACTGGACCCACACATGTATGTATGTTTACTGTGTTGTAGATTTATAAGACTTATGATTTTATGATTTATGATTTTATAGTAAATATGCTGCTCTTGCTTGCTTTTTCTCCTACTTTTCACTGTCATTTCTCATATTTATCACTTTTTGCTTTGCTGTTTCATCAGTTGTAGTTGTAACTGTGTTCATCCCAGTCAGGAACCTCTCCATCTCTTTCGCTTCCTCCTTATGATGATGTCAGAGTTGCAGGTAAAGGTGCAGATCAGCATTAGGGATCCAGTGTCTGGCTCAATGGACCTTCTTTGGTTTAAGGTCTTGATGGAGGACTTTTTCTTTTTCTTTTTTTTTTTGATCAGATCGGTTTCATCCACCGGCAGCTCATCCACCGGCAGGTCAGCCGAGGGTGTGTCCGTCAGACAACCCAGCAAGAGTCGCATCCGTCGCCATACCAACCGCCTTTCGGGTGTCTTTCTTCGTGGCCACGCCTCCAGCTCAGGCTCCATGGCCCTGACAACAGGTCTCAGGTCATCACTGTCTGTCCAAGCTAGAAAAGGCAGCAGTACGTCATGTCAATTTTTGGTATTTTGTTGTTATTGCTTAAAAGGTGCCATAGATTTTACGCAAAAAGTTCAGTTCATCAATCATAGGAAGATGTCTCAGAAAACTATTGTGTTTTGTGACTGTGGGGGAGCTGTTTAAAGTCATCAGGGGGATTCGCGTGGGATTTGGAGTCTACAAAGTCACGCAGAAAATCTGCATTACAGATTTAGTGGGGTTTTAAGGATGTGGGCATTTTACAGACAGGGAGGATCTGACAAAACAATGTTATTGGTTGCATCAGGGGAATCATAGGATGCAGCATTTGGGTTTTTTTAAAAAACACAAAGCTAAAAAATATCAGTCTCTGTGGCCTCAGTGAGTCTCTCAGTGACTAGGCTGTAAAACCATTACCGAGACTGAGACATTAAGTGTTAGTCTTTGATGCTGCATTTCAAATTGTCTTAAAATTAACGGGAGACAGACTGCCAACACAGTACCCTGTGAAGACTAACGCACAGTGGACATACTGGATTGTGGTTCTGGTAAACAAAGATAGTTGCTGTGCTTATGAACCACATCTAAAAGCAGTGTTAAATGGTTTTTGTTTGCCATGTCATGTCGTGCAGTGATATCTGCAGGTCCTTTAATCGTGGACGACCCGGCTGAGCTGTCCAATCAGATAACTGCTCCTGGAATCTTAAAGATCTTTGGAAATGAAATCTGCGAAGGAGCCCACTACAAGAGCGTCCTGGCCACCACACACTCCAGTGCAAAGGAGCTCGTCAAAGAGGCCCTGGAACGGTGAGGCCATGTGTTATCTGTACGTGTGTGTGCGCGTCTGCCTGCCATATGTGTCCTCTTTGTACTTGTGTCCATGTGTCTCTACTCAGGGTGAATTATCCGTCCATCCACATGCTTCCTCTGCTAAAAAAATGTTGTACCTGTGTGCTTCATCAATTTGTGTATAAAAGTCAGAATCGTCTTTGATGCACAAAAGTTTGGAGACTGATCAAACGTTAGCGTGTTCGTGTTGTTGTGATTAGTATATTTCTTATATATTTGCCTTGATCTGACCCATTGTTCTGTTTGTTTTAATACCAGTACAGTTCACACAGCTTGAGAGTGTGTGTGTATGTGTATGTGCCAGATAGTTAATTTAGTATTTCTGAAAAGGTCGAGAGCAAACCACAGATTTGTGTGAGAGACAGCCAGTGTCAGCTCAGAGGCAGCCTTTCCCCAGGGTGAACGTCTGTCAGGATTTGCTTATGTTTCAGCCAAAAACATAATGGAATGATTAATACAAGTGGTATTCAGCCTGTAGAGGAAAGAGTAAATCATTTTTCTTTTCCTTCAGTGAAAATTTACACTGTAGCTGTAACTGTGACTATATAAATATTAGATCACACAGTTATAATGGGTACACAAATACATTAAACACATGGCAAAATTATGACTTTCACATGCAAGTTTAATCAAGTATCAGGATAAGATTTTACTTTGATTAGAAGGAAACAGCTAAAAATAACCTTCTCAGAATGTTTACATATTTAAGTGTTTTCCATTGTTTCTTCTGTAATCAGTATTTGTAGACTGATGATGGATAAAATGTGAAATTGGTTGCATTTATTCACAGGTGGTGCAGCCTCTTCAATTCTACAAGACATTTTAGCACCTATGAGCTTATTGTTTTGGTTTTCGGCTCAGCCCATAACTTTAAAGCGATAATATGTAAGTTCGGGAAGTTAAGCTAGCGCTGAAATGCAACTGGAAAGTAAATTAGTCAGCTGCTACTACTACTACTAACTTTACCTGTTGTGTTAGTTAGGTAATTCAGAAATCAGGAGCTTGCTAGTTTGTGATTCAGACATACGATGTCTTCCAGCTTGACACCTTAGCTATGGGGTCCCACCACTTAGCACATGGCTTTGACAGCTCCTCTCCACATAGATATGCCACTCCACATTATTATAAAACTGCTATATGCTACTTACTCTTTTATGCCGGGTACAGTTTTCTGCTAACTACTTAGTGACTAGTTAACTGTAAGGAAAGTCTGCTGAAGATATATTTCCTGTAAGTGGTTAGTTAACATCAAGCTAGAACTAAATAGTGAATTAGACTATAAAGGCTACCAAACACAGATCCAAAAGTGTTGCTCAGTGTGCAAATAGATAACTGTTGTTGTGTTGGTCTTTTTAGTAAGTGTAACCTTTGCTGTCATTGTGGCCATTTTTAGTGACTGGGTAATGGTAAATGCTTGGAACAGTCACAGCCAGTAGATATGACACAGCAATATCTATTTATAGTTTGCTAACATTAGTATAGTAACCTACTGCTCATACCTGCACACTAAGACTCTAGCAACAAAACCCCTAAGTCATTTTTCCAGCATGGTAGATGAAGAATGTAGTCTTCATTTACAGGCTCAGTGTGTTGAAATGTTATGTTATTATAGCTGCCTTCAGTTTATTCAAAGTTATGGTTTTAAGTTAGAATTAGACACTCCTGGGGAAACTCCTACAGTCTATGTTGCTTTTACAATACATTTCATTCAGTTATTTGGTAGACACTTTTAGACAACATGAAGCTTCAGTGCAGTGGAAGACAGAGGAAATAACCTAGTTTTATATCATTTTAATAAAGCAAAGTGAAAGGAGATCATGTTAGACGTCCTCCATGGCAGATTACATGCTAGTTATGGATGTCAGGATGTTAGAGAAGTTAGGAGAGAAGATGTTTTCAGAAGAGGCGAGTTTTTAAGAGATTCTAGAAGATGGAGAGAGACTTCTCTGCTCTGTCAGCATCTGTGAACTTGTTCCACCACCAAAGAACCACAAATGAGAACAGTCTGGACTGGGATTGTCTTGATGATCCTTGAAGGAATTCAGCAGTTAAGAAGGAGCTTAAGCCTGTGTGGCTGAGTTCAAGTAAATGGGTAGAAACCCAGAAGACTCCCTATAGGTAGTGCAGGTGACTTGATTTTGATTGGGGTGGCCATTTTTAGTCGGTGGAGGTCAATGAGGATGTGCTCAGATGAGTCTATAGACTGATGGTTAAAGACCAGAGGTGCCACTGTGTTCTGGACATTCTGTAGGGATGTCACTGTGCGTAAAGGGAGCTCTACCACAGGCACTTTGTGGTAGTCAAGGAAGGAGATAACCATGGTCTATGCTAAGAATTGGGTCGGGTAAGGCCTAATTTTTCTTATGTTGGAAAGTGCAAAGTGGCACAAACAGAAGAGTTCAGTTGTTGGAAGTAGCATTCATTGTTATTCACCAGTGTATTTAATGGTCTCACTGTAAAAAGTTTGCAATTCTCTAATGCTATACATAGATTAGATAGATTTCCAAAAGTACAATTCATTTTGTCCAGATGCCTTGTTATCATTATGATGATTATATCAAACTTGTGTCATACAGGTATGGCCTGAGCAAGGAAGAGGCAGAGTCCTATGTTCTTTGTGACACCATTGGCTCCATTGGGGATCATCTGTGGAGAACAGAGGGTTTCAGAGTCGTTGGCGATAATGAGAAGCCCCTCCTCCTGCAATCCTTATGGAAACCCAGAGAAGGCCTGGCAAGACGGTTCGAAATCCAGAGGAGGAGCTTGGTGGAAGAGAAGACATCCAAAGACAAAGACACCGTCACTGCCGGTACAGTGTCTGACTTTAGCCCCATGTGCCTCAGGGACTGATCATTTCATAGCATACCACATCCTGATTCAGGGTGTCTGCAAGTCTTAGAAAAAAGAGTTTTTACTATTAAATAAAGCATTGTCAGTGTTATTAAATCCAGTTTTAGAGTTCTCACAGTGAAAATGTGGTTTGTTGGCACGCTTTTTTCCAGTGAAAATCAGCCAAGCCACACAAACCAAACTATATTTTAATAGGTCTACGATTTCTTTTTGTTCGTTCTTTTCAATTTCTGTTACAAATTTGGGCTTATATTTTATTCTAACTGCCATTAGAAAAGTCTCAGAAACTTTAAATTTAATGAACTTTACAGACATGCTGTGATTTAATTAAACTTGTTCCAGTTACACACCCGTCTTTAACACTTTACAGTTTTCACAAAACGCCATAAAATCTTTACATGGCAAAATATACTGTCCAGTAATATTAAACAAAGCATGATGCAACAGGAAAACACCACAAAGTTTCCATAAATGTTTGATACAAACACTACATGGCCTCCGCAAATGTGCAGGGCGGACCACTTTCTGTCATTTCTACTATCATTTCTGCTGGAGGCCCCGGTTGTGGTTGACACAGCTGTGGTCATGGTGTAAGAGTGTGTCCTGTTTTGTGCTTTGCTTTTATGAATGACGCAGCTTGTGATAGTTGTCTATCAGTGCCAGCTAGTGGATGCCTGCTGTGTGGATGAACATTTTTTTTTCTAAATTTCCATGAGCTCTGTCTTTCTTTCCACTGAGGTCTGTTTCCTGTATGGGGCTTCTCTGTGTTGACTCTGGCATAAACACATGATGTACAAATGACCAAACACACACAAGCTCCACACACATATCTCACCTTACGTTGGGAAAAAAAGGGTGTTGCCCTATCAACACATTCCACTACCCCCATGCTTAATGTATTTATATAGCAGTTCAATTAGCACATAGTTCTGACAACATTCCCAATGCTCTTATTTGTTTATTCATCTCCCTGTTAGGTATCAATGCCCAGGCTCGCAAGCTGCAGAAGAGCCGCTCCAGAGTGACCTCCACCCTCATAGAGAAGAGTATGGGTCGAGGCCACAAACTATGGAGGAGCAAAAGTGAGATGGACCTCTTAGACTCTGATATAGAGACCAAACAAGATGCAGGTCGTGTCAAGGATCGAAGCGAGAGCTTGAATCAAAACTCACTTCAGATTTGTGAGAGCCCCAAAATAAGGCCAGAACAGAACCACATTCACAGCCT
Organism: Polydactylus sextarius; assembly: GCA_016801845.1. NCBI lineage: Eukaryota > Metazoa > Chordata > Actinopteri > Polynemidae > Polydactylus > Polydactylus sextarius. The sequence continues at coordinate 4,828,722 of CM028920.1, read as the reverse complement.
CCCAAATCCATCTGAGGGGTCGCAGGCCAAAACAGAGACCCTCTGTCCATCGAGGCCCAAAGGCGAGCGGGAAGGAGAAGAGTCGGAGAGGGAGGAGACGGAGAGCAGCGACGATAACACTACACAGTACTCCATTCACCCTCCTCATGACTGTCCATACCTGCTGCTGCTGCAGGGCTGCAGCCCTGCACAGGTATCTCATTCAGACACACATGCCACAATTAACCGTTTGCTAAACCCATCCCCCAAAACCCCATATGTCACAGCTTAGCAAACATAACTAGTGAGGCCTGTCAAAGCTTTGGATTTTCTCCACATGCTGGAGTAGGGCATACGACGCTGCTGTAAGATACTGTGTAGTACTCTATACTATACCATGTACTATATTTACAGAATTTGGAGGGTAGCATTCTTTTTTAAACTCTCCGAAACAAATGCAACAAATATAAGAAATAGATAAAATGGTGCCTTCATTTGATCTAACGTAAATCATGTTCATCTCACTACTTTACTGCCTAGTAGCTGTACGTTGCTTCCAAGGCTGCGATTGACTAACCACATATTCTGTTAGTTAGCTTGTCCTCACTGTGTGGGAGTTGGTCTTGGTTGCTACTAGTTTATTACAGTTAGCAACATTACTTCTTTAAAAAAAATTCACACCCTAAAAATAAAACTCCAGCTAACATTACACCCTGGTTAGTCCTCATATAATAATGCCAAAACAGCAGATTTCTTTTGTTTTTAACCTTTGAAAACATGAAAATGTTTTTATGTAATTATGCTGACTTTGTGTATTACCTTTAACCTTTTTGCACAATGTCATATTTATTAACTATTAAGTGTATTTTTAAAAGTTACAGAGTCTTTGGATTTAAACCACAGAGCTGGACATATTAAAACAATAGGGAGAAACTTGACAAACAGTTAATTTTATTCTTTTGACCAAATGGTAAATTATTCATTGTATTAGATTGAAAGTGAATAAGGGAGAACATACTGTGTTTTTCCCTTTTTTATCACTATTACGCACAGTAGTATGTCAGAGCTGCAGCTCGAACAGCCTGTTTCCGTAGTCAAACAGACAGCGAGTGGAGAATCATTACACAAAAGGTCACAAACTTTATGCAGTAAAAACACTGATCAGGAAACAGAAAAAGACAACCCTGGCACTGTTTCCTGACTGATTACTAGTGGTTTTTAATGGTGGACAACCACTACACACAAAGACACACTCACACTGGCTAATTCTTACACACTGCTGTGATTTAGATTCTGTCTCATAGCTGTTTTCTCAAAAGAGCCTTTATAAATATATGATCATTTACCACCAGAGTTTATTTGTGAATCAATTCACATGGTTAAATCTGTCCAGCTGGAAAATACAGGCATCACAAGGGGAATGTCAAACATAATAATCCCTGCACATTGTGCTCAGCACTCACTATGATTAATAAAACATTGTTTGTATAATCAGGCTTGGATCAAGATTGTAATTCTAATACCTCCACATGATCAGACTGGTACTAGTTCTCTGAAAGGGATTGTTGTTACGAGACTGGTGGTGGAAGTAATGAATGTCAGAACTACTTTACTGCTTTTTGCCAGTAATTTATGTAACAAAATATCTCATTTCAGAAACAAATTGTGATTCACTTTAAAGTACCAAAGGTTAAAGTACCAAAATACTTAATTCAAATATATTTTTTAAATAGTTTTATTCAAATACATATTTTTGATATACTGGAATAATCAAAATCATAACTTAGCTATATAGGAAGAGGAACCACCAACATATTTTTGAAAATGGCAGCCAAGGATGGCAAATGTGACATCACTGTCAATGGTGGCACAATTTCTATATCACATGATTCAGTGGGCAAACTCAAGGAAGTACAATGAACCTGATGTTTTGGTGGTGTGTGATATCTTGTTTATGTACGTCATGGATACACGAATTTAACAGCTAGCTGGTGAACAACATGGAGCCTTTAGCTACTAAAGAGCCACACATCTTAGGGGATGGTGGAAACCAAAACAGATAAAACAGGATAAATCTTGTATTTAGTGTCTGGTGGTTGAAGCACATGCAGGGAGGACCCAAGCAAAGACACCCAGGCACACTGGTGCGCTGAAGATACTGAAAAAATACTGAAGTTAACATGTTGCAGATCAGGCTGTAGACAGGCAGATGAACAGACAGGATGGCAGGAAGGTAGCAACAACAGGCAACTAGACGTAGGTAGCAGCAAACATTAGGAACATTGGCAACTGACTGGGAAAAACATCTGGCATAAATAGGGAATCAGATCAGATCAGGGAAGTGAGAAAAAGGTGAATTTGTCAGGTGACTGTGATAGTGTAGTCAAATAAAGTCAAGCCTGTTTGCATAGCACATTTCATACTGTGGGAATGAAAAACATGTCTCAGACAGGAATAGTGACATGGATATTCACTGGGTGAGTAGAAATGTGAGTTCAAAGTGTTCTCAGATGTTAGATTAGATATATAACCCCCCCTCCCCGAAAATGTCCAACAAGATATACAGTTTATAAGATAATCATTTGTGAATCTCTGTTTGTCGGTACACTCCGCCTGAGTTTGTTTAAATATACTATGTCTTTCAGTCAAGGAGGGACTAGCCAACCAGTTTAAATGAGACTTATAGCAAGTATGACCACTCAAAGAGCAACATCCACAGTTAATCCACAGGAGAAGGTGACATGTTTTTACAGTGTATGGTGATTTATCATTCTTTTCTCTACTCAGGACTTTGTCATCTACCTACTTGTGGGGTCAAACATGGTAATCGGACAGCAAAGTGATCATGAACGTGGGTCAAAGCCCGACATCTTCCTGTTTGCCACTGACATCCTCCCTAGACACTGCCGTTTCCAACGCCATGGTGTTGGTGGTCGCACCATGCTCTGCCCATGTCAGGACGCTGTGGTCACGCGGAATGGAGATGTGCTAAAACAGGAAGTACAACTTAGTCCTGGCGATGTCATCGGGCTGGGACAATGCTACTTGTTTCTCTTTAAGGATCCATTAGCATTGACGCACATGGTAAGACACAGGTCTATTTCAACGATGATCATGAATGCGATATTGTGTTTGTAGACCAAGTTTTGTGTTTTTTTGTCTTTCTTTGAAATGAAGGAAGTGAACAGTGTTGCCCGTGACCCCAGTTCGTCTGCTGCCCCCTGGATGCTGGGCCACAACGCTACTGCCACCGGAACAAACCATACTCCAGAGATGATCCTCTGTAACACCTGCATCTCAACCTGCACTGACCTGCAAGGTTTCAGCAATAACCCGCAACTAAACAGAGGTCCTCCATTTTTAAAATCATCTGAAGGACACAGCCTGACCCTGAACTATGAGATGGAGGACGAGGATTGCATCATCAAGGAGATAGTTGCTATGGGAATTAGCGGAGGCAAAGACAGACCACCATTGACGGTAGCATTTTTGCTATGTGTGTGCATTCAGTATTCATCCATGTGTCTTCTAAACTCAGACCTGCGCAGACTTCTGTTGCTCATCGCCAGTGGAGTTCAGAGCGCCATTTGGGTGAGTTGTGGTAAAAGATTTCTGCTTCTGTGTTGTAGTTCTCATCAATAGCTATTGTGATATCAACATCTGTGCATCAGTCATACTAAACCTTAGACGCACCTGGATTATTTAATTCAAATAACTCTGAACAAGGGATTCTGGGGGTGTCTGTGGTGTTTTGCACCTGAACCTGGATGAGCAGCAGATTTTTTTGGGTCCTATGGGTTGTCATTTTGGGTCTCCACAGATACCTTAAACAGATTTTTGCTGCCACTCGTGAATGCTGTTGTCATGGGGAGATGTATTTGGTCTGCAATAATGTTTAGGTGGATGGTATGTGTGAGTAATGTCCAGATGACTACTTGGGTCCAAGACTTCTTAGCTGAACATTTCTCTGATAATTATTGTTGACAACATCACTGCCAGGGGTTTTAATGTTGTCATATAGTTCTCTTCAGATTTATTAAGAATTTTAGCATCTTTCAGCTTTCTGTTTGCTTCAGTTGCTGTTTTAGATTTTGATTAGTTTATTTGGTAAACTTAGTAGAACCTTTAGAAGGCCAAAAAGACAGTTAATTCCTGTGAAAACTGGTCATTCATCAAGTATCATTTTGATACTAATGATGCTAATAGGTATCTGTTTGCTAACACATTCAGCGTAACAATTTGATTTATTGTTTTGTTTACAGCCTTGCAAAAGCCCAAAGAAAAAATAACTTGGCTACAATGCCACCATTTTACTTAATCTTGAAGTCATTGTTATTTCTCATTTAATGTGTTTATTTGCTTTCCTGCTGTGTTGTCTGATGTATGCACTATACCTGATCGGTAATTAAAGCCAACAGCATTCGTACACATTCATTTGATAACCTTCATTTTGCCTTGGCTGTCCCCTGACAAGTCGCCCCAGCGTTATTATGTGATTTGACACTTTATTTTAAATAGTTAGTGATTAGTTTTAATGGTCTGACTTTAAGACGTATTTCACTGACTTTGGCTTCTAATGGTTGTCCCAGATTCTAGATTCGAAAATAGATGTGTTTAATTGTTTTCTATTAAAGCCACAAGATATCGGTCAAACTGATCAAACTGTCTTGTCAAATACAAAAATGGGCTTTTGATGGGCTAAAGAAAAAAAATTGCAACCTGCAGCTTTCTACATTTTATGTGATATCCTCCTGTCTTTTTGCCCTTTTTAATGTCTTACAGGAGCATACTAAAGATCTGGCTGCAATCCAGCCTGAAGTGTAAGTTCACCTCATATTTTCTTTCCAACAATCACTCATTTTATGATACAGTAACACCAATAATCATTCAATCATCTGTCTTATCTCCGGTCTCAGCAGCAAGGGCTCAAACCTGAACTCAGAACACCTCCAGCCCCTCTGCTTGTATGATGTGATCTCAGGACTGCGCCCCCTTGTGGTATGGATGTCCAACAGTCTGGAGCTACTTCAGTTCATCCAGTACCAGCTTCCTCTTATTCTAGAGTGGAAAACCAGCAAGGAGCATGGCCGCGATGAAGAAGAAGAGAGGAAGGATGATGAGAGTAAGGAGGCGGAGAGCTTAGGTAAGTCACCTGTCTGTTAAAGGGTAACTGATGTTATATACCACCAAAAACTCCAAACATTGTGTTGCAAACCTACACCTACATCACCTATCTATATGTATTTATGTGTTGTGTTTCAGTTCTGTTGGAGCGGCGTCTGTCCTGTGTCCGCTCAGCCAGCGAGGAAACTATGGCTGTCCTGGAGGAGGTCATCATGCTTTCCTTCCAGCAGTGTGTATACTACATCACCAAGGTGAGTGGGTGAGCAAGCACACAGGTGAATGCATGTGTGTTATTTAACTAGACCTGTCATGGTTTCCAAATAATAATATATTTATATGCCAGGGGGCTAAAGGAGAAATATGAGGCTCCAGTTTAAGAAAGGAACATAATTGGAGACAGGCTGAGAATAAAGAGCTCAGTTAGCTGCTCTGACAGCTTTGTAACAGACAGACCAGCCACACTGCCAACTACACTGGGGGCATTATGACATGAGACGAGACACGCAGGGTCTTTGTGTGTGTGTGTGTGTGTTACAGAGGAGGATGAAGGACTTAAAGTTTTGCCAAAGAAGCTTTGCATGGTCCTCACCCAGAAAATGTCTGAACAAAGTCTGATTTTTTAAAAACGAACTTAATCAAATCTACACTGATCAATATCGCTACACCATAGACTTTGTATAAAGGTGATTTACATGACAGTGAAGACAAAACACCCCCTTGTGGCTGATTTAGAGGAATCACAGTCAATCTAATGATCACATTTCACGACAACACACGTGTAACCCTGAGAGATAATAATGAATTTATGATATAATTCGGGGATACATGCAGCTGCAGCCTTATTTTTTGATTTTTTTTCATCAATCTTGTTTCCAGATGCAGATATTAAGTGCCAAATTAAGAGCCAGATATTATAATAATAATAAAGACAAATATTTATAGAATAAGATCAGGTCAAATAATACTACAGTTTTTTCAAATTTACAATTTTTCCTTTGTGAAGGCTGCTTATCTGTGGAGGTGAATAGCTCAGCTTTAAATGCTGAATTTGATTGTCCAAATTCATGTTATTTTCTCACAGAGTATTACTTGGAAAAGAGAAAATGGTATTTCATTGTGACCACAGTATCGAGTTGTGTGCAGTTTCACTGGCGGGCCACACCCATTACATGGAATTGTGTTAGGAAAGTTTCACACAAGCTTCCAGTGGAACTGTGTGGGTGTGGATAAAACATTGGCCCAAAAAAGTGGGGAGATCGATCTGTTGAGATTCAGACAATGACATCTTACTTACTGAAGCGTTTCTCTACCGTATAGCCCCTCAATGACCACAATGCTCCAAACCAGCGATGCCCTATTGATGGGTGCTGGGGCAGAGTTAAAGGAAACCATGTCAAGTACTGAGCCACATGAGCGCTACCATTAGCAAAGCCAAGCTGAGGTCTCATATGTCCTGCCAACTGGAACTCAGATGGACTTTGTGCCTTTTTCCCCTCATGCAGGAAGGAAGTCAATGACATGACATTGTATCTTTAACAAGGAAACTATACAAATTCACAAATAGTTGCCGTCCTGTAACTTTGAGACGGCACATTTTTTGCTCAGTGCAGGAGGATGTGGTTATCTAACTACCTGCTCTCAGACAGCATACATTTCTCTCCACCAGTCTGCTTGCTGAACAAAATGACTTCCAGATGTGGTTTGTCAGTAAATCCATAAATAATCCAGAAATATAATACAAGGACATAAACCAAGTTTTAACTTGCAGGATTTAATTTCACTTCAATGTTCAATTGACATGTTGCATTAAAGTCTGAATTCCTCTCTCTCTTCCTGTAACTTATGAGTTGACAGATTTTGCTTCCCTCTGGCAGTTCAGGGAGGTACAGGCAGGATACCAGCTCAGTACAATGGAAATGTTAAATGATGCAACCACGGAGGCACTTGATTAAATTGGCAGAGAATAAAACAGATTAGAAGGTGTTGATGTGGAACAGACTAAATCAGAGCTTTCTCTGGGTGCTAAAGAAAGACTTCTCCTCAGTCTTTCAGTAGATAGATAATAGATAATCAAGATAATCTTTTACATTACAACTTCATGGTGTATATATATATATATATATATATATATATATATATATATATATATATATATATATATATATATAATCTGAAAGAGAATTTCCATTCTGTAGGATTGAGAAATGTTCAGTTTTTGTTAGCTTAGCCTGTTAGCTTAGAATGAACCCTTCACATCGACATTAGGAGTAGGTCCATTTTTGTGGAGTCTGCCATGTTTCTGCATTAGCCCAGAACAACATAACACTAGGGAGGTTCTTGCATTTTTACGTTACCTTGAAGACAGTGTAGGTTCTTCTACAGACTAGGAATGGGGAGGAGTCAGACGCCCGAAGTATAATTAGTTGCAGTCTGCAACCTCAACAGTAGGGACCACTAAATCTTATTATCTTACTTCAGTCTTACGTTATTGTTTATCCTTTCCCTTACTTATGTGATATAATGAAGGCAGTTAGCCACAAAGATGTTAAAACATCAAAATTAATTTTCAACAGGAAACAGGCCAGGAAAAGTTGATAAATTAGCATTAGCTTGGTCTAGCTTTTTTTTTGGTCTCATTTCAATAAAATAATTTACGTAATAACCTCAGGATTCAGATGTAGGTCAGTCTTAATAGATCATAAAACCTGTGCAATGATTGTAATGTATAATCATGCGGGAGGGATATGAAGAAGACAGCAATTTCACAAAATGAGCGAACACCCCACAGTGCAGGATGAGTCATCAAACATTTGAAACTGTTTTAAAGGAACAAAAAACAGTTGGAAATGATATAAAAATACTCGTGATACCGATAATGACTTTTTGAATATTTAGTGTACAAGATAAAGATAAACGAACAATCAACACAGGAACACAGGATTAAAACTGGCATTTTTTTTCCATTTCATCAAGCCTTTAACTCAATTTTGCAACATTCTGTTGCTACATTTGGTTTTGATGTTTAGTCGGTTCAGTTTGAATTGAGATCTTTACAAAAACTTACTCTGTGTACATGTGTGAACTCTCAGCATTCTCAGAAGTGGTGGGCTTTGTGTGGACATAGTTTCAGTTTTTCTCGTTCTTGCCAGTTAATCCAGGCGTGTCGCGTCATCCATCATCCCTGTCACTTCACAGCAGGCTCTGATTCACATCTTTCCTGGACTGACAGACCAGAATTTGTGAGGAATGTGGTAAAGTCACCAATGTCAAGCCAGGGAGTAACCTGTCCTAATGATTTACTCTAAAACTTATCCTTTCATTTCGCTAGTGCAAAGAGATGATGCACTGATTTATATGCTTCTGATTGTATAGCTGGTCGCACCCAGTGTTCAGTTTGTGGTATATTACTTACCCTCCACCATCTAACACGACAGTGACACTAACTCCTCCATATTCACTACAAATTCAGATCTTAATCAAAACAGAAGTGGTAACATTTTCTTAATCTCTGTTTATTTTGGGCTGTTTCATTGCCATTCATCCGATGGCATCGTAATTGCTGTGGGATGGAAAACAAAAGGCGCCACTGGTGAGCAGCTATTCCAGCTGAGGACGTGTCGTGATGAATAAAGACGCACTTAAAGGGGCTTGTGGTTAGACTGTGCGTTTACTTGTCTGTCACAATGAAAGCACAAATGAGCAGACAACACAGAATGCACTTTTTTTTCTTACTTTGGGATAATACGTGCCGTGGATGCATGTGGTATTCCCAGAGTCCAGCATTATTGAATGAATGAATCCTCCCAGGCTTGGCTCTGCAGAGCGGCATTTTCCATCCAGAACTACTGCAGGATTATTTGGCTTAATGTACACCCATTTCCATTGTCTCATGTGTGATGAGAGCTGTGGTTGTTATGTTGTACTGTGCATGTTCTGCCTGCCCTGGCTGCAGGGCTTTACAGTAAATGTAAACTGATCTGCTCAGGGTGGATTCCTTCAGAAGTCTTCACTCAGCAGTCCTGTTGCAGAGCCATGCCAAGCCCACATGAGCCATATTCAGCTTTTTAGGAATGTGGATCCACGGCTGGCGCTGGCCTTGGAAGCTTGGTGGGTGTAAGAGTGAGATTGGAGGGGAAAGGGGATGTCTGTGTACAATTAACCCGAACAAAGCCATCGTTGTCTGGGCTCGCTCTGAAGAGCAGTGAGGACCTTTGGCTGAAAGGGAGGAAATGTTACCAGTGATCTCTCTTTATTCCTACAACTGAGTCAAATCTAGTCTAAGACCAGCTTCTGTTCTGGTGAGAGAAAAAGAGAGAGACAGACATGGAGATTCAGTATGGGTGGTCTAAGATCTGGGTTAGAGGGTTACATGTTTTTATTTTATCCCAGTGATTAGAATGTCCACCGCACAACGTTAACTTTTCCAACCTCAAATTGACCCACAGGAATTGTCAACAATATCCAGCTCTACACTGATGAGTGAGTCACTCTGAGCTGCATAAAGTTTTTCTGTCTTATCAGGTCCTGTATCCCATCCTGCCTGGACTCCTGGACTGCAACCCTTTCAGGGAGAGTCCTGAGCGGCAGGTAGCTGGGGAGAGTGCTCGGGTCCTGGGTGGCAGCGGACTGCAGGTCCCTGGTGAGATCCAGCAGGTCATGGAGGTTCTAAACGAGGCCTGGATCTTGCTCTCAGACTGTCAGCTCCATCCAGAGATTTCCTCTCAGCTCATCGGCTACCTCTTCTACTTCATCAATGCATCACTCATCAACTCACTCATGGAGAGAGGTACAAGTGCACAAGAGCCTACATATAGTACTTCAGCCCTCTATAGACCTACACAGACAGGGTCTACATGTAGATAACGTGTACATATTTTGCAGTGCATCACTGGCACATTGGGTTGACTAATAACATCACTGCTGCACTAAATAAAAGATTTGTTAAAAACAATATGACGATATTTTTCTGTAAGTTGAATCAATTTGCTCTTCATACCATAGTTACTACTTTAATTACATGTATCTTGTTGTATGGCTTCAAAGTCACAACAGTGTTGTTGAAGATTTAGATTCACAATAACATGAAGTCACTTGATAATGATGGAAAATAAAAATTAAACCTTTTTTTCTTTAATTAGAGAAAAAAATTCAACACAATATTACTTAATTCTCATTAAATTATAAAGGCAACATTTCAATAAGGTACTTTCTGTCTGATGGTCATTAGTGGATTCAATTTTAAACACTCAGTTGAAATATTCAAATGACTCTGAGGAACAACCTCCCACTTTCTTTAAAGCCAACACGAGGTGGCATTTTTAGTTTTTACTGAAAAATCTCAAAAACCGTTAGAGGGTTTTCCTGAAATTGAATACAGATGAAATCCAATGGATGCTTTGTTGGATTCATCAAGTCTAACTTTTCTGTTTATACCAGACTTTGGTTTATGACTAAATACTCAAAAAAAAAAAAAAAAAAAAAAAAAATGCCAACCACATTTCCATCAGCCTCAACTGTGCTTTGTGTTTGCTGCCACTTATTACCACTAAACATCAACATGCAAGAAATATCAGTGCAGAGATTTGGCCTCAAAACACTGGTGTGCAGCAGCTAACACAACTGCAGACTTTTAGTGTTGTTTATTGAGATCACATATCATCAGCAGTTAACAAGATGTGATCATTATTGCACTTGTCATATATTAACTTGTAATATTTCTGTTTTCTATTCTTAGAGTTACAGCAGAGCCTTGTTGTATTGTAAGAATTTCACCCCAGAGAGCATCTCTGTCCTCACAGGTTTCATATTTTCACCTCCTACGTTGTTAACATGACACAGCAGTTTTTCAGGATCACCATTGTTACACTAGTGAAGAGGTGACAGGAATGGAGGGAAAGAGAAATGGGACAGTCATGATTAGTTGTGATGGACCTGCCCCCTAGTGGTAGCCAAAAGCCATAACAGTGGCTATAAAGCCTGCAAACCCTTTTCCTTTTTAAGATTTGTGAAATGTGACAGATACATGCTGAAATACAAGTATTTTACACACAAGGTCACAAAACAAGTTTATTTTTCATTAATTTCCTAAAACAGCAGAGAATTATAGTTTGTTGTGAGAAAACATGAAATGACACATTTGATGCAAAGGTGGTAAAGTCGCAAAGTCAAAATAAAACACAGAAAGATATTGAATTATGATTATGAATTATTGAAATGAACCAGCCCGTGATGCCAGGGATCAACCCTCCCATCCACCAAAATCCTGAGGGAATTGGGGGTCTGCATGCCACAGCTCCATATAGTTTTTATGTACACCCCATGGGCAGAGGTTTAGCTATCAGTTAAAAGACTGGTGAGCCTCCCCTCCTCCCAGGTCTGCTTCCGGGGGGGTTGACCTCTTCTGGGCAAGGTGTTGCATTCCCTTCCCATGAGCTGTCATACAGTTGTTTTGTCTTAGTCTGGCCTCTGTCTGGAACCAATTTGGCTTTGGGGACCCTATCAGGGGGCTAGTGCCTCAGACAACACAGCTCCCAGCTCGTACATACACACACACTCAAACCCTTCCACCAAGTTAAACAAGTCAGACAGACTTGTCATCCGACAGATGAGTGCAGTGTAAACAGTAAGGTACTGTTGTGTCAAAAGGAGGCAGTTGAGGTGTTTTGACCATCTGATCAGGAAGTCTCCTTCACACCTCTGTCATAGAAGAGGAAGGTTTCCTGTCATGTCCGACTGGTAGGAGACCTTTTGACAGACCCAGAGTGTACTATAAAATGATATTTGTGAGTTGGGTACATTCATTGTTGGTTTTAGTCATACCATGGGGTTTGTTGACTGTAAAAAATACAGTATGTCAGCAGTTTTATCCATAAATTTCAGCTTCAATGTTTTTTAGCTGTAGTTCTGCTATGGTTTGTGGGTTACGGTTCCTCAAATATTATATAACTTCAACATTCATTCACAAAGGCAAAGGAAAACATTTTGCTGTAGATCTAAATGATGAGAAAATCCAAAGAAAAATGAGCAAGCAGCTCATTTCTCCTGATGTGTTCACAGGCTCGGAGCCAGGTTTCTACCAGTGGTCCAGAGGCGTGCGGATGAGAGCCAATCTGGACCTGCTCCTGGACTGGGCCCATGCAGCCGGGCAGGGAGACGTAGCTCTGGAGCACACACACACACTCTCGTCGGCTATCAATCTGCTGGCCACACCCAGAAAAAATTTACTGCAGGTAAACACACACACTATACAGTCAGGAGAATCAGGTTAATTCAACCACGAATGATCACCAGAGTCACTGTAGACTGTCGAGTGAATTGTGATTTTCTTTTCTGCTGGATGGACAGAAAATATTTTTTTTAATGTGTTATGCTTGTCTGCAGGGTCATTTGTAATCTAAAGTAAATAAACTTTTATTTTTACATGCATTCGATTCTCATTCAGAACAGCGATCAACTTAAATTCACTTGGTTAAATCAGCACCTTTCTGACAGAATCCTATTATTTTAACTAAATAAGAACAGTGGACACCACTTATAGTGATCATGTCTGTCTGCCTCAGATTGGTCACTATGAGTGGATGATTACTCTACCTGATTTTCTCTTTACCTTCTTCATTATTTGCACACAGATTACATCTAAGTGGCAGTAACATATTTATTACATTAATGTAAAGTAATGAAACACACAACTACACTATTTAGTTAGAGTTAAAGCTGAAAGATAAAATGACAAACTGTACTATAGCCATCACAGCTTGAATGGGTATGATGGATTCAATAATGACAGCTACACACTGTAAAAATCCCAATTGTTAACTTTGAATAATTTGATTTTGGTTGTCAAAGGTTAGGGTAAGTCAATGTCACTGTGACCTTCAAAGCACCGTTTTGGGTTTGTGGTTGCAATACGTCAGTAGGGCCTTGAGGGTATTTCTCGATTTACTTGCTGTTAAAGATGAACATTATTACAATTTAATGTTCAAAGTTGTGGGGTCTTAGACCTGTTAACACACTCACCTAATTTGGTCCTAATTTGCTGACAAAACGCAAGTCCCCATAACGGTTTAATGATGTCAGTAGTTAAGACAGGAATTTCTTGGTTTACTTGATTTTAAAGATAAACTGAATTAGAATTAGAATCGTGGGGACTTAGCACGCTCATGTTATAGGGACTTGACAATATAACTCGTTGAATTCATAATATGTTTTAAAGTTTGGTTTAGAAAGAGGTTAGACAACTTGTACTGTAGTTATGAGTCTCAGGAAATGAATGTAGGTCAGTGTCCTGAAGTCACACAAACATGACTCTCTCTCTCTCTCTCTCTCTCTCTCTCTCTCTGTGTGTGTGTGTGTATGTGCAGACATCTTGGATGTCCTTGCGGTCAGAGTACCCCGCCCTCAGTCCAGCTCAGCTGAACCACCTGTTGAGTCTGTACAGTCCAGGTTCTCCCTGCAGACACACATGGACTCCATCAGTCCAGGACGAAGCAGCAGTTCATAAAACTGGTGAGATCATCGCCATCACCCTGGTGGATCATTATTTCCTAAATCAATTCCACAATACCAATAGTAAATTAAAATAATTTCCAAGATTCTTGTTATTTTATTTTAAAGCCCTGTATCCTCTCTTCCCTCAGCTGAGATCCTGGAGAGTTTTGATACCCACCATCCTCTGGTGCTGCCTGACAGAGGTTACCAGTTCCAACTGATGAAAGCAGTAACAGATTCAGCTCTAAGAGAACAGCTGGACAAGCTCAAAGAGTTTATTCTATCACTCCGTGAACAGCCTTCCACTGAGGCTACTGTTACTGTGGAGGACCAGGTACAAGAAAAGACACTTATTTCTTTTGATTTTAGCCTGATATTTGAAACAGACACACTTATAAATATTGCTGAAAAAGGTTGGGAAATATGAGTAATGGCGGCAAGGTAAGGTGGCAAAGTTGGCGCAATAAAGGCAGATGGAAATTGTTTTCTGAACAAAGGAAACATTTATTAAATTTCCACACATCAGAAACTGTCCAGACAATCCTCAGCTATTGTAACACTCCTGCTGCAGACCTGCACTGAGCCCACTGATTCTATATTTGACCAGCCAGTCTCAGCAAAGGGCACAGGAAATATTTAAAAGCTTAGTTATTATTTCATATAAATATACTAAAATCAAGGGAAAAACATTGGATACTCGAAGGGAGGGGAAAACTGTCAGTGTTCTACTCAGCTGTGGTTGGTTATTCATAGACTTTAAATGTCATTTAATGGCCTTCATTGTTAGACTTAACATTAGAGTCTATGGGGCAGTTGAGAGAGTTTCTTGTTGATGAAACAAAGGAGTGAAACCAGAAGTCCTAATGATTCATCATCACACCGTGTGAAATGGCTCAAGCATTCCTGCAAATTCATGTATAAATAGCTCATGAGAAGTGAAAGATGTGGGAGTCACGAGCTAGACTAAAAACACAGACACATTCAAGTGACACATTCTAACCTGCTGCAATACACACCCACTATAATCTGAGTAATGGTCCCAAAAAGCCCCAAACTTAAACTGTGGTAATTCAAAAACTGTAAATGACAAATTATCACAAAAATAATCTAAATAGCTGAAAGACTTGTGACCTGCTTAAACCTTAAATGAACTCCTCCATTCATTCATTGAATGTATCCTATAATGGTTTCTGTGTTTAAGTGTGGAGAGGTAATTACCAATCAAGACTCAAACACACACACTCGCCTTCCATCAGCACCTGAATCAGGGTCATTGACTTCCAACCAACACGAAGCCATTCAACCACAGCATGGAGAGAGCAAAGAGACAAATAGACAAATGAGCTAATGAGCACCATGACACATTTAGCAGCTGTAGAGTTGAAAGATGTTTCCCTGGAGAGATTCTGCTGGAGATCAAAATAGACATAAAAAGAATTACAGATGCTTATGTTGCTCCTTGTATGCTACATTAGGATAATGTGGCATGTTTTTTATATTTACTTATAAGGTGACAATATGACAAAAAAAAAAAAAAAAATCAACATCTTCAGCTTTAATCTGTGTAAAAAATGTATAGCTACCTTAATAATTCTAACACAAATGTCAAAAATGTCCACATTTATATGCTAAGCTAGTTTAACCACTACTTACTGTAACATAATAAGTATATTTGCCTAATGTTGAAGTGTACTTGTTTCTAATTTATCCTTTTTGCTCTAATGACATGTTTCATTCAACCTTTGTTCAGCCCACTACCCAGAACCACGCAACCCCTTCTGGTACCTCTGCTTTACCTCCATCTCCCCCATCTCCACCCTCTCCTCTCTCCGCCCACTACCTGGATGAGTTCACTTCCTGTGGCGCCTTCCTTCTGTCCCAGAAGCTCAGAAATCTGGAGCTGCAAATCAGAGAGACAAAGAGCAAGGAGATGAGGAGATCAACTCTGGATCCTTCCTGTCTCCTCACTCCACCTAACACCCCCCACATCATAGATCCTGTTGATTTGGTAACGACAGGTCAGAATGAATGGATGAAAACAGACAATGAGACTCTTCCCTGGTCCTCCAGTGTGGATGCACATGATGAAGGTATAGAAATACATTATACATTGAAGGTTGTCTGCTGCTTAAAAATAAACTGAACATGTGTTTTTTTTCTCTCTTTCTCTATTTTAGGTGGATTAGTGTTTGAATGTCTCGCTGCGCTGAAAGTAGATCGCCTGAAATCTGACTGCCCAAGTATGAAAAAAATTGTGGAACTTGAAGAGGAAGAGGAGGAAGAGGAGCAGCAGGAGGAAGAGGAGGAGGAGGAGGAAGAGGAAGAGGAGGAGGAGGAAGAAGATGACCAACATGATGATAATAATGATGAGGTTTTTAGTTTGGAAATAGAGCGAGGTGACCGAGGACTGGGACTTGCTCTAGTTGACACGAGGGTAAGTGAAAGGGATAAATTGTTGTGCTGATGATGTTTATCATGACAGTATGTTAGCACATCCATTGTTAGCATGCTGTGTTTAGCATGCTAATGTTAGCTATTTGGCTCCATTTTCAGGACACTTCCTTCAGAGTTAAAGGCGTCTTCATCCGTGCAGTGGTCCCAGACTCTCCTGCAGCTCGGTGTCAGAAGCTGGTACCAGGAGACCGGATCCTGGCTGTTAATGGAGTTAGTCTGCTTGGACTGGACTACCAGAGGTAATGATGACACCTGATCAGATCTGAATACAGTTTTAATTAAAGATGAAATTAACATCTCTCCCACTTCTTTGTCTTTGTCTCTGTCAGTGGAAAGGAGCTGATCCAGTCATCAGGTGACAGACTGAGGTTACTGGTGGCCAGATGCGACTGGATGGCTAAGGCTATACAGACTGGATGCTGACTGCTATTTTCCCCACTGCTTTTATTTAAACCAAGAGACTGCTAAAGCACCACATGAGAGTGTGTTGAATATAATAAGGATAGGGTTGTCAAGAAGGAAAAAATGCACTATGAAATCAGCTTGGTCCTGGTTGAACTGAACTACCAGGTTTTAGCTGCACAATTGTAGTTTATAGTTTCCATTGTAATAGCATCTTAATAATTATTGATGTACTGATGCAGCATTCCGGTGGATAAGGCATCAGACATCTCTACTAAAATTCTGGACACAAATAGCCTCACCTACATGAAATGACACGTTGTTGAAGTTACATAGTTGCAATCACTATCTGTCGCTTGTACGTCCGCACCACTATACTCACTCACTCACATATATTTTATTCATCTGGATAAAATTAGTGAATATGTGATGCTTGTTATATAGCGAAACTTAAAAAAAATTGTCACATTTTTAGTATCTTCAATGAGCAGCTGGCTTCATTTCAGGTTGGTCCATAGTTATAAAAGAAAGTGTGTCCACCAGTTCCTATAAGCCCAAGTCCTGATTTCCTTATTGTTACTGTTATCACCATTATTATTATTTTACTAATTATATTTTTTATTATTTTCATTGTTTTTCTGTGTTTTTTCTGCAATAAATACAGTTTAATCATCTGTTGGTGTACAGTCATGATACAAGCTGTTAAATATTTTTTGTTCATAGATGGATGAGTTGCTCATTTGATAGATAGCTTCCAAAGCTATCTGAATATCTGACAGGCAAATTTTAATCAATCAGTCCTTCAGGTTCTGCACCAGACAAAGACACAGCTCAGCTCATGTGAAACTGTTTCAAGAGATTTTATGCAAAAGTTTGAAGAAGTATTGTAGAGTATCAGCCAAATCTCACCATGATCATTTCTTCATAGGAAATGTACATTATTCGCTCTTTATCTTCAGGGTTCAACCAGCCCTTTACATGATTGAACCATGAGCCAAACATAACTAGAAGGGAAAGAAAATCACAAACTTGTTATTATGGGTGAAATAGCTTATAATTAGCTATTATCAGCAGAGGATTTCTGACACTTTATCGTATCATGTGGCATCATGTGGTAGTGAAAGTGAGTGGAAAACATTCGAGGGGACGGCCTCCCTTCCAGGTGAAGTTTTCTGGACCTCCTCATCTCCAACCAGGGAACATGGTCCCAGTTAGGAAGAGTCTCAACCGAGGCTGGATCTCCTCCACTCATGATCAGAGGGACAATCTCCTGCATCCAAGTTGTACCTAAACAGAAGAGGTTTCCTGAAATGTTAAAGTCATGTCACTAACCCTTTTTCACACTTTTCACCTGATGCCTTACTGTTGTTTGTTTGTGTCTAGATGCATCCATCAAAGATGGTGTCAGTTAATGTTCAAAATCAGTTATAAAAACAAACAATAAGGGTTTTGAGGTCATCTTGTATTTTTAATCATCTTGTATCCATTCCTATGTTAGTGCTGCATGCAAATATGAATAAGAACTCTGTGGTGATGAACTACCCATGGTCTACACCACAGACTTCTGCCGAGCAAAATCAGTTTCTAATGACCATAAACTTAACTCATGAACCATAGTTAAATGTTGAATCTAGTTAAACTAGAAAACTAAAACTCGATGTTTAATTTGAATGGAATTGGTCCAGTGATACAGTTCAGTGGTTTGTTTTCACTGTTTTGTTCTCCAGGACACAGTGTGCACATGCTACTTTAGAGAATATGTGATTGTTTTACTGATTATATTCAAATGACTGCCACAACATGACTTTACCCTAATGAAAATATTCAAAAATGATACAAATATAATGTAAAAAATTTTTACTTGCGCACACTGTGTTGATATATCAGAGTTGTGAAAACTTTGGAAGTTGTCACTGTTGCTGGAATTTAAAGTGGAGGTACATTTACCATGATATAGTTTCTATGTAATGTTCTTTTACTACAATAATAATAATAGTAATCATAGAACTAGTCTAAACCCAGACTAAAATACATGACAATTACCCAGCTGTGCTCGATACTATACAATACTACTGTGCTCACTGGATAAGTGAGAATTCACCTGACTTGGGATACGTTACAATGACAATATCATCAGGACAAAAAGTAAACTCCTCATAGTATTTCAGGCTCTGCGGTAGGTGGACACTTTAAAGCATGTAGACTCCCTTGTACAATGTGTATAACTCAGCCTCAGTCATGGTTCAGAGCAAAAACAGCAGGTTGTCAGCAGCTGGACTAACTCTGACTGTAGCAGAGGAGTCCAGTGAACAGATGGACTTTGTCATTTACTGCCACTGATTTGCATCACTTCCATTCTCTCTCTCTTTCTTGCTTGCCCTGCAAAAAGAGATAGGATTGAACTTATATGGATGGTTAGTATGTTAAAGGCACATCTGATATATACAATGGAGTAACACCATTATGAGCTTTACAAACAAAAAATATTATTTTCTGGGACAGGAAATGGGGAGGACATAGTTTTGCCAAACTATTCCACAAAGAGCAGCAGTTCCAACCCAGCAGCAGCCCACCAGATTTGATTAATTTAATTAACTGTTCTCAGTCTTCAGATTGTTGATTGGTCAAACTATGTGCTCATGTCTGGTTGGAACAAAACCCTGCAGCCACACGGCTCTTTGTGGAATAGTTTGAGGACCTCTGTTCTAATCGGTCAGGATTTGAACCAGCGAACAGCTGCAAGGCATGTATATATGCCAACATGCCACCATAACCATTTAGTGATCTAAGTGCCCCAGCTGAAGACTTCGATTGATTCTGAAACACACAGGTAGCCAGTGAAGAGACTTTTAAATCAGTGCAATATGTGCAGTCTGGTTTGTGGCAGCAAATGAGCAGCTGCGTTGCAATTATTGTATAAGTGCAAGACACTTTTTAGGGAGGCCAGACAAAAATAGTCTTATGTAAATTCTGCAGGTAATAAAAGCATGAATCCTGGTTTCTGTGTTGGTTTTGGAGAGAAAATGATGCATCCTAGCAATGTTCTTTTAATTGTTCAAAAAAAAAACCTTGGTTATATTTCTCATCTGAAATGACCAATAGTCAATACTTGTACAACATCCATCCATAATAACATCACTGTTTCATCCTGATTTAAATGTGACATTTGTTTTGTCATCGAAAATGTCATAATTTACCATAAGAGGATGTGGTAATGTAAAGCTGAGTGTCATCAGCATAAATTCAGAAATTTATGCAATTCCTTCTAATAATACCACCAAGACACAGCAGGTAGAGATTAAAAAGTGTGCATGTGTGGATCACAAAGGAAACAGGATGTGGAGATGGTTTTATTTTTTAAGACCAAATGATTTCCCAACAATATGGTAACCTGTTGCTTATTGTCTTTAGTATAGGACCCCAGAAAGCAGACTTTGGACATGGTTGAGACAAAATCCTGATTTTCTTATTGTTATTGTAATCACCATTATCACTATTTTACTAAATTGATTATTATTATCATTTTATGTGGTGTTTTTGTAATAGATACAGTTTAATCCTCTGTTGGTGTACAGTTATTATATAAGCTGTTAAGTATCTCTTGTCCTATTCATGAATGGATGGGTTGCTCATTTGATAGATCGCTTTCTGAATTTTCTGATTGCTTTCTGAATAATAGCTTCAGAATAATTTCTGAAGCTATCTGAATATCTGACAGGCAAATTTAATCATTAATTAAAAATGAGTTTTAAATTAGTGTTATTCTTCTGTCAATTAGCAAACAGAACCTATGCTTCAGGAGTTGGTCAATTCAAAGCCTAGTTAGCACTTAATTAAAAATCAGTCATTACCAGTAGTTGCCAGGTTTGACATTCAGCAGCATCTGAACCAGTTGACAAAACTATGTAGCTAACAAGTTAAAGTTACACTAATAAGTAAATTAATAAAGTGAGGTAACAATAGCATAGGGTCTACATGTTTAACCTGATACTTACATACTTCAGACTAGGGTGGGCAATTACTTCCACAAAGGGCTGTGTGGCTGCAGGTTATTGTTCCAACCAGTCAAGATCACGCAGTTTGACAAATCAACTGTGTGAAGACTGAGATCAGTTAATACAATGAATTGAGTCTGGTGTGCTGCTGCTTGGTTGAAATGAAAACCTGCAGCCACATGGCCCTTTGTGGAATTAATTGCCCACCCCTGCTTTAGACTAAATGAATCAAAAGATGCACGTTGGGTTAGCATACTCAGCTATATAACTCACTCTGTAATGTAACTGACATTGGGCAGCTGTGGCTCAGAAAGTAGAGTAAGTATTAATGTCGATGTTAAAGTGTCCTCTGAAAAGATACTGAATCCCAATTTATTGTTCCATTGGTGTGTGAATGTCAGCTGTAATGTAAAGTGCTTTGAGTGGTCACAAGAATACAAGGAGTGGGCTATAAAACTGCAGTCCATTTACCATTAAGTAAAAGACTGTCACTTCTGTATGTTAAGGACTAGCACTTAATTATTCACATAATAATTCACTAAATGAAGTGGAACAGAATAAAATATGTGGCACAATGTAGTCCTGAGATTAGACAATCACCTAGTCAAGATATTTTGTGTCACGCCTCCTCCTCTTTCCTTGCTCGTTCCGTGTCCCCAGTGTTCTGATCTTAAACCCCCAGTCCCTCACTGGCTTGTGTGATTTCATGTGTCCTGTGTCTAGTCAGTATCTATCGCCGTGCTTCCAAGCACTGCTTTGTACTCCTGTGTTTTTTGCCTGCTTTGATTAAAAGGCCTGTTCTGTTCCTGCACCTCTGTCTCTCTCCCCGAGCTGTCACATTTTGTTCCATGCATCGCCTCCACAGTTCCCACATCCTGCTGGAGTACAAGCACCAAAGATTCTTCTTGTGCCGTCAATAAATTTAATTTCATAATTGCACACTCTCTTGTTAGTCTCTCCTGATTGAACTATATTAAATTTGACATTGGTCTTGTAGGCCTTAGAATTACTGTCTGTTATTTGCGTATACTGTGACCTCCAGTGCACAGTGGGCCAGTTTGAAGATAAGTGTACAGTGGCTGGGTTCAGTCTTGTAGAGAGGTTGAGGAGCTTGGACATTTGGCTGTAGTTTAACATAAAAAGAAAAGAGCCAGCTCAGGTGGTATGGTCATCTGATGAGGATGCCTCCTGGACAACTTCCAGTGGAAGTTTTTCAGCTGGTAGGAGACATTGATGTAGGCCCAGAACGGACAGGATCATTTACATATCTCATCTAACATGGGGGGCATCTTGGGATCTCTCTGGACAAGCTGGAAAGTGTCTCTGGGGAGATAGACACCTGGACTACCTCGCTGATCTGCTACCATCACAACCTGACCCCAAATTAGTTGACAATGAATGGATGGATTAATGTATAAATGCTTATTGTAATTTATTAAATAAATTCAGAAATGACAGTGTAGATAAAACAGAAGAGTAATTCACTTGTCAGAGGACACTTGTCATCTTTTTCCACATATGACTGAAGAGAGTGTGCACTCCTCACCCACTCCTTTTGCTTTCCTTTTTATCTGTTGATTAAAGAATTAGGCATAATTCTTTGAAGTAACAGTCTGTCTCAAATGAAATCAAGGAAATAGTCATCACTAGTCATCTCTCTAGATTCCACCAGTTCCACCAGTACATTAGAACAGAATAAAAAGTAAAAGTAACTAAAGTAAAACTCTTAAAGTATCTAGCATTTACTGTACTTAAGTATGACAAGTAATCTATGATTCAATGCACTTAAGTAATGAAAGTAAAAGTACAAGTACATGTTAATAAAAAACAAAAGTTTATCCAGCACTTTAAAACTTGGAGCCAGCAACAATAGTCATAGACAATATTTTGAGTCTGAACAACAACAACAAAAAAAAGTTGTTTTATCTGCTGATATTCATATTTTTAAAGTTTCTTCATTCAAACACCCTGTACGATGGAGCCCACATGCGCATAACACAAATACGTCACTTCTAGCGGCTTCCTAACGCACATGGCAAGAGATTTGCCCTACTAAACATATACATACACCCAGAGACTTTCTTACAAAAGGACAAGTTTAGAAGATGTCTCTCGTAAAGAATTGGATGATTTGATATTGAGTACAGAAAAAATGTCTCACTTCAGTCTGTT
The DNA here is from genome assembly GCA_016801845.1 of Polydactylus sextarius. Taxonomy (NCBI): domain Eukaryota; kingdom Metazoa; phylum Chordata; class Actinopteri; family Polynemidae; genus Polydactylus; species Polydactylus sextarius. The sequence continues at coordinate 4,806,109 of CM028920.1, read as the reverse complement.
GTGTTGTTTCCTGGAACCTTTGAATTCAAGAGACAAACTTCATGTCTGTCCATTATTTTGTTGTTTGTTTGTCGATTTAAAAAAGACTTGATGATTAAATGAAACTTTCTGCAGCTATGCAGTTATGTGTTTGTGATTATAACAGGTGGTCATAACATTTTATCTTTTTAACTATTCATCTGAACTGTGATGATTCCTGTTACTATAATAGTTAAGAGACCACAGGTCACTACTTTTGTTTCCTTATAGTTTGCTGCATATATTTATATAAAATAAATCAAGGTGTATTCTGGGAAACAATGTGCAGTCACTATTGCTTCTCTTTATCTTTGACTCATTCATGCACCAGGTATTTTGACCTGTTTCTTTTGACCTATTCTTCATTTCTTTTGTGTAATAAAATGTAACTGAACTTTGCTCTGTTTTGTGGCAATGTTGCTTTATTTTGAAGAGAGAAGAGAGAAGTGGTTCATCCAACCACAACGGACTCAGTTGTTGAGGAGCAGTGAAAACAAACTGCTGAAATGTTAAATGACTAGTGTGAGAACTGCAGTCGTTTGTATGGTTTTAGTGAGAAATGCTGTTGTTGGGTTTATGTTATCACTGTTTTACTCAGCTAATTGTATTTATACTCCACTTATGTTCATTATAATGTTGTGTTTCTGCAAATGAGATGAACACTATTGTGTATAGATGGAATTAGAATTTATTAAAAAGTACTTAGATCAAAAGCTGTTTGTAAAAGGATGTGGTAGATTGGTATTTTCAGCATCTCCTCTCAATTTAAACGTTTTTTTATTTAGTTTTTTGGCCACATTCAAAGGCAGTTTGTCATGACCTCACATTAATTTAAACTTCAATATCGAGAACTGTAACATATCTAACAACTAAATGTGTTTTATGTGTGTTTCCTTTAAATGTCTTTAGTAACCGACTGACCATGTTCAGTTACAAACAGAAGAGACACAGTAATTTGACATAGAAATGAAAACTCAGTAACACTGCTGATCAGCTGTTCTTTCTTGTCAGCACACTGTAAGTTTTCACATGATTAACATGTTGCAGAGAAATGTGAAGAGCTGAGAAGAGACTGTGAAACATACATACAGTTGTTGCTGGGTCATTTCTGACTAAAAGACAGCCATAGAAACCATGAACCTGTTTAAGAACAGAAACACAGATGAAAGAAGAAGAGAACAAATATTAAAAATCTGAAAAAGTTTATTTAAAAAAATTGAATTAAACACATAACATTTTCACCAAGTGAGAAGCAGAGTGAAGCTGGACTCAGGTCTCTTCATATTTACTCTTCACACAGTTTTTTTTTAACTTAATGGAAATGGAAGAATAAACAACATCTCCATCATCTTCAGTATATGGTTTCTGGGTAGGAAGGAAGGAAGGAAAGAAAGATGTGAGACAGAGAACGGAAATTCACTCAAGACTTTAGTGATGTGTATATCAGAAATGTTATATATATGTATAACAGACAATAGTAATAGATGTATTTAAAGTAGAATAATTAGTATATTAGTAGTATTGTATCTGTATTGGTTCAGTGTTGCTCTGAAGCTGACACTGCTCTTTTAAAACGACAGTTCAGTATATTAAAACACTAAAACATTAAATATTCAATTTATCTTCATGTCGCTGTGGGTCAGAGTTACCTCACGTTGACTTCTTCTCATGTGTTTTATATCGCTGTAGATGACTTCCTCTTCTGTCTGTGTTAAAGAAGCAAAAAAGTTGTTATGGTTATTATTTTTCTTTATTTTGGATATTTAGTTATACATTATTTCTACTGCTAACTATTATTATTATTATTATTATTATTATTATTATTATTATTATTATTATTATTATTATTATTATTATTATTATTATTATTATTATTATTATTATTATTATAGTATAAAGACAGATACCACTCAGCATATCTTACCACTGCTGCAGCTGATGATTGGGCTGTGGTCCAGTCTAACAGTGAAAACAGTAAAAACTCCTGTTACTGACTCTTATTGTGCAAAGACAATGACGTTGTACACGTCTACATTTCAATCATTTCAATATATTGATGAGAAGGATTTATGGAAGCAAAGAATAAATTTACTGCGTCTTTTCCACATAAACCAGGTGAACAAGGTCATCATTGAGATGAAGATGATGATCAAGGCGATGATGAAACTCAGCAGGTTAATGGAAACACTGAAGCAAACAATACAAATATTAAATGAAGATAAACTTTGTTTGTTTCCTTCACCAAATCCACCAGCCATATATGGTCTTAGTTCTGTATTCGTCAGACCTGTGGTGTCCACTGTGAGCTGTAGTTGATGCTTCATGTGTGACAACAGCAATTGTGGTTTGACTCAGAGGATGAGAAGTAAGTGATATGGTGGTAAAACGTGCTGCTTCTGTAAAAAAAAAAAAAAGCCATGAGAAACAACACAATGTTTACCAGACTCATGTCGCAACAATCAGTACTAATGTATTTAACAACCTTACTGACCTTCCTAACTGTAATAAACAGGAGATAAAACACTCAATGAAAAACCTGCTCCTACTGATCCACAAGTTACAATAATCACTGTCAATAGTCTAAGCTGTGTAGCTGGTTTGACAAAGAATGAGGATATGGCCTGATTGTTTCTATCTTGGTTGTTAAAAAGTTACAACTCTTCCATTAGCAGCCAATCACCATCATACAGGAAACCTGGTCCACCAACCACCTCTTCATACCTTTATAAACAGTATTTAATAGACAAAAGACACAACCACATCATCACACATGCACAGAGATGGTAGCAATGTCAAAAAATAATGGATTTATTTATTTATAGGTTTTAATGTACTTACCAGTGCTGGGTCTCTCTGTAACAATAACATTTACAGGCATCTGTTGCCCTCCACTGTCACAATGATACCAGCCGCTGCTCTTTGTCTTCAGTCCAGTCATAGTAACATTGAAAACATTTGCATCGATGGTCACTCCTGTTCCATCTATTGATCCAGACGACCCCTCCACACAGTGCCCTCCCAGCCTGCACCACTTTGGTTTTCCAGAGATTTTACAGTGACAATTTATTGTTAAATCTTCTCCTTTAAACCCTCTCACCACCTGATGATCCACATAGAGTGAATGTTGAGAGATCACACTGTAGACTGTCAGATGAAAATACTGCATATCATCAACGCCACTATTAATCTCCACAGCACACCAGTAATGAGCATCACTCTCCTTCACATTATTAATAGTCACAGTGAAGATTTTCTTGTGTTTGTCATCAGAGATTGAAAACTTTCCTGTATGACTTGGTTTATTTGTTTTAACTGCGTAAGAGCAGTACCGCCAATAATATCCTTCACACAAGTATTTCACATGGTTCGTGTACTTAGAGTCATAGAGACATGGGACAGAGATGGAGCCTCCAACCTTCACTGACACTTTACTGACTGTAGTTATGCTGTGAATTCCTGCAACAAGAAGAATATTCCTGTTGATATCATGTTACTACTTCACCAAATCACATTTACTGAATCAACTTAACTGAAATTACAGTCACATCATCATCTGACACAGTCAGCAGACATGTGAGAAACTGACCTGTGAATCCAGCGAAGAGGAGAACAAAGCTGAGATGAAGAGTCATGATAATGAGCAGAGTGAGACAAGACAACAAGTGGCTCAGTGGAGTTTACGTGAGTGAAGTTTAACCAGATTAGCAGCTACAGTGTTTCACACCTCTCTCTCACTGTCTTGCAGTGACACGTTACTGGTTTGATGATCAAGCAAATATCTGTGAAGTCACAACACGTCACATGGTCATTTACCTACACTGAAGATTTTATGGATTTATGTTTTATTCCTTCAAAGATGTTTCTAACCAATTGAAAATTGTTCTTATCTATCTATGAATTCATACACATGCCACAAGATTCACGTAAGATGTATTTAGAAAAAAGAAAATAGGAAATTATATATGATGGTATGATATATGTATATGTATATATTATTATTTTATCTTAAAATTGATTTAAAACAGCAAATAACTTTTTGAAGGCTGACACTACTTTAATAATGTCACTGATGAGAAGTTTCCTTGGCACATTACAACAAACAGGTGTATTGTATTTCATTGTTGTCCAGCAGAGGGCAGCATACATCTGACAATACTAAATATCTAAATATGAAAGACTGATATTGATTTCCTTTTCCATGCTGGAGTGTTTAGTTACCCCTTTTTTGTAAATCAACAAATGAATTGGAATAGAATATGATGTGTGTACATCCATTTTGTCTTAAAACTGTAAACTGCGTCAAAGTGCTTCGCTTCTGTTACTGTTAGCTGTTTTTTCTAGTCAAGTCCTGAAACACAAAACAAGAGACAATATATTACATGAGAAGAAACACTATATGCAGTTGTGATATTATGAATTAACTATTTTGGAACTGCTACCACTGCTACATTTGCTACTGTGTGGGGTATTCATTCTTTGAGACAGTGTGTACAGGAGCAGTTTATTATTTTTGTGAATGTGTAGTTTGTAGTCAGCTAGAAAAGGGGCAGTAAAGTTGAGTAATAAGAGAGAGGTCTCTAGGTGACGCATGTTCAACAGAACTGGTGATAGGTGATGGGGAGACTACACAGGTTTTACCAATGTCAGTTAAACCAGTCATCACATTATATCATCTTGTTTTGCAGTATAAATCCTGTTTACTAGAAACTAAAATGTAGTTGGTATAATGACCACATTCACTAACTGTGCTGTAAATGTATTTTGTCTGGTCAAAGAATCCACCAGGAACCACAGAGTAGTTTGTCATGTTGTTCTTCTTCATGTTCTTGAACAGTTCTCTATCACCTCAGTGCCCAGAGGTTTCTCCAGGAACTGAACGATCCTGGCCACAGAGTCCTTCAGGTCCTGCACCAGACAGTGACACAGCATTTATGCAAAAGTTTGAAGAAGTATTGTAGACTGAAGAGTATCAGCCAAATATCACCATGATCATTACTTCATAGGAAATGTACATCATGTGCTCTTTATCTTCAGCGTTCAACCAGCCCTTTACATGATCGAACCATGAGCCAAACCTAGAAACTAGCCAAACTAGATGGGAGAGAAAATCACACTTGTATCTTTATTATGAGTAAAGTAGAACTTTTTATAGTCAACTATTATCAGAGAGGAACTTGCCCTGAGTGCCTGTCTTCACCAGGAAGGAAGTTATGCCATGGTTATGAAAAAAAAAACCATGTAAACACATCCTTGGGGGTTCTTCATCACATAGATAACCTGCAGTGATGATGTTACACCCTATGAATCATTGATGAAACTTTACAGAATCCTCCATTTCCATTATTATCTTATTGTCCCTATTGTTCTCCCGCTGGTCAAACTCATTTCCTACTTATTAGATAACTGGTGTTTTTATCATCCTGGAAGGAGTCGTAAATGGTGGACAGTACGTATAACGCATTAATCATTATAATATTCAAAGCAACCATCACAGCAAAGACATACTATAGTAACCATAGAAGACACCATAGCATCAACTTGTAACAAAATAGCAATATACTAGCAACAACCTAAAACACCATATCAACCACATGGCACTAAGTAACCACCATGGTACCAGCATAGTGACACTTACAGGGGAACACCCAACTGATACTCTACTATTAGAGGTCTTTGAATAACAAAAGTTGCAGAGCATTTAGAGCATTTGAGGCATGTGACAAAACTTTGAGCTAGAGTCCTAAAATTAGCTCTTAACTTAACACAAATTAAGTAATTTAATCCATAGATACTTGTCTTTTTGGCTGGGGTTTACAGTGTCAGGCCAGTGATACGTTTGGGATTCCACTTGAGGGCTGTGGTGGAGGCCAGCTCATCGTGTTCACCCTCAGATCAGTCCTGTTTGGAGTGGTTTAGACTAATCTTCAAACCTCCTCCGTGTAGACCTACTGACCTGTACTTATGTTTCTTTTTTATTATTTCACTTTGGCAGCTAACATGCAACTTGCAGCACATAACACTTGTGCAGTGCCTAGTGCTGCTACATTGTCTTCAGTTGGAGGCTGGGACTGGAGCTAGGAACTGTGTCCTGCTGGGAGGAACTCAGTCAAAAGGTGCCCTCTGGGGGGTACTCTGGGAGTATGGGGTAGATAGCTCTCTGTTGAGGGCAATGCGGTCTCTGTACTGAATCAGAGCTTGGTCCTCATTGCAGTAGTAAGTCAGACTTGTTCCCAGTGAATGTTGGACTTCGCCTGGTTCTATTCATAATCTCTGTGAACATGATTTCAGCCAAGAGGCAGATTTGTTACATTTGGTGACCTCAGAATCCCATCTATGCTTTTTGTGCATGACATGGCTCTGTTGGCATCATCAAATGCCGACTTTTGCCCACTTTTTTGTCTCTTGTGTTGTGTACCCTGCATGGTTGTATGCTCTTTCATGATTGATTCCCCTGTGTTATTAAGCCTCAGTTGTCTTCCTGTTGTGATATCACTGAGGCTCATGTATGACACTATCATTTGCCACGGTTGATGAATGAATCGCACTTGCAGTAATCAATCCCATATATTATGTATGAAATAAAATGAAAGTGATTTCACATTTACTTTTGACTTGTACAAATCTTCTACATGTCTCTGAATGCCAGTGCTTTTCACTTAGTTCCACCATGTGCAATACTGCAACGCCTGCTGCTAGAGGGTGCCCTTGGACAAGAGATGAAGGGCTGAAGACCTCAGTGGAACAACAGAGACAACACAAGTATAATTCATTTCAACAGAGCACTGGTCAGAAAAGCTCATTGACAGTTTTAATCAGCTGGAGATAAACCCATTTCAACAAAGCTTTTGTTGAGGCTGTTTCATAGTGTTTTATTTTCCCCATTGCAATGTATCAGTTAATTAGGAATTGAACTTAATTAAGACAGTACACAGTACAACTATCACAACAACAGTACAACTAACTATAAACTTTAGCTGTAACTAATACAGTTAATACACAAAAATATAGTTTATTTTCAAGGCATCCAGCAAATCTGGAGCTACATCAGAGTACATGTGCATTTAAGTTTCCATCCATCTGTGGCCTATCTGCAAAACAGGTTTAGTATATTGCAAAGTTATTGTTGAGTCTAAGTGGTCATCTGAAACAGTCAAAGTTAAACCTGAAGTCATTTTGATGACTACAAATCCTGCTTCAAACTTCTGATGATTTTTTTTAAAACTCTGTTTTGGTTTCCATTAGTACTTGAGGTAAAATATTTACATCTTTATTTGCTAAATCTGCTCTGAGCTATTCTTTTTAGCAGTAAGCGAGGTTGATAAGTGAATCAAAATATTAAAGTTACCCCTTGCAAAACCAATTAGTTAATAAATCTTTAAACATACCTTGTGGCTATTAATCCATATGAAATGTGATTTGTGTTAGGCCTAAGAATTACTGTCTGTTATTTACATATACTGTGGCTCCATCTGACAGCATTCAAAAATCATGAAAAATACATTAACAAAAAATTAAAAAAAAGTTAAAGAAAATAAATAAATAGTTAATATAAAAACTGTAGGAAAAAAGAAAAACAAAATAGCACAAGCCTCCAGAGATGAGGAGGAAGGCTTTTGGGTACAATGTTTTCAGCTGGGACATGACAAATGGTTCACGGGTAGTTATTGTGATGATTTGTAAGAACTCCCTCCTGATGCCAAACGCTAACAGTGAGTAGTTCAACATCCTGCGAGCAGCGCTGCTCAGTAACACTGATGTGCTCCAGGTTACATAATCTCTCCTTAATAAACATCACAATCGCCACGTCCTTCCTCTTGCTGGCCTCTTTAGACCTCCTGTCCAATAACAGGTCTCAGTGAGGCACATGATGCTGGACACCTTCTACTGGACGTTTTCAGCTGGTAGGAGACATTGGCGTAGACCCAGAACAGACCGGATGATTCACATATCTCATCTAACCTGGGGGGCATCTTGGCATCTCTCTGGACAAGCTGGAAAGTGTCTCTGGGGAGATGGACACCTGGACTACCTCGCTGATCTGCTACAACCATAACCTGACCCCAAATTAGTTGACAATGAATGGATGGATAAATGTAGTCCATATTCATAAAAAAATCAAATATACATAGGGTTATGTGCTTATTGTAATTTATTAAATAAATTCAGAAATGATAGTGTAGATAAAACAGAAGACTAATTCACTTGTCAGAGGACACTTGTCATCTTTTTCCACACTTGAATGAAGAGAGTGTGCACTCCTCATCCACTCCTTTTGCTTTCCTTTTTATCTGTTGATTAAACTTTGAAGTAACAGTCTGTCTCAAATGAAATCAAGAAATCAAGAAACAGTAATCACTAGCTATCTCTGTTGATTCCACCAGTGTTGTATAAGGAACCTGAAAGTCACCGACTAGTGCTCAAGTCACCGACTAGAATGAAGTCTGAATGAATAAATGAAGTATCTTTACTGTACTTAAGAATAATAAGTAATCTACGACTAAAACATACTATTAAAACATTTCACAACATAAGTAATGAAAGTGAAAGTGTCTCTGGGGAGAGATACAAGTTAATATGAACAGAATACAGAATATTATGTAGTTTATCCAACACTTTAAAACTTGGAGTCAACAACAATCTTCATAGAAAATGTCTTAAGTCTGAACAAAAGAACAAAAGTTGTTCTTTTCCCCCAAAAAATCTCCTCGATATTGACATTTTTTAAGTTTCTCCATCCACCCACCCTATAAGATGGAGCCCACATCAACCCTCAAACATGGTTTTGATAATCTAAACAGTCACAGGTTGATGTAGAGAAAACATTTCATTTCATCTGAACACTGAAAATTTATCAGAGTAAAAGTATGTAATTAAGTTAGGAAATGTAGTGAAGTAAAAGTGAAAGTTGACAAACTCCAAAAGCATACTTAAGTACAGTAGTGAATTATTATTAGTAACTTTGTTACTATACAACACTGGATCCCATGCAGCAAATGGAGTCTATTTCATATATGTATTTAATGCACATGATTTTGTGGTTTTTGGTGTTTTAATGCTACTAATCAAACAACTGTAAATACAATGGGCTTCTTCAATTTCCCTGAGGGAACCTCTCAAAGGGATCAATAAAGTATTCTATTCTATTCTATTCTATTCTATTCTATTCTATTCTATTCTATTCTATTCTATTCTATTCTATTTACCTCTCATGAATTGCAACTCCACTGACATCACGTTGTAACTTTTAGTTGTGTTTAATCTTTCATCATGAGTCACTACTGCTTTTGTTTTTTTATGAGGTTTGTTACATATTTTTGCATAAAATAAATCAAGGTGTATTATAGGAAACACTATGCACTCACTGTTGCTTCTCTGCATCATTGACTCGTTCAGGCTACAGCTATTTTACCCTTTTCTATCCAGTATTTCATTTACTGTTAAATCCTGTGACAAACCAGTTTCCCTAATCAAAACACACACATGCTCATTCAGGTGCAGGCATGCAGGACAATGCGACTCTGTCGGTGTTGACGAACCTCATCACAGAGCATACCTGATGTCACACTGTGGCTGGAGTCCGTGGTTGTGAAAACTGTTCTAACAATAGTCAGAGATGTGTCCTCACCAGGCAACAGAGTGAAAGAGGAACTGTCAAGACTCTGTGCGTTTTTATTGTGTTCATGTTGGAGTCAGTGTTGACTCAGAGCAGAGTGTCTGAGGTGAAGTAATAAAACATCCTCAGTTGTTAAATAAAACATAATGACTTATAGGAAACGGCAACTATCTGTCAGTGATGATTTACCTGCTCAACTTATTATATATCATTTACTGCTCTGCTGTTTTATCAAACGACTACTTCAACTCTAACAACATCACCATGACCATCACATAGTGCAGTGAACTTCCCTTGATCTCTTCATAAACAGATATAATGAACAGAATATAAATGACGGTAAACAGCAGCAGTCAGTTGTAAACTGAGACTTTAGAAGTGGAAATTAACATCATCATTTAATGATGTGTATAAAGAGTAGAAAGGAAAGGGTGGTGGTGGTGGGCAGTCGCACATTTCGCACCAGAGTCAAGAGTCAAGCGTTCCACAATAGAAGACACGTGTTCCGGCTATTTTCTTTTCAAAGTAAAACTTAGAGGCAAATATCGAGTGAAGCATAAATATATAATATTCCTATTTGACACTTGACAAACAATGATCACTCTCACATCTCACTAAACAGGCCACTTCAATTACTTCTGTCATAAATCACGTGTTGGTGCTGCTGCTGTGTTGTAATAAAGTGATAATCATCGATTTCCTGTGTCAAAGCTCGACTTTGACAGCTCGGTCTTCCGCCGGTGTTTGCTCAGTTGTCGTGGAGACGAAGAGAAGTTTGTGACGCGTTTACCCGCGAGCGAAGACGCGCCTTCGCTCTTGTTGCTTCGCTCATTGCGCTTTTGTTGTGAAGACACGTCCCTGTGACTTCCGGTCGCTGCGCCGTCGCGTTATGTGGAGCTTGACTGTGTTGTAAAAGTAGCGCGGAGCGGCAGCGGACTGAGGAGCAGAGCGGAGACTGTGGACGTCCTGACAGCGGCGGCAACAGCGCGAGGAGGAGAACCTGTTCACTAAGTTCAACGCAACTTTTACACGCCGCTCCGTCACGAGCTGCGAGGACTTGCGTGCGCGAGCGCACTCATTTTTTTCCTCTTGGTTCAAAAGAAAAAAAGAAAGAAAGAAAGAAGAAAGAGTTGAGTTTTTATTCTGTCGGACCTGAAGGAGATCATCATCATCACTCTACCATCATCACTATCATCATCATCCTGTGTTGACGATGTCTGGATCGTACTGTAAAAGTTTATACCCGTTCAGTGGAGAGCAGCACCAGCAGGGACTGAGCTTCGAGGCCGGGGACGTTATTAAAGTGGTTCAGGCTCTGCCCGGAGGATGGTGGGAGGGAGAGAAGGATGGAACCAGGGGATGGTTCCCGTCCAGTTACGTCCAGGTGCTGGAGGTAAGACTGAGATCACATGTTTTTATTTATTTATGTCGCTTGTTTGAACGCGTGAAACTTTACTGGATATTAACCGAACACAGAGGCTTTACATTTAAAGTTTTTTTAAAGGGAAAAAAAGAAGTCACACTTATGTAGAATTTCTTATGAAAAAGTGATTTATCGCAAGTAATATTTTATTTCTTTCAAACAAAGTGACTAAAGTAAAGGGTCCACACACACACACACACACACACACACACACACACACACTTTAAGATAAAGACAGTATTGAGTGATGCACTAATAAATAGTTTTCCCGTGCTGGACTTATCAGATTAACTCCAACCTTCCCAGCAGTAACAGTCAGCTCCTGCTTGGCTGAGCAGCTGCACACTTCCTCATTCCACAACACATTCCTTTCAAATACTCAGGTCTCCTCTCAGTGTGCCTGAATGCACAGGGCTGCTCACTCCATGGTCAAACCCCTCAGCTCCCCACCCAGAAACCCCCTCCTCCACCCCACCCCCCCTACACTCAGCTAAAGTTTACAATCACTGCTGCTCCTCCCGCAACTCCCAAAACATCTCCCACTCTTTATTTTTTCAACATGAACATGTTTGGCTCTGGGTTTGAAATATTGGAGAGAAGACTCTGAGTGTGTGGTTGAGTCGCTGACACCACCCAGTATTCTGACAGTTTGTTATAATCAGCTCGTATCCAAGAGGGGGCGGGCGGGAAGCCAGCATTCTCAGCGATGGCATTTTTATCACTTCTGTGCTCTGAATGTGAATATATATATATATATATATATATATATATATATATATATACACACATGTATTCAGAAACATGATTTGTTACCCAGTGACGCCAGAGTAACTCGTTCCTGATCTCCAGTACCAGCAGTGTGAGATCATAAACCTGCAGCACCGGATGGTTGAAACACAAAGTCCTTTATCTTCTCTCAAAGTAGTTAAAGAATGGAGCTGATGGGTGAGGCAGGAGGGTGGTGTGTCCACCCTGCTTCGGTATTGATGCTCAAGATGCCTCGGCCCGTGAAAAACAAAAAAGCTTGGTGGTAGTCATCTGAACTAGTGCCTTTATCTCTGATATACTTTAAATCTTTAAATTGCAATCCAGTCTGAATATGAGGCAGAAACAGATAAAGGCAGAGATCTGCAGGTGTCAAATGTGAGGATTTCTGTGATTTATTAGAGTCGAGTAGCGGGTCTGTGGGAGTGTGTTACTTCAGGTACCACCGAGACATGAGTGTGATTCAGGAATTTGACAAACATCTCTATGAATCAGAAGGATCCAGCTGTAATTTAATTCGACAGCTATTTTATCTTTTTTCCCCAATGAAAGTCATCTACTTGGAATGTGAGGGTACAATCCAGTATTTCATGAGTAAATAGTCTACTTCACTGAATCTCACTTCTCTCACACACATTCATACGCTAATTTCGGAACAGATACTGTGAGTTCATTATCTTGCCCAAGTCAAGACAGTGAAACTGGAGGATCAGGATTCAAACCATTCAGGCCTTTTTATCAATCAAACTCCTCCTGAGCCACAGCTGCCAGACTGGATATTTGAGTAATAATTAAAGAAATAAAGTGTGTTATGTTACATAAAGAATATTGTGTGATTATTTTTTTAGCTTATAGTGGTATTAGCATCAGAGTATGATCACAAGATCCTCAGCAGGTTTTTTTTTTTTTTTTATTATTAAAAAAAATGATGCAAAGTCACATAACAGCTCAGGCTTTAAGATTAATCCAGCAACTTCCTAATCTGATCTGAGGTCTGTTTCTGTCATGCTTTGAGCAGTGTCTCTGTGGTTAGCAGCTTTGCTTCGAGTGGTTTTGTCTTTTGGGGTTTCAGATGCTGATTTTCACCACCCACTTTTTCTTCATTCTCTCTGTTCTCTGAAACAGACCTAAAAATAAACTTTAAAGTTGTGGGGAATTATACCATTACCAAATTAGTGTTAAGCAACATTACCTCTCCCAAGTTTCAGCTCAACTGTCTAGTTGAGCTGAAACTTGGGAGAGTTGGCCAGTCAAGATTATTTAAACTGGTCTGAGATCTTGACAGTTTGATACATACATCACATACTGGAGGCTGAGTCACACATAACGAAACTGGAGGTTTTCCCCAGATCTCCTAGAAGTATGTGTCAGATGTGTCTGGAGGCCGTAGGATGGCACATTAAGATGACTGATGGAAAACAAAACTTTGCTCTCTATTTCCTCATTCTGGTCATTTACTGAAAACTTTACTGATTTTTGTAAGGAAATGACCATCACTCTCTCGGGCTCTTGTGCAGTAACTTAGTTGCCTCAATTTATTGTAAATTGTCAAAAGCACAGGCCGCTGTTTGTTAATCACCCAGACCAAGGTTTGTGTCGCCGGCACTGTTGTCAGTGACGCTTTCGTCTGGCTCCGTTTTCGTCTTTGCCATTGTTGCTTTGTTCTACAAACAGCTTCATTCTTCCAAACACAAATGAATCACTCTGAATCTGTTGCTGCCTGGTGCATCGCTCACCCGTTGTGCTGTTTTTCTCAGACCAAAACATGATACATTTAAAGTTATTTTTGAAGGAATAAGTAACCAATTAATTGACAAAAAATTAAAAGTTGAAATTGAAATGCAATATCAACAGCCCCTCTGTTTTCTTTGGTCTTAAATGATCAGTGGCACTCATGCTTATATTGCTCTGTGTGGTAACGTTTGACATGATTCAGTAATTCTGTATTTGTGGTTGTACAAACTATTTGTGTAGGTTTTTGCTGTGGCTACATTGCTAATGTTAGCATTTACAGCCAACATCAAACTTCATTAATTTAGATGCTGTGTTTCTATCATGTCTTTGCTTCTCCTGAAGCTAGCATGCTAATCTGCAAACCCTATCTTGTCATTTTCCCAGCAAACCACATTTGACAGCAGACGTTTGTCACATCTGAAGTGTTTTCATAGCTGTGAACATCACTTGCTTAATTTAGTACATGCAGGAGTTTCAGTGCTATTTGATATGCAACCTTTCCTCTCTGTCTACAGTCTTTATGTTTAAGCTAGGCTAACCACTTTTTCAGTTATTGGCTGATGTGAACAGGTGATTGGGTTTATGCCTTAAGGTAAACTTGAACATTAGCATCACTTACACAGGCTGTTCAAAGCAGAAATGCACCTCTTTACCCTCACTGTACCTTTTGTAGTTCAGTATAAAAGGTACAGTGAAAGGTACAGTACCTTTTATACTGACATTTATAAAGTATAGACCTTGAATGGGGGCATTATATTTCAGCGTTTTCGCCGGCAGTGGCTGTAGTCACAAAGCTGTGAAAAAGTGACAGACAACTACCACTTTATTTTGGTACAGAAAAAGCAAAGGTGGCAAAATGTCAATATGTTGCGATCTTTATGTCAAAGGGGATATCTACGTCTTCTTCATAAAGGTGATGCTGAAAGGAAGAACATTGATCTTTTTCGAAGATATCAGACATGAAATGAGATCTGTACTGGAATTAAAGATTATCTTGTTCATTCTAGCAGAACACTGTCTTTCTGATTGCAGGTCCTGAACATTATGAGTCATAATCATAGTGAATCATATGGCTCATTAGTGTGCACTGTTCCCCTAATGAGGAGGAAACAAAAGGGAGAAAAGCACTAAGAACAAAAGTGAGTAAAAGCAGCAGCTGAGAACTATCAGTGATGAGTTGGTTTCCATGAGTTTGTGCCTGACGACTCAGTGATGTCACCCCGAACAGTTGAATGGAGGATATTGTCCAAAAACAGAGGGGGAGCTTATATGTTTTGGAGCTTTTATCAGTAAATGAATTGGACTGATTCTTTCATTCATTCATTCAGTCTGCTTTTGCTTGAAAATAATTTGTCAGCCGCCCCCGCGGTGTTTGGAACTGTCATCACTGTTTCCAGGCAGATGTTTAAATTCTATGATGGTCATTTTGACCAAGTGGTCAAATCAAATTTTACTATAATGGTCTAAATATACTGGTATAAATCTTTTGCTTTATGTGGTTCATGATAACTTCAGAGTAGAGCATTAGCTTATTTGTTTTCTGACAGGACGATATCTCCAAGAGAAATGGATTTTCATTAAATGTTAAGGTTGGAACAAGGAACAATTGCTTCTTCAGTTTCTGGTTTTTAAGCAACAACTATGAAACAAATAGAAAGCTGATACCAAACCTTGGTGGGATGGTTTTGTTGGGTCAATAAATAGCTGCAGATTTATGCGATTGGGTCTATGTTTGGCAGACTGGTAGAGCTGTGCGCTCACTGACAGCCATCTGGTTGCTGCTTTTCACTGGATCAACAGTAGCAGGTTTTTCAAAGCCTGTTGGAATTATAATGTAATTACATTCTGATTCCAAACTATCTACCAAGACCATAAACTGCATTAACTGACAAAGATAAATGCTTGTATGGAAGAGAGGAGTTCGGTCAAAGCCCATTTCTGCTGTTTGTATAGTTATTTGTCATTCCTATGTTTTCATCTTTTTTGTGTAATTTTTGCCCCTTTAAGTTTTTAATCTTTTTTCTCCAACACTCCTCTGCATGCTGGCTATTGCTGCTGTTCAGACTGGGAAGATTTTTTTTTGTTTGTTTTGTTTTACCAAGGTGTATTCGCTGTCTTCACACTGACTCTGCTGGAGTAGATACTCCACAGAGTATAGTTGGGGTGCCTCCACTTCCAAGGCAACAATCTAATGAAAACAAGCATATCTAAACCCAGGCAATGGAAAGAAAAAATGTCTCAGTTATCTTCACTGGACACCCGACAATAATATTCACTTTTTAATTCTTTCTATCCATGGGTCCTTATTGATCAAATAATCACAGACAGGAAACACAGTCTGACCTGAAGGCAATTTCAAATATAAGGACTTGTCATTGCTTGGCTGTTGTTTTATGCTTATGATGCTGATGAATCTGAATAATTTAAACTTTCGCGTTCATGGTGTCCTTAAAAAATCATTTGAATATATCAAATTGTTTATGAGAAATATAATACACCAAATATAAACATTTAATTGATTAACTGAATCAATGACTGATAAAGTAACCTTTAATAAATCAGGAAATAATAGCTTCCATATGACCTCTTCTGTTATGAGAAAGTCTACCCAAGCACCAAACCATGCATGTGGTCCATAGTAAAAGCAGTTTAATTCATTGGTGACACCCACTTGTTTCTCTGGGATTACATATGAAACTCCCACAACAAATCAGGACTTCCCCTTACAAGTGTTGAAATAGCAGCATAGGCAGTTAGCATGTAATTAAGGCCCACCAGCTGGGGGCCTGCAGGGGGGGCGCCCCATCCATCGCCTTCATATGGATGAAATATGTCGGAGCAAGTTGTCACATATTGTACTGTACAGTCTACACTGTGACTTCCTTTTTCTACTTTAAGGGGACAGTAATTTGAAAATGATGTAATGTTGAAAATGTTAAATTTTAATATCTAATCACATTATTATTGCCATGCTTGTTATTATTATTGTCATGACATTGTGTATTGTTTCTTCTCAGCATGAATTACTGTGTCATAATGTGTCTGGATAGTCAGGGGAACTACTGTTAGCAAGTTGCAATGAGCTGTAAATTATAGAGAACCACTTTGTTTCCCTAATGCTTCTCCTGGTGGAGTGTCAGTTGTGTTTATTATGAAACTGTAGAGCTGTGAGCGAGTGGGGAGGGTCTCTTACGATGGTGATTTAGCCTGGCATAATCCCTGTAGTGGTATGCCGAGGGGTCAACCCACTGCTACAGACAGCCAGGTGCTTCCCCTGCATGCTGGAAAACCTAACACCACCCCTCATGTGCTGACATCATACCAAAATAGTCATTTCTTGTCATGGAACATATTGTGTGTGGAGCTGTGAAATTTCAGCTGAACGACTGTGAAGTGCCCACTGTGGCATCTCTGAAAGCACCTTGTTAACCACAATCTGGTGTTTGTTTTGACAATGAAGAATAGATTTGAGGTTTTCACACATCTACTAGCCGGGACGTCATTGTGGTAGTTGGAGGATGTTCTGCTTGTTATTGCCTCACTGCATAGCAACGGGGTAAAAGGAAGTAGAAATGAATGAAAAACACTGGTCTGTTGTAACAGCAGGTTAATGTATGAACATTTTAACTAACTATGATTAATATAATTAGATGAATTTGTTACCAAATTCATGTAATGGTGGCACAGGGAACTATTTTAAGCCCCAATCTACTTGGCCTTAGTCATTTTGAGTTATAGTTTGAAAGGCATTAGCTGAGTTTAAGAGTAATTACAGTTATTTTCGACTTGGGCCTCATTTTCCAAGTTTTTCCACAACATTGTGATTGCTAGAACATTGTGAATCACCACTCTGGTGTTGTGTAAACCTTTGTAGGGATCACTGGGAACACTCAGCATTAACAAAATCTGTGTATTAATCTCTGTTAGGTTGAGCTGAGCTGAGGACTTTCAATAATAACGCTCTGTAAATTATAGTATTTACCAGTACACTACATCTGAGATAATTATCACGCCTGTTAATTAGGGGAAGGAAGCCAGGCTTTGATGCTGTTGGTGAACATGACTATACAGTTTCAAGTGTTTGTCCTCCCATTTTCATGTTTGGTTTAAGGCCATGTCCAATGTGTCCATGTGGTCCTGTAAGTGCAGGGGTATGAAAAGTGAAATCCTTGAATTTATACAACTGTTTTGTCTCTGCAATCTCATTATATGAGTCACCATTGAAAACTTTTGACCCCAGACGATGGTTGGAACATGGGTCCTGTGGCTTTGTCTGCATATTTAGTTCATCACCACAACTCTAAGGCACAATGCTCATTGCTAATTCAGCACCCTCACTTATGAGAGTAAGATGAAAGATCCTGAAAACTCTCAGCATTGTTTTTGGACATTGTATTATTCCTCAGACTCGGAGGTGCTTTAGTTTGGGGTATGCTTTGAAATAACTGGTTCATGTGTTTTCCAAGCATATCTACGGGGCAAATCTGATAACTTTTCATAAAAATTGCACTCAAAGATGGGGTGAAAAGCTTGTCATCTTAGAGTGGTGCAAGATGATTTCAGAATATTAAAAAAATTGCAGTCCCCTGATAAAGTCAGCACTTTGTTTAAAATTACTGATGAACTTATTGAAGTTTTCCACCATTGTGATTATAGCTGCTTACAGGTTACTTGGCAGTCCTTCACTTTTGGCGTCAACTGTGTTCTTTGATCTGAAGGGAACACTCCTCAAGTTTTCTGTCACCACAGCGTCACACTTGGAGGTGTTGAGTCTCATTCACATTTACCTGTAAACTGGATCAGGAGTTCACTTGTTGATAAAACCATCTCTTGCAGAGCTACATCTGCAAAAACTATGTAGCCATGTAAGAATATTGCATGTATGTACATTAAAGCCTGTGACTTGTAATCTACTACAAGCTTGGTGCTTTGAAATGAATAGGGGCCAGATGGAGTGTTTAGAGGGGAAATCCAGATAAAAACTGGATCAATCAGAACCACATAAGTCTACCAGTTGATATTTCTCAATGGTACATACACAGACCTAACCACTGGCATGCACATTCAACAATGAAGCTGCATCTGCTTAAACTAGGCTGACATTTTTTGGGCGACAACAGTGCTGAACTGATTCACATGGATAAAGTCAACCAAGACTCCTGGTGTGATGCTGTGTGAAGCAGTCAGTTTTTGAAAGTTGTTATTACTCTGCACTGTCATGGCTATAACCAAGCTCACAGTGAGAAATGTATAAGATACCATAGTGAGTTCAGTGAGACTAGTACTTGAGTGGAAAGCTGAATGGTGGATTGACATGTTGCCATATCTGATGCCGAGAACATAAGCAGGCCTGTGCAGATAAGACCTGCACACTGGAGAGCACACTTGGTCGTATGCTGTGCACAGTGAGTGTCACAGTGGTTCTCGTCTCAGTCACGTCATTTGTGCTGCTGAAGTAGAAGCAGTGAGACGAACAAGGCTTGAGAAATGCACATAAACTGGAGGGGGCGGGATGTAACAAAACAAGCTTTGTTGGCTGTACGGACCACTCTGGCCTGTACAAGCACACACAAACACACATGCACCCAGTACTTAGGCACTGAGCAGACAATGATGACAGTTTGTGCGAGCATATGTATGATATCTGTGTGTGACTGAGTACATGCTTAAACACGCATGTCTGTTGCTCCTCCTCCTCTTCCTTCTAACAGAGTGTCTGCAGCGTCTCTCCATCTGGGAATGTGGCTTCACTTCAGGCTCCAATGCCCAAACCAAAACAATGTCTACCAAATAAAGATACAGTCCTCAGCCCCATGTCACTCTCTTTTCCTCTCCCTGTCTCCCTCCAAGGATTGTTTCATTCTTTCTCTCCTCCTCAATTCTTTTCCAGCTAACTCTTATCAGCTCATATCTTAACACATTCTTCTCTCGAGGTCTAGAACTTTAGCAGCCAGCCAAGTACACATGTGAGAAATTTCTCCCCAGCTTTATTTCTCACATGAACCCTAAACGCCCGCTGACTGATCCCAGGGGGGGTTTTAAACTCTTGACCGGCTTCAGAACACTTGCTCAAGAGGTCAGTGTTACAGCCTCCACCAAGGTTTGTCAGTGACAGAGGTGGTGATGAGACAAAGTTACATTGGTCTCAGGAGTTTGTGTGGGAGTCGTTAGATTTTGGCCTGAAGCTGCAGATTTTCTGTAGTGATAATGTTACCGTCACATTTTTATTATGCAGTTATGAAAAAAACACACAACCAACCATGCAACTTACTGAAACTTCCTCCTGTCTCCTAATGATATCTTACCCTAAAATCAACCTCATAGTGCTTCCAGACCAAACACAAAGATAATGTTTCACATTTGTGTGATTATACACAAAGTTGAATGCACAACTTTTGAATTGAAAAGATTTTAACTTGTTTTGATGTTGTGTTTCGAAAGCCTAACAAAATCCAAGAATCAGGAAATGAAGGATGACTTCATTGTGTGATACATTATCTGTACTTTCTAGAGATAGAAAAAACAGGAGAGGGCTTAGAGAAAAGTCAGAGAAGCAGTAGGACTACCAGGTAAATTCTGATGAATTCTGTTGTTTGTGGTTAGAGAGTACTTTCAATGTTTCAGTGCCGTGACCACACTTATGAGTAATGTGAGGTGAAAATTTGCTTTGTCTTTGATCTGACTAAGTCTAATGGTTTATTATACTTCATCACCATACACCAACTCCTTCTTGTACAACTAAAACTGTTTGACCCATCAGGATATGGACACTGGTCCTCTGGGGGCGCCACTTGGTTGTGTCTGGCACTGAAACATTGGCAGCAGATTCTTTGTTTCCTATTGTTGTGGGGTGTATCCTACGTGAATCTGACTTGTTCCAACACATCCTACAAATGTTCAGATTGGGATCTTTATAGTTTGGAGGTTCAGTCAGTGGGAGGAAACTTCCGTCGCTATGGGTGGTATCTCTGAAACAATGTTTAGGTAGGTTGTATATGTCAAAGAGACTTCCAGATCAATGTTGGGACTTAATGTTAGTCACTTCATCAATCACAGCTTTAATGTTGTAGCTGTAGACCAGTGTATCAGTCAGTATGTGTTTGCTAATGCAAAATATCTATCTATATAATGTTTTTTTTAACCTCCACCATCAATTCTTAAATACTCATTTGCCACATGTGGCCACCATGCAGCACTGGTTTAAACTTTCAAACAAAAGTTATTCATATTTTTTTTTTGAAACCCAAGAATAAAAATGACATACAAAGAACAATTTATATGTATCTGTAAAAATAAAACAAGTGCAAGCAACACAGCATGTTTCAAAATAAGCAAATCTTAAAATGGATGTTATTTAACACTACCGATACTATAAAAGATAAGCGAAGAAAACAAGTTATTCTTTTAAGTTGCTTTATAGTTACATAAAGCAACTTTGTATATAGTTTTGGAATCTGTCTTGATTTCTGAGTGATCCTTGAAGCTCCAACATCTGTCACTACTGGAGATTCACCAGGCCTCAGTTGGTCATTAAACATTATCAGCTGTTGCAGCTGATAATTAAGTCCAAACCAGTGCTCAGCTCAGACTGTAGTGTCAGCAGTTTTGTGTGAACTTCTCAGTAACCCAGGGTGTGCACGAATGACAGCTTTGCCCCAGAAAGGGAAGGTGGAGGTATTTATGAGTGAATAATAGGAAACAGACATTTCCCCCTGTCTGTCACAGCTCTGTTCTCATGCTGCTGACATGATGAGGTAGGAGAGGGGAGCGATGCTGGAACATCACGGTCTACAAATCCACCTTGTACCTTGCTGCTATTTCAGAAACTCCAGGAGACGGCCTGTGTTCTCTCTCTTTCTGCATCTCGTCCTGAAACAGGCTTTGTGTTCGTTGCTGTGTGCTCGCTGGTGGCTGTTTACAGCTCTGCTTCAGTATGTATACAGCTGGAATCTGTTTGGTTTCTCTTCAGGAAAAGCATGCCCATATACAGTATGAAATACCTTGAAATTGTGGCAAAATGCACAAGCACATTTTTTCAGGAACTAGAGAGAAGTGAAGACAGCATGAGGTTTTCGCAAAGAACATCTTGCAGTCATCCTTGTTTATATTTTTTATTTATTTATTTAATTATTTATTTTTTGTTTTTTTACCTTGGGCAACAGCATAGCAGAATACCATGTATAAAATCCAGTAGCTACAAGGTCACAGACTGTTCTTAAATGGAACAACTTGTCATCAGTTTCACTCAGTTTTCATTCAGGGTCCAAAAATAAAATCTGGTCCAACTATTTTGTGTTGAGATCACAATGCTTTGTAATTTTGACTGATTTGATCAGGTTATCATAGATTCAATCTCATAAGGGAATCCTTTGAAATTTGAAACTCCAGGATGAAATGATCAGAATTTGGTGGTCAAAAGTCAAAGGACATCCTTTTGGTCCTTTGAATGTGAAAGCTCAAGACCGTCTTTAGCAAATGTCTTCAAATTGTGTACAATTGTTTACTGATTTCAAGGCTGTACAAAACATCTTTTTGGCCTCTTGATTACGATACCTCAAGAACGTCTAGAGGGAATGAGTACAAATTTTGTGAAAGGTTAAAGACAGGTTAAAGGTTAAAGTGTGTTTTCAGCTTCCACTTATGTGTTGTGTATTTAAACCTGCAAAAGGACTGGTTGATAGAGGCAAAAATTATCCCTCCTATGTTAATGTGCAGGAAACTCTGTCTTTGGATATCTTTTGCTGGAACGCGAACAGCTGCTCTGACAGTCCTTGACCCTCACAGACTCTCCTCTTCCCACATCCAGATGTTTCCACAGGGGTCACTGGAGGTCAGGTTCAGTTTACACACACAGTAATGAGACATGGCAAAAACCCTTTTTCACACATACCTGCTGTCCACAACACACACGCACACACACCCTGTCACAAGTCAGGAGGTACTGAGTCACCTATGTGTGAGGACAGATGAACGTCCAATAATCCAGTCTGTTGACACTCTGAACCACTGAGGCTGCAGATTCGTCCTCCTCCACACCGTCACTGAGTGGGTGACCAGTGTTTCACAATCCATGTGATCTCAGATAGCAACGGCAGTCACATCTGATGACTCACCTTTTTCAAGACAATTAATGCCTGTGTTGTAGCGCTGCTAAACCTGCTGAAAGCAGAAGCTGATGGATGGATTTGTTACTCATTTTCAAAAACGTGTGTGAAACACTCAGTGTTTGGTTGCTGAGTGGTGGAAACAGCTCATGATCTTTATGGCTAAAAATAATTGTTTCTCTGACGTCAGTGGAAAAACGATCTCCATAGGATTATTCTGTATGCGGCAAGCCAGGGTTGCACCACGTTCATATATGAACTCATTTCACACATTCATGACTCACTTTAAGATCCAGTAATTTTTCCCTGTTTTCAAAGTCAGTATTCTGCTTCCCTCTTGTTTGGCCTGTTGTTAAGTAAATTAGCTAAACATACCACATTTTCAGCAGAAGTTAGATGATGCCCTTGGTTTGAACTTCCTTAAAAGCTGATTAAGTAAGAACAAGCAGAATCCTAACTGTGGGTCTTAGATGAGGCTGTTAACTCAGGTGAAGTGCTAAACAACCAAGTTTACTACATTGTTATTCTCCAATGGACCTAAAAGAAAAAAAAGTTGGCTATTTATTTAAAGGCATTTTCCAAGAGAATTTAACAAATTATTCTCAGTTTTCCAGTCAGGGAGCCAGAGTCGCTGAAATAGAGAGACCATGAGGTATTTTGTTTTCCATAATAAGAGATACTGCCTGTGTTTGGGGGTGTGTGGGAAAATGTCTGTAATCTGAGAAAATACTGATCTGTTTACAATACCAGGAAGACCAGTGAAGTATTAAGTTACTTTTTTTTAGCCTCATAAACATTGACTTATTACAATTTCCTTCCAGTTAGGTTTAATAAAAGACAATTTAAGATATTATGAACAACAAAAGTTAACATTCACTTGACCTTTAGCTCTGCTTTGGGTTTTGTTTGTTTTTCATTTTTAGCATAATTAAGCCAATTGGCCTATTCATGTAGCACTGCTGTATTTACCTGCAAGTTTCCAACAATGCTAGTTGCTAAGTACTAGTTGACATTTTCTGAAAGTGTGCTACTGAATAGGTCAAAAGAGTCAAAAGATCTGCTATGAAAAACAGTATATTATGCAGATGTTTTAATGATACACTTTATACTCTATGGCTCATTTTGTTGTTTGGTAATATCCTGTTGAGTAAATCTGTATTTCAAGCGCAGCAACACAAACAAATTTCTCTACCAACAGTAACTATCACATGTTGTTGAGGTATTCTGCTTTAATGCTTTTTTTTTTGGCAAAAGCCAACGTTGATTATTTAGGTGGCTGATTGATGAATCATTGCTGTTTTATTAATACATTGTAATAAAATGCCAAAGATCTGACTGATTAATCAGCTAATTTATTAGTCTAAGGCAAAGGCACAATTGCAATCATGGGCATTTCGGTGATGTTGTCTACAAGTAATAAGTTTATGTTCTATCAGATTGATGGAAGGCAGTGAAGTGTGGTAGTCAAGTGGCTAAAGGACTCGTTAAGACATCTTAGACAATATGCTCTTCATATTCTTACAGAGAGAACTAACTATCTTCTTTAGTCCAACTCTGATGAATCCTGGAGGGTTTACTCACTCAGTGATGTTCCGTTTGCTTGGTGTGACAACTGCCGTCTGGACCTCATCAAAGAGATGGACTATTTTCATGTGAAATCTGGATTTGGTAAATTTCACATGTGAACATGAATCATAGGAAGCGTACCATTGAAAAATTAGGATGGTTTTTGAGAACATAACCTGCTTCTATCTTAGGCCTTTACTAGACTTTGTGTGAGGGCCAACCTTGTTACTATTGCCCATTTCTGATTGTTTCTTTTTACGCTAACTTACCGTCGATCCACTTTGCAGAGCAAGTGCTATTAAGTTGTGGTAAGATCACATCAGAGCCAGCCATCGTCTGTGATAAGCTCATCTGATGGCAGATTGTCTTCTCCTAAATGCTACATTATTAGGTTATTTAATAGCAGACATTCATGTGCACAGTCCTCTAAAGTCTGCTGATATGTGTCCAGATCAATATCAAGATGAACAGAACCTGATGGCGCTCCATGATTAACAATATCCATGGTACAATTTAGGGGACTGAGAGATTTCTTGTCGTCTTTCCTAACAACTGTATTAGAAGTAAACTTTCTGGACCATTTAAGTTTTTCTTTTGTGAACGTGAACAGAACGAGTTGGAAAATTGAAACAGTGTATCATTCTGGCATTGGTTCAGTTCAGTTCAATTTAAGAACCAGACCTTTAGGTGTGAACACTTCCTTACACAAGAGAATCAATACCTCTTCCATGTAGCTGTTAGCTAGCAGCTGGTTAGCTTAGCATAGCATAAAGCATGGGAATAGGGGAAAAGTCAGCCTGCCTGAACAGCAAAGAAGCTATCGCTGTCTCTAAAGCTCACTTTGTGAACGTTTGCTGAAAGTCATTCTCTGTGAAGTTATCTAAACTACACGAGACATATCAATCTTATTGAGATTCTTATAATGACATTTTGATTAAAGCATAATTTATCAGCTGACAATTTATTGGTAAAAATAATATTGCTTTTTTTTTTTTTTTTATAATTACAACTGTAATGACTAATACACGTTCAATCAAAAGTTCATCTCTCAAAAACTGGAGCGCAGACATGTCGAGAGCGTCTGCAGAGCTCACAGACAGCAGCAGTGATTGTTGTGGTCGCTCCTCAGTCATCGCAGCCTGCGATGAGTCCTTGTGTTCTCTGCCAGGGGCTCTTCTGGCACGCTATGAATGTGGAGCCAAAGGCAGTCTGGGGTTTAGAAGGTTAACCATCTGGAATGGTGCATTATTTAATGTTGCATATGCTGAGACAAGCTGGCTCAGAGATTCAACACACTTCCTACCACTAAGGTGTTCCCATTCCCTCAGTCATGTCTGATTTTTTTTTTTCTGTCATTCTATGGTGAGACTGTCAGGTCTCTCAAACACATCTCCTGTTGGGGAGAAAATATTTGTGGTTCAGTCAAAGCTTTGCTTAATTTTGAGATGGAGCTCGAAGCAGATCTGAGGATGTTTTAAGAGGAAATTCAGAGGAAGTTTTTGATTTGGTTGGGCTAGAAGTGAAGCATGTCAACAACCTAAAGCGTCTTCAAATCCAGGATTTTTTCATATTATCCGTGTCCTTCCGACCGCAGCAGCCCACTCCCATCTGTTTCTGCTCGCTTCATAGAGGCATATCTGCTGAGCTCAGAGAAAAACAATAGCCTGGTATCATTTCACTGTTAATGAACAGCTTTCTTCTAGACAGGAAAGTAACCAGGAAATCCCCAGGTGTGTTTGGTGATACAATATGACAATATTGCAACTGTGTGATATAGCACCTATAACTGCTGGGTTGCATTTTCTTAAATTAGTTAAATTGTTTTATGCATCAGTTTCTCTATTTTCGTTTCTCTATTTTGTTTCTCAAAATGTACTGTTATGTTATAATTTGATATTGTAATATAAGACTTTTTCCTGTATCACTTGCTCCCTAAATTGGATAGCACATCTTTTTAGCAAATTCAAAAATAAAAAATAAAAATAACATTCGCTGGGTATAATTTAATAAACAAGTGATGGTTTTTTCATCAAAGTCAGTACAGGTGATTTAAAATCATTGTTTTTTGGAAGCTACCCTTACTGAAGTACCGCTGTTTTAAAGAATTATTCATTAAAGGAGATACATAGCTAGCTCAGCTTTAGCATAAGGATTGAAAGCAGGGGGATAGGCTTAGCGTAGCCATGTCCGAAGTTTGGATAAACCTTATGAATACTTGTAAAAATTTGTTTAGATTGAACAACAGGTGTGGGAATTTTTATGGAATATTTTTCAATTTGGAAATGTTTGTTCTTCATAGGAAATAGTAGAAAATTTTTTTTATTGTTCTAATTAGATAAAACATACTAATGCTAATGAAGCCTATTAGCTTTGGATGTGCCAATAACTGTATTTTTGAAGTTTGTAAAGAGTGTTATTAGCATTTATTTCATCTTAAAGTTAAGTCAACACAAGTCAAGTTAATACTTGCATGCATTCGATCACATATGCAACAAAAAAGGGAGTTATATAATACATATTAATTTATTTTTTTACCCTTAAGATGCCTGTAGTAGGTCAGCCCAGTCGGTCTTTCACTCGTCGCCTGCTCTGTCCTGATTTTCACTTAATTGTACCATAGAAGAGTGAAAACAAATGTATAATAGCCATGTTGTTTGGCAAAGGAACGGTATGTGTGGAACAACTGAATGGCTCTTTGCCTCTACACACATCATGTCCTCATGTCCTCTACTGTAACTGTATCTGTGGTTTGGCAGCAGTATTGACTTTTTTTTTCTTCCTCCTTCCAGTTCTTTTTCAGAACATAAACATGTGATTCTTCGTAGCTCACATGGTTGGAGATGGCTGAGATTTTCTTTGGGAGCATCTTGTTTATCCATTGTTACTTTCACGGCCACTTTTCAGTGCTGTGGGAAATTACTGGTGTATTTAAGCAAATCCGCTTTTCAAAGACACACGAAGAACAAATATAACGGTGACCGCCAAGACCATCAAAGAGAAAACAGGACTGTGATGCTGTCGGAGGCTGTGTAATTACATGCAGTCACTTGGGGCTGACAGGGATTCATACTTCCCAGTCCTGGAGGACCAGAAAACTCTGGGTTTTCTTCTCTTCATTTCTTCAATGGAAGCAGTTACGTATAATGATTCATTCTCTGAACTGATGCAGCCTTTATCTCCAGGGACAGTTTGTTCTTAAATCAATACTTACTGTTGCCTGATTACCTCTAAAACCAGCAGATGAGATAGTAAATATCTATGAAGAGATATTTGTCCAGAGCCGATAGTCTCCGTCCTGTGCTCGGTGTGTGGCTGTGTCTAATGATAATGAAGAGCATTCCTGTTTCCCCACACCCACCTTGATTCAAACAAATCTCCCTGTGGCCTCCCCATCACTTCCTGATGGTGCTGACATGTAAAATGCATACAGATACTGAAGCTGACCTGCAGCCCACTGTTTGAATTTTAAACTTCATGTAACTCAGTCTGGGTTGAACATTTATCTGTTGTTCAGATGCTTTAGTCACTGTTTCGTTGTTCTCTTCTTGGTCAATACATCCACAGTTTTCACTGACAATGAAGATAAATTTGTCACCACAAATTCAACTAACTTTGAAACTTTTGAACCCAGTACTCACAATCTGACACTACAGTTTTGTACTTTTGGTTTTGGAAATCCAATCCCACCACCCTGCACATTATTTCAGTATGTAAAGAACAAAGCTTGGCAGGCCTTCCATCACTAGCTCTGGATGTGGAGCTATGATTGGACAATTGGTTTTCAGGATGGGGCGTAGCAAATAGTTAGTTATGTCCATAATTTCTACAAAGTCTCCTCCATCTCCTACTGTATTCTATTGAATTCACATCCAGCTTTCAGATACTGGATTAAATTTCTTTGTGGTTACTAAGACTAACATCTTTGTGGTATGAACCCTAACAACTAAACTGTAGCCAATATGGAATTTCATCTGGTTCTCTCAAGTCTGCAAACAGCATCTCAAATGTGTGTAACATCGACCTCAGCCTGTTGTTTTATTGCTAATCAGAAGCAGATGTGTGCCTACATGCTCTCCCTTGTTCTTCAGCTGGATGTTGTGTGCACACACGGCCACTCTGGAGATCTCAGTCTCGGTCCAGCTACAGAGCCTGCACAGTTTGTTGTGCTCAGCATGCTCTGCCATGATGTCATTGGTTACTGGTTGTGAAATACTTGAGGAAATGAGAACCTCATTGAACCTGAGCTGACTGCTGCACATTTCTCTTGCATGGCTGGTGAAGCCTGGTTGTTTTTATCTCTCTGTATATGTTTATCGCTAGCAATTAAAGTCAATTATGACAGGTCTAGAGAAATAAATCTTTGTCTTGGATCTTACTTTGTGCTGGAATTCACCTCTCGCCTGCTAATGAGCCCTATCATGATTACAGACGCTTAATGACTGATGTTTTTATTCCCTCCTCTGTTTCCACAGAGGACAGCGTCTCTGAATCAACTGCCTGTGGAGGATTTTAGAGACCCCCTGCCCCCCCACTGGAAATGCTACATGTCTCCACAAGGGCGGCGTTACTATGTAAACACCACAAACAACGGTAAGAGTCCAGGAGACATTTTGCTCTTAAGACAGATGAACACTTCATGTAACAGTTGTGACTATTGTACAGACCATGTGTTATCTGTGCAGCTGGATATATAGTCAACCTTCTTTAGCATAATAAACAGAAAGCTAGACAAACAGTTAGCTTGACTTGAGTCTAGCCATTTCTCTAACTTCCCATTTCTCATGCGACAACTACAAGTACGTGGTCTCCATCTGGATGCAGGATGTAGTCAACTAAAACACTAACAGACATGCAAACATTTGGAATTATGGGGTAATAGTTTATCGAAAACCACAGACTGCACTTTGTACCCCTCCACACCAGTGACAGTTGGTTTTTGTGAATGTGACATCTTTAGAACTTCTTTAAAGAATTCTTTCAAATTTAGCACAAACATTCACTTGGACTTGAGCCTGAACTAATTAGATTTTGGTGATCAAAGGTCAACATTGTTGTGACTGCACATGTTTTTGGCCAAAACTCATTAATTTAGTGTTGTTTAGTGGTTGGCGGAGGCATATGACCACATGGTGATAATTCTTCTCACTTTTTTATGTACAGTTTAATAACGAACCGTGGGCGATCCATTACTTACTTTTAGGTATTCTGAAGTGTTACTTTTCCCTTTGGATGGTATCAGCTGGCTGCCAGGCTAACAGGTAACTAGTTAATAGAAGATTGATATCGGTTTTCTTATTTTTCTCTCAGAGAGGAAGTGCATTTATGATAGAGCAGACTTCTACAACACCCCTCCTTTCCTACTTGCTGCCATGGATGAATTGCTTTGTGAGCTGCAATTTAGCCCATATTTATTTACATTTTTAGGAGTAGTACCATCATTAATAGTGCTGACTTAGCTATTAGCCCTTCCTTTGCACTGCGCTGGGTATTCATAGATAACAGCTATCACTGGATTGCTTTCTCTGGCACTAATTTCAGCAAAAAAAGCCCTCCTATTCACTCAAAGTATGTGTGGTGTTGAAAATAAAGCGATATTTTTCATTGAAAATGTTCTTAGTTATGAGCTGGTGTTATTCTTGTGAAAATGATACTTGAGCAGTTTTATCTGTCTATAATAGCCCCTAACATACGCTCTGTGTCTGCACAGCAGTGATGGTACCAGAGAGAGACAGAGGGCGCAGAAGAATTGATACTGCTGATAGTGCCTCGTTTCTGTCAACACAATCACCGCTCAGTGTCTCCCTGTGCTCACACATTCACAAACACACACACACAAACACTGGCATGGAGACAGTTTAGTACCTCCTCTGTTCTGCAGACAGCTAGCAACAAGCT
Organism: Polydactylus sextarius; assembly: GCA_016801845.1. Lineage (NCBI taxonomy): Eukaryota > Metazoa > Chordata > Actinopteri > Polynemidae > Polydactylus > Polydactylus sextarius. The sequence goes on along the minus strand of CM028920.1, from coordinate 4,775,991 downwards.
AGATATCACATTCTGCTTTAACTATCCCTGGGTGAACTCACTGTAAAACTTGAGTGATGGTGCTAATATTTTGTGCTGGCACAGTTGTAACCCCCATGTGCCTTTGACTTGAGAATGCAATAAAGGAAATAAAGAGCATGTCTGTCATACACAGTGCTCATACAGCCACACAGACAATGTAAGAACATGTACACATGGACATGTATTCACATATTGACCTGGTCAGAGTGAACAGTGGCACATTGGAAATTAATTTGACAGTAATTGCAAATTTTATTTAGTCTCTAGTATAGTAAGTACTTATATCACTAGATGGTGGACTTCTGTAGTTTGCCAACACCAACTTGCTAGTCTGCCACAGCAAAGCAAAGCGTTTTTTTTTTTTTTTTTTTGTTCTTCTCTTCATTTTATTCAGTAGGTAATCCACAGCGGGCAAAAATCTTAAGTTACTTTCATTCCTGTCTTTTGTTTCTCTTTCTTAAAGAAGTTTCTCATTGGATTTGAGAAGCTGTAGCTTCCTCAATCAAACAGGGCTTGCTGGTGGTGCAAAAGTGTTGGTGGTTCATTAAAGTTGAGCTCCCTTTATATGCTACACATGAACACTACCCTTAATTATATATTAAGATACAGTCACAAATGTAACATGTAACACGTTGACAGTAGGGTTAGTTAGTAGAAAACAGTGCTAGATCAGAATATGTAAAGCAATGGGAGCTACTGTTTCATTTTCACACTTGTTTGGTTCTGTCAGGCTTGTGTGAAAGCTGCCACATGAGGTCTGGTTTGAGTAAAAGGAAGATGTCAGCCTACTGAGGAACTGTGATGCGGCTCTTTTGTGGATTCAAAACAAACAGACGAACCGCATATGTGACTTTAGCATAAATTCAAAAGCTAAATTAAATCCATCCGCCATCTCAGTAAGGGTGTGTACTGCGTGACTGGAATCTCATATCCTGGTTGATCGTAGTAGAAGAATGTATTGGAATACATTTTGATTTTTTAAATGTAAATACTGTATATCAAATCCTCCCATTGGTGATACTTTGCCACATGTTGTGTCGCAAGCAGAAAAACCAGCTTACAACAACTCTTGCTACATCTGAGGTTGGTGTTTGTTGAGCACTTGACTGTAGATTTGTGGCTCAGTTGTGTTGACTGTCACTGTACTGTTTGAGAAGATTCTTATGTAGGTGGCAAAAGAGGTCATTTGTGTTTGAGTGTATTGCGAGGACTGACAATTGTCAAACTTTTCACACCCAAATCAGATCCATGCGACAGTGGTTGCTCCTCTCTTACTGTGTGTATGAGTCCAAAACGTCATTAGAATGACCAAAATAGTTCTGTGAACGTTAGAACTTGTGACACAACTAAAATCACATGATATTCTTTGCCAAATAGCACTGCCATAATTTGCTATATGTGTGAAAGATAATTTGCAACCATAGCAACAACTCAAAATATGGAAATTTCCTTTTATATACTAGAAAGTGACAAGGCACATCTGATGTCATCTTATTGTAACAGTTTAAGTGATACAAAATCCATCTCTCTTTTTATGGTTAGTGCTTATTATGATATCATGCTCATTGTCACATGTTGTCTGGTTAGCATCGACAAATGATGACATAAGTCATTATTTCTTTTCAAGCTTTTTATGACACCAGAGAACATAAATGAAAACACAGTGCCAGACAAAGTGAAGTCATGTGCGATTGACGGTCACCAGAATTTTACTTCTGGCGTCCGTGTAGCTCCGCTTGCGCGAGATGACATCATCAAAGCGGCCTCAATGAATGAGTGAGCTGTCAATCCAACACACGCTCACGGGTTGTTTGTGGAATTTAATGTTCTGTTAAAAGCACAAATCTGTTTGTATGTGGTGTGTGGTTCTACCATGAGGAACAGTGACTCTGTGCACCTGTACCCTTAATATAACAGGGAGCGGGCTTAACACTAACCGGTGGCACATGAGAACTGCTCACATCATGTTACGCCTCTGATCATGGTTGCAGTGGTCAGGTTGTGGCAATGAGAGAGGATCTAAAATTAGCCAGGGGCTCCACCCAAGCTCGAGACCAGGGGAGTCGGTCCTCCTTTTCCTCCTGTTCTTTGCTATTTATAGATCAAATTAGATGCTAAATATGTAAATGTCAAATAGGTGGAAACAAAGCTGACTCGATAACTGTAGAACTTTGTGATCTTCCCTGTTGGTCGACATGTTGTTCCTGTGACAGTTTGACAGATCTGCTGTGTCTTCATGTGACAGTGTTTGGAATCTTGTCTGTGGTTATAAAACTGATTTCTTGTAAGAACAAAAGAATTTTCATGATGCTTCCTGAGAGAGAGAGAAAAAAAACAATGAATTTTTCATGGCACACACACACACACACACACACACACACACATATATATATATATATATATATATATATGTGTGTGTATATATATATATATGAAAACAGGTACAATAAATCACATCAGCAGCATCTATATCCTGCCTCATAAAGAGCAAAGTGTTGCTGCTGTGGTGCTGTGAAACTGGCCTCTGAGGGTGTAGAAAAGCTCCACCACTCATTTTTGTGTCTTTGCTACATGATGAGTAAATGAGAGTGTGGAGACTGCTCTCTGTGCTACAGGCCTGTGGCTCTTTTCACATCCACCGCCACGGCAACTGTTTCCAAACAAATCCATCTGATAACATTTTTACTGAAACAATCGGTATTTATAGCATCTCAGCTATTTTCACCGAACGTCCGTTTAGTTACGCTGAAGTTCAGATAGAGCAGATACAGTCTTGTGTATTTGTGTGTGTTTTCATTTCGAGTTTGTGTTTCTGCGTCGTCATAGTAACAGTGCAGTGTGCGTGGGTGAGGGCTGAATGTCCTTGTGTCAGGGCTTGTTTTTTTTTTTCTAGGTTTTCCTTCCTGTGTTGCTGGGTGCAGCGGTGCTGGGTGCTGTGGTTTGTACCAGTCGTCTCCTAAGACTCTCCACTCATCCCAGCCTGACCAAACCAAATACCCAACAGTCCCAGCTCGCATACTGTAGATTTATTGCAAACAGCCCTCAGTTTCCAGGTATTTTTAAATTGAGTCTGTCTCATGCTGAAGTATAAAAATAGTTTTCATCTTCGTGAATGAAATTAAATCCACTTGAAATGAATTTCCTGGAAATATTTTTCAAAAAACAGAATATCTGAAGAGAAAAATGTATATTTTGAATTTATATAACTAGAAAACTAATTCATATTAAGACGGATATGTTAATCTGGTCCAGATTTATGAGAAATCCCACACTTTCCAAACCAAAAATCCTCTTGGGGAAAAAAATACAGCACTAACATCAGTTTACTGAGTAAATATGTTTGCTAGGTAACAGGCTAACTCCATTAGCTCAGTCCTATTACCAATGTCTGGCTAAGCACTGCTCACCAGGCTTTTATTTCTGTACATCTCTTTCCAACAAAGTGTTTTATGTTCCTTTTTTGGGGGGAAACAAAATCTGGATATCCAAAGGGAGGGGTATATATTTAGAATTCATGTTGCTAGAAAGCTGATTTGAACTAAGGAGGATGCGTTGTTCAAATTACCTTAACACAATTTCAGTAGCAGCTGTTTTGCTAGTTTCTGTTTCTGTACACCTCTTCAGTGTCCCTAGGGGGTTAACATCTAAATCTCTAAAAAAAAAAAGTTTGACTGTGAGTTATTTGTTAGCGTTGCAAAAAAAACTGCTTCCAATTTTCCAGCCCATCATCACAATGTTTTCTTCTTTATTCATGATGTTGCACCCTCTAAAATTATCTTAATATACATATATAATATATGTCATCTTGTTCTGCTTGGGTTTGCTGTGGCTACATCATTATACTGTAACTCAAGCCTCAGCTGGCCTCATCATTTTAATGATATTACACCACAGCCATCTTGGAGTTTGGGGAAATTGTTTTTTGTTAATGACACTGAAATAGCACTTACAATTATACTGTTCGGTCACATGGACTGAGCTACAAAACATATAGCAGGATAAGCTACTTTGAATTGATGAAGTTACTACAAATAGGAAACGTATTAATTTCTAATGAATGGCTTAAAATGTGTTTTTTCCATATAGATGTTAAATACCAGTCAACATTTTTAAATAACACTGGGAACAAAATGTTGTTTTTGGTAACAAAATGCTGCTTTTTTTTTTTTTTTTTTTACATTGTATCTTGTGTACCTGCCTGATTCTAATATAACCCTTTTACTCCTTTCAGTCATAAAAAATATTAACAATCCATTTGAAACTATTTTCATGATGAGCTTTGACAGCAAATGACTATAAATATGACTATAAATATCAGTTAAACCTGAAAAAATACCAAGGAAGTCTTACGCAAATGTCAGTGGTAAAATTTTTTCCATAATAGTCACTGTGTGTCTTCTGCTTTTTTCCTTGTTTGTGTTATTTCTGTGTGCTGAGATCACTTCTCTCTGTCACACAGGTCTTTCCTCTTTGGGATACAAACTCAGAGAGTGAATAGTCTGTTTTGATTGATAACAACCAGAGACAGGAGGTAGTCTATGCGCTGGGGACCAGTGTCATATGGTTGTGAATAAAATATAGTGGTGTCACAGCTAACTGGGCCATTTCTCCCTCTCCCTATTCAGAATTAGTGATGTCGCTCATCACTCGTGGCGTAGTTGGCGCCACAGACACTGAGCTGATGTAAGATTGTTTTCTTTTTTTTGTTTTTGGATGTGTTGTTGACTAGTTTCATTCATACATTGGCTTGTGCACATCTGCTACAGTGACACCACCGTCGTGTGTTGTCAGCAGCACTCTGGTGAGTCTGAGCCAGTGCAAAATGAATCACTGCCTTTGGGTAATCAGAAAAGCATTCATTGATGCTTTAATGTTTCATAAAAGGGCCTATCCTTACACGCTCAATAGTCGCTGTATAACTTCACTCTCGTGTGTGTTTTTATTTCACAATCAATACTATCAAAGCAGCTGAGAAGACATTTTAGGCTTTAGCTCGTCTGTGATAGGAGAACTGCTTCTGCTGCCGCATTTTTATCATCAGTATCTGGAGGTATGAATGTGGCAGGTGAGAAGACTGATCTCTCAGTTTTATAAAACCCTGTTTGACAGAAATGATTGGCAATTTGCATTTCAAGAGCCCAGTTGCCTAGAAACTCAACCTGTTATGCTCAGATGTCAAACATTATAGTAAATATGTAGGATTTTTCACCTCATAACTATGACAACTTGCAAAAAAAGGATACCAGATTTGATATAAATTGTTTTTTACAATCATGTTGTGACTGCCAGCCCTCCAAGGAAAGACAATCACAATACAAAGCAATTCCCCCAAGCTAAGTAGATTATGCTATATTTTCCTGCATTAATAGCATTTCTCACAGTATCGATTTGTTTATGACAAGCTAACAGAGAGAAATTGAGGCATTATAGGGCCAGTGAGTAAAGGCTTAGCACAGGGGTTGTGCATCAAACGTGAAGGCAGAGCCTCTCACCATAAGCCTGCTGCCAGTTATCCTCTCCATGCGTGTCATTTGAGCTGATGGGCTTGGCTCAGTTGCCTCCTCTGCTAAGCAGCACCAAATAGAGCAGAGGCGGCCAAATAGACCCAAATGAAATAAGAGCTTTTTACATTTCTCTGCCTCTTCTTTCTATGCTAACAGTGCAAGGCTAATTGAGCCTGGCATTGTGGTGGAAATGGACATAAGGAAGTAAAAATCTAATTCTATGTTAGTGGGATTGCACAGTCATGCTTTTAGTACATCTTTACAAGCAGAATAGTGAAGCAGAAAGCGACGATAACTCTATGAGACTCAGTTTAACTTAAAAGACTTATCAGAATAAATGTTTACTTTTATTTGGCCATTGGATTAAGTGTACGCCAAAAGACAAGAAATAACTGAGGTACAAAGAGGAGATCTGGGTGTCGTAGCCCACAGGGTGTTCTTTCAAAGTTTTAGGCTACTTTTCCACCCACAACTACACTCAGAAAGGATTAAGGATTTCCGCCATAAACTGATGTCTAATTCTGTCCTAAGTCATAATGTGATTAAAGTTTTATATCAGAATGTGACAATCACATTTACATTTAGTCATATTTCAGAGGGACAGTACTAAAAATTCAGAGAGGTAGGACACATTAAGAAAGTTAACACGCCCTTGGTCAGTTTGTGAAGACAAAGAAGAAGTGCTCTGAGTGCATACTAAATGCTACTGAGGGATGTTAGGGTGATAGAAGAGTTCTCCGTGCTGAAGCTGTGGGATCATGTGGTGGGAACTTCAGATTAAGTTGGGTATCATGTTTCAGTGGTTTGAGAATCCATGTGAGCGGATGTTGGACCCGGGCTGGTGGTGTATATAGCAAAGAGAAGGGGCTATGGCGTAGTCCCTCAAGGAACTTGTGTGGGAAAGGGTTGTATTGTGCCTGTCATGTCACATTAAAGAAGCACTCAGAGAGGTATGGTTCAAACCAAGAGAACAGTTTGCTTGAGATGTCCAGCTTGAGACAGTACAGCCAGCAAGATAAAATCAGGACTTGGATACTGTCGGACTGTTTAGTCCAACAGTATCCAAGTCGTGGATCAAAGCCAGGATTCAGCCTTGATTGTACTTCTTGTTTTCATGAAGTTACGCAATGAGAGAATTTTGCTGAGTCTTTACACTCAACATGTCTAGGGTTTGAGGAAGTTTATCTAATTCTTTTTGACAACCTAAAATCACAAATGTAAATACTGAATACTAAACATATTGCTGAGTAAGCAATCTACCCATTTCTCACATTTGTACTGTGGTCATAAATTGTTTTAGTATTGTTCTTATTGGTGGCTTTTTCCACAGGTAAGTCACTAGTTAGCTGGTTACAACCAACATGAAAGATGGTAAAAGAAAGAAGGCTATAAAAATGATAAGCTTTCATAAGGAAAAAAAAAAAAAAAAGTTGCCGATTTTTGTCAGCATACAAAGTTAACTACCATGAATTTTCATATTTCTCAGATTGTCTGACAAACTTCAACTGCCCTGGAAATTATTCATTCTGCTTCCCTATTGATTATCAGGGTCTAAAAAACTGCTGACTACAAGTGCCAAGTTTGCATCTGTGGATGGAGTCACTTCTTCTTTTTGTTGCCTAGAAAAATCTGTCAATCCTGTCAACAAAGCAAATGTGAGAGCTGGCACTGCTCTGCTAATATCATTGTTTTTCTTTCCCATGTCCTGAACACATCAGAGACGACATGGGAGAGACCATCCAGTGTACCTGGGACACCCAAAACCTCAATCCGACACAAGAACTCCCTGCCAGCAGGTACTACAAATCTAACTTCCCGTCACTTCAACTTTCTCAAGTTTTTAGTGCCCTAAGGCTGTGAATTTTATTCAGCTTCCAGGGTGGCACAAAGCACCCACTCATGCACACCACACATACACACAGACACTTCCTGTGACTAATTTTATCTGTAGCCTCAACAGCAGAACTAAGGCCCTCTCTGTCTTTCCTCTGGCCCTGCTCCTAAAGACAGACTAACAGAAAGAGCCAGAAAGTTTTGTGAGATGTTTCCCACTCTAAGTGGTAAAATGCCCAGTGTAGCGCTCATTCATTTGCATTCTTCCATCATAAACAACCACTTATATTCACCTTAAGCTAAACAGAAAAGTCTCACACATACTTAGACACTTGCAACTGGACATTAATGGTAAACGAATGTTGCTGCTTGCATACCCTTAATATTTATCTTTTAAGTTAAGGATCTCTCTGCACCAACTGTTTGCAGGTTCACTTCTGTTACATTGTAAATAGTGAGTGTGGAGATGGTGAAATAGATTACATCACCTGAACTATTTCCTGAGAGGGCAGGATAATAAAAATAATAATGCCCATGGTAACTGCTGTGTAGCTTAGAAGGTGTCACTGTTGCTATCTGAACTAGAAGACTGCTAATATTAGCATTATTTTGGTAATATACTTCCTGCAAATGCTATGTTAGCTAGTTAGCTCTAGCACAGATGGATTAATGACATCATGTTCCGACCATTAGCTTCTGTTCTGGTAAATCTGTCTCTTTAAAAGTGTTTTGTGTCCAACTTTGACAAAGATAAATAATTATCTAAACGGTTTACTTCCTTCATGATCCCAGTGAAGTTAAAGTGTTACAGTGATGGATTTATATGTAACTGATGCAATTCTGTCATCGTCCCTGTTTTTGACTCGTCTGTGCTCCATTGAGGACGTTTATCAAATTACAATAACCAAAAGCCCTGGCTTGGTTCTACTCATAAACCTTATTATATTCTTGGATGAACACAAGACACCAATGAAATAATGAAATTTCCCTCTCACTGTCTCCTGTCTTCACCTCCGCCTGTCTCTTTCTCTTCTTTGTTCCTGCAGTCAATGGATTTCACTCAGGTGGTAGTCCCTTGCATCATGTGGAGCATTCGCACAACAGTTTGGGTAGGAAGAGCAGCACAGAGCCACAGGTAAAGCAGTCTGACTGTTGGTCTGCCTGTTCCTTAACAACATGATACACACCCGCCGCAGTCTAAACTGTTTTGTTGCTTGAGAATAAACTGTGCCTGAAAGTTTCCACTGAGCCATCTGAACATCACAGCGCTTCCTTTTTCTAATTATGTAGAGGATACACAAGTGACACCTCTACACAAATACTCAGAACACACGGTTGTCCACTTTTGCACAACCACTGTGTCTCCATGCCCTCACACACTTCTACGTCTACTACGTCACGCTGACACCAAAGTCCTTTGTTCCTTTGGATCCACAGCTTCACTCATTCTGAGCAGACAGACAGGATAGTGTGACTCAGTTCAGGACATCTCCACAGGCAGAGTCAGAGATGCTGCAAGCTGCCTTTTCACAATTTCCCATTAGAATACCATTTCATATAACAATGAAAGTCTCAAATGAAAACAAGATTAATGGAGGTATTGGGGAGCTGTCAATTAGTTCGAAAAGGGTGGGTGGCTTGTAGACACTTTCATTAAGTTCTAAAACTGTTCATTAACGGGTATGTAGAAAATTAGATGGATGTGTCTTTACATCTATTTTGGTCTGAACACATGTCTCATGTTAATTAAGTGTTGTGAAGAACACATTTTCACAAGCTTGCTTTTATCTGTTTATACTGAATGAAGTGTTAAAGAGGTAGAAATGTATATATATGGACAAATGGATATATATATATATATATGTTATGTCATATATAACATATCTGACCTGACAGTTGATCCGAAACCCTTTTTTAACTAGCAGTTTGTCCTTATAACCCTATTTCTTTTTTCAAAATTAGTTTCCACATTTCTCCCTTTATTTAATGCAGAGCCAGATAACAGCAGTATTCACATTTAAAAGCTTTAATATGAAAATTCACCCCTCCAGATCTTTATTGCTCTCTGTTTTGGATAATTAATCTCAATGGTCTTGTCAGAACAAGCCAGACCCCCCTTTTTTCTTTTTTTACACAGTAACTTGATTCATTGTTAACAAAATGAAATCGTTTAATACAGCCCTGCTCTTAACCCACCAATAATGACTCACCTCTTACAGCACCTCAAAACAAATAAACCAGATATTATAATGATATATGATGTAGTCACCGCGCCCCCTCCTTTATTTATGTAGAAGCCGATGACAGTTGGAGCAGATTAATCCCTCCTACAGTATCTGCTCTCTTGATCATAATTAACCAGGCAGCCAGGGCACAGTTACACAGATCCACCCACCACTTATTCACTCTTTTCTCTTCAACTCTGCTTTTTCTGTGTCTTACTCTTATATACACCCAGTCATTAAAAGAAAAATATAATTACACTGCTACTGACTATTCAAGGTCTTTTACACTGTTTCATCCAGAACAGCAGGTGTAGAAATCCCAGTACTTTTCATCCCACATTGTTATTTTACTAATTTCTGTCCCATCATTACACACACACACACACACAGACACACACAAACACATACATACACACTTACACACACTGGTGGTTTATCCAGGACACTTGAAATTGCTCTATTCTAAGCTGAAGAGTTCCAAATCACACACACAAAGAGAGAGAGAAAACCAACCATGCTTTGCTCTGCAGAACTATCCTCCCTACTCTGCACAGCAACGCACACACACACACATTAACACACATACTTACACAGCAGCAGCAGCAGCAGCAGCAGTAGAGAGGGAGAGAGCACCAGACAGACGCTAGCAGCGCTCGCCAGGAAAACAACTGTGTTTTGCGTGCGTGTGTGAGTTGACATTGGCGTGTGTCAGAGTGTGTGTGTGTTGAGCAGTCATGTCTGACACGGAGGACGGAGGTTTTGATGGAGCGTCCCTCTTCTCTCTGCAGAGCCCAGGCTCAACGTCGCCCACGAGGAAACAGAACAAGGAGACCACGGTGACGGTGAGGGTTCCAAACTCTAAACTAACCATGAACTCATCTCAGCTCAGTCCAAGAGTCCTAAAGGACTGGATCTGGTACCAGTAGGGGGGCGGGGGGGCTGAACTGAAGTTTTAATGAATTCTGTTTTTCTTTATTTCCATGAACAATATACAAACTAAAATCTTGATTATATGATAGTGATAAATGTGATCCTTGTTTTATGTTTCCTGTGTATTCTCTCAAGTGAGAAGTGTTTGCTGTTTCTTTTCAGTTGCTAGTATACAGATACACAGTGACATCATCCCATCCAGCATCCAGATCATTTCTGCTCTGTTGTCAGGTCGTTGCATCCTGTTTGGCCTCGTCTTCACCAAACAGTGCAGAGGCTGCTGCTTTGATGTTATGACTTTAATTCTGTCTATTCTACATTTAAATCACTTGACATAGGGAAGGGGGGAGTTAACAGATGGTTATAACAGGAAACGTGAGAGGAAAGAGGTGAAGAGAGCCACACTTAATGCCGATTTAACTGCTACTTATACTTTATACTACAGGTCAATACTTAAAGAGCCTTGGTTAAGACCCGTTTTCATTCCAACATGGCACATATGCAGTTTATTACAATAACTATTTTAGATTTGCTGTCTGTAAATCAGCTTTTTGTGTTCTTGTGTTTTTGATTTTGCTTGCTGAAAATAGAAACCTCATGTAACACTGCCTTGTGTTGTCACTTTCCTTCACTGGAGTCAAACTTGGACCACGAGCTACGGGAGTGGGCATGATAGCTAATTGGCTAAAACCAGTAGGCCATAAGAGTCTTAAATATAATTAGTGTTGGCACTAAGCCAAAAGAAGGTTGTAACCCTAAACTTAGCTAGTGACAATTGAGTTTCAATAGCTGTGATAGAAACCTGTAGTAGCTAATTTAAGTAGCTATATTTAGCTAACATTAGTCCTGCTGTTTATTTATTTAATTAGTTAGTTAGTTTGGTCTGGGAATTAGTTTTCACTAACAAACAGCAGCAAACTTTTCTGAGCTAGCACAGTAAAATCTGCTTAACAGCAGGACAGTGATGCTAACGTTAAGCTAAACTCTGACAGAGTAGCATCTTGTGTTAGCTTGCATGAAGTTGAACTTTTAGCCTTTTTCTAACATAATTTGTAGATGTACAGAGTAATTAAGCAAGCTAGACCCAGATGTGTTAATGTTTGCAGGAATACACTCATAGCGAGTCATTGCAGCTGCAGTCCTCAGTTTTTGGTTTATGGACCACCATCCAAACCCTTTGGACACTGAATATTACTTAGTTTGCATACTTCCTCAACATGTGGAATAATCCCAATTTGACTGACCTGCCATGCCAAGTTACAAGCGTTAAGCTCAGATTGGACATTCACTGGACATTCAGAGGAGGGGTTTAATGAATGGCCAATTGTTGAGGTCACCAGAGGTCAGGAGAGAAAGTGCTGGAATCAGTGTGTGGGCCTGGCCTCATCTTCACTAAAGACAGGGGAGGGTCAGTTTAAAGCTGTGCTTGCTGTCAACCTTTGGACCTCAGCAACGATTAAATAGGAGGCCATCCAGTGAAACAAATTATAAGCTTCATAAGCCAAGATAAGGTTGAATTAGAGGCCCCTTTTTTCTCTTCCTGTCATTTCAATAAGAATATTGGTTCTGGAAAAGTCATCAGTCATCAGTGAAACCGAATTTGTCAATTTGCTGTGGAAAGGCGAGGCTTTGGCATTAGACGAAGCTGCTCTCTGGTGCCACTGAAGTTTTTTAAATAGAAACAGTGCATCCTCGCTGCAGGCTGTTTACCTCCTGAGGTTAACTGGAATGAATGTGAGGGAAGACAAAGCTCCTTTTGTTTGCCCCAGAGTCTTCACTAAACCTGGTGTCTGTTTGTATCTTTTTATTGTGAAGACTCTTCATTTATTTTCTTTTCAGGATATGTGTGCATGTTTTTACTTTCCTTTCTTCTTTTCTTTTTATTGAATTGAATTGAATTGGCAGCTGGAGAATCTGCAGGGCTGGTTTTGCATTATCATGGCAGTAACCACAGTTTTTGTTCTGATGACTTGCTCTGATTACTTGTCAAATCCTGCCCCTGTAGTCGTATACAGAGTTGTCTTCTACCTTTACTATCACCCTGGAGGGTTAAAGAAAAAAGAAATACAGGTGAGCAGCATCAGCCTCTGAGCATAAAGAGGACTTTGAGTTTCATGCATTACATACAGTGTCAGTGTAACCCCAGAATCAGACCTGAGCAGCTCACAGCAGGGATCTCTCTGTCGCTGAGAGAACAAGGAGACAATTAACTGCGCCAAGATAATTAAAGGCAGTTGTTGGGAATCCATTTCGCTGATTGCCGTGGGCCAAAGTAGAAGTTCAGAGTATTGCGGCAGAGAGCTGGCTGAAGACATGCGATATCGGCACGTGGAGAAAAGTGAATAAACAATGGTGCATTTCGACTGGAGATGTCTTTTTTGCATCTACCTTCTGTGTTTCGATGGAGGCCTCAGAGACGAGGGTGTTGCCAAAGCAACGGTGTGCAGACTACCTGAAATACCTGCAGAAGTATCTATAAACTGTCTGTCAACACATGGAGCACTAATAATGCTGCTGTACTGCATAGTGGCATCAAAGCACAGTGGTGTGTAGTGATACTATAAACTGCCCCATTAAACAGCCCTCCCTGTGTCTCTCTCTCTCAGATTAACTGTGTGACGTTCCCGTTACCTGCCTGCATGCCGGAGCAGCAGTTGCTGAAACCAGACGAATGGAGCTACTGCGACTACTTCTGGGTAAATCTACCTCAACGTTTAAGAAAAAAAATAAAAAAAAATCTAGAACGAGGATAATTATCCACCAAAGAAAAGAGAGTCACTCTGCCTGTGTTGACATTGCTGCTCTCTTCCCCCAAAAAATCAACACTAGCTTCCTTTTCATCTTTTAACGCGACTCCATATTTATCTCGTGCTGGCTGAGCCGCATGCTGAGAATCACCAGCATCTTCATGAGATCCAACGCATAGCGCGGTCAGATGATACATTAAATGTTAGCGGCCAGAGCTCTGCGAGACAGCTCGCCTCTGCTGCTCTGTTTGGACATCTCCCACCCCTGTGGTGTAATCTCTACCAGGTGTAGTCATACACATGGAGGTGACAACACAGTGGAAAGACAAGAAGGAGCAGGGAAAGTTGAAACCAGACTCGTGGAGTTGGCAGGTTTAGATGAAAACAAATCAGTTTATTTTGAACTGCGCAGCTTGGAGACTTCCTTTGCTTTTAGCTTCTGTTCTCTGGACTTTGAGTGATGCAATGTGAGTTAATGAGATTTAAAATCAGTGAATAAGATCTAATCCTGTAATCAGTATCAGATAAAGCTATATAAGCAGGTTCTACAACAGTGTATAGATAATAATCTTGAAGAGAATCTTTTAAGTTTGGCAAAAGCATTCACTTGGACGTGGAGCGACAGATTAGACTTTAGTGGCCAAAAGTTAAAGATCAAAAGTCATTTTGACCTCACAAAACATTTTTCAGGCCTTTCAATTTGACACCATCTTGAGTAAATGTCTAGAATTTTGCACCAACATTTACTCGGACTCAAAGATGAACTGAAACTATGATGGTGGTCAAAGGTCAGAATGACCTCATGGACGTGAACCTGTTTAAACAGGAAATTTTGTTACTTCCTCCACAAATGCTCACATAGACTAAATGATGAACTGATTTTGGAAGCAAACATCAAGGTCACTGTGACCTCACACATATTTTTGGCCATAACTCATGATTTGAATTCTTAATTATCTCTGACTGGACAGACTGGTGGAGGCATAAAACACATATAATATGTAATGTAGCTGCAATATGTCTCTTTCTCTGAGAGAGTCAGCTGCAGCAGCAGTTTATTTAATTCACTGAGCCGTTTGCTCGAGGTGTGATGTTCTCATGTTTGTTGCTAAGTGTTTGTTTGCTCTGTGAGTTTTTCACGTGTGCTTGTCATGTTTATCTCGTAGGCCGATAAGAAGGATCCCCAAGGCAACGGCTGCATCACAGGATTTGAGGTTTTGCTGCAGAAACAGCTGAAGGGGAAACAGATGCAGAAAGAGATGGCCGAGTTCATACGAGAAAGGTATCAGATTTGTAATCATCCGCCCCTCCCACTGTTTTGTTTGTTTTTCACACTTAGACCTGAGGTTACTATGAAAACCATGCTGTTTTGTTTAACAAAGCAGTTCCCCATTTTTGATGCCCATTCATGTACATCACTCAGTTGTACAGCTCTGAAAATAGGAAATAGTCAATGCTGCATAAAGGCTGTGTGGTAATGAAACTTCCTACTTCCTTCTCAGGATAAAGATAGAAGAAGAATACGCCAAGAATCTCTCCAAGCTCTCTCAGATCCCTCTGGCAGGCCAGGAAGAAGGGTGAGTGACCTTCTTCTGTGAAGGATTTCTAGGAGAAAGACAAACTCTCTTCACATCAGTGTGAAACTTGACAGACACTGATGCATGGAAAACATTTAAAAAAAAAAAAAAAAAAAAAGAATCAGTTGAAAAGCAGCCTGCCAGAGTTTCCAGAATTCTCCTGCTTCAGAGGTGCAGAGGCTATAAATTATGTGTTTTTGGGCTCCTTCTTTCACAGTCTATGTTGTAATAATAACAATAATGGGAGACTTTATTGCACCATTCGGGGCATTTTTCTTCCCAGTAAAGTCAAAGGTCAGGGTCAGCTACAGATGAACAAACGCAGAGGTGGTCAAATTTCAGTGACAGGTGATTTATTGTGTCAAAAATTTTATAAATGACCAAAAAACAAAACATTGCTGTTCACATTAGTGCTGAAATGTGAGAACCTTCTGCTCGGTTTGTTGTAAATAAACACTGATATCAGAATCAGACTGCTCCTCAGTGACATGGCCAGTCCACTAGCCATCCAGGCGAGACGTCCCGGTGTGAGTCTGGGTCCGGAGGCCCCGGTTAGTGATGCTGTGAAACAGTACGGCCTTCCTGTAAATCACTGCATGCTTTGATCTCTGTCCTGCAGCATATTTCAGCTATTAAGAGAGAGCTGGGGAGAAAAGGGAGGGAGACGGAGGGAAGCGTTGAAGTGAAGGAGGGGTGGTAAGAGTGAAGATGGAGGCGATGAGATTTGAGGAGACAGACGTTTAGTTGTGTGTGTTGGGGGGTTGGAATGGAATTGGGGGGGATCTAGGGAAGCCCTGCAGGGAGAAAGAGTTTGCAGCCACTCCTCTTTTCTCCCGGCTGACAGCAGAGGGGATATCACGCTGAGGGCAGCTCTTTGTCTGATTCACCGAGGGGACACAGGAATGGTGAAAGTCAAGTAACAGGAAGCCGAGAACTGCATGGCTGGCAAGACACCCACAAAGAGGAGAAGCTGTGATTTGTATGGTGTCTTTATTAAACTCATCTTTATTAAGAGATTCCTCAAGGACACGGTGAGAGTCCATAGCAATGTCAAGAGTATGGAGATCTGACAGAACATCAAGACATTGAGAAAACAATAGAAGAATACATTTTGAGGTATTGAAGTTGAAGTATTAAAGTTTATCTTTCAAAATAACAACAATATCAACAACATGCCAATTACGTATTAAACTTAACCAATAACACTATACATCCTTTCATAGTGGTTTATATACTTATACTTATACTTTATATACTTACTTATATATCCATCCATCCAAGGAAAAATATGACAACTTAGCGTCATTTACACCATAATTCATCATAATTTATCTTCACCTGCTAAATGTATCTTTCTTCATATGCTCTATTATAAACTTCATTTATTCATATTTTATATTTTTATTTTATTATGTTAGCCCTAACACTGTATATATTTCTATTTTTGGTTGCAGCAACTGTAACAAAACCCAATTTCACCCCCCAGGGATCAATAAAGTATTCTGTTTGAAGTAATGCTATAACAGTCAGGAAATTGATCCATTTTAAAGATGAAATGCAATCTAATGGTACTTATTAAAGCTCTTTGGCTTTTCGCCTAAATATAAAAACAGAGCTAGCAAACTGATTGTTGTCATTTGGTTCAATGAGATGCACAAGAAAAAGCAAGTTAAATTGTAGGAAAGATTGTAGGTGAATATTTCTAATGCTTTGTTACGCTTAACAGCAAATAACAAACTTAACTGAAAACTTTAATAGGTGAAATCTCTACAAATCAACCAGGTCGAAGCTTTTGCTGCAAGCTTAACATACTGTGTTATGGCCGTTAGCTTATTATTATTATTAGCTAATTTTAGTGAACAATAGCCACAACTAGCATTACTAGTATTGTTGAAAACAATTGTATTGTGTACATTGTGTTATTGAATCACTTCTCTGTCTTTATATGTGTCTTCTTTATCAACTCTGTCTACTTCTACTGCGCTACCATGTCTTAGTATTTACCCATATTGCCAGTCTACCGCTCAGCAACATTTCTCTTTTCACTTAAACCTCTTAGAAATGATATGGAATGGACAAGACTGTACATTTTATTTTATTTAACAAGTTTCTACATCAGACCCAGAAAGTAGGCCAACTCTAATGTGCAAATGAGAGACTGTGCAAGTAAGTTTTAGCTAAGCTTACCCTCCCTTGCAGTGTTTACGTGCACATAAGATAACCCCTCTTCATATTAACATGGTAATAGAGGGCGAGAGTGGGATGGAATTGTCCTATATAGAATCCAGATTATGCCAGCCAGCTCAGTCTGCCCACACCCAGAAAAGTGCAACACAATACTCTCATTATCCTCTCCCTCAGGCCGCTCTGTTGTCAGACAGGACAATCGTTGTTTTGTTGGTCAGTTCCTAGCATCCGAGCGGCCGCGGTCCAGAACCAGCCATCTATTTATTCCTGAATTTACCATTTGTTTGGTAGCGATGTGGCTGTGATGCATGTGACCATTGGCAACCAATCATAATGAACTGTATCAGTTCTGTTGAATGGAGGGAGCACATGGCAGACATTAATTTTCCCTTAGATACAGTGTTTTGTTGGCAAGTGTTGGTTACCACTGGGGACTGTAAGACAACAGGGATATGAATTGGGTGTGAATAACAGATGGAGTGGTGCGACCTTTACATCTTGAACATATGGACATATGAACTAAAGACCAAGTTTCTGCTTGCTTCTCATATGTTTGCAGGGTACAGAACATACTGTACCTACTGGAGTCTGCTTTACTTACTGAAATGTTGAATTCCTAAAACAATTTGTTTGGGTGGCATATGACACAGTCCAGCAAAATGTTTATCAATGGAATATTAGTTAATAGTAAAGCTGTTTGCCCCATATCAGTGATACATAGGGCAGTCATGGCTCAGGAGGTAGAGCGGGTCGTCTGCAAAAATAGCTGAAAACATAGGTAGTGATGTAAGTTTTGGTTGTGAAGAGGATTCACTGATTTCAGGAAATGATAGTTTGCCTCCACTGGCAATATGAAATGCTCCCTTTTCTATTCAAGCTTTGATGACTGTCTACAAGAAAGCCTAGTGACACATGGAGTGTATTAATTTCTACTATGATTTTGTCATTTTTCTACACATGAGTAACAAAGAAAGCCCCTGAAAATCTTAATTTAAAAAATATTTTTAAATCGTTTTATTTTAGTTCAATATCTGGTCCTGTTTCATTGCAAAAAAACAACATCTGAACCTGAACAAAATAATGTAAGTGTAGGAGAAAGCACTCCTAAACACACACAGGTTGTGCTGCTCGATGATTTGCTTTTGCCACTGCACAGCTCTGACTGGGCCTCTGTCTCTGTTTGCCCCTCAGGGTAGGTAGACTGATACAATTACAACAGCCTGTAAAAGATCTGAACACTTCTTCCAACAACAGAGAGTCACACAATAACACAAACAAACAGTAGATCAGCACCTCCTGTGTGCTGCAAGGTAAAATTACTGTTTTGGTCAGTGGACCAAAGAGATATAACCACTTTTGTCTGGTTGAACAAAACAAAAAGTTCTATCGCTGCAGGATTCCTATCCAAAATAAAAAAAAGAGAATTTGCAGATTCATCAAAAACTAGAATATATCTATATCTATAAAACAGTCTTTTGTTTCACTGCACTTCAGTGTTTTACTGATCTGTAAAACTCTCACTTTGCAAAAGGCTGTGAACTTGTTTCTGAATGTGATTTTAAAACGCTTGAAATCTTTTAAGCCCTTTTTTTTTTAGTCCGTTGTAGAGTTGCAGGTGCCAGAATTTACTCTGACAGTGTCAGGAATGTTTTGGATGTCAGTCTGAGGGAATTCCACACATGTCTTCGCTCAGAGTGACGCTTTGAAGTGACCCGCTTACCCATAAAACCTGCATTTCTCTGCCCGCTGAATGATTGTTTTACAGTCCTCAGCTTGACAAAATATGAAGAGGCTTTCCGCCTAATTCAGTTTTCTGTCAAGGCTAATTATGAATCATGTATTGCTTTTAAAATAAAAAAAATCTGAACAAATGTCTGGCGTGTAATTGTTACGTAATGTGCATCGGTCAACTCCATTTTTAACGCTTATTTTCCAAACAATAGGAGCCCTCTCAGCCTTACAGTCCCCAGCTGTGTTGAAAAGCTAAACTCATAACTGGGAGAATAAGCTGGGTCATATCTCATGTCCCATATGTCCTAATCATCTGTTGAACTGGCTGTGGACCTCAGCTCATCTCTCTAGATTTACTGTGTACTTGTGTATTTGTGAACTTTTGCTCCGGCTCTGCTGCTGAACCCCATCTGTGTGTGATAGGATTCACCCTGCCCCTTCCTCGACAGCTCCATCTCACTCCCCCCCTTTTCTTCCTGACACTGTCTGCCCTCCCCCACGTCTTAATGTAAAAGTGTGTGTGGTCTTTTCTCGTGTACGATATTAAACACACACTCATGCTCCTACTTATCTGTTGTCAGGACTCTGGGGGAGGCTTGGGCGCAGCTGAAGAAGAGTCTGGCAGACGAAGCTGAAGTTCATCTAAAGTTCTCCTCGAAGGTAATCAACACATATCACTTCCTCCCACTTGATGCCCACATCTGAAGTCATGTTCTTGTGTTTCTGTAAGGAACAAATGCGGAGTGTTTCAGTCACTAGAATCTGAATATTGAGTTGTTTTGTTGGTTCATATTTGCTTACAAGAGCCAATAGCCAATGTACTGACAGTGCAGATGCATGAATGCATCTGTGCTCTTAGCACGGTACATGGTTTTCTCTGTCTGTCTGCTTGGCCTGTCTTCAGAAACCCCTTACAGATGGTCCAGAACGCAGCAGCACATTTCCTCATGCCTGCCCGAATCAAATTTAAGCTACTCATGCTACCTACAGAGTGACCTCTAGGTCTGCACTATTTACTTGGGTCTGCTTTTGACCACTGTGTTCATCTAAGGTTCATGAAAGGGAACTCAGAGTTCAGTTTATCAAAAAAATAATGAGTTGGCAAGGCTGATAGCAGCTTTTGTTGAGCATTGTCTGTGGAGAAAGCAGTTATTTAGTACTGATCACAGTTGGGTGTAGGTTGACCATCATTTTGCACAAAGGATTCAGAAAATGAACAGGTGTCCTCACACCAAGCTATCTATCTGACAAAAGATTTAATCCCACGGGCACATCAGGTGTCCTTTTCATCTGGCACTGCCATCCCTGCAATCTTAGTCCAAACTGTTCTCATATATGGTTCCTTGATGGCTGAAATGCTATAAGAGCATGGGAGTTCCTGTTCATCTTGAGCAACTTCTCAGACTGATCTGTTTTGGAGAACATCCTCTGTCCCAACTCCCTCAGGGATGCCGCGAGGGTCATTACTGGGGCCCCTTCTCCTTGTTCACATGGATTCTCATACCAGCGCTACACAGATGACACCCAACTTTATCCAGCATTCCCTCCAGGCATGACCTTCTTGGACTTTGCCTTGTCATATTAATTCAACACTTGTTTATTTCTTTAATGTCTTCTACTGCCCTGAAATGTTAGTGTTTGTGACTTGCAAGTCATTTTAGGAAAAAAAACATCTGGCATCAAAAAGCATCTTCAGTGAAACATTTGAAATGACTTTGGTTCTACTCTTTTTGCACAAACTTTATATTTCAGTACTATTTTAAACAGAATTCTGAAGTAGACAGGAAGTAACTGGGCCACAGTAGATGTGATGCAATATGCATTTAAATGTAGTAAAAACTAAAGAGAAGATCACATCACATCATTCAGGCACCGTGTGGTTTTGCATATTGTATAGAAAATGATCTATGTACAAACATGCAGTTTCAGTCTGACTTAAACACACGCTGAGGTTAACTAAATCAGCAGTTTTCTTAATGACAGTGGTTTATAGAGGCAATCAACAAATCAAAGAAAAGAAACGTTTTTCAAGCATAATTTCATTTTATTGCAACTAAGATATAATTAGGTCATTATTCATATTAATAACATTGTATTCATCAAGTTAATTGTTTGGATCTGAGAACACAACACACTGAACTCACTTGATGAGTCAGATGATCAGAGAAGTTTTCCAATATTACCGATGCACTTACTGTAAAGTGGGTCAGACAATCTCCTTGTTTATAACCCGTTTGACCAAATGATCAGTAAAGTTGTCAACATTTACTCTGCTGAAGATATCAATGAAACTGGTCTGTGATGTCAGGGATTAGCCTGCCATCAAGCCTAACCAACAAGTGGTGGGCACACATGGTGGTAGTTCTGTGTAGTTTATTTGGGCTGTGCCTCATTGGACCCCAAGAAGACAAAGAACACAAACACCCCTGCTCTACATTGAGGTGGGAATTGTTGGGGTTGAATTAAGCAGAAATAACACTCAAACCTCTATAAAAAGAATAAGATTTAAACTATGATGATAGAATGAATCGTTTAAAGACTACATGTAGGATTTCACTTAAAAATAAAAGAAACAAGATTATAATAACATGTGACATGTTGTGAAGGTAAATTCAAGAGTACTAACTGATGAGTGTACTGTGGTGTGAGGAACCCTCTGTTGAACAGAATGTGATTCCATATTGACTGTGGGCTCTGTAGCTTACAGTCCATGTACCATGTGACTCATGAGGAAGAAGTAATCACATACTGTAGGGTGCTTCCTGACGCCTCCGTGGGCTGAAGCACATACACATACCACATTGAGGCTTTCAAACAGCATTTATCAGCTTGTTTGTCTTTTTAGTCGTGACTTTCGCTTAATGAAAAGATTTGAGGTGAGGAATTGAACTCCATGTTAATGAAACGCTTAAACAAAACAACAGAATCGTGAGATCATCTTTACCATGACCTCATGAGTAAACACTTTTGAGTTTTTCTTTCCCCTATCACTGTCTTCTAGAGGGATATGTTGCTCTGAATTTTCAAGGATGAAAAATAAGCACTTGATGAGTTTGTCTTCGGATGGAAGACCAAAGAGAAAGGGCAGGAATACAGCTGGACTGATAGAGTCGGAAATGGAGCCGGTGATGTTATCCTCCAGAGATGCACAGATGTGCGGTGCTTTTCCAGGTTCATGGAGGAGCAGGAAGAATTTGAGTGGAAACGAATGAAGAATGATGGTTTCCAGCGTGGCTACATTCAGACGGAGCTGTAGATCTCATACATCACCGGCTGCTTTTGCTTTTGACAAGCTTTTTTACTCACAATCCAGTCATTTCAGAGATAATATTATCTTGTCAAATTCCGGGATCACTACATTTTATTTTATGTTGCTTTAAACCTTTTTTTAACCTCAGAAATATGTTAAAACCAGAAAAGGAAGCAAAGATATGTTGACGTGATGTTCTGGTTGTTTTTTTGGCTCCACAAAGTGAAAGAATTCCCTTCTAAACTAACACAGTATGGTAGAATGATGACATAATGTAGAAAGAGACTAAAGGGAATGGAGTTGATTATGATTTTTAGATAATCAAATCAGATATGAGGAGGTGATGGAGGGTTGGAGTGATAATGTAATCATCACTGAAATTGAAATGGAAAAACTTTTCACAACTTGCTGCTGGAAACAGAGGTAATTCCACTTCAACACCAGATGATGTGCATGAAGAATTACTGCATCTGTGTCTGGATTCATGTTGTCATTCAGTGCTTCAGCTGCCTGACAGATTTATTCCTCTCACTTATTAGGAATCTGAAAGTAATCAGAGGTTGCACACACTTTTGGAACGGTGAAGCCAGAACTTCCTGAAGATGAAATTCAGTGATGTACAACACTAAATGGTTCAATGCTAAAAGGTCTTCTTAATCCCACCGTATACAGGTGCTGGAGGACAGAACTCAGTTCATGTTACTTTTCTGAGTCAAGTCTTTGTCATTTTCAGCTTTATTTTTGTCTTCTTCATCATCTGTTTCTTAACCATTGTGGTCTTTTTTGTTATCATTGTTTTTGTCTTCTTTCTCTTCACTTTTGTCATTTTCTTCATCATTGTTGTCTTTGTTATGCACCAGTCTAGGGGTGCAGGAGTGTAGCTTAAAAATTAAATGTTTGGCTCCCTGGTTCCCAGACCAACCAGACAAAACACTGACGGCTTGTCCCTCACTGTCTTCTTCTTCTTCGCCGGTGGTCTTCATTTTCTTATTCACTGTCATATTCATCTTTGATTTCTTCACTTTTCTCATCTTCTTTGTCATTATCTTCTGCGTATTCTTCTTCTTTTTCATGCCTTTGTCTTGTTTGTCTTCTTCTTCTTCTATATTTATCCTGTTGCACACTTGCTGTCCTCACATGACACTATTCAACTCAATTCAATAGGCCAAGGAGCCAAACACAACTCTGGCCTATTTTATTTCAGCATCAGATTGTCAGATGAGCGATCTCATTCTGAGCCTGTTGTGACTAGTCTGCATTTTCTAAAAGGGTTCGAAACAATTCTTGCTCTGGGAACAGTAAAACTGGCCGTTTGTTAGAGGTGTTGAATTGTCCATTGTTTTTGTTTCGTTCCAGCTCCAGACAGAGGTGGAGAAGCCTTTCCTGACCTTCAGGGAGAACTTTAAGAAGGACATGAAGAGGTTCGATCATCACATCGCAGACCTTCGGAAGCAGCTGGTTGGCCGATATGCTGCAGTTGAGAAGGTAAATACACACGTACACAAAAAGAACAAGCTCAGCAACTCTAGTGTAACACAGTTCTGTGATTGCATTTGGCAGAGGCAAAATTTCAGGAATCATCTCGCTGGTGATTAAAATTCCACATCTCTTCCATAAGCAGATGGCTGTTTCCTGTCAGTGGAATGCTTCCTGCTTTTTGTATACGTACAATGAAAAGCAATTGGCTGAAGCCTGAAGGCAACTGCAAATCTGTCTCACATCATCTGTCATCTGAACAGTGCTCACTCTGAGGATGGACAGCACGCTTTTTCTCTTAGAAAGTCATGTGATGGACACCTGAGCATTTAAAGCCAGGAAATAAGATACAGGCCTGTTGGTGTTTTATTAAACAACCTTAAGAGAATGTGTGTAACAGTCTGTAACATTTTAATAGCTGCAAACTTTTATCACTTCAATTATGATGATGTTTGTTTCCACAACAATACACAGGCGTTCAGGGGAAAAAAAGAGAAAAAAGTTTACTGCCAGAGATTTAAGAGCGGATCCTCCTGTGAAAGTAAAAAGCCTCGTGTTGTCTGGTGTTTTCTATACATGCAGCTGTGGGAGCTGTGAGTATGTCTCTGATTATCTGATTTTCCCTTATCTCTGTCAGGCCCGCAAAGCTCTGGCCGACAGACAGAAAGAGCTGGAGCTGAAGACCCAGCAGCTGGAGATCAAACTCAGCAACAAGATCGAAGAGGACATCAAGAAAGCTCGCAGGAAATCCACACAAGCAGGTCAGAGCCACAGGTCAAAAGTCAAACCACAGGTCATAGCGGGTGGGGTGGGGTGGTTCTGACGCAGACACTGGTCAGTGTATTTATGCTGCAAGCTCTCAGGGGTGTAAAAAAAATAAGCAACGATGAAAAATACATTTGCATAAGTTGTCAGGTTAGCAGTCTTTTAAGCAAAAGATGAAACTTTGTTGAACGTAAAACTATAGATCAAAGACCACACTGGTTCCCTCTTGTGGCCATAGTGTTTATTATGTTCCACAGTGAGATGTTTTAGTCTGAAGTATCTGAATTTGCGTGTAAATCTTGGTACACTCTGAAAGGGTGAAAGGGTGCTCAGTTAATGCAACATTCCCTGATTTATCCCTGTTATTTATGTTCTATTTATTAGCTGATAATTAGATAGTAAATCTGCTGTGTAAAGAGCAGATGTTTTCATCAGAGAGTTAGAGCTTTCATGTTTTTTTTTTGTTTGTTTGTTTTCTTTTGCTTGTTAACTGATCACATCCATGCATGGCGTGTGCATGGCAGTCGCTTGAAACATCTTGGATTTCATTTCAGCGTCCATGCTAACAGAATAGAGCAGGTCACACCTCGCTGCTGTAATGCATCATCTTGAGTTTCCTCTTCTGCCTTTTTATGATGTACCAGCCAAAGTAAACAGCGAGGAGATCTATCATATTAGCACCATTACATAAAACTGACACCTTCCACTGTAGTTACAATGTCTGGGGTGAAGGGCGGTCATTTTCTGACTCTCTCCCTCACTCTTGATCTTTCTGTGAACAAGAGAAAAAAAAATCGAAACACCGCTCATTGACCACTCATGCATGATTATTGTTATTAATGTCCATTATCAAAGGTAAACTCAGCGTAAAGCAAATAGAATTGGCACGTGTGCGAGCAGCTGCAGTTTGTCGAGAAAGTTGTTCGTCTTTTGGAGGAAAATGTTGTGCATGGGGAAATTTCGAGCCAACAATGGTTCTGTTGAAAAGATATATTATGCTCATCTTTGACCTGAGAATTAGATGCACTATTATGTGTTCACTGGAGTTTCAAAATAGCATGTGAAAGGAAAAATGCATTTTGAAACACGGTGTTTCTTCATATAGAAGATATGTGGGTCTGGATTTCATCATTCACCCTATAAACCCCCACCCCCCAGCCCTGCACACACACACACACACACACACACACACACACACACAGGATGCTCACTTCTCATCTGAGCATGATCAGCAGTGGGTTGTGTCAGTGCTGGTCTCAGCTCAGCCACAAATCACACTCCACTGACAGCAGAGCTCATCTACGTTAGTAAACAGTTAAACTCAACATAACTGCAACAGTCGCTTGGGCATCAGCCGTGAGCAGAAATGCTGTGTTTTTCTTTTTACATGACTCATGAGCTTTATCAGCACTTCGAGACAGACTGAGAGTTTTTTTTTTTTTTTTTAATGCAGGGGCAGGAGAGAAAAGAGAGGAGGCAGGAAGAGGGGGTCAGAAACATTCTTTGCGCGACTAAGTCTGTTCACACCAGACTGTCAGAAAGGCGTGGGTGTGGACTAACTCCACAGCCCCTGGGAGCACTCACATATACATGCACATTATTGATGCGAGTGCAAAAAATATCCATCCCAACCACTTCATCTGTCATAGAGATTACACTGTACAGTGTCAAAATACATTTACATTAAATCATTTGGCAGACGTTTTTATCCAGCGACTTCCAAATGAGCAACAACACTAAAGCTGCAGTGAATAGGAGACATTAAGGAAGTAAACAAATGCTCATTAGGGATGTTGGAGTGTTTGAGGAGTTTGGAGAGAAGATGTTCTCATGAGTGTTTAAGAGATTGTTAAGAGAGGGACATCTTTGTTCTGATAACATTTGGGAGCTTGTTCCGCCATCAGGGAACCACAGATGAGAACAGTCTGGGCTGTCTTCTGTGTATGGTGGTGATGCCAGACGATCAAGAATGAGCACAGGCCTATGTGAGTTTTAGTAGATGAGTAAAGACTTAGAAGTGACTCTGTGGGCAGTTTGTTGAGTTAGTTTGGGGCGTAGGCATCAGCAGCGATTGTAAGTCAAGCGATCAGGCACAGTGATGCATTCTGGACCATCTGTAGGGCATCACAAAAGTCAACAGTTTGATGCTGCACTGAGTCAGGTACGGCCTGATGACGTGATCAGAGAAGGAGAGCTGGTCATCAAACACAACACCTGGGGATCCTGTGACCTTGGTTAGAGTGAAGGATGAAAAATGATTCTGATGATTTTTTGATGATGTGATAGAAAGATTTATTGGCCACAATGACTAAGAAGGTTTTATACAAGTGTAGGATGGATGTGATGTTCCTTCCGGTGGGAAGAGAGAAATATGAATTGACTTCTAGTGTCAGGCAACTCGTTTGAGTGTTTGATTGTTTGATTATGTGATTGTGATCTGACTGAAATAATTGTGCTTTTGACTTGAAACAAGAGAATTGTTTTGTGTTGATCCAACAAATGAAGATGAGATTAAATGATGAGATTGATGAGAGATCAAAGTGAGTTTATAGTAAATCCATATTTGTTCAAAGGAAATAACAGTTTTTCTACCTTTTAAAGTTGACGCTATGGCAACATTTACATTATGTTAACTCACTTTCAGACAGATATCCACTGACTGTTTCATTCTTCTGTACTTGACCTATGTTGAAGTTGTCGCTGTGGTACCATCTGTTTCTGCAAACATGCTTCAGCTGATTCTGAGCCAGTCAGTCAGAATCATAGCTTGTGGTAGATGTTATAAAGAATAAGTGCATCAACAAACACTAAGTCTTGAAAGTCTTCTGTTCTGTCTCTTGTCTCTTTAATTGTTCATTTTTAGATACTGTTTTTTTAGTGTCAGACAACTGAATGAGTTAGATAATAGCTCTGTCATGCAGTTGTCTATAAAAAAATATATATTTGTAAATAAACTAAATGGCAGAGGAAGTAGGAGGCTTCTAAAGCTTGTTTTGTCTTCGCTGCCACATATCTCCCGACCCTCAGCGGGTAGGTTACAACATTGTTTTGTAAAAGCTGTGTTTACCCAGAACACAATGAAACGCAGAGCAGACGTTTTGATTTACACACTGCAGAGAAGCTCTGCCTCAGTGTGGACATAGCTCAGGACTGAAATGGTGTGAAACAGATGGTTTTGCAAATGTAATGTGGGTGCTCGTGTCACATTCAAACCACACCAGCAAGGTCTGAACTAAGCAGATGAGCCTGTTTGTTTTTGACTGTTAGTGACGTCTTTTTATCTTAATGTTGCTTATAAATATCAAGGATCCTTGTAGTTTTCAGTCTATTTTTTTCACATTCCATTAACTTCGTTAAGCACAGTCACAGTAGGAAATAATGGGAGCTATTTTCACCATATACACATATGGTGCTCTGGTGAGTATTTGGGGCGGTAGGGAGTTCTATGTGGGATTGAAATTTACTGCAGTGTGTGTTTATAGTAATGAAGAAACATGTCACCCACTGCAACAGTGTGATGATCGATGATGTTTTTTATAGTTTGCTGAAACAATGGAACTCTATGGCGCAGTGGAATAAAGATATCCACCGTTCAGACATAAAACCATGACCACTGACAGGTGATGTGAGAAACACTGATTATGTGGTTACGATGGCACCTGTCAGTGGAGGGGATATATCAGGCAGAAAGTGAACATTTTGTCTGCAAGGTTCATGTTATATGCAGGAAAAATAGGTAAAGATGTGAGCGACGTTGACAAGACGACAGAGTCAGGGCATCACCAATAATGCAGAATTTTTTGTAAAGTTCCTAGTTTGCAGTGATTCCACCAGAATTGATCCAGTGAATGGAAACTGGTGAAACAGCAACAGGATCGGTGGTGGCTGAGGCTCATCGACGTGTTAAGGGAGTGAAGACTAACCTGTGTGGCCCATGCTGACCCCAGTCCACCACTAAAAGCTCCAACAATGAATCACGTGAGCATTAGAATTGGGCCATGGAGCTATTGAAGAAGCTGGTCTGGTCTGATGAATCATGTTTTCTTTTTCATCACGTGGATGGTCGGATTTGTGAATGACTTATCTTTGGAAGACATGACACCATGATACTTTAGTGGAGACAGTGTGACGATCTGGGTCCTGCCTCTCATGCAGATGTTACTTTGACACGTATCACTTACCTAAACATTGATGGAGACCAAGAACACCCTAACAGTATTTCCTGATTTGGCTCAAAATTCTCCAGGTCTCACTCCAATTGAATATCTATGGGAAATACAAGAATAACAAACCTGATCCATGGAGGCTCCATTGAGGACAACCTTTGGTCAGCCACATACCACAGTGTCTTCGGAAATCTGGTGGAGTCAAAGCCTTGATGTGTCAGGGCTGTTTTGGTGACAAAAGTGGGACCTACACAACATTAAGTCAACATGGCTGATCTGTGGACATATGGTGCTCTCTTTGGTATTTGGAGCAGCAGGGAAGTGTAAATTGCTGTGGTGTGTGTTTGTAGTGGTGCAACCCTTGTTTTTGGGAAAACAGTGGATCTCTGTGACACAGAGGGATAAGATACATGAAGCTTTGGATCGAAGCTTCACTGTCGGTTTTGGTGTTTTCATGTGTTTTGTTGAAAGGATCATCATTTAAATGGAGACATTCTACTCAAACCTCAAGTTAACTACTTGTCAATCAAAGCCTATTAAACCCTCCTCACAAAGAAAACAGCAACAGAGTGAATGAATGATAATGTGTGTGTGACTGAAATGACTCTGGTCATGAGTCTGGTCTGATTATCAACAACAACATGTTGCTGCAGGGTTTGAAGCTAAAAACATGAAGTGAATATCCAGTGCGTGGAAAGACTGGCGGTGGAAAAGCAGCGTTTAAAGCAGCAGCAGCAGCCAGGTCCGTTTGTAAAAGTTTTTAAAAGGTTAGCAACCTGAGGAAAGTGAGCAACTTAAGAGTAAACAGATGTAAACTCTCCGCCGAAGTGTGATGTCATGACTCAACCAGGCAGGACCACATGCTGTCACACACAAGTATGAGTCCTCTGTCCAAACTGGCTCTGTTCACACACACACACACACACACACACACACACACACACGTATACACACACACACACACACAGAGTCATCCCTCCTCCATGCTTCTTATGCAACCAGGGAGAAAAACAGCAGCAGTTGTTGAGGGCGCTTGTGGCGTCTGGCTGCCAGCGATGATGACTGCAGTGTGAGGAGATGCAGAGAGGAGACTGATGCCAAAACAACTAAAGCACGGCATCTGTCTGCTCATAACAAAGACTCATTATCGCTCGGTGCTGTCACTGCGTTGGATTACACGCAGCACCGGCTCATTTATGTCTCCTCATCTGGAGATTTCCTGATGTTTTCCTATCAATCACCTAAAATCACCTTTTAATTTAGCTCATTAGTTTTTCTTTTTACTTTAAAAAAGAAAAAGACATTTTTGCTTTTGTTAGAGTTGACTCGAGGTCATGTCTGCAGCATAAACAGCAGCTTCACACAATTTCACTCTCAGTTTCTATTTACAGAAGCGTATTTTGAGCTGACCCGAAGACCCTGTTTACTGTAAACTGTGCCGCAGCAGCAAATACTATGACTTTGTGCGCAATTAAATAGATCTGTTACTTTCTAAGTCTTTAAATGCCACAGACCCAAACTCGTACTATATGACTGAACCTTGTTCAAACCCACAAAACTTTGTTTAAATTCTAGTGGAGAAAACGAGGTCTCCAAACAAAACCAAATGTGCTTGGCTGAATTTTGGAGAAATATATAAAAAAAATGACATTACACATTACACATTTAGAATATTTCTTGCTCTTTCATCCACACAACACAGCAACTGATACCATTAGTACAAATACTGATGCATGGTTCATTGGGACACAACTTCATCGTCAGTCACTGTGATAAACTGTCTCGTAGTGTCTGTGATACAACATATCTTCTGTGTATGGCTGCAGGTGGAACCATTGAAACCCTAACGTGTCTATTAGTTGATTTTTTATAGTAGTTTGCATGACTGTGGCCACGTCCTCTGAGTTTGTGTGGTTTGTCCTCATGAAGAGACTACAGACCTCAGCACACTGTGTTTGTGGCTTAAAGAGAAAGTTTCCTTGTTAAAAACTGGTTCTGAGGAACAGTTTCAATTCAATTCAACTGTCTGCACAAAAGCTGCTAGTCTGGCTCTAATCTTAAAATGTCAGTGTTATTCTCAAAATGCTTACATTTTCTCCTCATGTCTGGTCCTATTTTTCATTCATGTATATGTAATGTGAAAGTCTTAACACTTTTTTGTTTTGTTTTAGTTTTGTGACCCACAGTTTCAGTGATTTAACTCAGTTTTACTGACTTTATGCACCAGACGTTTTTAAGAAAATATTTTACTGTATACTGTATATTCTACTGCTAAAATGCAGACAAACATAGTGGGTCATTTAGAAATTAAAGACCAATATGTGCCAAATAAAGAGTCAAAGGAAAGTTAATATTGGATTTACATTGGCCAGGTGGGAAAAAACAACTTCAATGAATCCATCATACATACTGTTATATTTCACCTCCGTCACTGGTTATTTTAATGACAATAATAAAAACCATAACCACACTTGTAATGATAATAGTGATAAAAGTGTCAGCTGGATGATATAGTCAAACAGTTGGCCAAAAGACTTTGACTTTGCAGGTTTAAGATAGAAAGATAAATAAAAGTAAAATGATTTATATTCAGGGTAAAAATAATAAAAGTACAGACTCTGTAGTTTGATGATCAATCAGTCTGACAAACTCTTGACAGCTGATTTGTGTTTGTAGAGCAGCAAGTGACACTTCAATGCAATCAATCACTTTTAGTCAACACAAAAGCTGCTGGGTTCAGTTTTGCTTCTTTCTTCCATGATGTTGAGTTGAGTGATGAGTTGTATTTCTATTGCTGGATTCAAAACAACCTGTACAGCTGCATCTGTCTCATCCATAGTCAAATGTGTAACACAGTTAGGTTATGAGATAACAGTTGGTCAGTTTCGCCATCTAGTGGAGATAATGTTTTCTACATGTACAGTTTGTCTTTAGCGGTCAGCAGAGAAATGGATCAGGTTTCAAAATAAAAGTCCCTGACCACTTTGTTTTGATTCTTTGCTACAGGAGACGACTTGATGCGCTGCGTTGATCTGTATAACCAGTCCCAGTCTAAATGGTTTGAGGAGATGGTCACTACAAGCCTGGTGAGAAATCATGTGTTTACTGATTTACTGCAGTTTTTTGTTTGTTTGTTTTGTTTGTTTTTGGAAACTCATAATGGTTCACCAGTCAGTAGTTCACGTTACTCTGTGACTTAAGCATCACAAAGTTCAAATCTTCTCATTAGGAACTGGAGCGGCTGGAGGTGGAGCGGGTGGAGATGATCAGACAGCATCTGTGTCAGTACACCACTCTCCGACATGAGACGGACATGTTCAACCAAAGCGTGAGTGCATCTACAAACTACTTCCTGTTCGCTCAGTGTGTTTGGATAGTGAACATTCATATGCAGTGTTAAAGGGGCTTCCTGAAAATCCTCAAAACAACAACATGCTGCATGTTTTAGTTTAATGATGTGATTAATATTAATTTCTTAGTCTTTACACAATTAACACCGGTGTGATGATAACGTAAATGAGCAGCAGCTGTGTTTACTAGTCACATAGCAAATAATAATCATGTATGTCATTTTATCAAATATCAATTTATGCTCAACCTTTAATTAAGGAAACCACAAACCATAACTAGACCATCAGAGAATCAAAATCACAAAACTTGCATAAAGCACTTGATAACAGTCTTTAACAAAATTGCAGAACTTTGACAGAGACAATATTTGAAACAATGAAGCCAGCCTTGAAAGTCAAGAGTAAAGTTTTAAAGCCAGTTCTAAAATACACAGTAGCCAGTGAAAAGAAGTTATAGAGAGATGTAGTTGTTTTTTTTTTTTTTTGTGATTAGGTTAAAAGTCTGACAGATGCATTTTGAATACACCTAAACATCATGTAGATAGGAGTTTCTTTCTCTGAAGCATTTTAGCATTTTGTTCAACATCCACTTGAATCTCTGGACTTCTGAACAGAACTCATCAAGATAAAGATGCAGCTGCTAATGCTGCTTCATGTTTGCTTCATGTGCAAAAAGATTAAGCGTTTAGTAACACGTTTTCTCTATTGATTTAACCATAGTAATTTATGTTTGATGTTCAGTTTGCTTTTGAGGAATCCTGTTTTTTCCCCAAGAGGCAAAACTGATAAATGCAACTTTAAAGACCCTAAAAACACAATTAATCTGAAACATGAAATATTCACGGCAAAACAAATCAATATCACAAGTTTGGGAGAGAAAAATGAAATATTTAACACCATGGAGATACCATTTGATCTTGCCTTATTGACATTAATACATCAATACATCAGTTATAACAAGAAAAAAAATCATGTGAAGAATCTGATAAAGACCATGGATTTTCCTTCTAAACCACTAGAGGACACCAAAGACTTACAGAAAGATGTATAGGAAAATGACATATTTTGATGTTCTGTGTTTTTTCAGACGATGGAGCCGGTGGATCAGCTCCTGCAGTGTGTTGATCCGACCAAAGACAGAGAACTGTGGGTTCGGGAGAATAAGACTGGAGAAATCAGGCCAGTAGACATCGAAATCTAAATTCAGCGCCGTCCAATGGCTCGGCACATCAACACACACACAGACACACTGACCCAGAGCCGACATGCCTGAAGACTGGCTGCAAGATGAACCCCCGGTGGTTCCTAACAGACTGGGGGGTGGTTACAGTCCCAACAGCTTCCTGCTGAGGATGGCGTCAGTATTTTGGAGTTATTTAGCGAGAACTTTAAGGGATGAATGACGATGTCTGATGGGTCGTAATTTTCTGTTATGCAAGCTGATGCCCGACTGAAACGGGGGAAACTGTGAGAGTAGAGGAAACTCTGATGATCTGGGGCGAATGATGAAGAACGCCAACAGTGAACATTTGACGTGTAAATGTTGAACAGCTTTTCTGTGACGCTGCAGCGTGGCGCTGTTGTTTGTTTGTGCTTTTTGCTCTGTGAGTTCATTCTCTGATTCACTCGTGTTGAAAACACGTGACTGCAAATGATTTGGGCAAAAAATGATTTTAACAGATGCTGCTAAGCTAAATGCATTCTGACCTTTAAGTGTTAAATTACTGTGCACCAGAACAAGGCAATGGTATTTTAATATTAATATCCCCTCCCACCTTAATGTCACTACACCTGTCAAGCTTCCTGTCAGAACACATGTACACTAAAAAGAGACGCAGAGGTAAAGTTTAAAATAATGGGTTTTGATTTTTCTTCCATTTTTTTAGTCAACAGTTAATTGAAATGATGACCGTCACTGGCAGGTTTTATTAGCCACAGTCAGCTAGTTTAAGTTAATGTTATTGCTAAGTTTATTATTTTAATATGAGAAACCTGTAAAAGGATATTAAACATGCTCACAACTGAGACTACAGCTAACATGAGCCATGTTGGGGACAAGGAAAGAGCATTGTTTGTGTATTGACAGCCTCAGTGTTAAACAGTATTATAAATTAAAATGTAAGTAAAAGGATATTTTGATGAAACCCTGATACGTTATATGAAGATCAGAGGCTGCATTAGGCTTTCTGAAGGTCACAACATCATACTAATGGTAGCAACACAAAGCCTTATGAGTATGGTGACCCAGAGACTGTGACATTTTAGCCAGTAGCAACAGCAGGGGGCGCTACAACACTATTATTTACACCCACTGGAGATCACTGTGGGAAAATCACCATAAATTATTCTGCCCCCTAATAATGTGACCCATGATGCAGAGATCAACACTGTCATTGTCATATTTAATCAAGTGTTCTGTAATTTTACAAGAGGAAAAGATGTAAGAAACACAAATAGCCAATGGGGTTATCTAGAGCAAGTTTGGTTGTTTTCTAACATCGAATACAATCGTAAACATCTAACAAATAAAACAATGTTGCAGTAATGACTCTAATGGTTCTTTAACATAGGAAATAATGCTTGGTTAGGAGGGGATGCTAATATATGTAGGCTAAATAAAACCAGATCAGTGCGCTGTTTCTTATATTCCTTTACATTAAGCTTTTACTTTTTTGTTTTTGTTTTTGTAGGCACAAACCTCCACACCATTAAGATGCCAAGTATTGTTTCTACTGGGGCTCCATACGTTGTTGTGAAATCAGTAGCTTGACAGGCTCCATCAAGGATGCATCACATATCTGGTCACACAAATATGTTGATAGCTCATCTGTATTTCTTTTGCTTAATTCCTAATGACAATTAAACATCAGCCAATTGCACTTTATACCCAAATGATCTTTTTATGAATATACTGGAAGTTGCTGTTCGTGTGAAAAATGTTACACATTTTATTACTAATGGAAGTGAAGGTGTTTTGCTTTTCGTTCAGGGTGGTTGGGTTGTAAATATATGAAACGTGTGATTTGCAATGAAAAGAGGCAGTGCAGTGACTGATGTAAAATACAGTAAATAGTAGAATCTTACACAAAGACTTATGATATACAGACATTTGGTACTGATAATATATGAAATATACAAAAGTGTTTTATAACAGGAGAAATGACAGCTCTCCTACAGTATTCTACAGTTGCTTCAGTTGGATTCAGTGTTGGTTCTGCTGCCTTCAGAAGCTAAATGTTGTACAAAGTGCTCTTGTCTTGTCCAGTATTACTGCTTAGCGTCACTCGACCACTGAGAGACAAGAGGATTGGGGTGTTGTTTTTGTACATTAACAGCTAGGTTGCAATTTTCATTAATAAAATGAAAATATCTATCATTATGTCACATCGTGTTTGACCTGTTGCATTTTTTGTTATCGTCATAATGTGGTAACAAATAATCAGAGGAGAAAATATAATAAATGAAAAAAAAAAAACAAAAAACAATTACTTTATTTTCCTAAAAACCACATTTTCACATTCAACAATAAAATGGTTTGGTCTGGCCTTGTTACAGGTTTACACAGTGATAATAAAGTTGTGGTTAAAAGTTCAGAGATACACTTTTACATTATCAAATAGTTAAAATACACTGACATTGCATTTGTTATTACTGATCTAAAACAACCCATGTATTGTATTGATGGCACCATGTTACATACATACATACTTGGTAACACATTCTAATGATGACAGATATAAGTCATGTATAAACCATTATTTTATATAAATGTATATGTATGGATCAACAGTTTGAACCAGCTTGACTTTACATACGCTAGCTGCTATTATAACTAAAGGTTTCTGCATTTGCTTAAAGCCAAGATACAGTATATTGTCTACATCAGGTACGAGATTGAATGTGAATTAGAATGTAGAAATATAAACTTCTACACTGACCCACAATCTGAGCCTTGTTGCTTCCTACATATATAGCGAGAAAGTAGTAAATAAGAAAAGTTGCTAGTTTATGAAAGTTGTATAATATTATACATTACGTTTTCCCAACAGACCACATTAAATACCAAAAACAGTCTGATAGCTAGCTAGTTTATTTAGCTAGCTAGCTAGTTTTTATCAGATTTAGCTAGCTGATGGCAGTTTTAGCTTTGCTAACTTAAACATTTTGCTCATTTAAATAAAGTGTAACTGAATAAGATGCCTGGCTCTAGCATTATTATTTCATAATAATGCTAATAATGCTTATCATACTACAGTGAGCATGTTACACTTTAGATTAACGGTTTAGAATCTGAAATGTAAATGATGGAACTGATTTGTTAATGATGTTCTTAATTTACATGATGGATTATACATGACTTATAAGTCGTCTTTGGGGTGGAGTGTTACCTTTTGCTTGAGTGGAATTTTTTAGAACATTTACAATACAGTTTTCCATAGTCAATCTGTTTTTACATACAAATATTACATTATAAAATGGATATAAAAAGCTGGAGTGTGTTAATAAGGTTGTGATGTCACAGACTGCAGTCATAACACAAAATAGGAGTGAGTACATTTCAGTTAAAATTCAATTGGAAGGTGACACTGAAAGTTTGAGCATTTATGGCCTGAAATGATTGTGAAACTATAGTTTCAAGCTCCCTGATGTTTCAAACTTCATACAATGTTAAATCTCTTCAAGAGCTCGGACAACATGGAAACTAGAAATAGTCAGAACTGACCACGGTGCCGTCTTTCTAATCGATCATGAGCTTCTTGAGAGAGTTGAGATAGGCTGGGATGAGGGAGCTGACGGATTCGTTGTCATCGTTGAGGATCTTCTCGCCTCTGCCCTCGGAGCCCACGGAGCTGGGTGACCTGACCAGGCCGGGGTATGGAGTGCTGTAACCCTGGTAGAGCACAGACAAACCTCAGAGTCACTAGTTGGAAACAATTACCACTGGGATATTCTTAGTTCTGGTTTCCCTTTGCTATCCTATCTAAATCTGGAGGGATTCAATGTATCATTATAGGATGCAGCTGAAGGATTTAACCACTTAATGAAATATATTTTGTAATAACAATTGACTTTTTATGAGAAACAATCTGATGACAGGCCATATTATACCTAAGACTCGAAATACCACCATGTGGTTGTATATCTCTGCCAACCACTTCAGTTGCAGTCAATTAGCCTGTGAATTTTTAAAATTTGTTATGAGATCACAGTGACTTTGTGCATCTTTGAGCCCAGGTCAATTAGTACCAAATTTGAAGAAATTCCCTTAATGTTTTAATGAGACATTGTATTTACAAAATTAAATAGGTGCTTTCTAAGTTACCGTGACCTTTGACCACAAAATTCTAATATGTTCATCTTTTTGTCTAAGTGACCAATTCTGCCAAATTTGAAGATTCCCTTAATTTGTCTAATTTGTCCCATAAAGAGAATGTTGAAAAACTTAAATCTATTTGTTTAATTAACAATTGAAGAATTACTTGTTTCTTCTTCTTCCTCTTCTTCTTCAAAAAAACATACATTTCAAATCAGCATTGACCTAATTCTGAATCCCAGAATAACACATATAAATCTTGGAGTTGTGTACAGCTACTCACGGAGGAATATCCTTTGCCGAAACTGCCTCTGTTCTTAGTCCTGATCTTGGTGAGCGCTGACTCTGCGATGTCAGCCCGTTCCTCAGCATCATCCAGCTCATGGACAGTCTTCCTGTACTTGGCCAAGTTCATGTTTGCTTGTTCCTCCTGTAGAAACAACAACAGTTGACATGTGTGACTGATCACCAGGAGACACTGACTGTAACCTTTGGAGTTAGAGGATAAGTTGACGTACAGCTTCCTCCACTTGTCTTTTGTAGGCTCTCATCTTGTTCTGGAGCCGCTCCACCAGCTCCTGCATCCTCTGCTGGTTCTTCTGATCCTCCTCCGACTGGAACAGCAGCTCCTTCAGCCGACGCTCGTTCTTCCGCAGCGTCTTCACCGTCTCAGCATGTCGCTTTGCTCTGAGTCCAGCTCCAGCTCCAGTTCCTTCACCTGCAGAGACATAATCAGGGCTCAGTGACACGTGAAGATAATTTAAGTTTATTTTGACTTTATGTATAGTTTAGGTGATCAAAACAAATGGCAGTGAGAGAATTCACTTTCTACCAAACGTTGATATGATAAAGATAAAGAGGTGCTCGAGTGTGAACGTACCTCCAGAGACACAGAAGAAGTCTTAAAGTAGAACAAACTGTTTTCAGACTGAGATTCACTTTTTTTTTGCACTTTTCCAGATTTTGATGGATTTTGTGTACAAATGGAAACTTTGGCCTTGATGGTGGCGCCTCAGGGAAGGTCAGGAGGCTCATCTAAATCATTAAAACTCATCCTGAGAGGATTATGAATATTCGTACCAAATGTCACGGCGATCTGATGAAAAAACATCTTGCTCTGGAACCAGACTTGTTCACAAATTACCAGTCAAACTGTCGAGACAGACCATGTTTATGACTCTGTACCTTCCCCTCCAGCTTCTGGATGATCTTCTTTCCTCCTTTCAGAGCCATCTGCTCGGCCTCATCCAGCCGCCCGCTCATGTCCTTGATCTGAGCTTCTAAACCTTTCTTCACCCTCTCCAGGTGCAGAGTGTGCTCCTGCTCCAGACGCAGCTCCTCCCCCACTCGAGCAAGCTGACACAACAACACCATTTCAAAAATGTCATTTTGCATGAATGAAACTCTGCTGCTGTAATATCTCTGTTAGTGCTCAGTCTTAGTCATCTTGTGTGTTTTACCTCACAGTTGGCTTTCTTAGCTTTGTCCGTGCATCCTCTCAGTTCTCCCTGTAGCTCTTCGTGCTCCTGCTGCAGAGTCTGCAAATCCACCTCCAGCTTCCTCCTCCCACTTAAAGCTGACTGGAACTGAACACACAGGAGAAAACATTACAAAGTGAAAAAAAACTTTTACTGTTTCAAGGCACCAAACAAAGGTTGTATATCACCTGGTTGTTAAGGTCGCTGAACTTCTCATTGGCCTCCTGCAGCTCAGTCTCCAGGGCCTTACGGGCTCTCTCTGCGCTCTCCAGGGCCGCACGAGTCTCCTCCCCCTCGCTGACCAACAGACCACAGCGTCGTTCCACAGCTGCTTGCTCCTCCCTACGCTCCTCGTGACTCCGCACCTCCTCCTCCAGCTGAGCCTGCACCTCCTGGGACAGGGAACGGCACACATCCTGTTAGTGTCAAACTGATATAAACCATAGTTGTGGAAGAACTTCAGTGATGTGATCAGACCTTGATCTGCTGCTGCAGCTTCTTGTTGTTCTTGCTGAGCTCTGCATTGTTCTTGGTTAGCAGGTCAACCTGCAGCTCCAGCTCGTTGATGTCGGCCTCCAGTTTCTTCTTCACCCTCAGGCCTTCTGTTCTGCCTTTTACCTCCACATCCAGACTGGCCTGCAGGGATTCTAGTGCCCTCTGGTGACTTTTTCTAACAGGGAAGAACAGTGTGAATAGATTCATTGAGAAGGTATTAAAACATAAACTGTAAATGTGCTGCTATAGAGACAGTGAAGCAGGAAGGAAAGAACAGTTCATCAAAAGAAGTCTTACCTCCAAATATAATAGAATAAGACTTTGTAGAGGGAGTACAGGGAGACAGAAGGACAGAATGAAAATGATCATGTTAGAGTAGTTAAGAGTATTAGTGTTGTAGATGAGTAGCCTGTCACAAAGGTTGAGAGGAGGTACCTGGCAGCTTCAACCTCTTCCTCCTTCTCCTGCAGTCGACGCTCCAAGTCTCCTTTAGCCTGAGACAACTCCAATTGCAGCCTCAGGACCTTGGTCTCCTCAACCTGGAAATTAAGGGAATAAATAAAGACCTTTGGGAACAATCTTAACTCTAATCCTTGAGTCTTAGATCTCTGTAGCTCAGCAGTTTGAGATCAGTGATTCCCTTGACACATCCAGTCCACATGCCAAAGTTTCCTAGGGCAATCCACTGGATGTCAAATGACACCCAAAAGCAAGAAGAACAGTGGGTGTGTGGGTGTGTGTGAATGAGTAGTGTGGAGCACTTGAGGTTGTCGTGAAAACTTGAGAAGTGTTTATGAATTCAATCCATTCAGCATTTAACAATCTCAGGGGTCTGTGTTTGGACTTCTTTCTTTCTATCTCTACTGTGGTATCAACAATCTACACATTTGAATTGACAATGAATCCAGTCATGGCATTAATGTCTTATAACTTCCATTTTCCACAATGAATCTTCAAAAATTGCAGACCTCCAAAGCTGCCTCAGATTCCTCCAGCGAGGCCTGTAACTCTTCTCTCTCCATCTCAATCTTCTTCTTTGCCTTCTGCAACTCATGGACACTCTTTCCTCCATCTGACAGCTGGTCTGTGAGGTCAGTTATCTCCTCTGTCAAAAAAAAAAAAAAAAAAAAAAAAAACGTTATTACTGAAAGTCCTTTAAAGGAATAGTTTGATATTGCTAATATGTATTGATATATTTTTTATGTCTGACTGAGTATTATGAATGAAGCTGGTGCCAGATGGCTAATAGCCTAGCTTAGCATGAAGACTGGAGGCAGGGAAAAACAATTAACTTTGGTCTGTCCAGAGTCTAAAAATACACCATCACCTCTAAATTAGCAGGTGTAGTTACAAGGTAACTTGTAACTAAGCTAAACTTGTAGCCTCTTGGCTGCAGTGTTAATCTTACTGTCTGACTCTTGGCACTAAGTGTTTTCCCCAAAAATTCCAAACTTTTCCTTAAAACTGGCTAGAGAGTCTTCATCATACCCTGGTAGGCCTTGTTCTCCCTGCGTACCGCCTCCAGCTGCTCCAGAGACTCTTCATGTGCCGTCTTGAGTTTGAAAAGCTCGCTGGCATGTTGCCTGCTCTCCTTCTGGCAGCTCTCCACCTCGGCCACCAGCTCCTCGCACTTCTGCTTCCAGTCTCCGAGCTGCTTCTCCAGGACCCGCTGCTTCTTATCCAGAGTCTGACCGCAGCTGCTGGCCTGGGGACACGGAACATATTGTGTTCAAGGATAACAACAAAGAAGTTCATGGCCCTGTAATGCTCACTACACTGTTGTCTCCTTGCATCACCTTCTCCAGGTCCATGCAGAGCTCCTCCACCTCCCCCTGGAGCCTCTGTTTGGTTTTCTCCAGCGAGGAACATTTGGCCTGGGTGGCTTCCACAGCTTCCTCAGCCTCCTGGAGCCTGGTTGCCAACTTCTTCCTGCGACACGCAAATTATTTAATGCAATGAGATACGCTGAAAGCGTCAAACATGACTGATGACTGCCAGCATCAACATCACCGTACTTGGTTTCTT
The DNA here is from genome assembly GCA_016801845.1 of Polydactylus sextarius. Lineage (NCBI taxonomy): Eukaryota > Metazoa > Chordata > Actinopteri > Polynemidae > Polydactylus > Polydactylus sextarius. Next base: position 4,734,917 of record CM028920.1, on the reverse strand, counting down.
CCAGCTCGTCAGAGTACTGGATGGAGTCAGACTCGTGTTTGGTCTTCCAGTGCGTCACCTCGCTGTTGAGCTTGGAGACGAGGCGCTGCAGCTCCTGCTTGCTCTCCTGCTCCTCTTCAAGCTGCTCCTTCAGGACCTCGCACTCCTGCCGCACCGAGCTCAGATTGCTGCTGACTGCCTGCTTACACTGGCAACAACAGCAGACATGCATGAATATATGACTCTGAGTGGAAAAACACACATTGTAGATGCTTTTTCCATTTATTTTAACTCAGAATTATGCATCTTTGATATTTCCACGCTGACCTTGACCTCCTCGTCCAGTTGTTTCTTCAGTTCCTCCACCTGGCTCTGGAGCAGAGTCTTAGAGCGCATCAGCTGAGATGCTCTACTCTCGGCTTCCTCCGTCTGTCGACTCATGTCTGCGTTATCAGCTGTGGGACACGGAATTCATCAAATCAGCATTTTACCTGATATCTCAGACCCAACTTCTTCAACACAATCATTTTTAATCTGTGTTTAGTTACAACAGCATTACATCACGGTCTGGACTAAACAGCACAAGATAAACAATATGAAAGTTTATACTTTTGCTTTGCTGTGCAAGTTTGATGGGTGTATCAAAGTATATGAGTATGTTAGAAGAGCACAGGGAAAACAACAGTGACATAAATCTCTCATGTCCAATACCAGAACTATTGTGATTTTGGCAGAAAATAATGTGTTCGTGTAAGATCCCATTATTCAAAAGCACGAAGCAGAGAAAAGACAGCCTTTTAAGATTTAATAGATTACATTGCAGCAACAGTCTTTTTTCTTCTGTCTCCTTTTCTGTCTCAGTACTTGTGTCCTGATCTATGAAATACTGTACAAGGCCAAGACCTACGACTTCCCACAAGAGAATTCCCAGATGTCTTGATTTAAAAAGAAATACAACAAAATGTGAACAAATCTTAAGACTGAGGACAATTGCCAGAACAGTGGTTAGAATTCAGGTCCGATGGGTCTAACATCAGCCTACCTGTGAGCCTGTTCTTGGCCACACTGAACTCAGTGAGCGTCCTCTGCAGATCATCTCCCCTCCTGTTGGCCTCTGACAACTGCTCCTCCAGCTTCTTCATCTGGATGTCTGAAGACATCTGCAGCACGACAAACATATATTGTCTGTATAATGTCATGTCATGTACAGATGATATCATGTTACTGACTTGAAAAATTATATGGTAGGATTACCTTTGCTTTCTGCAGGCTGTCCAACGATGCAGACAGCTCGTCCACCTCCACCCTCAGGTTCTGCTTCTCCTTCTCCAGTTTAGCTCGGGTGCGCTGCAGAGTCTCACATTGCTCGCTCAGCTCGGCCATGGCATCGCCGTGCCGCTTCCTCAGAGACACAGCCAGAGCTTCGGACTGGACGGATGCTTCCTCCAGGTCTCTCCTCAGACGCTGCAGCTCGGCCTCTCGCTTCTTGTTCACCTCCATCTTTTGATCACAAAAAGAAGTTTGATGCTATTGGAAACTGGATAATTGTTCTGGGACAAATGCAGATCAGAAAGAAAGGAGGTTGAAAATGGAGGATCCCATTAAGAGAAAAAAAGAAGGTTAATTTTTTTTTCTTTAAAAGAAAGTAACTTTTTGCATGGCCATAATATTCATCGTACATCACAGAGGGAGGGTCCAGCTACTGAAAGTAGATCAGATCTGGACCCCGGTCCTACTGCTCCTGTGGGTCTTAGTTTTCACAGACTTGAGGTGATGGTGATGACATTGTAAAGGTGGTGTGGAGTATTTTAATATTAATCATGTCATGTAACCAAACCTGTTTGTGAGGAATGTGGTGACAAGGTCACTGTGGGGAGGTGAGTGGTTGAGTGGTTTTGTTGGGTAAGCCATAGAAGACTCTATTGTAGTGGTTGTCACTTGATCAACATAAGGTGGGAAAGAGGATGAGGGTCAAAGATGATATGGGAGTATGGTGTAACATTGGAGCTAGGGTTAGGGTTAGTTAGGGTTAGCTGATGGTGAGTGAGAAGGTCTGCGTGGAGCCAGTGAAGAATTTTTGATTTATGAACCATGACGTATGTCTAAATTGGATATTTCAAAGACTTAAATTATTCCCATTCCCTTAACTGAATCTTGCACTTACTGATAATTATCATTGAGCTAAAGTAGGAGCATGGCTACAACTTGGGCACACTCTCACTAGGCAATCATATCATGCCCAAGTACGTTTTCCCCTAAAGTCCAGATTCTATGGCTAGTGTGGGTGCAAGTGATCCGTGCTTGAGTATGGTACACTTCCCTGGCCCGGTATGGTTGGAAGAGGTGTGTGTGTGTGAGCACAGTACACTTGGTCACACATGCGCACAAGTGCAGTTAACTATGTGATGCGTGAAACATAACCATGACTGCAAATAGCTGCCTCACGGAGTCAATGAATCTAGACATTGGTGAGGGCTGAGTTCACAAAGAACAAGAAAGTCGTTGCAGCTGGTTTGCTCTCCATCATGTTGCTGTAACCGCATATTAAAAACAGTCACTTTATGTGATGTCACACCATGCGTATGTCGTATATGATGTGATGACGTATGTGTCGGAAGCAACCAGGCTTCAGCGCACTTGCCTTTAGGGTAATGTAAGTGTGGGCCAGTGGGGTACAGGGGGGGGGGGCGTCCATGCTTCAGCATGGTACGGAACAACTGGCCCTAGTGTGAGTGCACCCTTAGTGTTAGTTTACCTGTGAAGCTGTGACACCTCCTGCTTCTTCCAGTCGGTCTGTGAGATCATCCAGCTCTCTGGTTAAATCTGCTCTCTGCTTCTCCACCTGACAAACACAACAGATTCATATTCAAAGCTCAAGTAGATGTATATATTAAAAGTCAGGTTGAAGACTTCATCTGTTCAGGGCATGAAGCTTTCCCACCTGCTAGGCCAGGATATCTAACCAGCAGGGGATCAGCATGACTGACAGCCCACAATAGGAAGTGATCTTTTCTGAGGTCAGAGGTCAGGAGAGTAACTATTATCCAATCAGAGAAGTGCAGGGTTTAGCTGCTCCCACACAGTCCAAATATTGTGTGAGCTCTTGTTTCCTGAGGATGTTATCCAATGCTCTCTTCTTTCTCACTTGCTGTTAACTTGTCTGCTAATCTGTTTGTTGTTTGGGGCTCAGGTATTGTGCAGCCGATTTATCACTGAAAACAGCTGCTGCTGCTGGAAATGATATTGATGAAAAATGTGAGCCAGAACTGAACATTAAAACCGCGAGCCGTAACATTACAGTAATGAGCTGAAAGATACTAAGAAGCTCAGTAGGATAAAGTGGAGCTGCAGATGTTTGTGATTATTCTCTGTGGGATTCTCACTGTGACTGTTTCACTATTAATGTAAAAATATTGTTTCAGTGCTTCAGTGCAACTTTAATGGAAAATTAAGTGATGGTTACAACATGTGAATATGTGCTGAACCTCTGAACCTTGCAATTACTCCTATTTTTAATGCAATAAGAATAACAGTGAATTGTTATTGTAATTGTTAAGTTGCCACTGCATGAATCAGAAAATCTTTCTCTATAATTTAATGTATAACCTGTTTATGAGAAGTGAAGGATGTGGCAGCCATAAGAGCCGAAATAAAAAAAAATAAAGGTGAAAAACAGAGAAGTAGAACTGCAATTAATGCTATATTCAACACTATCACTATATGGGGATGTTAGGGGACATTATAGGTCATGTGACACATTATAACCTGTTCCCATACACACATATTATAAACTCCTAAAACCGTGTGAAAGTAAAATCGTGAAAATTTAAGACATCTAAAAGATCTAAAGAATTACTGAACATCTGAAAGACTTGTGACCTGAAGCTTATACAAAGTCTCTTCTCTGAATGTCTGCTGAAGTAGTTACACTTCAATGAGAATAGCTGTTTTGGAAGATTTGAACCACTCCTTCATTTAGAAGCTGAATATTTCAGAAATATACCAAAAAACCGAATTTATTCCATTTTGTCTTTATTTAGCTGAACATTTTGAGCTTTGAATGGAGTAGTAGTTATAAATCAAAGAACACTGGAACAGTGAATCTGAGCAAAAACATATAGCACAACTGATTTTGCAGTGAGCCAAACAATAAAGAGAGTTACTCTTCCCACATGCGAGCATGGTGCAGCACACATGGAGAGCAATTATAATGCAGGGCTATTACACACACAAACAGCCGGTGCTCTGTAGTTAAAAGCACTTGTTGTTTTTACTCGGATCTGTTACAGCTGCTTCAGAGACGGCCATCAGTGTTGAGACCGCTCTGTAAAAGGAAAAGTTCTCAAGCCTCCTTCATAGCAGCAATGAGCCACAGCCGTCGACACACCTCAACGAGGGAAAACAGATGATCCTCACTGGAGGCCTCCTCTTTCACCCACCCACCCCCACCATAGTCTCCAAAAAACCCCTGTATCTACCTCACCCCAGCCCCACCCTGTGTGTCTACATCCTGGCCTCTTGTGTGGAGGGTTAATGTCGAGCGCTTCCTTCACTCATCGCTCTCCTCCACTGTGCTGCCTGAGTCAACAGCTCCTCTGGATCAGCACCACCACATCCAACCACTTGCTCACCGTCTCCTTCTCCTGTTGGACGAGGGACATTCATTGTTCTTTGCACAAAAACGTGAAAGATGAGGCGTGAATCTCTCTTCAGTCTGAGCATGCATACCGCTCTGTTTGCATATGCGCTCAGCAGTATCAGTCCATCCATCACCTCCAGCCTGCAGTGTCATGGAGGTTCCTGTCTGATCACAGCTAAACACCAAGAGATTCTAATCTACGTTGACACCACGTTTTCCTAACAATTAAGATGATGCTGTACTATTCTACCCGGAAATGATCGTAAAGGTGATTTTATGCACAGAACTTTTCCTCGACTTCTTAACACCAGCTACAGGTGGTAATCCATGTTTGTCTTCACCGCCATTCACATCTTTTAGACTCTAAACCTTCCTCTGATTGCAGAGTTTATATTTTATCTGGTGCATCAGAAACTTTTCTTAGACACTTCCTAACTTATTTCATATCTTGTCTCTTCCTCAGCTCTGACAAATAAATCGTTACTGGTTTATCTATGATGTATTATGACTGGTGCGCTGCAGGCAGTGATTTATATCTGCAGGTACTGTGAAATACAAAAAAGTTTATCTTGAGCTGATTGGCTAAATCAGTTTTGATTGTTTGACAAAAAGTTGTGTCATTGTTTCTTCATTGTTTTGCAGTCAAAACTTTACTGTTTCGGTTCAGTCTTCCAGTCTTTCAGTCACTCATCGACTCAACAACAACTTCCTGCCGCTGGAAACAATGACAAAGCATTGATGAAATCACTGCACTCTTGGCAGCCTGGCAGCACGCAGCAAATAGACACAGTTAGGACTTGCTGGTATACATAGTGGAACATGTAACAGCTGAGGAGCTGTTGGAGCCCAAAGCTGAGTCAGGAGGATAATGAATATTGGGGTTAAGATTCTAAATGGATGCTGATGTTGCTCAATTTCTGTTGGAAATGTAAACAGGGAACTTTCAACTGTAATATGTCATACATGTCTTTTAATAACCTGTTGTTCTGCCCACTCCTAAAGTCAACGTTTGTATTCATCTGGTGTGAAGTTTGTGGTCATCTCATGACAACTCATTTGCTTTTTAATCGGTTCCTCGGTCCTGAGGTAAATAGCTGTGCCTCTGTAAACTGGTAGCAACTGTCTGCTGAGACTGAAAAAGATCCCAAATTTGTATAGTTTCAGATGGTTAACCCCAAAACAACAAGCTGAGAAGCTGTTTGACACATCGATCATGCTGATACATTCACAAGTGTTGTTTTAAAGTTCTTTTTCATCAGTATGGGTCTTTCAGTATCAGATAATTTAATTCTGTTTCAGACACAAGTATGAAAGTCCAGTCCAACTCAAACATATGGATAATGATACTGATACTGTTTGAATTATGCCCCGACTGATTCATGATTTCCAAGATATTCAGCTTTTTATGAACACTTCTTCTCATTAAAATGAGTGAAGGAGCTGTTGAAATCTTCTCCTTAACAGCAGCTATTATCAGAATTTCTGTGTTGTACAGTTTTTGAATGACCAAACTTTGAAAGTATTCTACATTTCTTTCCAAATCTACTGAATTTATAAAGTATGTCACATGACCCTTAATATTCTCCTTGTTTTTCACTGCTCTTTGGATTTTAGCTCTTATAGCTCCCAAATGTTTCACTTTCACCTCTTTTCACAATTTATAAATGGAAATATAGAGAAATTTGTGCTATTTTACCAAAGACAATCAAAGAAACACCTTCAACTGCCCCATAGACTCCAATGTTAACTAACTAACTCTGGTGCAAATACATTTTTAAAAATGACACATAACATTTATGTTATTTTTCACTTTATCTACACAAAGGACCTGAAGATATAATTTTTCTATTAATGTGTCATGTTGGGTGGGTACCTCAGTGGTGCTCTCTCTATTTATTCCACTGTTATTTCTTCTCATTAAGGCTCATTCCTTTAATTATTTACTATTATTTTATTAATGCTTCCCACAGGTTTTCTGCTGTGCTGCACTGATTTTTTATTCCCTAATATTATCCTCAGCATCAGGCCCAAACATCCCATCCTGCCTTTGAACCCGTCTGCTTTTTTATTTGCATGTTTGTCCCCAAGTGAGTGAGACATCCTCTACTGTACAAACACACGTCTGTAAGAGCGGCTGGCATTCCAGCTGGAAAAAAGAAGATCCCATGGAAAATATAGCTGTCTGTCAGCCTGTATCTCCAGATGATATCTCTTCTGTGTGACCCAAGGAGCAGAGCCCAACAATAGCGAGCCTGTCTGCGGCAGAGGTATGTTGGATTTCAGCTCCTCTGAGGACGCAGACCGCAGAACAGATAAAGACTTGCGTGTCTCTGCCTGTCTCTTTCAACCCCTCCGTGGCTTTGGAGACTTGTGGTGGGGGTAGCTGGAGGGGGGGGGGACCAGCTAGCACCATTAAGAATACCACCCATAGTGGGGAGAAGTACAAAGCACACCCTCAGGCGCCCCCTGTCACTCTATTCAACGGTCCAAATGAAATATTTTGTGTTTACTACCTTTACGTACTGTAACATGTGGGAGCTGCAGTCTGGCCTTAAGAGGGAAGACTTGGTTGTGCGGCTTAAGTACACACACAACTTAAGAGTGTCTCGATTGAAACAACAAGCACTTGAAGCGCCCACCACAGCAGATTAGCTTCATATGAAGCAGGCGCGCTGTTTTGAAAGCCTTTCACATTACAAAGAAGATGTCTTTGGAAACGTTGCTGCAGTGAAAAGAAAGTAGAAAAAAAAAAACCTTCTGTTCTTCCGATTCGCTTCCAGGAGCAAGACGAGGGGGGGATTACAAGAAACAGAAGGTGCACTGATGTCTGCGAGAGCACAAGGAAACAAGAAAGATTGGAGAGAAATAAGAAATAAGAAAGAGGGAGAAAGGATGTTGGGGTCCCTCTACGCCTCTGGGGTTGCCCTGTATGTTAATCCGAAACACAAGGTTTCTCCCCTCCAAGATTATTATCACAGGTGCAAATACTTTGGGGTGACCAGAGGCGCAGCACCAACACACGTACCCCACCAGCTGCCAACACATCCGCAACCTCTTTTCTTTCCTCTCATTTTTTCTCTCTTTCACTGTTCCCTTCAATCCACACATTGCTCCCAACACCACAGGCCTGAATGTTGCAGCCGAGCCAAGCTGATCCCAGAGCAGCTTGGTATCCTCTTATCTGCCCTGCAGCGTGACAGGCAGATTTAAGGGCTCATCTGCTCTTTGTTTCATTCTGTTAGAAGAGGAGATGTTGCACAGAGCCGTGTAGTTGTGTGGATATGTACTTATATGTATATACGTACCTTTGCTCTCATGGCCCGCTCTGCCTCCAGCTCCTCCTCCAGCTCCTCAATACGAGCCTGAGGAGACAGGAAAAACTGATGTTTGAATGGACCTCAACAGTGTATGTTCACCGACATATATAAATTATGTCTGGGAAATGTGTCGAGCTGTTTTGCTCTGGTTTGACAATGAATATATCATCCTGACAGAACAAATGGGGCGTCACCTACTTAGATTGTTTGCTATTTCGAGGCAACCCTTCTGTGTGGTGAGGCCGTCTCGTATGCTCTGTTTTCTCTGGGGACTTGGCATGCCTCTGGCTTTTTCTTCAGGTAGCAATTTAGAGCAAGAATGTCTGTAGCCACCGTCATTATCTGTATTCTGACCCAGGGCTGGGTCTGCTATGTCCGGTCAGCGAGGCCAAGAAGCATCGCTGCCATTTTCATCACACTCCAGGAATTTATGTTATGTTTTGCTTTGTCTTGTGTGTGTAAATATGCTCACACTTATACACATTTATAACATAGTGGTGACTTTTTGGTGTGGTCACACATTTACAAACTGTCATAAAAACTTGTGTGAAAGATTTAAATGTATAAACCTTACAAACACAAATATATGAATATATATGCAAATATATACATATATGCAAAAAATCGCATGTGTAAAACTACAATCATTTAGGCTACAGTTATAATGTGGTATTAACAGTGTTATTAATAAATGTTGTGTTATAAATGTATTTTTTTCTGCTAAAAACTATATTGAAGTGTTAATCAAGCATTATTAACGATTATTACACCAATATAATCTTATAAACACTGACTAGGGGGTTATAACAAAGGGTTTCCAAGATTTTTGTGAATTCAATCCAAGTTGAGAAACAAAAAAGTATTTTCTAATGTGCAGATCTAATAAAAAATGATTCAAAAATGTGTCCACTAGTTATGTAATAACATAAAATTTAAAATTTACAGTTAGAGAGTAACTATGAACACTTATCTAAATATTCCATTAAAATGTAAATTCATAGTGACAGTATCACCCATCTGCATCTATAAATCAGGAAGAAAGAGTGTAACTTCATCTCCTCTACATTTATTTAACAGTTGACGTCATGGGGAGACCAGGTTGTCCAGAAAATAGTGACAAGTTATTTTACAGATGAAGATTTTACACATATTTTATCAACACAGTGTGTTGATAAAATATGATGCATATTTGCAGAGTCACCGTGAGTTCAGCAGATTAAATGATCTCCACTGACAACTATAACAGTAAAATACAACTTACATATTGATGTATTAGCAAATGGTGATGTAATAACAAATTAATTTGATGGTAACATTCACCATGACTTGGGTCTTTTACTTGCTGTGCTGCAGCTTAAATTCAAGTAAAAGATCTGATTTCTCCCTCCACCACAACCATCTGTATGCACTTTACGTGTAACTAAATGCTCCTAATATTATTTTATATGATTTGACTCCAACGTCTACAACAATCACAACGATCAGACATAAATAAATCACCAGCAGCACATTTCTGTTTCCCACTGATCTTTTGCCAAAGCTGCGTTTTTGCACCACTAATAAAAATTTATTGCCAGTTTCCCTCAACATGGCTGCGTCCATTCCAAGTTGTGTCATGTTTTTGCGCTATCTCCAGTTTCTATCTACGTCTCGGTGTCAGGAAGTGTGTCTGACATGGCATGTAGCCCAGGGGCCATTCACAGCAGCAACACCTTCACTCACTGATGTGGTGAAAGCCACTCAGCAGCTACACGGCACCTAAATCTCCTCAGACATTAAGCTATCTGACATTAAGGGCCAAATTTAACACACAGACAAGGGGTTAAGTTGCACTTGTGCCATATATGATTCATTATGATGCAAGTCAACCTGTGTACATTAGAAATTATCCCAACTATGGACACAAAAATGTAACAGATTGAGACAAAAAAAAGCCACAAAGCCTTCATGCAACCCTGCTTTTTATCATCCTTTTGAAAAAGTGAAACTAAAACACAAAAGACAGAAAAAGTGAAATCAAAAACTCACATGCCAGCGCAGGACATCTGCAGAGAGAACAGCCATGGTGAGGCAGCAGCAGCTCAACTGACTGACTGGCTGTCCCACACACACACACACACACTCAACACACACACACACACACATACACACACACACACATACACTGCTGATCCCCTCCGGCATTTTACAGTCCACACCCCCTTATGCATGCACAGCCTCCTTCTGTCTCAGCGCTCCCCACTCGCGTATCTGGTTCTTGTTAAATTCCTACTTTCCGCAGCCTCAAAATAAATATTGTGGCTCTAATACAATTGTAGAAAACATAGTGTACTAACAGTGTTAAGATGCCAGAGCCAGACATTTAGACTATTTATGCATGGCAGAGAGAGTTTGTGCACTTTTCTCTAAATACAATTTATTCTAAATTCACTCACATTAACTTTTCTACTTAGAAGCACTCTTGGAGCAATGTGGGGAAATAACAAAATAAGCCCATTTCTGCTCAGAATGGTTGGAGGGTTTGATCTCTATAATTGTATGTGTTTAAAGTTCTCGTGTTTTTTTTTTCCGCTGAACTCTGAAACTTTAATAATTGTTTATAAATTGCAATCAGATGTGGCCTCATAAGTGATGTCTCCTTGTTTTAGTCTGAGGGGATGTTCAGCAGCGTGGGCAGTTTTATCCCGTAAGGATCCCTCCCATCTTCGGTCAGTCAGTCAGTCAGTCAGAGGGGAAAATTAAAGCCAAACGACTGGAAGCCCTGCCTCTCTATCTATACCCCCCACCACAACCACCACCTCCTTCTGAAAAGTCCACCATACTGTCCACACATGCTTGCATGATTCAGGTCCCTGCAGCAGCACAGGAATCTGCAGGCTTTGTTCTGTTGAATGCATTCAGATGGCAGTGTACAGCTGCCAAGAGGAGAAGTCATGGTGGGTTGATTGACCCGGGTGATGAAAAGACCTGTTGACCTGGTCTGAGTCGCCTTCTGTAGGCGATGACGCAGGACAAATCAGTGGGATTAGACGGGACGTCCCGTCTGTTCAGCGCAGGTGCACAATACACAGAACAGATAGGGACATTTTATCTTTTATCCTTTCATTGTGTTTTTTTCCATAAACAAAGGTGTGTCAGACCAGAGAACAAGAAGTTGTTGTAACTACACTGACTTACAGTGTTAGCAAAATGCAGGTAATCTACAGAGCAGTTCTATGCCTGAACACCTCCTGTGTGGACTATCAGGACTGATGATATTGAGACTATGCGGCTTTGTGGCCGAGCCAGCAGCTGTCTCTGTGCAACTTTAACTCAGAGCATTTGTAAACTGACTCACAGATCAGTCCCAGAGCTCGATCACAAATGAGCACAAAACTGAGGTGTCAGTGTTCTACATGTGTTGTTGAGTCAGACATTGTATGACTGTGGATATCATCGTTGACGTACAATACAGCGATTCTCAGTAATTTCAGTTCGAGGGTCTTGGGAGATTTGATAACAGGTTTCTATTGCAGCTGCTAATGTGCTATTGTCACTATGGACTCAGGATCCGCCCTGTGGATATGCTGAACCTGATTCAACTGCAACAACTAGTTCAACTTTGGCTGCAATGACCAGCCTGTCAACCTCATGGATGACTCATCAAGGTTCGCTGGTTGAACTGTCCACACACACATCAAACCTAGCTGGATAACTTCAGCGTTAACTTAGCAACAAAATCTAGAAAGTCACTAATCCCCTCCACATAAGTTCTCCTAAACACACAAAACAATTTAACAGATGAAATGTTGTGATTCAGACTGGTGATTGTCATCTGTTATCTGACTATTTTGCCTGACAAGAATGGTTGCACAACTGGATGTTGTTAATTTTACAAGCTTCAGGATGAGTCCCTCACAAAGTCTGAGCTGTTCTTTGTGCTAAATCTTTAGAAAAAGTGTTTCAGATAGAATGTTGTGAAACAAACCATATTGTTTTCTGTTTGTGTCAGCCTGAAGGCATGTTGGACATTGTCAGATGGTCAGAAAGATAAAGTTGAGTTAAAGCAAATGCTAATACTCTGTGTCTGCTGCATGTTTAAAACTGTGGAGTGCAGGACTTTACATAGAAATGAATGTCTGTTACATTAAAGCTCTTGACAAACCAGTTCATGCCACAACGATCCGACCTGTCAACGCCAGGTAAACCTCTCTGTAATTGGCAGTGTTAAATCTGGTGTGTGGTGGTGACATTCCTGAGCTGCATCAACCTGCAGGCTCATCCGGGCAGAGAGACAATAGCAAAGAATATCAAAGATATAATAATTATATGTAGCTAAACTAAGGAATTATTGTTCAGAACCATTGACAATGTTTGTGAATGTGTGAATTTTTTCTTTTGCTGCCAGAAGAGGGAGACAAAAGCTTTATACTGCAGGTTTAAATAGGCAATTTATTAAAAATGTTTTCTATTGAGAAAAATAAAATATTGTGTTGAAGAAAAAAAAAGTTTTGCAGTTCCTTCTCCTTATCTTAAATTTTATTTAGGTAATTTTGTCTGAGACTGATCTCTGACCATCTGGCTAATAAGAATGAAATTTCCAACATGGTTAGAAAACACTGAGTTAAATGAGAAAAGCATCACCTGAAGGTCTGACTCTTATCACCGCTGAGGCACAATCAGATAAAACAGCTTGCAGTAAAACATCTGGTAGAAAATAAACACACCACAGGGCACGACTCAGCTTTATCTCCTCAGGTTGTGATGACCCTTAACAAGCCCTGTTACTGAGCGTTAACTGCTTCACAACCATGTAATAAAACAGCTAAAGAGTACAGGGGGGCTGTTGTAAGTATCAAGGTCTGTAGGACTACAGGACAACAGGACTACAGGACTGCGACCCCCCTTGGCCCTCTTCAAGCTGACTGCATTGAGTTACAGCGCACTAAAGAGGGAGGGGCGGCATCATCATTAAAGACAGACAAAGCCTTTCTCTCTGATTCTACTAGAGTTTATAAACATATTCATGTGACCTTTACATCAAAACTAGGCTGAGTGGGCGATAGAAGTGATGGCCAGCCACCTGCAACACACACACACACACACACACACACACACACACACACACACACACACACACACACAAGCATGCAGAGAGATAATAACCTCATTGTGAGATAAGGAGAATGCCAAAGCTACAGTAAATGTGAAAACATGTCCAACCTCAAAGACACACACAGATCTCCTTTCACTACACAAAGACGCTCTTTATTCTCGCACTGACAAACCTCTGGAGGAAACATCAGGCTCCCAGAGGCATCAGCAGAGCCACCCCTACTTTTAAATTACCATCTCCTAATGTCTCTCTTTCTCTCCTTGGCTTTCTCTCAGCGTCCTCTCTTCCCATTCATTGAATCGAACGGCCGACAGAGACAAAACACATTATCTTCCACATGCACCAGTGACACAGATGAAAGCTCTCAGACGTGCGTGATTCTATCTGGATGGCACAGTGAGATTCGCAGGAAAAGCCTCAGTATAAACTTCAATGTCTTTGAAACAGACTAAATACCAGAGTAAATACAGCTCTAAAACCAATATCATCCAAACAAATAAAGCTGTTCTAATCATGATTACACAATGATTATGTGCTACAAGGCATTTCAAGAGTTGTAATCCTAAAAATGGCCTTTTAAATGTCAGCATCTTTAGTGGTATAGTTGGCGGTTGTCGCTGTGGTGGTTTTCCACTGCACACACCAAAACACTGTTAATAATCTGTGTGGCCACTACTGCAATGACTGTTTTTTGCTGTTCTGTTTGAGGCTCAGTTCAATGGCACTGTTTTGTTCCACTGTTAAAGCCGCTGTGGCTTTATTCAGTATAGCTAACACTGATGGCCTTGTCAATTTGAAACTGAAAGTAGTTATAAACCAAAAACATATTAGGAAAATTGTCTAAGTAATGGATTCGATGATGTGTTTATCTACTGTGACATAGCTGCTAATCTCAGCATGATATCAGTTGAACTGGGAGCATAGACACACAGTGTGAGCAGGTATGTGTGTGTTTAGGTCCGTCAGAAGCTTATCTCTAATATCATCCGCTCTAGACAATTCAATACAATTTCTGTACTTTATACAGGTAGAACAAAAAAGGTGAGGGTTTGGAGAAAATTTAGAGTAGGAGTTGGACTTCCAAGCCCTGAAAATATCACCTCTGTCTATCAGGTGATTTCAGCTGTTTGTTGCAGTTAATGGTAGCAAATGTGGTGAAATACTTAAGAATGCAAAGTTAATATTTGTTTTATGTTTTGTTTGAACACACCATTAGGATCCATATGGTTCTAGAATTACCATAAAACAAACAAAAAAAAAAGTCTAAATTAAGTTTATTGTTCAAAGAAGAATAATTCTTGTAAGGGGAACATCTCTAAACCTCTTCCCATGAAGACATAGAGTTAGTATTAAAGGGAGGTATTGTTGACAATGTCAAAAATGGCCGTCAATATTGCCAAGGTGATTTTTATCACTAATATTCAGGTTGTTACACCAAATGACGCAGGAGGAAATATTGACTGTATGCCAGCTAGCTCTTCTTCACACGACTTGTCAAACACACTGATGCCATTTATAACAGCTACATTGTATTCAGGTGTTTCACTGACAGGGCCCTCAGTGTTAAATCGCTGGCATGATTTTCTGGATTTACTGGAACATCAACATGGAACAGATCCATCTCTAATGGACTTGGCTGCACCTGTATTTTTCCTGCCACGACAAGTCAAGATTTAACAGCCAGAACAGGTTAACTGTATGAGGATGCTGATGAGATGCAACACTATCCTTTGGTAGGAATTACATTGTCCAATGTTGAGCAACAAGACATAAATCTAATGTAGTGATCCAGGGTTCAACCGTGAGAATGAACTGTGCTTGGATCTAATGAACTATAAAGAAATCTCTGACAAGCTGATGTCAGGTCGTCACGTTAGAAAACTTGTCTTCAGAGCCCGAGCCCTTGTTTCATGCATTTATGATGATATTTATATTTATCTTAAACTGGCCACTTTAAATATGGATAATGTTGACAGGAAATACTAAACTATTATCAATCAATGGTGACAAAACACACAAACATAAAGTATCACTAAGCCTTGTGGAACTGTCTTTGGTTTTGCAAGTTATCACCAATCTGTCTAAATGTGGTCAAACACTTCGCTCTAAACGTAAATACAATGTGTCAATAATGTGAGGGGATCAAAGCCACATCAGCACATTGTCTAGGATCACGAGTGATTAAACCAATTTTGCTTAACAGGAAGTGCTGCTGGCTACAGATGAAAACTTAAGCAATTGACAAAGTATTTACAAGTCATTGTCTGCAGGCCATTAATATTTCACATCAGTCTATCCAATAATGCATTTGTTATGTTGAGATTCTTTTTTCTTCTGACCAAATGTTTTCATCCTACTGATGATACTAAAAGAAAATTCAGACTCATAGTCACCAGGATCAATCTTCTGGGGATCATGGCTGTCCCCTACATTTCATGGCAGTCGATTTGATGGTTGGTCAGATTAATGGAGACAGTATTTCCCTAAATCAAAGTGAGGTTTCATTCACTAACAAATAAAACATTATTTTTGTCTATTTTGTCAAAAAAATGCAGCTGTGTTATGTCTCAATCACTGACCCACTAAATCTGTCCGAAGTTTTTTGTGACAGTTATATAATATCCATAAAATAAATGAGATCATCACATTTTTATAACATCATATCATTTGCAGACACATGATAACACCAATAGTAATGTGACTATCACTAAAATAAATCAGAATAATAATCAAACATTAAGTAGTTTAGAGCTCTTGCAATTAAAAGTTCCATGTTAGGAATCAGCAACAGAAAAAATATGATGGAGATGCTCAGTCTTATAAAGAAAAGGAACTGTGGCTGACTAACTGTATCTACAGTAAGAACATCAGAAGGAAGCAGCAGATGATTATCAGTTTCAATGTAGACGGTGTGTTTTAACCAGCTCCTGACAGGCGTGGAGCTGTGAAGTGACTGCTCCAATCACACAGTGGAGCCCAGCAGCTCTGTTGAAAGGCAGGAATGTATTGCTCCACTCGTCTGTATGCTACAGCTGAGCTCCCTGCACGTCCTCTAGGAAACTGACTTCCAGCTAACTGCCAAACCACACCACCGCTTCTCGTTCCAACCAAATATTATCCAATTATTATCATCATTTCCTCTTTTCTGGTTAGAGGTGTTTTAACATCTTACTTTTGCAGCCTTCCTGTTGATCTTATGTAAAGCTGTTATGTCCACCTGCAGGTTGAACGAGATTTTATCAAGGTACCCGTACTGGATGAAACATGTAAATGTCACCACATCTTTTAAAATTTGAGGCTATGGACAGAAGGCACATACCAGTCGTGCTGCCTGGCAGATGACTATCTGCCACAAAGGATGTCTTTAATTCTACATGCTGTTGAGAATTACAGGCTTTGGTGAAATCTGACTCTGCTTTAAAAGAATGATTAAATTAGCAAAGGTTTTCTGTTTTTGTAATGAGGAAAGTAGTCCAGATATTAAATGATTTATAGCCCTCACACATAGTATTTGAATGGATACACCATCACCTACTAAATCCATGTTCTACATTACTCCACCTTGTATCTTAAACAGACACCCTAGTGTGGTCAAAGTCCAATCAGAAAACAAGTAATACCAAGCAATACCACATACATGAGACCAACACAATGTTTACTGACCTGTAGCTCTTTGCTCTTCCTTTGCAGTCCAATGTTGAGGGCTTCTTCAGCTTCAAGCTTTGAGCTGGTACTGTTGAGCTCCAGATCCTTCCTTCAGAGAGAAAGAGATAATATAAACCAAATCAGTTTGTCCAGTGAAACTCAGTCAGTTAAAAACACATGTTGACACACTGATGGTTTGCCATCAGGTGTAATTTGAATTCTTTTTCTTGCTTAAGTGTACTTTGTTCAACATGTCAGGTACAGCATGTGACGAGAGACTGTTACTCCAACCTTTCCATTAGTGGCCAATCTGTGCTACCTTAACCCCAGATTTACCATAATTGAATTTGAAACACTTGTTGAATTGACAAAGAAAGCCTGAGCTTTAAAGTACAGTCAGAGAAGCTGAGTTTTGCTGAAACTTTGCAAGAAAACTCCATCCAGTTCATCCAGTCCAAATGGAGGAAAATGCAAAATGTCATTTCACCCAAAAACGTTGACAAACAAAAATCTGTTGTGAATCAATACTGGGTCAACACTAGTTAACTATTGTTGAGAACAGAGGTAGATAAAGAAATGTTGGCCTGCTGGTGGTCCTGGAGAAAATGTGAGAAAATCATCAGGAATCATGAATGCCTGAACTAAATTTTAGATGTAAAAAACATTCACAGAACAGAAAACTGTGATCTGCTGGTGATGAGTTAAAGGATCACCAAAGTAGATAAAATTCTTCTTCTATAGGCCAAGAACCATGTTTAATGTCAGTGCATCTGACAACTATCCATCTATTATGCTGAGACACCAAAGCCAGCCCAAAGTTTTCCTGCTGGTGAAGCTGATGGAAACGTCAGCATCATTTTCACCAGAGTTAATCCTCTGGGGACCATAAATGTCACTTTGTGGCTGTTCATTCCATAGTTGGTTAAACCGATCGAGACAAAAACAAGTCTTTTCATTACTGATCCACTGAAAACAGTATGTGGTTGACAGAGAAAATATATATTGTCCACCCCTTCCAATTTGCTTTTAGCACCATTAGTGACTGTTCATGCAGTTGAACTGACATGGTAATGGTAGTGTAGCACCATTCATGTTGTTCTCTTTACATTAGTCTGACAGTCTGGCATTACCCAATTCAGGCCTGTAACATGTTTAAAGTAATTCATTCTACTGAGTTCATGTATATTCTATGACAATATAATATAGTCTACATAACATGAACATAATATACCTGGTTTAAAGACAAATTGTGTATAAGTGGATAGCTTCAATGTTTTATAGCCATCAGTTGGGCAATGAATGGGCCCCATGCTTCATTAAATAGCTTTTCCCTCCCAGCCACTCTATAAGAAATGACAGCATGTTTTTGATCAAAGCTCTCTGCTAATAAAGCTTTATTGAAAAATAAAGCTGAGCTGAAGTGAGTGACAGATTCTTTCCCGACCAAGACTGTTTGAAAAACAGCACCTTAGCAACAAGGTGAGTCACTCTCTTTATTAATGTTTAAGAAGGTCACGCAACAATTGACACCAAAGAGAACAAGTTTTAACCTCTGAGGCATTTCAGTGATTGATGGGCAGCATATACTCTATACACCAAGCATCAACGTTGATAGCAGTTATAAGCACACACACACACACACACAAGCGCACAAATAAATTTACCATTTATGCATGTATGTATGTTTGTTCTTGTCTTCATTTAATTGTTGCTTCAAGGTTAAGTGCAGTAAATGAATGCATTTGCATTCACTTTAAGTCAGATAGCAACATGTTGCAATTTTAGTCCGTGGGAACTTGGGAGGACTAAGGTGCAGGGATATTGCATATTTTAGCCCCAGGACAAGGGAATCACATCAGTATGTCAATATGTTTTTGACATCCATCAGTTTGTCTCTTTCCTGGAGATAACAGATATGATAACAGCAGCTTTCTATTCAGTCCACAGACAGCTGCAGATATGACCTGTTGTCACATGCATCTGTGCTGTAGGCTGATGTAAATGCTTATGAGGTAAGTTTATAGCATGTGTAAACATTTTCAGAAAATATACCTTTATGCCAACTATGATGTAGATTGTAAACATATATTTTCGAAAAATGTTTACGTTTGTATCCGTGTTTCATCTGTATGATCACTCGCTGCAGGGTTTAGTTTAACCGTCTTTTCATTTTACCACTCCATGAATGATTACAAGTTATGGAGAACTTCAAAAAAGAAAATAAGCCTATGATGTGGTTTGGTCAACTATGCACCACACGCTCATATTTGCAAAACCAATATGTTATCATTTAATAGGAAAAAATATTAGAGGGAAAAGGGAGGAAAATAACAGTTGTATGCAGCACAGTGCACAGCGGAGCTTGAAACAATTTGCTAACCTCATCATGCTAACATGCCCACACTGACAATCCCGAATCTTTACCTTAGATGTTGCATATTAGCAAGTTAAACATGGCTAATTAACATGGAAATGTCATTCGTTTTTGAACATATTTGGTCAAAATCAAATGATTTAAAAAATAAAATTCTTGGGCTTGGGCTGATAAGGGTGCTAGATTAGAAAATAGCAGTTGGAGTGTAGTGCTGGGACATACTGTATAAATGAATGTCTGTTATTGTAGCTTTGCCAATGAGTTCAAATAATTGATCAAGCCTCCAGGTAAATCTCAGTGTATTTTGCAGTCAACTGGTTTCAGGTTGGTGCTGGTGTATTGACATTGTTGTGAACCAGCAGCAATGAATTTTATATCAACCAGCACAAAGGACAACCATAGCAACAGAGAAAGACTAGGCTACAGCAGCTTGAAATATGGTGGAAGTTATTCTGGGTGTGTTTTATCTATCAAAAAAACCTAAATGTTATGAGGAGGGGCTGCAGTTTAAGAAAGTGATCGATGCTAAATGACATTAGATGAAACACCATCGGTTTGTTACTTTTATCAGGATCCATCATCTGGTAACCATGAATTTTGTGCAAAAATTCATTGAGCAGATGTTTTATAAAATTCAGTTTTTCTAATTGCATTCGTGGAAAGTCATCAAGTTAACTAATTTAATCATGCTGTTGCTAGAAGAACAGTCAGGTGGTCACCAAATTATGAGATGGCCTACGAATGTACAAAATGTCATGCAAAGCAGTTTAACACCTGTTGAGACAGACCAGTCCAAAGTGTTGGACCAACTGACAGATCAACGTTGCCATAGATCCAAATATTAGATTAGCTGGATGGGATGTTCTTCTCTTTTGCAGCTGAATTTTGTGACATAGGCCAAGACATTTAGATTTTTTCCATGCACTGTAAAATTTACACTATCAGTAGCAAGTGATTTTTTGAGTAACCTTTTGATGAGGTCTTCCAGACTGCTCCTCATCTTCTCCATCTCTCCCAGACTATCCTGAGTGGATCTGCTGTCACCTTCCAGCTTCCTCCTGCTTTTCTCCACCTCACCACGCTGACGGCGCTCCTGTTCCAGCTGGTACTCCAACTGTACGCAAACAACGCAACAAAAAGCAGAAAATACAAGATTTTATCAATCAATAATATCACTGTGACAGTACAGTTCAAAGGAAGGTTAACTGAACTGCGGTTTTGAACTGAAATGGCAACTAATATTTCTTTTAGCTGCAACTGACAGTGGTTAAAATATTTTGTGCCAGTAATCAATACCTTTTATATCGACCATTTATTACATTTGACCTTTTTTTATGCGTGAAATTATATGTATTCTATGTTTGCCCAGATTTGCCAAGGCCCACTGGCTAACAGGGTTACAATTAAGTCAAATAACTTTGAGTTTCCATTGCTCATATTTGTGTAAAACCTTAATATTTCTACAATATTTGATGTGAGCAACATGTGTGTTTCTGTTGGATGCAGAGGTTAGACCAATATATTGGTCTTAGACTGAAAATTAACATCCAACATAATCTACATCTGATATGATATGAGGAACTTTATTCAGATGCTAATTTACTTTAGAGCTACAAAGAAAATCATATCACAACTGGAAATTAATGATACAGTTCTCCATGGTCCATGTCCACCCAGTGTGAAAATATAAGCTACACTTTGCTAAAACATTGCTAAAGCTATATGAGATGTCACTCTTTTCAAGATGTAACATAGTTTTCTCTTTTAGAAATGAGAAGTTAATAGAAGAGCTCAATAGATACTCCCAGCTACAGTTCTTACTTGATTTGGTATGACCACTAGTGAAAAGTGGCTAATTTAAGCTTATCTTATATGCAAACTGGATTTAGACCCACTAGATATTTCTGTGTAAGTGAACCTATGCCTCTGCTAAAATGTTAATGTCATCCCCACATTGAAATATAACTCCAACAAAGTCTTGCATAGCATTTCCTTCTTCACCAACTCCCGAGGGATATATCTTGATCTTTAGCTGCTCAATGCTCTACTCCATTATTCACTTGCTAGTTGCTAATTCTGTCTATGGTTTTGGGAGATAGTACAGTAGATATTGTGTTGGTTGTTAACAATGGATTGATCAAAGTACATTTCCCAGGTGACCCATAGATTTTGGTGATAAAAACAGTATTCTTTTCAAAAGATATTCTAAAGAAATATTGCACATACATGGCAATAAATGTACAAACTTACATCTTCAGCCTGCATCTGAAGCTTGGTTTTCTCTTTGGTCAGCAGGTTCACTTTCTCCTCTTCACTCTGCAGGTCCTCAATGGCCTGCTGTTGGAATGAAACAAGATGTCTGAGCCTGGGCCACACATGTGTCCCTAAATCACAGATTACTCCATCACACCGCTGAACGTCCATCTGTGTGCCACATTGCATGTGCTTGGACAGATAGAAGTTGTTTGGTTGCAAGGAAAAAAATGTCTGAAGTCATCCTCGGTTTGATCTGACAGATCAGAGATTTTCTCTCTCTTTCCATCAACTGGGAACAAAAGCACTGGAACAGCAGGCTCAGCGAGTCGCTGCCTAAAATCACTGAAACAGCTGTAAGAGCAGCACTGGTTCCAAAACCATCCATATTCTGTGTTTTTTTTCTTTCACACATTTCTCTTTGTATTCCAGACCAGATCCATAATGTAAGACAAGTTCAACAAACAGTAGGAAGATAATGATGTCTGAAGCTAATCTGCCACCACAGATTACACAGTGAAATGGGCTGCTACTGTCGGTCAAAGCATCTGGGAGGATTTAAGACAACAGGGCCTCTTATAGCTGCCATAGAGCATGATGAGGTTGTCGGGGGTTAAGATTTCCTTATATTTCAAAGCATCTGCTCTGCTTTTGAAAGTACAGCTCAGTGTGTGTGATACGGAGCACATTTATCACCAGTGCCACTTTTGGCAGATCTACAGACCATATGGTTCTGTTTTCCTTAACTTATGTTTCATTCTTAGTCAAGCAGCAATTGAGGTATCTCTGTACCCTCTGACAACTGGGACAAGGCCATCGACAACACTAATAAAAAATCGGCAGGAAATGCTGTCTAAGTATATGAGTATAGTTTACATAGTTTACATAGAGCCTTGACATAAATCTTTATTAACTGACTTTGTGGTATAGATTACAGAAGAAGGATGTGGCTCAGTCTTGACCTTTGGAAACCAAGTTTTCATGCGCTTTCACTGTCTTCATCAGCAGATAGATTTCTTTCTGTCATCATGGATAACTCAGTATGGAACTTCGAAGTTACATACTTACAAGTTATGTGATGACAAATGAAATATTTCCAACATGCCTGAGCCTGGACTGCACATGTGTGAAATCTATCTGCTAAGGAGAAGCAGCTGAAAGTTTCACCAAAAAAAGCAAGTAGATCATGAGTTGGCTTTTATCAAGGGAAACATTTCAATCTATTTTAAACTGACTGATAATTACAGATCAGAGTTTCCTTTGCTTGAACTCAAATACGTGTATGTAGATATGATTAAAGTTAATGAGACTGTTAACCAAAAATATACCTTTTCCTGGAATTTTCTAAGGATATCCGAAAATGACTAATGGAGTTATAAAGCCATGTTTTTCAAAGTGTTCAAACATGGACTGTAAAAAAAAAAGTGTTAAAAAAATCAGCTTTGGAAATGTTTAATTAGGAAGCCAGACCAAAACCATGTTGTGTGGGGTCACTGTGACCTTTGACCACCAAATTCTAATCAGTTCATCTTTGAGAATAACTGAACATTTCCGCCAAGTTTGACAGGATTTCTTCAAAGTTTTCTTGAAATATCACATTCACAAGACTGAGAACACATCATATATAACAATAACAATTCATTGACCTCAAGGTTAAATTCAATGAGTTTCGATGAGTAATTAAAGCTTTTAGTTGTTTACAAGAAAACTTCACAGGGTATCTTTGATTTTTTTGCCAGCCCAAACTTGGTATCAGTCCTCAATGGTTTTGATCTTAACCCTAACAACATACTGAGTATATGTCAAGACAGGGATCTTTGTTTTCTCAAAATGATAAACTTGACTTATAAATAACTCTTGTGATGTCATCTGGGTTATTTCAGTGTGGGCTTGGAAGCTGCCAATCTTTGGTATGTGTTACACAGAGTTGCATTTATCTAACAAATACAATCATTCATTGAGTAACATGTTGGGAATTTGATGACATCAGCTGATTTGCTGTAATACCAGCCTTTACCTTTACAGCACTCACTGTTCTCTCACCTGACTCAGCTCCACCAGATGTTCTTTCTCTTTCTGCAGCTTCTGCACAGCCTCGTCTCTCAGCAGGAGCTGCTCCGACAGCCTCCTCACCTCACTGTCAGAGGACTGAAAAGACAAAGGAAATTAGGAATTAGATGATACATTTTCTCATACACCAAATCGAGTCCATATTACATTTATCAGCACTTGCTGAGTCAAGCTCTGCTAAAACCCTTCATTCTGTGGTTATTGGATCTGATTTCATCTAGTGGAAAGACTCCATGATAGACTCTGACTGACTCACACCGTAAAACACTTATCTCCTTTTATGACAGAAACAAATGTCATTATTTTGCCATCCTCTTACGAACATAAAAGCTTTTATATCTGCATGTGGAATGCTGGCTGCTGTTCAAGACTGAACAAGATGAATGATGGTTTAGAATCTGTCAGAGCTTTGTGCTGCAGCAGACGGATGGAGGATGGGGACCAGTAGTGTCGCCTTATGTGACTCTTTTTCAAAAGTGGTCAGAAATAGACTTTACAGTATATTTCAGTTCAAGCTTGAGACTGAGCCTGCTTCAAACCTTCCTTTTGTCCTTTGGGATCAAACACATCATGTCCAGCTTCAATCACTGTTATGAAAGCATACCACAAATATTAGCCGAGGTCGTATCACTTCGTTTTTCAAAGCCCTGTGTCAACTCTGTTATCATACATGTCTGGTCTTGTTGCATGTACTGTGCTGGAGTTTTCTTGCATTTCTCTTTTGCTGTATTTTCAACTACGTGGGAGACCGTTTATCCCACAAAATCCATCATATCATATTCAGGATCAAGTTCTTGACTTCATGACCCTGATCACATTAATCAGCATAAAATGTTAAAGGCTAAATCAACAACATCCTGTGCCAGTTGTAATTCTTCTTCCATTTTCACATATATTATGGAGGATACAGTACACAGTACATTCCTGTAAAATTCCTGGACCAAGATAACATCTTAATCCTTTAATACACCTCGGTGAAACAGATAAAGGGCTTTTGGGATGGAGTGGTGGGGTGTAACGGAGATGTCAAAGCAGCCTCAGCCTGTTAGTATCTGTACAGAAGAAACACTACTTCATCGAGGAATAATTAACATGCTTGGGTCTTGATTATAACTACAGTAATAAAAACAATATTAATTATCATTATTATATCAATGTTCAATGATCAAGAGCTCTGTTCAACTTTTAATTTGTTGTATCTAATTGGCTTTTACAGACTTTATTACAACAATCACTCTGTCATCAGTCTCACCAGTTCCAAGATTTTGTAATGCTTCTACCTGTTTGTCCTGCTCGGCTGTAGTCAGGACACCTTCCAGTTCGTCCAGGTCTCGTTTGAGGCTGCTGCACTCGGCCTCCAGTTTCTCTCTGTGGAGAACCAGCTGTGCAGAGCAGGCCTCCTCCTCCTCCAGACGTTCTGACAGACCCGACAGCTGCCGCTCCAGCTCTCGACGGGCCTTCTCCAGCTGGACACAGCGCTGCTCAGACGCCTGGGCGCTCTCCTGCTCCTGCAGGTTCAAAAACACACAGTTACACATCTCTCATTCATTACATTTCTATCACTCCTCACTTTTATCCCCTTTAAAGTTCTTAAACCTGACTCTGATTTGCTTTATGCGATAATATAATTGTTTAAATTTTAAGCTGACAAGCTCCTTGCACTGTAGTTTTGCAGAGAATAATTAGCTAACAGAATTAAAAGAAAAAAAGGAGGAGGTTCACATGAGGTAAGGAAAACTGAGATCATTAGCGAAAGCCTAATGGAAAAAGAAGTTAAGGGGATTAAGTTGAATAAAAGAAGATGAAGACAATTCATAGTAGCAGCTTACCGCTATGTACGCAAGATGAAACTTATCCTCCTCCAAGTCAAGAGAAACATTCCCTTTGTTAGTTAGCGCTTGTCTTAATATAGCAGAGCTGAAAAGGCAACACAGTGACGTACGGTGCCGACCAGATAAGCAAGTTCTACCAAACGCCAGATCATTTAATCAAAAGCCATCCATAACAGGAGTGAAAAGAACCTGACTGCGAGCGCCTGCTCTGGTTTCTGTTACTTTCTTATGGACCAGTCATCATGGGCAAGGCATTTGGAAGGAGCTAATAGCATACCCAAATATCTGGGCATTTGTGAAATGATCAGGCAACCACATTTCCATCTGCATTTATTTCCATAAAAGTACTTTGGTTTGAGTTTGTTCCCTGCTCTTCTGAAACTCACATCAATTTGTGTCTTGTGCTGAAGCTGTTTGTACCTTTATCATTTTAACAGGTTGTAGGTCATAGTTTTTAACACAAGGATACGCACATACCAATGCATGTGCAGGTGGATGCTGCAGAAACACTGATCACACTGTCTACACACAATGTGTAATTTGAGCACCATGTTAACAGAGCAGCAGCAGCTTAGTCACATCTGCTGCATGTAAGATTGAAGACACTGCATGATCCATGTAAACATGTGAAGCAAAAATGGCTGATGATCAAACTGTTTCAGACATTTTTGTCAGCTGATTATCATAAGTGTATAACCCTCCCTTTAGGAAGCAGATGTTTGGTTCAAAACTGTTCAATAGGTTATAGCATGTACAAGCTGTGCTGCATGTTAAAATGCAAACACTACATGCAGGTTAGCATGTAAACAATAACTATGTAAATGTTATTGTTGTTAATGTTGTTAATAATGTTAAAGCTATCATGTAAATGTTAGACATTTGTGCATTTGCATGTAACATTTGTGCATGTTACAGTACAAGTATTTGACACATAATAACACTTATTGTTTGTTTCTTTTTTCTTTTGGACACAATAAAATATTTAGCCTAGCCTGTATTCCAGGTTAACACTGGCCATGTTTACCTACAGCTGGCTATGTTGTTGACATCAATGCAGAGCCTCACTAAATCATTGTCAAACAAAATGTTAACTAGAGGTTTAGGATTTCAACGTAGTTTACACCACAATCAAACCTTGGGCCACCTTTGACCTCACCATTCAACCATTCAGCCATACAGAATAAATTCACAGACCAACAAGAGTTACCTACAGCTGCTAATCTATGCTCCAGTGTGGTGCTATAGCTATCCCAGTCCAGTTCTTCAGGTTCTGGTTCCGGTCCAGGCTCTGCACTGGCCTCCTCAGAGTCATCATAGAGGGAGTGGCAATGCTGATGCTGTCTCACAGACATCATCTTGATGATACTTCCTACAACAGAGTTGCCGTGTAGACGTTACCTGTTTTGGCAGTGTTATGACTTGCCCGTCTGTGCCGACACTAAAAGGTTTAATCACTTCTTTTTCTCTTGCTTCACTCGGTGCGCAGCTGTTCTGCTTGTTCCAGGTGGGTTTCAGCGGTAGCAATAGTAGTAATTCAGTCACTGATGGTGCTCGAGTCACATTGCAGATCCTGATTCTCTGTTCACCCTTTTTCTGCCCCACTCTACCTAATCTTTCAGCCTTGCTTTTTTCTCAGTCCTCTTAGAGCCTCTCCCTTTTTTTCTCCCTCTTTCTTCCCTCTTTCTTTCCTCTCAATCAACCATTCATCTTTTCATTTTAGGGTTTGCTGGTATACGCTTCTGAAATCCAAACATTCCTCCGTATGTGCTTCCAGCCGGGCCACAGCCTATTACTGCTATAACCACATACAGGTAGCCTCTGCTCCGTCCACTCTCAGACTGTGCGTTACCACAACGACCACCTTCCCTGTCTTCTTTGGCCACATTAGTCTCCTCCCCGAGAAACAGGTGGCTCTCCAGAGTTTCAGGTGAATCCGAAGGTGTTCCACAGGGATGGCGGCTGGTGTAGGATGTCAGGTCAGGAGAAAATCCTTTAATGCTGTCCCTTTCTGCCACAGAAATGCAGCTCTCAGCTGTCCCATCAAAGCCACACCACAGAAAGACAAGAAAACAAGGGCAGTGTTCCAGGGTCAAAAATGCCTTTTTCTCCTCACTGTCTACGTTATAATTGACATAAATGTCTTATGCGTCCACGCCCACACGGTCCCCCACAATGCCACGGCATTCATCTTAGCAAGAACAAGGAGGCATATTGTGCTTTAGATTCAAGTGTGGTTGTTTTTCTTGAATGAAGCCACCGAGACCCACAAAGATTAGAGCAGACGTTACCATATCTTGAGTTAAAATCAGGCAGAAGTGGCAAAATAGGGGTCCCCCAGGGTAGATCACACCTTGACGTATCAAGTAGTCATTCATTTGTGAATAAATGAAGAATAAAAAACTCTGTGACTGTATTGTGAAATATAGTTGTTTAGATATGGTTTAAAGATCTATGGTTTTTAATTTTGTCCATCTGTAGAATTACTGTATTAAGGTAAAATGCCAAAGCAGGACTAGGAATTACATAGCATAAGAAATAAGTGGAAATATAATGCAATAAATAACCATGTAAAGTGTTGGAATAAGAAAAATTTATAGCTACTAGATCTGTAAAAATGTATTTGTTTTGAGACAAATGGGTCCAGAGAGAGCCATATATTTGTATTTTACAGTGACTAAACATGTAGATGTGTACTTTAGAAAAATCCCCCGACCTTAAAAATATATGCATTGTATTTAGAATATATTGTAACATGGACAGAATGTGCAGATCCAAAGCACCTGCTGTGGCAAAAATGGCAACCCACTTAGAACAACTATGTCTGGATTCAACTATTCTAACTACTCAGAAATCCCCAAGACAAATTCTAGTGCTTTCATTGTGTAGCAAGAATGATTCTCACCAGATTTTGTAGAAATTCAACCTTTCTAAAACATATAAAGCTAGAATAACACTGAATCTAAAATGGCCCAAAAGTGGCCACAGTTATATGACCAAGGATAAGCACGCTGCCAATGCCACTGAACCACGGAAGACGTCCAGCCACCAAAAAAACATGAGAACACAGGATTTCTGAGAATTCAAATTGTTTTATTTTGACAATGTGGTCTGGGTTCTTGTGTGGAGAGGCAGCACAGAGAGATCTCTTTCTGTGACTCCCACTTGAGCTGGAGAAGCCTGAGACACTGAGCTCGCCCAGGCAGCTGCTCCAGACACTACACATGTCCAACACCAACACTCTCATATCTGACGAGAGGGCTGCCAGGGAATCAGATATTGAACTAATTCAAATATGAACCAGATTTTAATCTTACCAAGTCTGAAGCACGGAACCAAAAGGCACTGCAAAGGAAGGCCAGTTTCCTGTTTACACTGCTGTTTTTGAGTCTTATTCATTCATTCATCAAAAGATCTGAATTGCAGTTGGTGCTGATTACAGAGTCAGAAGGTAATGTAAGGACATGGTCGCTGCAGATGAAAGCATTACAGGAAGGCCCTCTGGATACATAGTTGATCTTTCACTGTATTTGGCTCCTTTGTGCCAAATGAAACTCATATTCTATGTATCAGGGTTGAAAACAGTTGCCCCCACAAGGTAGAAAACCTGGCATTTAAGTGCCAGCTGCCTTTTAACATTCTAATGGCATGATAGTGAGTGATAACACCGGAGGGAAGCGGAGCTTGCGGGTTCAGCTGCCGGATGCTTTTATTCTAAGATATCTATCATGGAGCCCTGCAAAAAACAACACTAAGAACAACAATAAGAATCTGCAACCGTTGTATTGGCTCTGTGAGGCTGTATTTAGTCAGAGTGATAGTTTGTGATAAATGTTAAGTTCTGTATGACAACATTGCCACAATGACAATGTTGGCAACACACCCAGGGACTACAGCTGAAAATTATCCCTTGGCTAAATCTGGTACATTTACAAGTCCTGGGCATGTTAATTAATGTACATTGTCCCTTCTTAAATAAATAAACATAAACCCTTTTTTGGGTAAATGAGTACTTGTAAGCCACATGTAGTTTTTTTGCCATGCATTATACTCCTCATTTAACTTGTGCCTTATTTTTCAAACACTAGAAATTATCCATGTAATAAACTCAATGTACAAACTACAACTAACATGCTCAACAAGGAGCCTAACATAAACCCAACTCTTGTGACTCAGCTAAGAATAATTTTGCAGGTATCTACTTATATACCAAAGCACTGCATAAACCCAAATGTTCACTTGATGACAGCTGTAGATGAAAAATGAGGGGTGAAAAGTTTTAAACTTCCTCCTCTGGGTACCATGAATGTCTGCACCAAAGTTTATTGGATCCATTCTTCAGTTGTTGAGTTGTTTCGGTAAAAAACAAAAAATTCAATCTCATGGTGTCAATAGTAACACCTATATTTAACAAAATTCAATGCTAAAACAGAGACAGATGCATACAAATGGACACTGCTGGTCCTTGGATCATTCTACTACCATTGTTAAAGAATATGCACAATGTGAAGTAAGTATGAAGTATTTAAACCACAGACATATAGCCATCATTAGCTTTCTATTACCCATGTAGTCTACCTGACTGTCCACCACAATTTGTCATCCTTGACTCTTACCCAATGTTGGGTGTTATACAGTCATTTGCTTCCTTCCCTCTGTCTTTAAACATCAAGTCAATCTTCCATTCTCTAGTCTCTCTTCAACCCACCCCACCTCCCCAAACCCTTATTCATCTCTCCCTGCCAGTCTTTTCTCCCACAGTTTGCCTTGGGCCCCGGAAACTTCAGAGCCAGGCCAGACTGAAAGTTTTTCCACATGCAGAACTGGGGCATCTGGATAGCTCTGCAGGAACGCTCCACATTTATTTCCCATTAACCGTAATTGAGGGGTAAACAGTGGACTTTTCTGTGTTTATATCCATTTGTACCAAAGATGGTTGGAACAACACTAAAAGCAAGAAAAAAAAACTTTTACCATTTTCTTACATTGGTAATCCTCAAATCTCTCATTTAGTTTTACTATCTGTTTTTATTGGTGTTTTGGTGCTGCTCTTCTAAATAACAGTAGTTGATCACAAATAATGGTTGGTGCTGTCACATCTTGTCTGGTTTTCTGAGTCTTAATAGCATAGTCATTGGTGGCAATATCATGGAGACCCCCCGTCTTTAGTCTAGAAGGAAATATATCAAGAACTATTAGATTGATTTACATGAAATGTTGTATATTTGTGGTCACAAGAGAATGAACCCTACTTATTTTAAAAGATAATGCCAACATAAGGTTGACATTTGTGGTTTTATTTTAAAGTCTAGACTATTTAATAGTTTGCTTTGGATTTGGTCCAGATATTCATGGTGGTCAGAGGATGAATTTTAACAGCTTTGGTTATCATCTGAATTTTCATCTATCTTCCACAGCAGCTCATACATTTCAATTTCCAGTATAATATCATCTGCATGACTGATTTGGTTAAACACATTCATGGTTCCCATTTGATGCACCCTGATCACTTTGGTGATCACTTTTCCTCTGAAGGAAGTGAAATAAGTGAAAAGTCTTGACAATTAGTGTTTGATTGCTATACAGTTTGGTGCAGACATTCATGTCCTTTAACATTTATCATTAACCTTGGTGATCCACTAAATCTTCATTTTGCTCCGTTTATCAGGTCAAATTTTCAATGAGTCCAAGACGTTTGGCTTATGACCACAATCTGCAAAAATCAATGACATTTCCATCTGCCTCATCTCATGTGTTTAGTGCTACTAAACAAATGTGAGCGCGCTAACACAATAAACTAAGATGATGATGATGATGACATGGTATCATTGGATTAATATTTTCTTGGTAGCATTAGCATTTTACTAATCCAGAGTTATTAAATTGCACTAAAGGAGGAGTACTTGTTGGATAGCTGGATGGCCTCTGAAATTCACTTGCCTCACACCCTGTATTGAGTCTATAACTTTCCAAGAGCAAAGAGCTAACACACTGTGATTGGACAGCTATGCACAGATGAGAAAGTATTCTGGGTTTAAATTTTAGTTCTCGTTTTTCATCTGTTATACAACTATTTGTGACACTTCTCGTGTGAGTAATTGAATACAGCACCATTAATCTCTTCCTGTCAGTTTTAAACATGGTTGGACAAAATGTCTAATGGTCTAGTTATAATTGATCATAACCTGGCCTTTATGAAATGCTCTCAGTGAACTAGAAAAGTACAAAGTTACTTAACATGTGCTTTAGTTGTACTGATTCAAAATCGGTCAGATACTAAGATTGATAAGTGGAAAAGATTTTCACTCTCTCTCCTTTTCTGAGAACAGTTTTTATGACAGTTTTGACCTAAAAGGGCAAAGGACCATTAATGTTGATTGAGAAGCAAGAATTCATCATACCTTTGATGACAGATGTGTGAAGTGTCCCACTAGCCTTACCCAATGATGGGGATAATGAGGAATGGGACAAACTTCTCCTGGAAAACTGGAAAGCTTCCTACAGACAGCAGCAGCACTAAATAGCTCTGACAAGGGGTCACATTTCTCACTGCAGTCAAATCAAAAGGGCTCCAAGGTATGAATTATGCTGGCTGATCTGTCTCCCCTACAGATTAACTTCATTATTTATGGTTGGCTAATCTAAGCAGTGAAAAAAAGATGTAGCTGGAGCCAGAGCACACCTGGTGATTTCAATAAAAAAGTTATTTTTGTCTATAAAGGGGTAATAAAAAAGAAAAGAGGGGTTATAGACCAAACACTTTACCTCAACCAAAATTAAAGACTGTATAAAAAAAACATTTCTAAAAAAAATAGAAGAAGATTGTGGAGGAATTGCAATGATCCAACATTAACTTACTTTTTAGATGTTTTTTTAACAGTAAAATAACTGAAAAAACTGAAGGTAACTGCCGGAGATTACTGTATTCAAAAGCACGCACAGACAAAGATCAACAATGACACGTGAATTTGTCATATCCAGATGGCAGTAAAATACGGAGTGACGAGAGCTGCAGTCCAACTCCTTGAGGCAGTTTACGATGTGTTCCATCGAAGTCGTCTGAAGAGTCTGCTAAGGCACTCAGCACCAGTAATGACCAAATCCCACGGGCAACCCTGGAGTGTTTTCCACAAACATTGGCAACAGCTGTGCCGCTCTGAATTCTCTGCCTCCAGGAGAGATTCATTCTCCCACTTGTTCAATTTTAGAAAATTAACAACATAACAGATGATTTTTACCATCAAAGTGGAAGTTATCTTGAAGCACTTAAGAGAAAGTACTTATATTGCTTCTCAGTTTTAATTCTTCATTTCCAAAGGATAGTAAGTTGTACAAACCTAACCACAGAATTTAATTTTAGCAAAATTGGATTTATCTGTTTTCATTTAGCAAAGGTTTGGACCGGCTTTGCAAGCTAGGACTATATTTATACTGTGTGCACAGATTCAATTTCAGTTCAGTGTGTGTAGGATTTAGTGGCATTTAGTGTTGAGCTTGCAGATTACTACCAACTGAAAATCTTTATCTTCACCCTGCCCTTCCAAGACTAAAAGTACAGTGGACAGTGGTAAAACAAAGGTTTGTCCATCCTGGGCTACTGTACAAATATGCAACATGGCTTATTCCATGGAAGTAGACCTGCTAGATATACACAAATCATTCTGAGCTTATGAAAACACAACGATGTAATGATTTTGGTTATGAAATCTTAATGATAATATAGTCATGAATATTATAATACATTTGGCCTCATAAAGCTAAACTAAATGTCACAGGACCTTTAAGTCTTCTCTTTTATGTGTTCATGTTATCTCTTGATTCTTTATTCTTGACTTTTAACATTACATAGTGAAAATAAGCAAATTAACATCAACATCTTAGGTGAAAGGATGACTCCCATGCAAATGATGAGACACAGCTGAAAGTTCTGAACAAGGGGTTTCATAGTTGGATTCTTTTGCTACATGTACAAAACTAACAGTATTAATCCTTAATATTTTTAGGCTTTCTTGCCTTATGTGGCAAAAAATACTCTTAAAAAACTTTACACACATTTAGTGTTCACTCACCCTTTAGCTCTGATTTGGTCTCCACCAACACTTCAGGGAAATATTTGGCTATTAAGTCGCTACATGCTACGCAACCTTCTGTCTGCTGTTTGATGTTGGACAAATAGTGAACACTGGGTTTATTAAAGCTTTTTTAATGCACTGATGGGTTTAAAAAAGAAAGAATGAATGTGAGCTGAAAGACATTAAAATGCTTGTTAGAACTTAGGAAGACTGCAAAGTTGGGTAATAAATCTTAAGAAATAAAATCATTTTTACTAGTGTAACTAGTTTGGTCAATGATTCATATAAAAATACTGGGAAATGCAGCTTTAAGTCTTTACCATAATCCATAAACAGTATTGTTTGCAAAATCTGTTGCAGACTCAAAACTTCTGATCTTTTCAGCAATCAAATGAAATGTACCATATTTATAGACTGAACACATAAACAGGAATGTGGGTTTGTATTTCTAATAAAACTTGTAGTGGCACCTCCTCCCCGGCAATGAGGACAAGGATGTGCCACTCACACCCTCCTCCTTGCAATAAACCAGTCAGTCATACAGCGCACCTCAGGCCAGGAAACAGTACGGTGCTTCACAGCACTGTGATGACGGACTGAGTCAAAAACACACTGTGTACTTGTACACTCTCAATAAAACGATCAGCCTGAAAATGGTCAACACAGCAGTAAAAACCCACAGCATTAAAACAAGCTCGAACACAGTGACTGCCATGGTGGCTGCATCTTTCTCTCTCCCTCTGCTAGGCTATCATTATCCACTTAATTTCATCCACCCGGGGTTGGTATAATGACTATGTTCAAAATCCCTTATCGAGCAGAAATTCAGACTTAATCGCGAATACTGCGAGGTCCAAAGTATCAAATGAGTGAAACAAAAGAGGAAAGGGGAAAAAATGAGAAAAGAGAAGGAGACGCATAGAGGGAGATGCAGCAGAGCAGAGCAGAGCAGCAGACTTACAGCTCGGTATTTAGTGGCCACCTCATTCTTTTCCTTGTTGAGCTGAGTGTTCTGCTCCTCCAGCTCCCGGACCTTAGAGAGGAGTCGGTCACTCTTCTCTATGGCTCTCCTCAGCTCCTCTCTCTCCCTCATCCCTGCTTCCTGTGTGTGAATGTGCTGCTGCAACGACAGAGACCCAACCTGGAACCACACTCACACACACACACACACACATGTGCAAAAATTCACACACACATACACACACGCAGAAAGTCTGATATTTCAGCTTGGATGTCTGCCCCTCTGACTGAGTCTCTCTCACTTTTGTCTGAAGTCTTTGAATTGTACCCCTCTCTCTCTCTTCCCCTCTCCCGTCCACACACACACACACACACACACACACCCTCTGTCAAAGAGCTTTGCCCTCTAAAAGACATCCACATGCATGTATGAATACACACACATGTGCCCACTTTTCCTGCAGACTGGCGTCCTGCTGGCCTTCTTTGACTGGAACAATATAAAACTGTCTTCCTGTGCTGCTGCTTTGCTGCTGACTCCTCTGGAGTCATAAAGGAAAACTAATTTTTCTTTCTTTCTGCACTGACTTCTAAGAAATTTACCACATCCAGCCAGGGCCAACTGGAGGACAAAGGTGAATAACAATTTTAAAGCTGCAACATCCAGCACTGCACTATAAATTTAATCAATGATGAATTATTTATGACATTACTGGTAACCATAGATCTTCTGCTGGTGGGGCTTTTGCACTAAAGGCACCGTTCCTTCTGCATAAAAGTTTAGGTTCAGAATGAATCCATTATTCAATGTCTTTTGCTGAAAACAGCTGTCATTGGAAATAAATTTGTGGCATCTCATTTTGCATAGTTCTATACTCATATTTGCCTGCATGAGTACATTCATTCTGACAAGTGCTGGATCATGCAGAGCAATATATATACCTGAGATACTGTGGAACAATGGACAATTCTCACGCTCAACAGCTACTATCTTGGCTATTTAGTGGAATGGGGTGGGACCACATATGTGAAAATTGCAGCTAAGGACAGAAAATAAATCTGCAGAATGGAGGGTGGTGGCATCACATTCAGGAACCACATAACACAACATTCATTTTTAGATATTTTAGTAGGTGACAATTGTGGTCACGTGTTGCGACACCATTTCTGTGGCAGTGTTTGATTTAGGACAACATCTGTCAAAGTTCATGCACTTCATCAGTGAGGAACTACAGCAAATTTACTGAAAAGCACTAAACAAATTAGGAGATGATTAACAATAAGAGTATGTGTGTGTGTGTGTGTGTGTGTGTGTGTGTGTGTGTGTGTGTGTGTGTGTGTGTGTGTGTGTGTGTGCAGACTCCTTTCACAGTCATCCCACTGATGCTATTGACTTTAGCCCTGTGCAACATCTTGGCAAATGTGCAGTCACCAACCTACCCTAATAGTTTCACTTATTTAATTATGGAGGATCCCAAGATGTCCTCAGACTTCTAGGTCTACCTTCAGGTTTTGTATCAGTGGGACATTGCCAGAAAACATCCCACTGGAGGCGCCCAGAAGGCATCCTGATGATTCGTGCATAAAAATGTCTACGCTCATCCCTCTATCTCCAAGGCTGAACCCAGGAAAATCAATTCACTCACTGATCTCTATCCAAAAACTCATGACTCAAACTCATTGACTGGGAAATTGACAGATTTGCCTCCCAGCTCAACTACACCTGCCTCACTGCTGACACCGCACCATCTATCAACCTTCCACTCCAACCTACCCTCACTAGAGGCACTTAAGCTCCTTCACTTCACCTCACTAAACTCCTTCACTTGGGGCACCATCTGTCCCTTGACCTGAAGGGAGTGATCGACCCTTTTTTGGAGCTGAAAATCATCACTGTGGAAAGGGGCCCCAGCACTACATCGCTTAACCTGCTTCACCATGACCTGGTTGACCCCATGAAGAGGCTGCAAATGGATACGTGAATGGATGGATGATTTTAACATCCTCTGGTGGCATTACCATAAAAGAGTACTGTGGCACATATTAACATCAACATCCTCTAAAGAAACATCCTTATCTCTGATTTTCTAGTGAGGTCACTAACTTATATTGGCTTTGTGCCCATCAGCATCACGCACCAATATAGAACATGGTCCCATTGTTTTCATTCAGAGATTGCAACATGCTAGAAATAACTTTGCCATTGCAAATTGCTCCATCTGCCATTGACAAGACCTCAAACTGCCACAGTTGCTTAAAATTATTATATAAATGTTTTAAATGATTCTGAGAATGAATTATTATTATCAACCCTAATTATTTTCTCTTGCACTGCTCAGACAGGCTGAATAGTTTTACACTATGATTTATTATACTCTAAACTGTGTACTGGTACCAGATGTCTGTAACTTGCCAGATAGGACAGACACATATTGCAGGGGCATTTAAACAGTCATTCATGACAGTCTTAAAGTCAATTTTACAAAGTCACATTCATATTTCTAAAATCAAAACCTCTTAGAGTACTTTTAATCATTCCAGAGAAGCTATCTCCACTCCCCTGGTGCCTCAAGCTAGTTAAAACAAACACCATGAGCTGCAAACATTCTCTCACCCCAGCACCGATCCCTACATGGTACAGAGGCCAAAGATCAAAGTTAGACTTCAGCCAGCAGTGTTTAGTTGATCAGAGGCAGGCAGTAATGTAGATGAGTTGTTGGCGTGTGGGCTGCACTTTATTGCCAAGAAGAACTGGTCTGAGAACCTGTGCTCCCTATTACCAGTACCTCACAAGGTCCACCAGACCTCATCAAGCCAGACTCACAGCCTAAACAAATGTCTGTCAAGCTCCAAGACTGATGTAAACACAATAATGATCTGTACACACTGTGACATGAACCAAATCTGAACACACATTGTGGAATTCTGGTCAATATGAGAAAGAAATCTGCATTTTTCCCACTTTCACTAAGAATTTAACAAACATCAAACTCAATGATGCCATGTCCCTTCATTTAATGAGGTGGTGTCACTAAGATCTCAGAGATCTCAGATAACCACACTACCAGCTGTCAAAAACAGCACAAATTAGATGATTGAGATTTAAATGATGAAAGTAAGAAATTTAAATTGTTCTGCCAAGAGAAATATGTACATTAAGAATATCTAATGTTAGATGTTGGATATCATATTCATATGTTGAACACAAATCACATAAATATTATGAAATGGTTAATTAATCTTTTAACATGGAGGCTGGTCCATATTTCCTATAAAGACAACAATGATAGAAAGGTAATTTACTGCAAATACTGTAATATGTACATTAAGGCCAGTACTGTCAGTAGTACAGTACAGAGGACTCACTGATTTTTGGTTTATGGTTGAGTGAAAACCAGCAATTCTTTTTTTTTTTTTTTTTTTTTTTGCAAAAAAAATGTGTGACTACTAGTGATATACCCACTGAGACTGAGGCCTCAACTCAGTGTCTTCATTGTTAGCATCTTTGAGCTTTTTGTGCTGTTTTACAGTCTCAGCAGACTCATCTCTTTTATCTCTGTATATTCCAGATGCAGCTACAGCCAGCTGTTTTTCAACACATGCAAAAAAGGGAAGACAAAACTGAGCAACACAATGCAGCATTTAGAACCAACAGAGTCAGATGCTAAACGTGGAGGTCAATAGAAACCAAACACAACTACAAGAGAGTTAATATCTGACATTCTTCAAGTGTCTAGAAATGTGACTCCACGTATTAACCCAGCTATGCTTATTATAGTCTATGTCCACTGATTGTGTTAATAAGCCACTGTCTGCTGACATATTTGCAATATCAACTTTATAAGGTGATAATATGTCAGTGTTGTGTTTACAAGCTCTCTCCACAGCATACAATCAGCCAAAATAAAAATACAAATCTTACCCTTACTTCAATTTAACACACTCTTCTGTGTTGCACCACCAAGTTTCTACAGAAGCCCAAACCAAACAATGGTTTGTAGATAGAGCCACAATGAACGACTGTAAATCCAGTTCAAGTGTCAAGCCACGTTAGCAGCTCTTCGGTGCTTTATTTGCACAAGGCATTTTACTCTAAACCACAGAACTCAACATAATGACATCAGAGGAGGGATAGCCTAGATTGGAGTTGAGAATTGGGTGTTAAAAAGTGAGTGTACTGATTAGACAGAATAATGCTTTTTACATTTAAAGTGATGTAAATGTCAGGAAGTTCTGCATTGCATTCTTCACATTACAAGGCCTTATCTGCCATAAACACAACCTTGACCTAAATGCATCATTCGAACTAATGCATATTGCAGAGAACAGTGGTCTACTGCTTTGCATAAAACACCTCAAGTCAGAGTCAATCAGTTTCTCATTTTCTCTCCACACCTAACAAGATTCTACAAGTAATTTTGGCTTTATCTCTAAAGCAAAAAAAAAAAAAAAAAAAAAAATACAAAGTGTAGTTTCCTTCCCTGGAAAAACAGATGTGAGCTGATTTTCCACAGTGAGATCTGAAGAAGAAGATGAAGAGGTTTGAAAGGGAAAGCTCATAGAGAGACAGGCAGAACACAAGAACACACACATACACACACACACACACGGAAACCTGTCACTGCTTGAGCGCCGGCATCTGTACCATTGGAAAAGAGCTGTCATTAGCTTGTCTCTCTGAACTCTGACAGTGAGTTTACCTCTCAGACCTGACAAACCATGCAGTTTTGTTAGCAGCGAAGTTAGACAGGGAAATGTGGTATCATCTTTCTTAAATATGTGTCAGTAATTGCTGCGTTGTCCAAATAAGATTTTAGACAAGTAGTTTTAACCGTCATGACAATCTTCCTGCTGACACATCTGAACTTCCTTTGCCTACAGTCAATTTAAACACACAATATATTTACCTGTCAGTGCAGGATTTAGTGTGGCACTCATCATCACTCAGTGCAGCAATGCCAGAAAAAGCAGATGAAGATAAATGTGACACATCAATGGTTCACCTTTAGCATGATCACAAGGCTCAACCTCTTAAGCCAACTCTATTGTTGAGAACGCAAAAATGAAACGCTCTCTTTGTGCTGCTCAATCCACCTTTGCATGATGAATACGAGTTATACTTAAGCAAAGTTTTCGTGTTTTGACTTGAAGCTCAAGAGATTTTTGTCCGATTAAACCTGTGGAGCAAAAACAGACGCACACTTCATGTCCCAGCAAAGCAAACTTTTCCATTAAAAATATGACTCTCTTTTTACATTTCTCTAGACAATGGAGCAACTTAACAAGTTATAGTCTCTTCCTCTGATTCCTGACATTCCTCGTCTGAGAGGACGTAACTGAGATATTAATGATCTCCATTCGTTTTTTTTTTTTTTTTTTTATTTGAACAGCTGTCCATGACCTCAACTTCTATTCACACCTGCAGGTGCTGCAGATGCTGCTGGCCCAGTAAATAGTCAAACTACTTACATGTAAGAAGCCAAACTGCTCTTGAATGAAGAACTAGTAAATTGTTCGCAGAAGCAGACGAAGAAACTGATATTATTATCGTCCATATTGATGGTGGACGTTAGATCTACACGGTCCGGTGTAAATAGCTGCTGTTACTGTGGATTTGCAGGGTCTAGACATGTTCAAAGATGTTTTTCAATGAGCTAAATCCGGGATGAATTTACCAAATCTTTAGTACTTAACTGGAACTTCAAATTGAAACACATTTACATTAACATTTATCATTTGTCAGACCCTTTTATCCAGAGTGACTTACAAGTAAGGAACAACAGTAAAGCTTTAGCGCAGTAGGACATTACAAATATAAATGAGTGTGAAATCAGTTCAATGAAGTGCATGGAGATCAAGAAATAAGCGCTCCAGTGTAGACAAAGTGTTAAGTAGAGACTTAAGAGGACTTAGTAGAAGATGAAAACGATGTTCCCAGAAGTGATAAATCTTCCTTAATTCTTGAATATATACAGGGACTCCCCTGCTCTGATCGCATTTGGGAGCTTGTTTCACCATTGGGAAACCACAAAAGACAACAGACCATGCATGCATGCAAAAACACCATGCATGCCTTCTGTACATGGTTGGCAATGTCAGTCAACTTTCCTTGGAGGAACACACCGTTTTCAGAAACACAGTTGTATATTTTTCATGATGCCCAAATTCTATAAAAAAGTTCTGTCACTCAACAAACACACCAAGCTCTGCTCATAATTCTTGATTCTTCGAAATTGTCTTCATTATCATATATCAATATCACAGATAAATTGTGGTTTGTAATGACTTTTGTGTCTATTTTCTAAACTACAGATTGCATTATTGTTGAGCTTGATGGGCCCAACTCTGGCAGAATCAGGTTCATTGTGCAATACAGGAGCTAGCAACCATTGGCACGTTCGCCACCATTGCCACCCTGGGGATAACTGTCATTTTGGCTATTATGATTTCATTTATGATACTGTCTCCCACTCATGGGAATTGCAACACGGCAGTTTGATAGATCACCACAAATAAAACTCAGGGCATTCCAGCCCTCATGAACAGCAGTGTGGGATTTCGATTTCAGAAGAATCTTGCTGGGTGGACTATATGTTTTGAAAATTTTGTTCACAGAGCATGGTAAGTGGTAAGTACCATTTTGAGATAAAGTACGAGAAAACTTTCAAAGATCAAGCAGACAAGGTATAATCCATGAAATGAGTCGTGACCAGGTATGCCAAGCAAACCAACCCTGTTAAAAACCATGCAACTGAAGCCAGAACACATTTGAGAAACCAGTCACTGATGATGAATACATAAAGTTGGGGTTCTCTCTGTAGCTCATAGGTCCTGTCTGATAACTCACCAACCAAACCAAATCAACATGGTGGGTAAAATTCTGAGATGTAGAGAAACAACTAGAAACCATGGCAGTGCAAGATCATGGCATTTCCATCTTCACCTGTTGGACATTTATCCTTGAACTGTAAAGTTGTCCCTGGGAACTCAGCACTGTTAGTGCTCAAACTAATGTATATTCCAGCAAGACGATATTCTCTCAGCTAACTATAGCTCCCAGGTAATGGAACTAAGCAAATGAAGTCGGGACCAGGGGTCAAACTGCAGGCAACATTTTTTTGTATTATACTTCAGCTTCCAGCTCAGATGTGGGTGTTTGGATGGTAATATCCTTGCCATGATATTTCTGATAAAACTTTAATCTTCTTTTCTGACATTTGCTCCCAGGGCATTACTTTTTGTAAACAGTCTACTGAAAATAATGTTTTGAAAAAAGGTCAGAAAAGGGTCAATAAATATAATTTATAACTTTATAACACACAGGAGGGTTGCTGACCCCTGGTGTAGTACACAATTAAATAAATCTCTGACCCTACAGCTCTCCACTTAAATGGTCCTGCATGAGAAGACCTGATTCTAGGTGCTTTGTGTTAAATGTAATGAGCTTCTGATTCTGTGCTGTGACTGTTCTGTATTTGTGCAGACAAGCAGTGTTTGTACTGTAAAACAAAAACTATCCAATATGCTCCTGGGTGAACAAACCACAGGGTGAAGCCTGACCTCTGACTGAACTCTGGATCCAGGTCATGGAGGAGCGCACAGTCAGCCTTTGATCACCAAAGCGCCTCACATTTCACTTACACTCCTGTGGTCGACTGGCTGCAGGTCAGATACGATAATACCAGCTTATAAATCATATCAAGGACATGATTGTTGTCACATAATTGCACCAAGGAGATAACTGTTGACACTATAAACACAGTGAAGGATTTCTGCTCTCTTCAATGCCAGCTATTGTCCTGGTGGGACTGATTGAAATACCTGACATATTTGAACCAGGGTACCAGGAGATTACAGGCAACATTAATTGTAATTATGTGACATGTTATGTGAGTAGATCTAACCAAATTTATTATGAGTTGGAACCGACAGATGCAAAGTATTCTCCAAACACACAAGTATAATAATGACCTGCATTTAGCATCATCAAAGGGGGAAAACCACACACCTTCTCATGTCTTTGTTGGCTAAGTCGGCTGTGTATGTGTGTGCATGCTGCATATGTATGCGGGTGCGAAAATACAGAGGAAGATGAGAACAAGAGATCAGACAAGGCATTCATCTAATGAAAGAGCCATCATGACC
Organism: Polydactylus sextarius; assembly: GCA_016801845.1. NCBI lineage: Eukaryota > Metazoa > Chordata > Actinopteri > Polynemidae > Polydactylus > Polydactylus sextarius. The sequence goes on along the minus strand of CM028920.1, from coordinate 4,692,539 downwards.
TGCAGTGAAGGGCAGGCAGTTAACGTCACACAGTCATATATCACCATTAGACAGTGAGCAAACATGCCAACCTACATCAGACATTTGACTTATATGAAATATTGGATAGTACTAGTGTAGTGTAATAGGAGTTGCTGTTCTCGTCTGTGGAAGACTAGACACATGACATACAATTTAACGAACATGTGCTGTTCTGTCTGCGTAAAATGGACTATTTGTGAGTTATCTCTGCTGCCAAATGGAGTTTCCTGTCTATGGCAGATAGCTGTGATAGTTGCTTGGCAATAGCTTTAGCTGTTGTATTTAAATTCAAGAGGTTACAATACACCCTATGACAGGCCAGACAGAAGATAACAGGTTGAAAGAAGTAACACAGATATTGGCGCAAAAAAAAAAAAAAAAAAATAGCCAACCTCTTGGTAAATAAAGGACAGAAAGTGGATGCTGAACTTGTAACTGTTCTTCTAGATGAGTATGCAAACACTTGTTTATGCTAATGTTGGCAGAAAGTAGTAATCCCTTTAAGAAGACTTTTGTTTGTTGGTGCTCAAGTGGCAAAATATTGAAAGTGACCAGCAAACGCTAGAGATCTTGCTGCAAATGATTTACTTAACTTTTTCCTTAAGTTTGGTAAGAAATAAGGAGTTTATGCTAAATTTGGCTACGTAGCAATAGAAAAACTTACAAGCAGCACCCTTTTACCTTTGTGTGCATGTTTGCCATTGCAACAACTTCTCTGCTCTACCATCTAATCATTGTCTATATTTTCATTCTTCCAATATGTGTTTGAGGTTGTGTATGAGTGTGTGTGTATACATGAGAGAGACAGAGGCTAGCATTTAGCATCAGCAACCCTTTAAAACTAATTTGTTAAAAGATGCAACTGAAAGAGTTGTACAGCAACAAAAGAAAGAGTAAAAAACAGGCACACTGTATTTCACAGGCACAGCAAACAAATACAAATGATCCTATACACTCTGACGCCCCCTGTTGAAAGAAGAGCCTCTGTATTTCAGAGGTGTGGGCCTGCAGTGAGGAGGAGCCCTGGGGTCCTGTTTCATTCATGCAACATGCTGAAGAACACAAGTGACAGACGGAAACCAGGCTCAGAGAGTGAAGGACAGCTGGACACAAAGCTGAAGAATAAAGTGAGTGAGTTACAGAAAACACAGAGGACAAGGCTCAGAGAAAGAAAGGCAGGTTTCTTACATGTGCCAGGGGTCTGCTGTGCAGAGTGATGGTGGGTCGGTACTGGTGGAAGTCAGTCTGGATCACACACACTCTCTTCTCCATCCTCACAAAAAACAGCTGCCCATGCTGTCTTCACCCAAGCGGGCTCTGGGGAGGAAGTGAAGCATGTGCGTGAGCGGGTGCTGTCTTGAGGCTGTGGGAGTGTGTATGTGTGTGTTTGTGTGTGTGTGATAGAGATAGTGAGAGAGAGAGGTTGTGTAAATGTGTGTGAAAGTGTGTTTCGCTACCTGACCCTGAGTGGAGAGGGAGGGAGGCAAGGAGGGAGGTGACGAGCAAAAAGAAAACACGAGAGAGCTTGAACAGTCCCACCCAACCCCACACAGACACACACACACACACACACACACACACACACACACATTTTTAAACGCACTCTTGTCTTCCCTCCTGCCTAAAGCCACAATGCCTTCTGACAGCAGTACAACACAGCAAGACCGCCGCAAACCCCTCAGCAGCTCAATAAATGCAACCCCCACCAACACACCTCATCTTAAAAAAGCACATTCCTGTGCAGAGAAATAACTCCCCAAAGCAGCTAATTTGCAACCACAATATGCCAAGCGTGTGTATACCCAGAATCACCACAGTAGATTTGTGTCTAAATTAAAATTCATGTCACCATCTATTCATAGCTAAAACTGAAATAAGGAAACAAATACTTTGCATATTTTTGAACAAAAACAGGACTGAGTATTGTCATACAAAATCTGACATGTAATCATTACATGAAGCTCTGTAGTGACAGAATAATTTCTATACCTCGTTGAAGATCTGTCATTTTTGTAGATAAAGTGTCAAATGACAGCAGTTTTAAAAGTGTCCACATTCCTGTATTTGCTCCAGAGTGTTAGAGGTCAGGTTGAGTTTTGTTGATCAAAATAAAACAACCATTAAGTCCAACTGGTTAAATCATTACACTGCATGAAACAGCACAAATTTCTCTACAATTCCATGAATGAATGAACTGTTTGTGAGAAACGAAATATCTAGGAGTAAAAATAGAAAAGAAAAACCAACTGAAGAATTGCAGTGGTGACATCACAGATCATGTGACTGTGCTGCTCCATTACTCCATTAGCCATTATTCTGGAAAATCTGAAAAATAGGTTTAAAAAACTGAAAACAAATTGTCCTAATGGAGATGAACATTTTAATGTTTGAATAGAATTTGAATTAGAAGCATGTAGCAGACATTAGCTGACAGGGTTTTTCTGAGTTGGGATACTAAAGATGAAGATAACACACTGACCATGTACCATACAAACTATGAATAACAGTATTCATTGAGAATGTTATGAACGTGAATTAATTTAACAGCTCTTTAGCATCATAAAAAAATAAATAAAACAGCACACAACAACCTTTAGGGTAAGCTCCACAACCAAATTCTGCTGATCCAGTATTTTGTTAAACCCCGTAAAATCAAATCATTCACAAGGAGTTACTGTCTCTCACAGAGGATTCCTCACATAATGAGCAACTCCCGCCACAGTGTTTTGTCATTTCCCTGCTGGTCTGCCCGCATGTGTCAGTGTCAAGTCGTCATCTCCTCACTCAAGATTTGTGGTATCCACCAGCCGCAGGCAAGAGGAAATCATGCACAAAATGATATATTTACCTTGCAAACAGAGGGAAAATGTCAGCAGAGCACAATTTATCTCATTTCATCTTGAGGAATGAAGGGAACAGGCAATTTAAGTTTTTAATCAGGATGCCAGTGGAAACTGGCTTATTGTCTGACAAGATCTGATGACAGTTGGATTCTGGCTTGTGTTTCACAGAGCACCCAGTCAAGCGGATGTCAGCATGTGTGCAGAGCTCAAGAATTTGACCCCGACCTCAAGAAAAACGTACTGTATGTCACAATCAATTTATTCTTTACCTGAGCATACAGGATAGAGTCTTACCAAGCAGAGCTCCAAGACATATATTGATTTCAATTTAGATTTAAAGGTGATACGCGTGAGCTTTCTCCATCACAGAGTGTGGTTCAGGTTCAGTCTTTGTTGTGTTTACCAGACAGGAAATTCTAAAAGGTGCTCTGACAAGATGGTCCAAGCTAGCTGGTTAGCGTGCTAACTACAGTACAAGGAAAGAAGAGGTAGAAATAGTGACAAACCAAAGATGTTTCTTTCTAAGAGAGCTCTTACCAAAGACTAACAATAGATTTTTCATAAAGTACTAGTCAAGTGACAGTAACAGAAGGTTAAATAGTGTGGAAAAATGAGTGAAAATTAGCATGCCCACTTTGGAGAGTGCTGCATCTTCCTTTGTTCAGCTACAGATTTACTGGGGTTTGAACCAGTAACTCGAGTTGATACCATGGTCCTCCACCATTCTGATGTCTGAGTTTGACTTTGGTTCATAGCATCGTGATTTACTCCAAGAGTATTCAACCCAGTTTCTTTAAACTCATCAGTGTGTATCATTGATCAGATGAGCATAACCCTAAAATTGTAGTTATTAGAAAACAGATTCACAATAGTGTCCCATTCCACCTTATCGACCACCCCGAAACGTACCCCTCATATATAGTCTCTTTCTTCCAAGATGCAAAACAAACCAAAAAAACAGTTGGACTTACCATGTATCGTCTGTCCACCGCTTATACTTCACACTATCTTTCTATTGTTAAAGTTGCTGTTAAGTACAGAAGAAGTAAAAGAGGGTGATTTCATTATGAATGTAAACCAGCCCACTCACTATTTTAGTCACACAGAAGAATGTCATCTGGCTTGAGGAGATGGTCTAACAGCACAAGAAAGCCTTCCACAATGTCAGAGACTCCTGTTACTCATTAATAGATGAAAATGAAAAGTCTCAGCTCAGCTGAACTGTCTCTCCTTTGTCTGTCACGAAAAATGAGTTCATTAGCTTCTTCACAAATACAATCCTATCTCAACTAAACTCATCATAAGACAATGTCACCTACTGACCTGCATGTCTTTGGACTGGGAGAGAAAGTCAAGAGTGTCCACTTCGACATATAAACTCAGGTTTTGAGTCTTGCAGCTATGAGACCACAGAGATAACCACAGCAACACCATGCCACCCACATCAGTCCAGATTAACTGGTGACTTGCAGTAGACTGGTGACCAGTCCTGGGTACCCTGCTTTTGCCCAATGTCAATGGTGACCATCAAAGGATAAGATCATGCAGTTGATTTATCAGATGACAATAACTCATTTTGGGCAGTTCTGCCCTCAAGTTACCAGAAAAAATAGATTATTGTAGATAATGTACTTAAAATTTAATCTTATCAGAATCACAATCAGCAAAACATAATTGATCCTTTGGGTTAAAAAAAGGTGAGTCGGTTGTGTTGAGCTCAACACAAATTTTCCACCGAACCACAAAAACTTTAACATAAATTCCTTGTTTCAAATATTTGTATTAGAGCTGATTGGTATATACATACATGTGCATACAGACAAAGCTTTATATTGTACATCCACATAAAGTACATGCTGATAGGTCACAGTGTGCTCTGTTTTTTTAACATTAAGCAAAATAGTAACTACTAATGAAAACAGACAAATGATGTAATACAAAATACAAATGAAACTCAATTATTTAAACAATTGAAAAAAAATACTCAAAACATCCCAACCACCCTGTACCCTGGCTGCCCTTCTCACCTTTGTTCATTGTTTTATTGAAGTAAGTGGGAGATTTTTTGAACAATGCAATTACATACGAAGTCAAAGCAAATACATGAACAGATGCAGCCAGAGGTGAAGGCACGTTCACTCAAGTTGAAATATTTCAATTTAACTTTCCTTCAACGCTGTCACGAAAGCATGTCTGCATTGAGATTGTCCTGACGTCACTGAGAATCGGGAAATGGAAGATGAGCTTATCGTGACTATCTGTGGACACCTGGAGTTTTTAGACTGAACAAATAGAAGCAGTGGGACTACCAGTTAAGTTCTGAAAATATGGATCCAGGGGGAGTACACTGGGGAATGTTTGAATGTTGTAAGATATTCCAAAAACTGTCCAGCAGTCGTACGCGTGCGAGGAATCCCATGTGAAAATTTGCTTTTGCGTTTAGTCTGAACAACCATAAGAGTTTACATTCCAGATGTCCTTTGTCATCTTTGACTCCACACAACAACTCTCACCTTCTATTTAAACATCATGAATGTCAGTACTGGAAAAAAACAGGTGTACTCGCTGACAGTTTCCCAGGATTCTTTTTTCCAAACCGACCTTTACCTTACCTAAAAACTAACGACCTAATGAAAGAATTAATATCAATCAAACCACTCTTTCCAAACCCTTTTCCCAGAGCACTTGTGTCAGTGAGTGCATTTCAAGATTTGAGCGGAACTGCTGTGTTGCACCCTGAGCGCTCTTGTAGAGCTTTTACCTATGACAGGGATTTACTCTGGCACAGAGCCATGTTTCAGAGAAAGCCACCTACTGTTGTATAGAAGATGCAGTCGGGTGGTTGCACCATGGTCGTTCAGACAAAACCTCTGTGTATCCATCACTGTAAGAAAAAAAACCCCACAAAAACATTCAAGCCCATAAATCTTAGCTCCAGCGAAGTTGAAATGCCCCCTTTGTGTTTGAGATACAGTTATATGCTGTAAAGCACAGGGTTGCCCCTGTCAGAACATAAAAGCAAACTTAATTCAGGATCATAAGTTGTGGTGAAAAGTACTTTTTCACCAAGCAGCAGGATAATCATTGGCTTTTACCTGTTAATTGCAGTAATCCAGGTGCCTTCTATCAGAGTAAAATTATAGAGGTTGATTTGTTGTGTATCTACCAGCCGCTGTAAAAAGTCCGTCCAGATGGCTGGTTTGGGATCAGCTAACCTTTAATGGAATCTGAAGAGGAGGTGATGAAGCAGTAAAGGCTGATTCTGATCTGGAATCAGATTACGAGGAGGTTATCTGTGCTTTCTGCGTCGTGCTACAGCTTGTTCGCGGCAGGTTGTCTGCCTGTGCGTGACACATGTTTATGGAATCTGATTAATTAAAGGTTTGACTTGGCAGCTGAGACTTGACATAAAGATTACAACTCTTGCAGAAAAAAGATCCCCCCCTTGTTATAACTCATGTACATGTATCCAGTGACATTTCAACATGCTGTGGTCTAAACTCACAAAAGCATTAAAGGGATCACACTACAACATAGTGAGTGAAGTCGAAGGAGTAGGAAGACATTTAGGGAATAGGTTCAGTCTTTGTGTTGAATATGAATCTACACAAATACAAAGTCCAGATCAGATCAGTGAAAAAGCTTGAAAGCAGGTAAAGCTGTGCCAGAATTCCCTACTTTGCTTGTACAAATATGAAGCTACAGCCAGCAGGTTAGTTCAGCTTAGTACGAAGCCTGGGAAAAATCTGACAGCTTTCCTAGGTCTGCCTCACGGTAAAGCCGAAGATCCACTTAAAGCTTGCTAATGAATATATCTTATTGCTTAAGCCATACACAACCCAAGATTTGTTGAAGGTCATGAGGTCGTGGTGTACCTGGGCCTGGAAGAATAACTCAGTGGAAGAAGTTGAAGAGAGTTTTGTATTATTGTAAGGCTGAAAAATAGCTTGTGCCCATGCATCCGTAATAACATTGCTTGTAATGCATTACACACTCCGTGATGAGTTGTATTTACATTGTGATTTGTCACTGGAGTTTCTCAAACCCCACAGAGAGGCATCAGCGGAGTTACACGTCTGCTACAGTGAACCCTGGGTAATGAATCAGATTGCATGTGTTATCCTATGTCTGGAAGACGGAGTATCTGCCCACTGCTACTCACTGCTCTGCTACAGTTTTACATAGCGATGAGAATTATCTCCATAAATCACACCGATCTGTTTCTGCAGAATTGGACATGTATGTGTGGAAACAGCTGGGACAAATGGAAAATGACATTAACATACTTCCTGGAAGTGCAGATTTCTGTTAATAAAGAATGTAACACAGTCTGTTCAGTCCTGGTATGTGAGAGTTAACTTCTGTGACCTTATCAACTTGACACAAGGTAGAAATTTGTAGATGCAGAATATGATTCTGTCAGTCAGGTTTAGATCCCAAACAGTTGGATACAGCGTTTATCTGAAAGCAATTTGTCACCCTCTAGTGGCTAAACAACCCCAGTACTTTTAACAGCCGTTCTGCACTTTTTGAATTTTACAGTTTGAAAAAATTACAGACATTTTTTTCATGAAAGCCTCAGTGTTGGGGTTTACAGTTAAAGCCTAAAGACAAATTAAATTAAACTGATACAAAAAGACTGTGTTTTTGTGTGTGAGCAAGAGTCTGATATATGTAAACGTTAACCAAACATAATACAGAATTATGTTGCATTATAGGAGCTGCAGCATCCGGTGAGTGCATCAAGACTTTATTAATCCTAGGGGGAAATTGACTAATGTCTCGAATGTGTGTTTTTCTTTCTTTCTTTTTGTCAAAAATTCTCTATTAATGTGTCTTTTACGAGCCCTTTAAACTTGTGGAAGTGCAAATACCAAGACCAAGAACTCAGGCTGTGCCATGAAAGTTAGAGATTAAAATCATGAAGTGGAGACTCAAACTGATACTTGATATCATATGATACAATGATACAGTATATAGTATTCACAGTAAAATGTAATGATATAAAGACTAAGATGAATGAATGATAGTCTACACATACAGTACTGAAGTACTGTGTAAAAGTTAAAGGCACACCTGCGGATTTATTGCCCCAGCAGTGATTCATTGACCAACAACCACAAGGGGTAAGATGTTGTCACTGTTCCACACTCACATCACTGATAGACATGTCTGGCCTGATATAAGCTGCTGGCAGATCCAGATGTGACAGGCATCTCGACATCAGCTGATCTCACCTTTGTCAAAATAGGGAAAGCCAATGGCCAAAGGATGATATCCAAAGAGTCCTGATGAGGCAAAATAAGGCAGAATTCCCCCTCGATACAATAATGAGGGTCACGAGAGACCTAAAGCATGATTTGGGTGGCCCCAACTCATAATACCTTGACAATATACCTGTCACTGCAGCATCATTTTGGATGAGCCACAGTGAAGGCAGCAGCTGATCCTGAGACACATCTGTCACATCTGGATCTGCCAACAGATTCTGGCAGGCTAGACATGTCTATCAGTGATCTGGGTGTGGAACAATGACTTTGCTATGAGCTTATTCCTTGGTTGTTGGTCACTGAAGCACTGCTTAGGCAACAAATCTGAGGGTGACCAGAGTCTGAATCCAGAATCATTGGAACATTTAATGTGTTCTGAAACACTTTGTACACATTTCCTGTATTTTCTTATTATGTCTGCATAACGAAATTATTAGTAGTTTGTCATTCTGTGGAGAGTTCAAGTATCTGAATTAGGACAGTTTTGGCTCAATTATTTGATCAACAACTGTTCTATGTTGAGGTTAGGCTAGCATGTATAGGGGGGTGGAACAGCAGGGACAAGAGTCTAGTTGTGTGTTTGTTTTGATGAAGGTGGACATCTTGACTTTCTTGTAATAATGAATACAACAGCTGGACGATTCTTAACACTTTGCCCCTTTAATGAGAATACAAATGCTACAAGAATACTGAACGTTTGGATCAGCTACAAAATCGTTGGTGTATAAAGTGCAAGAGTATCAACATTAACAACAAAATATCATCGATCATCCTTCAGAAAACTAAATCAGTCTAACCAGAGTCTGCAAAAAACAGTGAAGTTAAACAAGCAGCAATAATGGCACTTGTACATTTTAAGGGCTAGAAAACACACATGACATCTCATTTCAGCACGCAGGCGTCTACTCTCCTCGATAAATGATGATGTTTTTATCTGTCTCGTGAATCTTAATCTCATAGAGCAGGTTGGGCGGGAGAACTTTCACCATGTTGTCCCAAATGTAAACAGCCAAGTTCTCAGTTGTGCTGATGGACACAAAATAAAACAAATAAGTAATGAGAAAACAAAATGCACACACACCACAACCTAAAAATTTAGGAAGGATATTCACCTGACAACATCAGCAAAGTAAGGGACGTCCTTATCCAGGTTTTTATGATCCAGCGGAGTCATGATGACGTCCTGCAGGATGGGGACAGATATTGCACATGTAGAAATAAACACTTTAAAAGTGCAGCACATATACACAGCTCCTATACACACACACACACACACACTATATCTATATCTATCTATCTGTCTACTACTACTACAACTATATTACTATATATAACTTATGAGGGGCTACAGTGGAGATTGAGATCTCACCTCGATGCATCTTTTCAGGTCTGTGAGGTTCATGACCATACCGGTGACACGATTAATCTATGGACACACACAGGATGAAGTTTTGAAATTATTATTATACATGTATGTATGTGAATATGTGTGCAGTATACAGCACATATACAGTATGTTAGGAGCTGGAGTCTGAGATAAACTCACCTTTCCACGTACTGTTACCTCCACTGTGGACAGAGATGACAGCAGTGGATGAGTGTGAATCACAGAAATAGCAGCTATCACAGTGTTTCAATACAGTATTGCATATTACAGTATTTCTCAAGGTAACAAAAGGGCCTGACAAACCTTTGTAGTTGTGTCCATGTCCGTAGGGATTGTTGCATTTTCCATAGACTTCTTTGTTCTCCTCCTCACTCAGGTGAACGCTGAAACAGATGAGAGGGAACATGTCTTTTTGTTTTCAGTCTCAGTGACTCCACATGTCAAACAAGGAAGATGAGCTCTGGGCCCAGTGACATATGTTGCCTTTCAGCACATCAGGTCCTGAAGGTAAAGTGAATATATTCCTGTTTCAGTCTGATATTATAAGACCAGCTGCTCTGGTCAATCTACAGTTGTTGGGTACTGTGTCTACTGTGTATATATATGTCAGAAAAATTGACAGATAAACTAATTAAATAATGATAATCTTATTAGCTGTGGCCATAAACAAAGGAGTTTATTCATTTATGCTGTCTCAGGCAGCGAAGAACCAATTTTTGTTGCAATATATAGTATGGAAATATGCTGACTGATTTTTACAGCTGAAATAACAATTAAATTGTGTTATTCAATAAAGTAACACTTTATTTGTATTTCTGCCTTCAGGTATGATAATACAGTCATCTACCTGTCTGTCTGTCTGTCTGTCTGTCTGTCTGTCTGTTGACAGAGAGGCAGACAGATAGATGAAGTTGACGCTCTTTTTTACGACGATCACAGACAGCACATGAACGCAGCATCCGCTGTATTTGATCAGTGCTCGATAAAAACACTTCAATCTCTGGTTAGTATTTTACATCGTGTTCCCTTTTCAAGTGCATATTATAAAACACAAAGGCCCACTACTAAGAGACTGATGTCGGTAGTTTCATTCGGCGTAGAGCAGCGTCAAACTCCAGGCAGCTCCGTTATCACAGTCCATGCATCTGTGTGTCGGTAAACAGCGGGAGGAGACGGACGAGCAGCGGGATCGGTTCTACCTGTGGAGCCGGTGACAGGCGCTGAAGCTCTGGACGCGGGTGAGGTATCCGATACGGTCCACGGTGTGGTGGCTGTCAGACGCTGCAGCCATGGTCAGTATCCGGGACGAGAGAGGAGATGGAGCGGAGAGTAATGTGCTGAGAGGCCGGAAGGACAGCGGATAAAAAGCTCCAGCCTCCCGTGACTCGCTGCTCCGCCATTGGCTCAAATCAGGGCGTAAATACGCCTCACATGTCCGATGATTATCACAGCCCCTCAGGCTGATACGAAGGAAACAAAGCGGGTACAGTCATTATACTGAAAACAGTCTCTAATTATCTTTTATTATCAGATCATTGTCCATGTATCGATAATTACAATTTGATTGTTATCAGTTATTTAATAACCCTTATAACAGTCAAGAGATATTAACTCTAAACACCAGTTTACCTGCTGCATTCCTGCATAATCAGTGATTATATAATTATTCTCCAAACTCCATTATTAATGATTCATGAAAGTGTTAGTATCATTTCAATGCTTTGTTGGTTCAGACAGAGCCAATCTTAGATAAATGTCTGAAAGGAAATTGAATCATCTGTTGTGTTTTCAGTGTGAAAGTTATAATTATTCACAAGTGATGTGCATATCATTGAGCTTCAATATTAAAACCAGCTGCTTGTTTTAATGCGACTGATAAGTGAAAGTGCACAGTATCACCATGGATAAGAAACGTACCTCAGAACAGAACCAGTGTAAATGTATTTAGCTACATAGTACTTGACATTTGATCTTGTCATAGTCAAAAAACCACAGGTTTTACTAATGACGTTAATGTTGGATTGTTTAAGGCTTGAGATCACATGACAGACGTCAGTATCATCTGAGAGTCAGCACAATTTTGTAATTTGTAATTTGTTTGTAATAACAAACAAAAAAAATAACAGTGGTATGTGAAAATGATGACACTGGCCACCCAGGTTGGTGATAGCTGGTTAGCATGTTAACTTCAGTAGAGGCAAAATGAAATAAAACTGGCATTTCTTTCCACAGCTGGAGACAGTTTGGTTTAGGACCCGCATGAACAATCCCTAACTATGAGATTTATCATCAAGGAAAGTTTTAGGTCTAATTTTACATAAAACGCACGTCTGCCACATGAACCTCTACAGCAGTGGAGCCTATAGCTGAAACCTCTGCCTCTCATTATTTTCTAGGAGACTCTTGGAGGTTTTTTTTTTTTTTTTTTTAATAAGACTTACTGGGAGATTTTGGTAATAAAGAAATACAGTGGTCTAATGTAGAGGTAACAAATACATGGACTAACTTTTCATCATCTTTTTGGGAGTTTCATTTCTGCAGTATCCCACAAGTAAAATAAGGCTTAGAAACTTGTTTTAGCTAACAATACTACTACTATTACTACTTCTACTTCTACTACTACTACTACTACTACTACTACTAATAATAATAATAATAATAATGATAATAACATATGTTTTTCATTATGATTATGATATCCATCTGTTTTGATCTATGTAACATCTTTAACATAAATTGATATATGAATGTGATGGATATTATATATTATACTATGTCCTAAATGAAGAAGTGAGTGAGTGAGGGAGACTTATGTAATCATAATGAACTTTTGAATTATTTCCTTATAATTAATCTATCTTCATTAAATTATAATGGCTGTCTATTTAACAGCACTGTTTATGACACATTGCGTCAAAACACCTTCTATGTCACCGTTGCAGCATAATCTGCTCTGTCTTCTCTGTCAGAGCTCAGCGTCTCTGGTCTCAGCTCACACACACTACATCCCTGCTCGGATGAATAGGAGGCTGTTTAACAGATGCAGTTCTGCTCATTGTTTATGGAGTAATAAACTATGATGAATGTGGTTCTGGAAGAGCTGTTTTCAGTGTCGAGCATTCGCTCGGGAGAGCTGCACTCACGGAACAGTGAAGGCACGTCGGCCATTACAGAATGGAAGGTGATGGTCATGGTGCACGATTAATCCTAATGAATGACGAAAATGGGGAAAATGCAGTTAGGGTCACTGAGACATGGGCTATGGAGCTGACATTAATGCTGTGTGTTCTGGCTGAGCAACACTGTGTAAAATTTGGTGCAAATTGGATTTTGTGCTGAAAGCAGCGTAATGAAGAGCTGGCTCTCCCAGAACAAATGCCAGTTATCTTCAGTTTGTAGACATATTAACAATATTTATTGGTAGCTGGAGGCAGGAACTTGTAGTTTAATAAAAAAAAAATAAATAAAATAAGACTAAAACTACAACAAAAGAGTCTTTTTTTAGGCATATTTAGAGGTTCAAAGCGGTGTGTCATAAGCCTTATCATAAAATGTTTAACTGTAATGCCTCTTCTAAGCTTCCTCTGAGTATAAGTGGGAGCAGAGGGCTCATCTGCTACTGCATTATTTCTCCCATTTGTGTTATTTTTTTAAGTATCCAGGATGTTTTGTGCCAATTGGGACACTTCCTTGCTTAATTTAAGGCCTCTGTTACATCAAAAAGCTTTTTGAGGGGCCTCACTGACCCTTAAGTCAGTCCTAGTAACTCAAGTGCCATTAGCCATTACATCTCTATCTGATAACATGTTTGTTTGGACAGTTGCTAAAGTTTCCTTTTAATGAACATACCGGTATGTAGAAAAGCTTATTGGATGTTGATGAGTCAGATACTTGTCCACATAATGTATAAAGTGAGAGGAGAGTAAGAAGACGATCCCAACAGTTTAACTACTGTTTTATTTGTGCACATACATGTACAAATAGTTAGTTTTTACATTAGAACAACACCTTTGAAACATTTACGCTCCATCAGAATAGAAAACATACAAAGCCTGTTAAATGTGCTGCACATAGAGCCTCATTATTCACATTCAGACGACAAATACATTGTATTTATATGCACATTTCAATCCACATGTTGAGTCAAATGGATACTTATAACTACCTGCCTGGAAGGTGTGATAGTTTTCATGGAAAATAAAACACAAGTCTATGAAAAATACTGTCGTAGCATTTGTATAGAATGAGATTCACTGTGTATGCTGATATAAGAATGTTGTGTATATGTTGATGCTGTGACTGTTGAACACACAGCAAAAGGAAATTATTGAATTATTTATAGTAAAAATGTAAAATAACTTAACTTTACATTTATAGATTTTTTTGATAAATATGTAGTAAACGTTTTATTCCTTTGTCTCGAGAGTTAGTCTGGTTTCTGATCAATTGCTGATCATACAAACACACTGTTGCAAATACATTCTCGTAAGGATACGTTCTCCAAATTGATCCTACATTCCCAGTGCGGCATATACCTTGCTAAATGCATGGCTCACATACTCCCATCATCAACTTGTTAGTGGGACCCTCCTATTCTCCACCACCTCCTGCTGCACTATGCAGTGTTTATCTACATTGTTGTCTCCAGGTTCCCATTGAAGATAACACAAAACTGAAACTTAAACAACATGAAAACAGTGAAATTACAAGGGTTGATCTAAAAAGTCCCATGAATAAAGTCATCACAAAATCTTACTTGTCACAGACAGTTCCACCTCATCAAACTGTCACTGTAAACATAGCCCACTGGTTAGTTCCAGAGATAGATTCTTTGTTGTAATGATTAAACAGAAAATACATCATGTTACAGAATGTACGTCAATACAGATAATGTTGTAGAACTTAGTACAGTGCACACACTGGAGTACACAAGGCTCCTTTAGATGCAAGTATAGGACTTTCGGTATATTGGGTTCTTGTTCATGAGTGAAGGCTAGTTAGAAGATGGTTGTGGTGAAGATGGAGCTGACATGGAAGGTGAAGCTTTTGATTCAGTCTTTGTTTTGACTCTCACCTTTGGTCACGATCATAAATGACTGCTATAAGATGTCTGGGCTCAGCCTTAGACACAGGACAAGGAGCTCAAAGTAGAGTTTTTGCTCCTTTGTGCTAGAAGGAGCCAGTTGAAGTGGTTCAGGCATTTGATCAGGATGCCTCCTATTGGAAGTTTTCTAGACATGTCCAACAAGTTGGGGGACTCAGGATCCAGAATACTGTAGAAATGACATATCTCATCAAGTCTCTGAGCAGAGACACCTCAATTGAGAAGAGGGACACCTCGACAATCTTGATTCTCACATCAACATTTAAAGCAAAAAATTGTATCAACTGATCAGTGCAATCACCACAATCAGTGTATTTGCTTTCAGCAGCAAAGAACATCCATCCATCCGGACAATGCTGCCCAGTGGCGCTTGGAGGAATCACCCATTGATTGTCCATCTTTATTTATTCTAACTTTCCTCAGCTGCTCCATAGAAAAAGGCATTGTCTCATGGTGTCTTGTCTCATGGAGACAGGAGTTGATGATACAAATACATCCCACAAATACTGACTAAATGACCAACTTTCCTGATAACTGCAAGTTAACAAGTTAGCTAGCTGTGGAGGTTACTTTTGAATTAAATGACTTACAAACTGCTTAAGACAAGTGAACAGCTCACAAAAATGTTAGCATGTTCATTCTTAATTTGCAAGAGCAACTAGCCCTGTAGTCATCACACCATCAAACTTCCATTGATGCCTTTTCCCCCCAAACATGCAGATAAACTTGGCGACCAACTCTTAAAATTGTCTTGTGTGAAAACTAGTTTAAGGCAGTTCAAATAAATAATTGTGTGCGACACTATGGATTTGTCTGTATTAAGTGATAAAGTACCAGGAAGATAATTAGAACTGGCTCTCCTCCAGAATCTCCTCCATGGTTTCTCCGAGTGTCATGTCCCCATCACTACTGGATAGGCTCTTCCGGGTGAGAAAGTCAAGTTCTGCTGCAGTACAGCCTTTCAGCCCCTGACCTTTAACCTCTCCCAGTCCAACCACCCTGCTTCCTCCATGTATGGCCACCTGCAGGTGCGGGTGAGTCATGGAGGTGCCCCCTTCGTCGTAATAAGAGTCGCTCTGTCGGGAACACTGCGGGCGATGTTGTCGGGTGCACTTCCACAGGTGCTTGAGAGGCGTGCCCCGGAAACAGCCTCTGACTTGGAAGTGGTTGGTGAACAAGAAAAGCTGCCAGTGCTTCTTCAGTTCAGCTTGGACCTAAACACAGAGACAATAATAACTGTCAGTTTTAACTGTTCTGACTATTCTATGAAGTTGCTGTTCTTGGGGAACAAGACGCCATTAGGGAAAATTATGTCACAAATCTTAACCTTAATGTTAACTTTGTTAGATTTAGTGCAACCAGATCACAGTAGGTAATAGGTGTTGTACTTGTTTCAACGTACAGGGTAACATGTTCCTCAAATTTTCAAATGTTGTTGCATAATTATTTCTTTATTCTTTTCCATTTATTTGCACAGATTCTTGGCTTATTTATTTATTTATTTGGCAATTACATTTTAATTACACATAGTTATCAAAAAAAAAAAAAAAAAAAAAAAATCCTACCTCGCCATTAGCAAAACAGTACAGCACAGCAACCAAGAACCCCTAAGAAAGGTTACACAGTACAAATTAGTGTTGAAACGAACAACAAGCTCATGTTCTGTTATTAACTTTTATAGGTGTTACCTGGAACGAGCTGAGGGTGAGGTTTATGAAGTTCCTGGCGTAGCGACTGTTGTCCTCCATACATTCATCAACTAGCACAGTAAAAACCACTTCATGGATTCCCAGCAGAGGAATCAGGACAAGTGTTGCTCTGGCCAAACTGTGGGGCAAAAAAGGAGTTAGAAAATGGCTGTAGAGTAATAATTAAAGGGGAGCACAGTTGTGTAAATGTGCTTCCCTCAAGTAGAGACATTTATGGAAAATTGGGGGTCACATTTAAAATTGTTTTAGAACATGAGAGAGATTGGAGAGTTTGGAGGGAAGATGTTCTCAGAAGAGATGAGTATTTAGGTGATTCCCTGCTTTGTTAACATTTGGGAGTTTGTTCCACCGTCAGGAAACTGCAGATGAGAACAGTCTGTACCGAGATTGTCTTATGTGCAGAGATGGCAGTACCACTTGAAGGAACACAGTGGTCAAGAAGGAGCTTAACCCTGTATGGCTGAGGATAAGTAGATGGTGCAGATGCAGAAATCTCTCCAAAGGCAGCACAGGTGTCTTAAATTTGATTTGGGCAGCCATTAATAACCAGTGGAGGTCAGTAAGCAGCAAAGGAGCCTACCGTTTAGGGCCTATCAAAGACCAGATGTGCATGTAAGGGTGGGGTTTGCAGTAATGGGGGTCTGCTTGAAGGCCATTGCAGTAGTCTTGGGAGGGAACATAACCATAGCTTGTACCAGGAGTTGAATGTTTACTGAGTCAGGTAAGGCATGATATTTTTAATGTTGTAATGAGCAAAACAATGCAACAGATTTGACTTTTACCTTCAGAGAAGGGGAGCTTGTCATCAAACATAACAACCAGGGAGAGTGAAAACATATTTTGATCTTGACATTGTAATGGAGAGATGTATTGTTTAAAGTAAATACCTGTATCTGTAGTCTGTGAATTTCACTTGATCTGCTTTCAGCTTTGACAGCAGCAGCATCAGAATCTTGATGAATATGAAGAAAATGACCTGCAACACATACATGACATTTACAGATAAAGGCACTGGAATGATGAATGGTTAAGAAAAAAAAAATACTAGAGTAGGCTTGAAAACGTGCATTTGAGATCCATCAGTGTATTTCTGCACTGAGAAATTAGCAACCAGTCATGAATGTGACTGTTTCATTATTAAAGATCACATGGCCTCACAAGACAGCAGCTGCTAAACGTAGTGTGAAATCAGGGAAAAAAATCACTTGACGTCTCATAGGAGCAACATGCTATAACTGTAACTAATAACAATGCCAGGGCAAATCATTCGACTATAACTTTTGAGGATCAGTTCAAAAACTGTACTTACAAGTACCGATAAAGTGATGGGGCCTCTTATTATCCACCAATACCATCTGTTTATGATTGACCAGCATCTTAAAAAAAAAAAAAAAGAAGAAGAGAAGCTTTCAAAGTCAAGAGATGGGGAACATTTTAATGAATTCATGGTAAAGTATGTAAGGAAACACTAACCCTGTGTTTTCATATATTATCTTAACGACTGTCCATGGTGTAACAAACAAGACAGGGGTTCCTGAAAAGAAGATCAACAGTTAAATTTGCTATATGAACATGACAGCACTGGTAGACAATTCTCATGAATTAGTATACATTTACTGTAAAGATATAGATCATGTTGAATTATTAGAAGTTAGCAGTTGATTGTTCATATAGCTGTGTATGTATAACGTTCTATATTTTATATAATTGATATTCCTTTGATAGAAAATGTATGTTGAAAACTGATGCAATCTTTAGACTACGTTGTTTTCAGCCAGTTCATCTCTGGTTTGGGCAGAAAGTGAAGAGGCTGTAAAGTCTCATGGTGTACATTGTGCATGGTGGAGTTTTGGCCACTACCACTAGGAGACAGCACGAGTTTGAAAATATGCTTCCTCCATTCAGGATCTCAGACTCTGGTTTTATTCCCAAGTAGGTTTTCAATACACAAAGAATTTGATTAGAATTTGATTTTGGTGAGAAACCAACTAAAGTGTGCCGATTATTTAATATAAAATACAATTAACTAGCTGAAATATGTGCTGTAAACATTTATATAGTGCTTTTCCAGTCTTAATGACCTCTCAAAGTACACTGACATTTCACCTACATTCATAAAACTCTCACTTCAACCCTCTAATTAGTACTGACCAACAGCTGCTCCCATTACATAAAATATACACTACTACAATATGTCCACACTTGGATATGGACTGTATCCTTCTCAGAGAAGAAGAGGCCAAGCAAGTTTGTGTCCAGAGTAGGGCGTTGGCTACAAACAACTAATAAGATATTAATTTAATAGAATTTGTGTCTACTGGACATTGGAAAACTCTTTACTAAATATATATTTCTGCAAATCCCATGATACCAAATTACTGTTTCTCAAAATCCAAACCATTTCCACAACTCTCTGAACAGCTGGACCTTGTTGATTAATCCATATTTTGTGCTGTAGTAAATATTTCTGGCAGTAGTACAGGATGTGTTCTTGGTAACTGGGGAAAATGTTAGTGGCTTATTGATGTGTTATTAATAGTTTTTCATGATAGTGGAGACTTATGGTACAGAGAAATGAGATACGTCAGAGGAGACATTCATTGGTCAGTTTTGGATTTTTATGCTTTATGTTCTCAAGAAGAATCATATTATATAAAACATCGCCAACCTTTGAACAGCTAGTTAAAATCTGAGACTTTATATCTGCATGTTCCTTAATCCTTACCCCATCCCATCAGCATGTATTGCTTCAGCAGTCGTCTCTTCGTCAGCACAGCAGTGAAGAGCAGTGTATGGAGGAAAATGGCTTCCACAAGGAGCCAGAAGTAGTTACAGGCCACAAAGTATTCCATGCAGACTTTGGAGAGTTTGCACATGAATGACATCTGATGAGGAACATGTCATGGATAAATTAGTTTGGTAATAGGTTGTGGTTGTTTTTTTTTTTTTTTTCACAAAGTATCTGCTATGATTTGATGTTCATACCGCAGAGCTAGAGTACGAGTTCCATCCAGGGTCATCCTTTGGTAGGTTGGCATACATGATGTATAATATGATTTCCTTGGAAATGATAGCCATGGCTCTCAGGATGAACGACACAAACAGATTCATGTGGATGTAGTTCCTGGTACAGTGGAGCTTCCTGGTAAGAAGATACAGGAACAATCAGAGGAAGGCATCGATCCATAGACAATGTGTAACTGTAAAAGCATTAATGAGGCCATGTATCATGACATAACAGTGAAAGATGAACAATCGAGGTATCTGTGTGGATGTGCTTCTTGGGTTTTATAATGTTATTTAGAATGATTGATTATCTCCATTGTCTTGTAAATATCTCACAATGCCTCCTCCTCTTACTGAGCTACAGACACCGCTGTTAAAGCATGCTTAACATCTGTGGTGAAAGCTAGTAATAGTGACTGTCTGTCAGATTGAAGATGCAGCTTGACACATGATGATGTAAACAAATGGTCACCTGACGTGCTCTTAGCGATTCCTCACTGTTCACAGATCTCCCAGCAATTACATTGCAAAGGCATTATAGATTGTAATTGTCCATTAGAAATGATTCTGATCTTTTATTGTTCATGATACAACTTTGACTGAGACCCCTCTAACCGCTGTCACTGACCTCAGCATGCCCATCAGGAGCATGGCCAATGTGAGTGAAGTCAGAGACAGGGAATATCCAATGATAGAGATGAGCCTGAGTGCCGTCTGCCGAAGCATTTCATCCTCCTGGACACACACACACACACACACACACACACACACACACAAAATAATATTTCAAGTCTTTTATTTCTACTTGACAAACAGTGCAAGTAAAAGTGAAACTGTGCATTTCACGCTTCCCTTTCTTACTATGTCTTTGAAGTACAGGTTCTCCTGACATTCTGACTCGTCTCTCCAGATCTCAGAGGAATTCTCCCTCTGTCGCCATCTTCCATTCTTTAAGCATTCTCGGTAAGCCCTTCTGGAGCCATCTGTGGGTAATTGAAAGAGACATTGATGTGTGGTTTAGTCAGAGGACAGGATGACTGACTGCAGCTGGGGAGGCAATCCATTGAACCTTTTTGTACATTATAATACGGTCTAAATTGAATTTGTTGGGCTTCTTTGCCATCCGGAGAAAGTGATGAGTTAGATGTTTACTGGCATAGTAGATTTTCAACAACTATAGTTGTTCAATAATTACAAATAATCACTAGCATTGGGAAGTTGCAGCCTTCACAGTTAACTAAAAAGAAGAGACCTTTTATTTGATAAAGTAGAAAGTGAAAAATATAAAGATTATGTACAGTGGGGATGCAGCTTACATGTGGACATTTATTCATATGTGACCATCATTTAGAAGTTAATAGTGTTTTTGTTTATCATACTGTACTTTCTTAGGTTAGTGTGTTTGCATGCTTACATTTGAGAACTGGCCCTAAATGTCACCTTTGCTTGTTGCTGTCTCTTCTCACATTTGCTTGCATTGACTTTCATTCTAATAATCACATGGATAGTAATAATAATAATAATAATAATAATAATAATAATAATAATAATAATAATAATAATAATAATAATAATAATAATAATAATAATACATTTATTTGTAATTCATTTTATATTTTATAAAAATCTCTAAGTGCTACAAAAGCAATTAAAAGGAGATAAAACAGGCAAGCGTAAAACAAGAAAGCAGGAGTTAACGTTCAAACAATGTTAAAAAAAAAACAACATTAAAAAAACAACATGCACGCGCGCGCACACACACACACAGACGGCAGCGTGTTGTTTATCGATAATAATGTGATGAAGCAATCGCAGAGAAGCTGTTTGGTAAAGTTGTTTCACCCACCCAGCTACAAGGATTACAAGTGATTTTGTGAACACAGTTTTAATTCTCATCAGATCTGCATTTATTTCAAATGTATAGTATCTTTGAGTGGTGGAAGTCCACACAGTTAGTAATCCCTGTTTTGACTGAACACAGTTTTAATTCTCAAAGATCTGCATTCATTTTTGCGTTAATAAATTCCTCGTCAGTATTTTAGACCAAAGATATAGTCTCGTCATCATCCTGTCTTAGTCATGAAAAAAAAAGAATGGTTGTTGACGGATATATTTCTTTATTGTCTTGTCTGACAAAATTAACACTTAAGAACTGCCCATAATTTTCCTCAATCTCATGATATCAGCATATAAAATGTCAAGGGATCCAACTCAGTGGACTCGCCTCCTGGGAAATATTGACATCTGCACAGAATTTCTTGGAAATCCAATCTATTGTTGCGGAGATTGTTGCTGTTAAAGCCAGAAAACCCCTTAGACAATGACCAGTTTTACTACTGGTTCCCACTCTGTGTAATTAGATGCCATGGCTGATCATGTGACTGACTCTACACGACGGCAACAGAGACCCATTCATGCAATCCAGTCAAGGCTTCAGTAACTATTTTAATTCACTATCTGATATGTGAGTCAAGTGGTAAAATATAACGTTACCCTCACTGATCCAAGGTAAGTATTGGGGACAAGGGACCGACACATTCCCAGGAGATGAATGTGGCCAACACACAAAGGTATCAAACACTCCTCTGCAGTAATTTCCTGCAATAAATAAACAGAATATTTCAGATTATATTTCATGCGATAATTCAGATCAATGTAGAGGTAGACAGAAATCAATATAGTAATGATTTGACAGAAGGCTCACCAGATTTTGAGAGTGCATCTGCAGTCAGAGTTCTGTTGCAGTTCTCCCAGTACTCTGTCCGTTCAGCAATCAGATTTTCAAGCACCGAACCTGACACCTTCCAGAAAGTGGGAGAAGAGTTATTATTATTTAGAGACTTTAAGGCTGAACATCTAAGTGGAGCTGCAGAGTTAAGTGACATTTCTCTGTGGGTTTGTCACTACATAAGACATGTTTTATAACAGTCATTTCAATAAGTGTCAATATAAAAACGTTAATTTTTGCAGCTTGGAATCAGCGTTGTGGCGTGGACCCAACTGGCTTCATTATAAATGAGTGGTAAGTGATTTTCTTTATTTCTAATCTTAATTGTTAAAATTAAAATTTCAATACACAATAAAGACATTAAAAATATCATTATCTAACACACACACCAGATTCTTACAGTCTGATATCATTGACCCTACCAGAAAAATGTCACGCAAAATCGAAGATTATTAACTTCTCTGCTTTAAAGTCTCATCCAGGTCCTGGCCCTATGTTTTATGCAACTTTAGGTCATCAGGCATTTACAGTGGAAACCTTAATAAGGTTAATGAGAGCTCTGTAACCAATGTAAAATCAAAACAATAAACTGAAATACTCCATCACTGTCACAGTCACTAATTTATTATTAGATTTGTATTTATGTATATATTTTCTAGAGCAGCTTTAATATTTGAAGTGATTGTATTTGCTCATTATTATCAGTTATCGTAACCTGACTAATTAATCTGAGTCAGTAACAGTTTGTGCCTCAGTTACTGGACTTCATCATTAAAAATAGTGTGGATGATTCATGGCAGAGCTGATTGATTTGCATTGTTTTCGTTGGGATCTTAAAAGTGCGGTGACTCATTTCAGACGTGTCATAACTTTCCTCCACTGACAGAAAAGTTTCGCTCCATTTAACCAACTTAGATTGTTGTTAAAATGGGTTGATTGAACCTGTGATTACAGCTTCTCAGTGAATATGAGTGTAACACCACAATATATGACTTAATTGATAACCTTATCTACATGAAACTGAGTCAGCAATAAAAATTGAATTGATTTAATCAAACAGCTTGTAAAGTTTTACTGTATGTTTGCTCATCAGTCCGCTTCATGTCTGAGCTGTGCAGGTGCTGGAGCTGCAGTGTTTGTATTTACCCACTTGGTGGGAGTGTATCACCAGCAGCACATCGTGTTGCCGGGGGAACATTTTCACCTGAGTGTGATCTGTAATTGATGCAGGTCATTTAGCAACTCGGCTTTGTGCATTCTTGTCCTGCCTGCAGCAACGCAAACACGCCTCTGTGTTTACTCCTGATGTTTAACAGCATGTGTGGGCGTGTCCCGTGTTTGACAGCCACCGTGTTAATTAACGCTCTTTTCTAAATTATCAGTCTTCCTCAATTTGTCCTCATTAGTGAGACAAATTAGCATTTTCTTTATTTTGAGCACGCTAAGGCCAACACACTTCACACCTGCTACTTCTGCCTTCCATAATAATTCAGTGTCACGGGCTGAAGATGGCACTTTTCCAATCTTCACGCCCCAACGAGAAAGCGGCTGAATTTCTACGACCTCTTTATGCCTTGTGGCTCAAGCGCCACCTGTGCCATAGAGATTTCTTATGTGAGGCGGCAAACAGAGGACGGTTCAATTCACTGGGGCTCTTTGCTGTCAAGACCCTGTCTGGGCAGCGTCACTGGTGAAGGGAAGACAAGAGCTGCTGTCTCGCTGTATTCCCTGTTGTCTCCTGGGGGACTGAACTGTTTCAGATAAAGCAGCAGGATCTCACCTCTCTAAATAATTCCATTTATTATAATGTTGAAGATAAAAGTAAATTTCAGCAAAAACTACAAAGTGATTTTCTGCTTTTTTCTTTCAGATACCAAGTTGCTGAACGATGTCAGCCACTGTAATCCCTGTAGCCCAAACTTAACATAAAAAAAGAATCGTTTAACATTTAACATGTTTCATCTTTATTTGTCATCTATCAGCTATTTCATGAGAAATCCAAAATGTATTTTTTTCTCATGTAAAGAGCCAGATGATAAAATCCAATCGATTTAGGAAATTTTCTGCAACACTGTCTATGACTGTGAGTGTGAGTTTAAAAAAAGGCCTTGAAAGTGTGTACACATGTATATGTTGCATATTCATTTACCTGGTGGTTGAGGATAACAAGCAGGAGCAGACAGAGTGTGGTCCAGGTCCTCTTGTGCCATGCTGGCAGCAGGGTTGGCATTGTGCTACGTGTTTACATTTAAAAATCAATTTTCAGCTGGTTTTCTTCCTCATACCTCACCAAGCCTTCACATTTATCCCCCTTCTTTAGCTACTTATTTCCACTCAGTGCGGCTGAACTTGAAATCTTCTCTCCAGATGAGCTGCAGAAAGTTTTAGTCAGAATTCTATTGGATGAATCTGGAGGAGACGATTCACCAACAACAAAAAAGTCGCGATCCTGCAGTGTCTCCTCGTAATTCCTCAAAGTCTTCTTGATCGTTTCCAGTGTTCCTGGATAGCATACGGTTCTTCAGTGACACCGATCTTTGACTTCCTAATGGCAGATTTAATTTCAGGGGTTGTCCCAGGTGCAGATGTCCTCATCTGGACTAACAGTCGTCCTCATCCATTAAGATCTTTCAAGCTGTGAGGTGGATCGCTCTGTGCTGCCTATAGACACAGAGCAACTGAGAGCGTCTGGATCCTCAACAACAGATCGCCTCTCCCACCCCGTCCTCCCCCATCCAATCAAGATAAGGCCCAGGGTAGAGCTGACTAACAGGACTAAGTTTGTTGTATTTTGCAGGAAAGTGATCACACAGAAGCAAATGGTCACACCAGCACACACATTTAAACACGTTGTACATATTAAAAAAAATCATTATACATGTACAAACACAGCAGCAAATATCACTTGTGCTGTTGAAAGACAGGGAAGTTGCTGACCCCCTCCCTTCTGTTTATCTCACAGAGTAACTGGACATCCACCAGCGTTTCGGTCACTAATGGGGATCTAGTGTAAACTAACAGAACTGAAGCCAAACACAGACAAGCAAATGAGCCGCCTCCACAAGTCTCGTGCCCTGAATGGTGCCAGTCTCATTACACATTTCAGTCAGAATCAGAAGACTACAATTAAAAACAAAACAAAACAAATCTACAAAGATTATTACAGATGCATCAAAAATTGTCATTTGTTAGAAAAAAAAAATCAATTTTAAGTCAGATTTTGGTTTTGGGGGGAAAAACAAACAAAAGAAAATAAAAACTAATATTCTCTTTATGAAATATCTGTAAGTGCACATAAATCATTTGGATTGCCTGTATGAAGAGGCAGGTGAAATGAAGAAATGCTTATCTATTTTCAAGTGATGGAACAGTCCTCAGTGATGCATCATGTAGAACTGTAACTGTGTTTATTACACACTGATGCAGCTTTCAAATGTCCCCGTGGTGCAGATGTGACAGACTCCATTGCAGAGAAAATATATGGAGCTTTATTATGTTTCAGGGTCTCATAGTGTACCAGTCACGCCATCATTTGTCTGTGTGATGAATGAAAGAAAGAGTCAAATTTAATTTTTCCAGCTATATAAGCATGACTATATACAGTCGTGGCAGGGGCTATATGTCCAGACTGTGTGTCTAAATAACAGGCACTAAGGATGAGATTTAGAGTAGAGGGAAAAATACATTTATCAAAACTATTTCATTGTAATTTGCAGAGATTTAAATTCAGTTTGAGAGCGATATGGCCTCTGGGTGCTAGTACGGTGGGATTCTGCTGATTTGGCTGATGTGGCTGTTGAAGAGGTAACATTACACTCTTTCCATTTGGAACCAACACAATAGGTTAAATAGGTTAAAAACCTCTCAGGGGTTTGTGCTCTCTTTGGACAGATTATGTTCATTTATGACGCTCATGGCTAAGCTCATGGCTTAGCTGTAGCAGACGTCCACACATTTCATTGATAACTTTAAACTGCAATAATCAGAGTTAACATATTAACAGAAGTGTAATGTGACATGGTTCCACTGTGAACCATCCATCCCTCTAGTTCTGCAGCGTCTTCAGTGTCTTTCACTTCAAAGCTTTGGTTTTTACAGTCAACAACTCTACCACTCAACACTACTATTATCATCACTGGCAGCTGAAAACTAAAAACTGAAAAAGCAAGCAGCTGTTTTCAGTGAACAAAGCTCAGTAAACCCATTTAAAGTGATGGTCCGGAGTAATTTGAACCCATGGTCTATTTCATCATACTAAAAAACATCCTCTCAAGAGCTGTTTCATGTTGATTAAACATGTTTTCGCAGCCAAAGAGCAAACAATGAATGTGAATGGGGACACAAACAAAATCTAAATCACCCTTTTTTTAACCACATACTGTATATAACCTACATTAATCTAATCTATAGTCATCACCAAGGTCTCCTACCTAGACATGCCTGGAAAACCTCCATTGGTATGTGTCCAAGAGACCTCATGATCAGATGCCTGAACCATCAAACATTAGAGAAACAGTCGGACTACCAGGCAAGTTCAGAAAATATGGATCTGTAACCAGCTGTTGGTTATGGTGGTTATGGTTGCACATTTGGTTTTCCATAAAAGACCACTCCCATTGACTGTTCAAGGTGAATATTTGTGTGTTACAAAATATTTCAAAAACAGTCCAGAAGCCACACTAACTTAATGGAAGGCGAGTGTTTTTCATCTGAATCCGTCTTTAAAAGTTTGTTTGGTTTTCTAGGGAAATGTTCATCATTACAAAGAATGATGAGTAAATTATTGGATGGGCTGTGTAATTGTAATTGTCCTCTGAGCTATGCCCGACAACAACTGCATTTGTCAGTAAAAGTTCAACTGTGATTGTGATTGGACCTTTGATGAGATAAGTCAATGGCATCCTAAGCACATTGTGCCAGAAAATGACATAAACTGCATGTGGGAGATCAGGTAGCCACTGTAGGTCTGACAATGGCACTGCTCCTTATTTCTGCTCATTCCAGCAGCCATAAATAATATGAACTTACTGTCTTATAACAGCAGAAGCTAATCAGTGACTGTGGAGTTAAAAGGGCAACTGTTTTGGCAAAATGCCCTGAACAGCGTTTAGTCATTACAAAAGAATGAGAAGGAAAAAAAAAAAAAAGCCTCTTTTAATTTTTAACCAGCAGCACTTGTTGAATTGAAGTATCTATTCGCTGCACAGCACCACTGACACATTCTGTGGAAAAAAGTCTGTGTACTTTAGATAATATTAACCTTAATGTGACACATTCAAAACACTAACAACATTCACAGCAGGATATCTGAAACTTAAACTTTGCAGCCTAATATATTGCTGCTACATGAAAACATACAGACAGTAACTCTTGCATTTGCTTAATACAGTATACGTATGCACACTATGTCCAGATGTTGGACCAGCATCAACTGTTTTTCTCACCACATCTGGGTTAAGATGTATAGACTACATGTTTGCCAGAAGAGATAAACTTTTAGCCTTAGTGCAGAACAAAATGGAAGCCAAGGACTAAAATTGGGTTTAACTTTATTTAATGTCTTTCATGAAGTCCTTAATTGACTAATATGAAGGGGAAATGGACCACTTCAATTAGGGGAATGAGTCATTCATTTATTGTCACCTCATTGAGTGAAATTGATATGGCCAGTACAAGTCAAGCTAAATGTAACCTCATGAAGAGAGGCACATGTGGTAGCGAACAGGCTAAGTCTTGTGGGCACTAGCATGTCTTTAATGTGTCATAATAAGTTTTTTGGGGGAAAATGTTGGAAGAGTTGATGACTACAGGTCAAGGGAAGCAACAGCTAGTTAAATTTAACTCCTCCACTAAAACCCCAAACTGTCATTTTTACTTTTCGTTTTGTTACCAGAGTAAACAAGTGAAAATGTATCAATTGCTGTGTTTTGAAGCCTTTAGCAGATGTTTTTCAAATGATGATTTCAAACTCAAGTTTTATTTAAGTTATAGGATATCCACCTCTCTGCTCCAGCTTCATAGTCTGCTGACTGTATCTAACGTTTGTTATGTAGAGACAAAGAACAGTCCCCAGATGAATTTGAATCCAAATTTCCATATTCTTTGGTCTTCAGTAGCTAAAACCACCACAAGGTTTGTATGTTAGTTGTTAACTTGGTGGCATATAAACTAAAAGATGCTAAAACGCAGAGCAAACTTGAGAACAGTCATAGAATAAGATGATAATTCTCTGTTTTTCACATCATACATTCTCATTTGATTGTGTCTATAGAGATTATTATCAGTGCAAAATTATTATCAGTACAAAATGTGTGTGTCAGTGTTAAGTTCATCCACTAATGCCACAAAATTAATGATGCATCCCAACGCAGGAAAGTTCACTTCAAGATATTTTCACCTGATTACATATCATCTCAGCTTGAGGCATTCGTTGCATTCCAAGCATCACTGTCAAATGAAGTGTTACCTCATCTACTTTGATTAACTACCATTTCCATGAACGTATTTTGACAACCCCCCATAGGACAGTTAGGAACGTGTTGATTCATCTATAGCCAGATATGTGGGCTCATAAATAAAACCAGTTATCCTGCAAGTTTCTCAACTCATATGAAATGCTACTTATCTTCTGGCTGCACTGAGCTCAGGTCTACTGAGGGAACCTGTTGCCTTCTACCTGTGTGTTTCTTGACTGCAAGTTATATTGTTTTTATAATGGCGGTAGAGCATTGTATACATTTTTGTCATTATCTTTATTTTTACCTTTAAGGGTCAAGTTATACTGATCCTTTAAATTGCAGGTGAATGTTCTAACAGCTGTTAAAGTAATTATGTAACATCTTCTGCTTTCCCACCAACCAGTCTGATAGTTTGTTATGAGTATGTTACATAAATTTCACCTCAGCCCACACAAATAGCCATAAATTTTCTGTAGTGAATTTCAAGCGAAAGTTGAAAGATGTCTGCCACGTTCATTAACATGCCTTCATCTGTCTTCCTCACTGCAAATCTAACTTCTGTGCAGGGTAATGTTGGGGGATTAGTAGTGTTCTTACCCGCCCTGAGTAAACACAGCACCGCAAATGTTTACGATCTCCTGCAAATGGGTTAGAATGTGTTTAGCGGACAGGACAGGTGCTATGTGGAAGGTTAAACAGGTTGTAGTAGCAGTGCGTAAACAGTTTGCGTCTCTGATGCCTGCAGGCCGGCACCACTGTGTTTGGGAGTTGGTGCTTGGACCATTTTTCAGGTGAAAAGCACAAACATTTCTTGGTAAAGAGGAGGTGAGATGCTGTGGAGGTGTTTGGCAGCTTGTTATTTTAAGTCCAAGAGACAGAAAGAGGCTCTAACTTTGAATTTCTTGGTTCATACAGTAAAGAATACACTACAGTGACAGAACTGTTATAATATTGATGTTAGCATTCATGGACCGTATGTTCATCCAGGTGCAGGAGGATACCAAGAAATCTAAAATCACTTTTTAAACATTTGCTTTTTTGACATCTGTGCTCGTTGTTCAAACTTCGCAGCCCACATCTGTTTGTACATGTACAAAATGCATATAAAGCATATACAGAACATGTGCACGCAACCTCTGTGTTTACATTCTTGCTGAGGCAGAGTGATGGTGAGGGGGAGGGGGAGGGGACAAGGAGGGGATGGTGAATGGCAACGGCTCTCAGCCGGAAAAACAAACAGACTGAGGGCCACAGAGAGAGCCCCAGAGCCCAGGGACGCTCAGGAACAAACTGTCCACTGGTCCGCCTGGGTCAACACCAGCTCTATACACCGCATCACTCTGTAGCCAAATAACTGCATCAGAATTGCGTTGACATGGTGAACGACCCCAGGGCCAAGGAAATCACTGTTTTTCCTCTGGTTCCACAGAAAAGAGAAACACATCCAAGAGGCATCATTGATGATGTTTTACTGATATATCCATCATGACAATGTATAAAGTCTCCATAAGACCATTCTTATTTAAGACTTTCTTGTTTAGTTTTATCATTTTCAATATAATCTTGAAGTATGGAATATATATGTGCTATAATATTATAGCACATAATTATGGCTTTTAAAAATTTCAACACACTAAATATGAATCGAATTTTAATCTTAATCTAAAAATGTTGAGAGCTTTCTAATTCAGAACCAAAAAGTCACATAACCAAAAAGATGAACAAATGTGCTATTTTCACTGAGGTAGATGATAAGATGAACAATATCTGGATTCCATATAGATACTTTCTTTGTTTGCGGATCACTCAGTCACTTCAATAGAGAAGAACATCCTCAGTGTTATTCTTAAATTATATTTCTACTTTTCTCATACCCATTTTTTTTTTTTTACCTAGTGTTAAATTTTTAAACTTTCTTTTTCTATTCCTTTAGTTAAAGTCTCTACACCAGACCTCAGACATCATAAATGGATTTAGGATTTTAAAGTAGATTTCAATGCTTATTGATGTAAAAAACAATTGCTGGAAATGAGTGAAGTGACATGTTGTAGGACAAACATACAAAATAATAGGAGCAGCTGTTTTGGCAGCAGTGTATCAGTTTGCTAATGTTACAACCTTTTGATACTTTTGATGTATTTTAGCTTCAGCTGAGCATTAGCTGATAAATTAAAAATATTTCAGTAGTGCAATCATTTTGTTTTACATTTATAAGTTTGTCAAATGTTTTATCCAAAGAGACTTACAAGTGAGGGACAATACCAAAGCTTCAGTGCAGCAGAAGACGTCAGAAAGAGAAATACTTTATTGATCCCTGGGGGGAAATTGGGTAAACAAGTGCTAAATCAAAGTGTAAGGAGATCAAGAAGAAATGTTCCAGCACAGACTGTGTGCTAGTTAGTGACGTCATGGTGTTAGAGGAGTTAAGAGAGTTAAGAGGTGTTCTCAGAAGAGATCTGTCTTTTAGTGATTGTTGAAGGTAAAGAAGGACCATCTGTACGGTTTTCACTATATGTAAAGAAAGGTCTACCAGAAGGACATTGCAGCGGTGATGTAGGCGCATCACCAAACCTCAAGTCTGAGTCCAGTGTCAAATCCCCAGTGTTCAAGTCCAAGTCATTTTAAAAAAAATTCAGAGTCAAGTCTTATGACTGATCAGAGGCAAGTTCAAGTTGAGTCTGCCACAAGTGACACAGCTATCACTAGGTGTGTAACAGTACACAAAAATCATGGTTTGGTACGTACCTTGGTCATGGTTTGGTTAATTTTCGGTACAGTATGGGAACAAAATGCAAAACCATTTGCTTGTTGTTTATTTGCGTGTTTATTAAACCAACAATTTGGTGTAACATTATACAAATGGGAAAATGAAATAAATGCAAAGTGCTGCTTGGTAATAATAATAAGTTAAATAAAATATTCTCAAATAAGAAACAAATGTATGAAATGTTATAAAAAATAAATTCCTTGTAAACAGTAAAGAAAACTTTTCAACGCGTAAAGCGCAGCACTATCTATGGAAGCCCATTTTGGCTAGTAAAAAAAAATATCTTCAAAAGTAAGTCGAAATTATGAGATAAAAAGTCAAAATTATGAGATAAGATGTGTGCATGTGCCTCAATTGTAGCGTTTTCAATTCAGTCCCTTTATTCATCACAAGATGATGACTGAAGGGACTAGAGAGATGTGACCGCGACACAGAGACTCACTAGAAAACAGTGGCTCAAACGTTGAGCAAGTTAGTGTGTTTCTCATACATTGATGAAAGTGTGTCCTATCATTGTCTAATTTGCTCCATAGTTTCAAAATTGGGCTGGAGATAATTGTCCTCCGCACATTACAGCACTTGGTAGCGCTAATGCTAACGCTAAAGCGCATGTTTAAAAACTTAAGGGGCACTTGTATAATGGTGAGTTCCCTTATGAATATTAAAGAGCCGAGCCTTCCGTGTAGCTGCATGTGTAGTGACAGAATGTAAACACAGACAAATTGCGCAAACTCACTCGAGTACAGTCCTGTACCGAACTGAACGCCTGAACCGAATGGTTCGGTACGAGTACATGTACCGTTACACCCCTAGCTATCACACATCCACACACCCCATCTAAAACACACTGATAGTTTATAATGTGAAAATGTAAGTTGCAAACCAAACAATGATTAAATTTAAAAATTAGAAATTAGAGTACAAGCACAAAATATAGCCTAGATATAAATATGTTGTGCCAAATTATTATTAAATATTACAAAAACATAAGTGAGAAAAAACAGTGTAAAAAAAAAAAAAAGTCAGTTCGAGTCCAAGTCATCAGTGACCAAGTCTGAGTCAAGTTAAGGCCCAAGTCCTGGAGTCCGAGTCCTGGACTTGAGTACTAAAAGCCTGCACTACAGTAGTCAAAGATGAGAGATAACTATTCCCTCTATCACTAAGCCCTGATGTTGCAGGGCTTAGTAATGGTGACTGTTAACACATCAGCTACAATTAGACATCAGTCATACCAGAGCAGTGAGTAACAGTAACTCATGTCCACACCAGACATTTTTTGTAATTGAACAAAAAGATTTGCAATTTTTTTGTGTGTTGAACATTTAAATGTGACATTCACTGAGTTGAGTTGTCATCATTGAATTAACGGATACCAAGGCAGGAATAACTCTGACCTTCACAGTTTAGGCCCAATATAGAACCATGCACTGCACAGAGACCGCCTGTGAGTTTCATTGAAACGAGCTGATGGAGATGAAAGGCTGAACAAACAGAGAAATCCTTGACTTTGGTAGTCATGACACCACATTTCCTGGTCTGAGTCATTAGAGACGCAGGATGAGTAAATACGAAACACGGCGAGAACACAGCAGGAGGAACGAGAAAGATCTAAATATACACCACAGGCTCGTTGGTACTTTTCCGACGTTGTCATCATGTTTCACACAGCACTATCACACAGCAGTCGTTTGGACATGTCTGCTTTAAACAAAATCTCTATGAAGAATCTTGCCTCTTTTTTTTTTCCAACAAACCAAGCAGCCGAAGGCGCTTTTTCGATTGTATCCAGGCTTCTGTAGTGAGACATAACAGCAGCCATTGAGGAGGCTAATAGGGCTGTGACATAGGACTCAACCCTCTAATTCCCTTTTAACAGCTCTAGTGTCCTTAGGCAGAGATGGGGCGAAATAAAAGATGCTTTCAATCCCAACACCTTTTTCTCCAGCTCACTCATTCTATTCCAGACATTAGTTTTACTCCATTTATCAATGGAAAAAAGTTACATCTACCCTGATATGCAGTGGCTATAAAAGAAGCTAAAACAAGCTAATCACTTTCACGTTAATGTTAGATAGTATACACTCTCATTATACTCTCATTAACCCTAAACAAAGTTTTGCTGTTCTTGTAGGTTTTTCTAACATTTATTTTGGTGGATGTTGCAGCAAAAGCCTTGGTGAGTCATAAACACAGAAAGAACCAAAGTCAGGAGAATTCTTCAGGATAAATATCAGGATATTAGTTGAACTATGGTGAACTGTGAAGACAGTCATTCACAAATGACATTACCGGGAAGTTTCTAGCAAGTGCTGCTTATGTGTGAAAACAATAACTTATATTCTTTAATTGTCTGGGCTGTGACACACGGTGGCAAAATGGAGCCTTTACTTACAATGTCAAAAACACATGATGGTTCTAAGAAAAAAAAAAGAGATAATGGATTATTGACCTAATGAAACCAAGGCTTAACTTTCTGGCCATAATCCCCAAAAAATGTTTTTGTGTTTTCATATCCATGGTGAACCCTGCTGGTAGCAGCATCAGTGTCTTATTTTAGCCAGAACCGGGTCTGGAATCAAAGGTGGAGGAACATTCTAAACTCTTCATATAGGGTTAGGAAGAAAGATTAGGCTAAAGTTTTTGAGCTGTTCAGCCAGAAGTGATACATTAATCTAGCTGACAATCTGTGGATTCCTTGACTGCACAGGCGATTTAATTGCAATCTGACAGATTTGAAGGCTAAGGCTTGCAAAGAAGAGCAGACAAATACTGCCAAGTCAAGATGAGCCATGCTAATAGGCTCCTGCTCAAAGAGAAATGCTTTAGGTGAAATGTTCAAGTTATTAGTCACATTTAAAAGGGAAAAAGTGCAAGAACGACTGCACATGATTCAAAGACGTGAAATCTATGGTGAAGCCTGGTGGTGGCAGTACCATGCTAGTTTAGGTCTAGTTCAGTTGTGGTTCAGGTGTAGGAAAATGATGAACAGTTCAAATTTTGGTCTATTTTGACAGAAAAACCTTCTGATGTCCACACCTTTGTGCATGACTAACAACCAAAATCTAGATTTAAATGTACAGCCTCACAGAAAGAGAACGTTTTAGAGCTGTTCAGCCAGAACCCAGACCTGAATCCAGCTGAGGATCTGTGGATGACCTGAGGAAGGTGCTGCACAGGAGATGCCCTTGAAATCTGACGAAGAAAAGAAAAGTGGGCTAATACTGCCAAGTTAAGATGAACCATACTTATAGACTTCTACACATAAAGAAATGCTTCAGTTAAATTGTTCAGGTTATTAGTCACATTAAAGAGGGAAAAAAACTACTGAAATGATTAAATGCTGGTCCCATGTTTTACATCATAAATAGCTGACGTTTTAACAGGGGTGTGTAGATTTTTTTTATGTCCACGGTGTGATGCAGAACCTTATTACCACACATTCCCAGGCCCGACTGGAGATGGAGAGAGAGAGAGCGATTAGCTAGAAAACAGGAAAACAGAAAGGGGGGAGTTAGAGGTTTGTCAGCCCAGAGCTTCAAAGATTTATCATCCATTTACATTCTCCCAAACATACACTCAGCACCAGAGTCTAAACATAGGACAAAGACTCCTAAATAACCTCACATGGTCACATCCACAACAGAACTTTTCCACTATAACTTCTGATCGTGTATAACTGAATTTAGAATAAAGCGAGGGACTTAATGTTTTAAGATTCAAAAGTATTAAAAACCATTAATGACAATTTATTTGTACTGAAAACTGAACGTTATTTCATGTGGGTGGTTTATCTTTTTGGAGAGAGGTCATAAAAAGTTCCTGACATGTTTACGTAGACAAAAGATAATGTTCAAGCAGGTGAAAAGGTTTAGTTTAGATAAAAAAACATTTTCCAAAGATGTTTTTTTGGAAATATCATTGAATAGTAAAATAAAGTAAAATCTTTAAAAACACATTCCTGATTTATTAACTGATCCGCCACTTTGTGTATTTCCAGTTTACCAAAAGTATGTCTCGCTCTCCCTCCATCGGTGTGCTTTTTCTACTAAGACCAACAGATAACGATCAAACTACTAATATTTCAAACATTTATCTGCTCCCTGTGGCAGCTCTGTATACACACACTCGGTGGCTCTGGACATTTTTTGGCTTTTTTGGCTTCTTCAGATAAAGTCTTCATGTTTTGTTTGTTCTTTAGGCAGAGACACGAAATAACAACACTCATACGAGAGCGTGAGTACATAACGCAACACAACACGGCTGCAGGAGGAAACAGTCAAACACGCAGTCAAACAAGACATTAAGTCATAATTGATTGTGCTAGTGCAAGGTCAATGTGGTCCAACGCTTACCTACTAAACAGATTAGAAGTTAATAAAATAGTCACAAAAATGCAAAATAG
Organism: Polydactylus sextarius; assembly: GCA_016801845.1. NCBI lineage: Eukaryota > Metazoa > Chordata > Actinopteri > Polynemidae > Polydactylus > Polydactylus sextarius. Next base: position 4,656,844 of record CM028920.1, on the reverse strand, counting down.
ATAAAAATAAAAATCTCTGGCTTTCAATTCTAAACACAGACTATAGATGAAACCATGTTTGACCAGTTGGCTCATGATAAAAATTCTGCTTTCTTGTAACATATATAATCATATAACATTTTTGTCCTACACATGCAGCAGCCCAACAGGGGCATAAACGAAGGGCCCCAGCAGCTGCTTCCATCCCGATGATTAAAACCATTCCAGACTCTTCCATCTCCACTAGCCAATAAAATCCAGGAGTCTGGGGAATGTGTCAGCCGTGGTGGCTTTAGAGCAGAGAAGGGTTGCGGAGCATCAGCTTTGAACAATGACAGAGACCAGAAGTTCTGTCGAACACATGGGGGATCAGAGTCAAGCGATCACGACAGCAGATGCATCCAAGGTTCGGGATGCTGCTGTAAGGACAAGGTGGTTAATGTGTTACTGCTCTGCCAAGTTTACTGAGTTTGGTTTTATTTTATTACCTTGGCAGATCACAAAGACGCAGACATTAAAGCTGTGCATGGTGATGTCTCTCACTGATTGTGCCAAAATTAACTTCTAGGATTTTTAAGGTGATTACTTTATACGACACAGAGTAAACTAAAGCTCATCTTTGTTTGGAAGTGCTGCAGAGTTTAAGGCCTTGTTTGTTCAGCCAGATTTGTCTGAATGGAGCAGTCACGCATTGTAATAAAATATAAACTCACTAAAGTTGCACATTTATTACAGTTTACTAATCATTAACACACTGTAATTCATTTAGAAACATGTCAACCAACATATGTCAGAGCAACATTCACTTTTCAATTCAGCTCTGTGCTGAAAACAAAGTTGATGTGAGAAGTGAGGATGAACCAAAACGAAACCGCAGGTTATAAAACCAAAACAATGAGCCGAAAGACGCTAAAATGCTTCATAAAACAGAAAGAATCTGCAGAGGTTGATAACAATTCTTTGTGGTAGTTAGTTAGATAAATAGTTGATGGTGCTAATTCTCCAGATGGGTTGATTCAAAACATTACTGAGGAGACACATCATGATGTCAAACTACAAACAGTAGAGAGAATGGAAAATGTGACATCATGTCTATTGCTATGTATCACAGCCCCATCAGTCCTCATGAACCTGATGTTTTCATCTCTTAAGAAGCAACTTCTCCACATGCAAAACTTTTTTTTTTTCTTTTATCAATACACCATCTTTTTGAATATCAGCCACAATGTAAATCTTATGAAGAATATTTAGGTTAATTTTAGTTTATCTATTTTGGGATTAACAAATGTATGTGTATGAAAAAGCTATAGACAAAATAGCAAAATTAACTTGATGGTGCCCTGGTGGTTGGCTGCAATACTGGTCACAATTATTATATTTAATATTTTTATATAATATTTTTTATTTCTCAACAATTGTTTGTATATATTAATAATTTTCCCTACACACACACACACACACACACACACACACACACACACACACACACACACACACACACACACACAGATAAATATACTGTGTGTGGGCTAAATGGGCTAAAATCTCACTGTGACTTAGATACCATGGCTACACTTCCTGATCACTATTGTGCAAGATGGGAGAGTTTGTATCTAGTACATTTTGGTAAATGGAGTAAGTAAAGTAAATGGAGAAACATCCTCCATCTTTGTACAGAATCACTTGAATCACTAGAGTCAATACAAGAGCTTGATCTGTAAAAAAAAAAAAATAATGCCACAAATTCAAAATATCTTTTCTATGATTCACAAAGTCAAGACAAAGAGGAAAACAGTCACAGAGCAAAGCAAAGTGAAGCAAAGACATGTCCACTTGAGAAATTTTCACTTGAGCCTTTTGGTGTTGAGATTCTGCTGACGTCACGGTGAATCAGGAATGTAGCTTATCATAGCTGTTTGTGGACACTCAGAGTTGTACAACACAACCTCTGTATTAAAATTATGGATCTATTTCTTGGTTAAAGATATTAGTTATGATTATGATAGCACAGCTGCCTTTCTGGAAATACTCTCATCAGATATGGGTGAATATTTGGGGATTGCAAAATTCACCAAAAGTGCTTGGCCATACTCAAGTAAAACAAAGTAAAACGATGAGGAAATTCACCACGCCATGAACATGCCGTTATCCACATGCTTTGCCAACACAAATTACGCTCTGCCAATCGAAATTACAAAAAAATATGGTTTTGTCTATTTGATCCTGTTAATCATTATGATTTTATGCAGGAATAATTTTTTTTTTTTTTATCCACCTTTGCTGCTGCCACAACCTGATGGAGGAAAGTGGAGTTTTGTTTGCATTTCATGTGACAAATCCAACAAAGTGGACAGGAGTGTTTCTTTTCAGAAACAGTGTCCTGGTTAAGAACTATGTCTTTAGTAGAAACTAGTTCCAATAATAACTATTAACAATGAGGTCTGTGGATTATCCAGAGTAACAGGAAAATTTTTGGATGTGCAAATGGAAACCAAGCGTTTTAAATGTAATTTTTCAACAGCATAAACATCATAAACAAAATTTCCATTTATGTCAATTGCACTGGTTTAGCAGCTAAAACCTTAAATCTGCACAAGTATATGTTGTTTTACTTTGGTAAACTGACCTATATCACATTCAGATTTCAAAGTTTTCTTGCTCTAATTTGACATGTAGTGAACATGATGGACATTCAGTTTGTGCACAACATATTCTCGTTTGATTAGCTCTCCAGCGATGTCACTGGAGATGGATTCTTCACTCTTTGAAATACACTACAGGAAAAATGTTGATACACATCAACACACATCCTGCATCCCTTCAGAATTCCCCCTGCAATGAATTCCCTAACATAAACACTATCAATTTTCGCTCTGTTTTTGGGCTGTGGTCCAAAATCCTTGCAGTCTAGTTCTGTTTGTGTCGTTTCTCCCATCCTGCCCAGATTTGGCCACAAGTGTCTCCTACTTGGAAACAGGAAGGTTGACTCTTCTTCTCCTTTTCCATCTTTCTTACTTATGTCAGTGTGTCCCAGAACATGACCCTGACCAACAGACATGACTAAGGACGTGTCTAGTTGCAGGAATCCCTCCATTTAGACTGGAGGGTGGGGCTGAGCTCCAGCTGACTCCAAATTCCTTGTTCTAGAAGGATTATAGACTGATGATCCTGTTAGGGGCCCTTTCCCATTACATAATGATTCAAAAAAGAAGAAGAAGAAGAAGATAAGATCTCACTTTAACGGACACTGTGCAGACATGTGATGGTGTCAGATGTCAGCATTCATGCTGGTGCTGCGTTGCATCAGTCGCCATCACCACTGAGTCAATTTAGTTAAGAGCAGCTTGGTGGGTCCATTTGCTCATGCTTTTCATTTCACTGGTCAAGTGGAAAATCACTAATTTCAAACAAAAAAACTTTCCATGAGGCAATGAACGCTTCAAATTAGTCGAGAGGCCTCTCCCATGGCACCAGTTAAAGGTCAAACAAGCATTTCGTGTTCGCTTCATGTAGAGCTTTAACTCGCTGCGATGGCGTCTGTCTTCGTTATATCAGGGGACAGAGTGCCATCTGCTGTGCTCCCCAACCAGCTCCTGAAAAACTATGATTCAACTCAAAATCAATGAAAAATGCATCATCATTTGATGCTGTGATGTGAACATGGTTTCTGTAAATAACTAAGGATAAAACTTATTTGGGTAGAGATTTTTATTTTTTTTATTTTTTTTAGATACAAGTACAACTGTTACTGTCAGTGTTTGCTTCAGTGTCGACTCAAGTTCAGAATCAGAATCGAAGAATTTGACTACAGAAGAAAAAGAGCTGAATGAGGACAATAAACCGAGCATTAAGTTTAAAAATGGTAAATAAATACAATAATACAAAAAACAATATGTGCAGCTCCTCCGTATATTTATACTGTACAAGTTGCACAAGAAAAAGTAAAGAAATTGTGCCGATACCACATGATGTGTAATTTAAATACTATTTGCAGCAGCAGGTTTTAGAGTAACAGCTCATTATAAGAAACTCATTTTATATCTTGTTGTTTTGGATTTCATTTCCCTGTAGCACCTACCAGAGGGGGAAAGTGTGGATCTAGCATCCATGATGTGCAGGAACTGTGGTATATGTCCAATGTCAAAATATATTGTTACTCTTTGTCTTCAATATCACAGACAAACGCAGCCGTCACAGATAAGTGAAGAAATCAGTCAGGAGAAATATGGACATCCAACATTTTCCTTCCTCGAAGTCAAGGTCAAAATCAAACTGCTGAGTTATTGTTCATGTGAGGACGTTCTCTACATCAGAGTCCAGCAGCTCTAATCTCCTCCAACATCTACTAAAACAACACACTTAAGATAATTGCAGATAAGCCAATTAAAACCTGTCAGTTGTGTTTTATTGTTACACTTCTTACCTCATCAATGTGACAATAATGCATTAATAAATAGACTCTGCCAGTGTCCTTGTCCTACTGTCACAGGCTAAACATTGAATAAAAGTAATAATAATAAGAGTGTGTATGCATTAATAAGAAATCTGCAGCTACACTTAAAAGTTATAGAAATTAACAAAGGAATTTAGTTACTTTAGAAATCAAACGTTATTGCTAATTCCCAGTAACTGTACAGCAATAATTATTTGCTTCATTTTGCTAAAAGTGTGAATGTCCTGTGTTTTCAACTACTCCACCCAACACACACCTAACTTGACTTCCCTCTTTGTTCCCATCATAATCACTGTCACCGCTGGATGTCACATAATAATAAAATATAAATATAGGTTGTACTGAGCTGCTGACACTGATGACATATGGACTTGTTCTCTCACAGTCTCGACTGTCCTTGAGATGCTTTTGGATCTAAAACCTTTTTTTACTAATAATAAAAAAAGAATATATACTCAGTGGGTTCCTGTTTATTTTCACATTGGAGAAATTAGGTCCCTCCATTATGATCACTTATTTTTGGCTCATCAATAACAACTGATCATTTGAGCTGTGACATATTTATTTGCATCCGCAAGTGTAGTCAAATCTAAGACGGGAAGGGGCTCCTTTTCACATTCATATATTTCAGGATGATATATATTTACAGACATATGATGTCATAAATATAACAAATATGACATGTTATAACTTTCCTTTACATGAGTGACTACTATAATTGTTGTCAATCAGTTAGCATTTGTCTTATATCTTTACTGTTACATACTGTACAAAAGTATGGGGATATCTATATGTGATTGTGCAAATGTGAATATATGATTAAATATGCTGACACACACACACACACACATATATATATATATATATATATATATATATATATATATATATTATTTGTTTTATTATTTTAGAATATAAGTTTTCTTTAAGTTAGTGTGACAGCTTAATGACATGACTGTGCAAGAAAAAAACTACTGCAGCAGATGGATATATGGAAAATATATTCCTCTGAGTGTGTTTTGTGAAATCTGCTGGGGAGATGGAAATGTGCTATTATGTGTATGTGTGTGCATGTGTGTGTGTGTGTGTGACTGACTGATTTCTAGTCTTTCGCATTCAAATTACCAGACAAACAACTCAAAGTTACAAAAACAGACGGAAGGTATAAAAAGAAAAAGTAAAACTGATACAGCCACGATGATCCCTGCAGCCAGATATGAACTGATGAGGGCAGTGTTGTACCTGATGTCTTCAGGCTGAGTGGAGGATGAGACTGTGTGACTGTGAGACACAAGAGATGATGAGATTTGATAGTCATAGCCACTCGCAGCGCCTCAACCTGTCACTTCATCAGACATGTAAAAGTAAAACGATCATTTCTTTCTCTGTCCTTCAGTTCTGACATTTAAATTACCAGCATTTGATTATGTCCTAATTAGGGGGCTTAATGAGTAATTATACATTGACTCAGAAAGTTATCAAAGGCAATGTCATCAGTGACACACAGACTGTGGGTTCATAGCCAACCCCAACATCCTATCCATTCACTTTAATGGTGCAATCAGTGGCAAAGCACAGAGCTTTAAGGAGTCTTTAAGATAAACAGGAAGACTCAGTCAACACACACTGGGTAGCAAAGAGAAATACAAGCGCATGCGCGTGTGTGTGTGTGTGAGTAAAGTAATTGAATATCTCTCCCATGTGATTGGATTTGATAGAGTTAAGCACCCAATAAAAGGTTAAAGGTTGACATTTGATGAATTCTCTCAGGTTGAGGTATGGTGTACAGGGATGGGGTGTTAGCGCTTTCCTCAGCAGGTGTAATTACTTGATCTTGAGGCGGCTGCAGGGGTAATGAAAGAAGGATGAAGGGACGACTGGTGAGAGAAAGCAGCTGGATGATGTGACAAAAATGCGTGAGGGTGTAATCTTTATTTATTTTTTTCGTATTTTTTTACTTTTTATTTGGAAAGTGTAACAAAGATATTCTTTCCTCTTTATCAGCTTGAAACAGTGCTGAGCTATTTGTCAGGGACTGGGATCCCAATCATATCTCCATGTATCACATCACTGCAATAATGTAAACGCTGGCACATGCTTTGTCACTGTGAAGAAATAACTTGAAGGCAGAAATTAAAATTCAAGACTTCTGTATGACAACAAAGGAAGTTAGGTGAAAGTTAGGTTTCAAGAAGGAGAAGAAGGATGGAAAATAGTTCTAATGACTTTGTCAAATGTATTTGTTTTGTCTCAATGAAAAGAGGATTAAAAACAGTTAAGGCCAACGTTGCTTTTTAAAGAGAGAAAATCCCTGGTAATTAATATTTTCCTTGTGTATTGTATTATTTCTATTATTAGTCAAAGTTCAATTTGTACACTTGTCATAGACCAGTACTTTGTAAGGACTTGTAAGAACCTGCCTGTCCATGCAGTTATATAACCACCAGTGCAGATTAACTTCAAGAACATCAATCTATGAATCAATATCTACTTCTGAAACTGCTGATTTCCAATGATTTTCACACACATCAGAGTTTAGAGAGTTTAGAATTGTGCCAAAGACAGAACAAAACTGCCACAGTCTCAGAGATCAGAAGAATGACCAGACCAAATGTGACTGAAGTCTACGGTGACTCAAATAACTACTCTTTACAAAACTGTGGTGAACAGAGAAGCTGTGCAGCTGTGCAGAACATGTCAAACCCTGAGCTGGGTGGACTACAACTGCAGTTATCTGTGTGGTTCCATTCCAGTGTTTTACAAACAGAAATCTGATTCAGACCCTAAGAAAGAGCCTCAACTAGATTAATCAAATCTGTACAGCTGGAACTAGTATGATCTGGTGAATCTCAATACAGTCAGAGTTTGGTATCAACCGGCATCTCTACTTAAAACCAATCAAACGTGGTTTCAATGCCACAGCCTGCAAACTCATTTCAAACTGGTTTCTTGAACACAACAATAAGTGCTGAACTTACATGGCTTCCCCTGTGTTCAAAAATCAATAAAACACCTCTGAAATGTGGCTGAATAAGAGTTTGGAAGCTGGAATATGCAATGGACAAATTTGCATAAATGATGTGATGCGATGGCGACGTGAAGCAGAATCTCAAAGGAGTGTTTCCGACCATAAGGACCTGAGGCTGTTTTGAGACCAAAGGGAAGCTGAAATACATTAGGCTGAAATATATTGCTCTACAGCGTTTGGTGTCAGAATAATATATCGACAAAATATGCAAATTGTGCATATGAGTCACTGCTGCTAATCTATATTACAAAACAGCATGATCACATGTTGGTCATCTGAGTTACCATGTGTTAATGGAAAGTTCTAGCATCCCACAAACTCCTAATACTAGTTTATTTTTTCCATTGTCAGACAAGGATAAGTATATGTGATATTTCAAAAATAAATTGAAAAATACTGCCTGCAAAATGAAAACATTAAATCCATTGAAAAACAGCACAATTGATAGGCTGTTGGCAGTTGGTAATGTCAGCACCAACAGCAGTGGTTGGATTGAGGCGAGAGTCCATGATTCTCCAGGGATACAACACACCGATGAGAGGAATAAATCCTGTCACAAATTCATTTCCTGTCCCTGAAATCATTCCTGATTACAGGTGTCTCCTACTCCATTATCCTTTCAATCATCATGCACAATGAGAGAGGGTGATGAAATCAGACCACATTGTGCTGGAGGTTGAGAGACAATCAGGGAACTCTGACTCACTGAGGTTGGACCAGAAAATGGGTCATTCATTCATTCATTCATTCATTCATTCATTTGTCGAGCAGCTTTTTTTCATATACAAAACCACATCTTTGCAATCATTCTTCCACCCAGCGCCCGCCTTCCTCCCCAACTGACATCTGAAGCTTTATAATGAATCTGAACTGTTGTATCCACGACTGTCAAGCCTCAACACTCAAAACAGAAATATCAACCTATTTTGAGACCCTTGACATGAGGAAATAATTCATGCCATCTGTAGTCTCTGAATAGCAGATCATAAAACATTGGGTATATGAGAAACGGCATTCCCAGAGCTATTGCTACTTCTGAAACTCTTCTTAATATCGCATCATTTACTGATGCGTTTGCGTCAGGCGATTTAACACAGAGAATCAAAAATATGAGTTCCACTCCAATGTTTGTCAGCTTTTATGCGCTCCATATTCTTCCCTCTGCATTTGATATTATATTAATTTTGTATTTGTGGTAAGTTAAAGGCTCGGTAGCGCAGGATGTAGGCGTACCACCAACAAAGCAGTAATGAGGCAACTTCTATAAGTGAAGAACAGCTCCTCATAACAGTGTGGAGGATAATGTTAGATCGTTTCATCAAATATTCATCTTCTTTATGAGGATGCAGTTTATGTACTTCCTCCACATTTATGCTAATTATCCCAATAGAAAATCTCCTGAGTCTATGGTTTAAATTAGAATAGCTCAGATGATTACTAGGACCAATTAGCTTTCAAACAGCAGATTTGGTTTTTTCCCTCTTCTTCTGTCTCTTAATCTATACTATTTTGCAGAATACAATAATTTACTCAGACTAAAAAAAAATCATGGTAATTTAAATTGTCATAGCCTCAAGTCTCATAGCCTCATTGTCATAGCTGTCAAGTCAAAACCTGCAGCTTTGACAGGACATATTCAAACAATGTTGGTAATTTGACAAAATAATTCCAAGTTGAGGCAATATATACCAAACAAAAATTCCCCTGTAACCCTTTTCTGTAAAATGATGACATATTTGCACTGTTTTGGCTCAGGATATAGAGCCAGTGGGTCCATCCATGTTTTATTTCCCCACATGTCAAAATATCCTTTGGCAGGAGACTGAACCTGGGATTGTCTCTGTGAAAATACTTAGGGGCCGTATGAATGTTTGTAAATTCATATACAAGTAGTTTAATCATATGTTATTGATCAACCAAACTGTACTTGATAATTAGCTTGACCCTACTGGAATTTTATTTCCTACAAAGATCCAAATACTGATTTATTAATTCCTCTTCTATCTTTCTCTACATCCTGCTTTATTAAATCAGAATCTGAACAATTTGATTTGCTTAATCAAACAGAATTCAATGAATTCAGGGAAATTTAGTGAATATATATATAACATATTACATTTAAGAAAACTGTTGCCAACAATGCCACCTGGAGGATTTTGCCCCAGGAAGTAGTTTTTGATTCCCAGCCCTCGTAAGGACAAACACAAGTTTGTTTACCCAAAGCCAGAGGCACAGTTTCCCATATATTTTATCAAAAAATAATCTCACATGCAATCAAAACTCCATTCACTCAGGGCAAAACTAATGGGAAAAAGAAACTAATGCTGAGGCATGCCAGTGTGTGGGATCTAAGGACTGGTGTGGAAACACCCAACCAAAAACAACACCCAGACACTCGTGACAATCACACACACACACACTCGGTGAGGAGACCCCAGAACCCAGGGAGCACAGCACACCCAAAATCTAAACAAACAGACAGTTGGGAAACAATATAAAATCAAAGAAACAAGAAACCAAAGAAACAAAGCAAACAAAAAAATACAAATAACCAACTGCCAGAGCTAGAAAGGAATAATGGCAAGTAATGAAAAGAATTCCATATAAGAATATACAGGCAGAGTAAAATAAATAAACTATATGAAGAACACAAAACTAATCAAACCTAAAGGACAGCTACGATCCCGCTATCATTAGCCGCAGTTAACTAGCAGCGATCAACAGTGCAGAGAGGGAGACACTCACCACAGCAGGCCACATAGGTAACACACCCAGGAGTCTGGAGGCACCAAATCCGCTACTCTGCAGTGTAATATAAAATCATTAGCTCCCTGCCACGAGTGTCAGAAGCAGCAGGTTTAAAAGACAAGCCATGTTACCTGTCCGAAGCAAAAGTTCTGGCCTGGAAGTGACGTCACCAGTCCAGTGGCAGGTAATTGCCCCTTTCATAGATCTAAGTGCCTTCAGTGGTTAGTTGTTGTCAATTACAGCCCATTTTTTGAAGCCTTGAGTACATCTCATCGTTATCATTTGCAGCAAAATTAATTCATTCCAAAAGAATTGCAGTTACTTGATTAGTTCATGAAGCAAAGTGAATTTGTTGAGTTTGATGTTGGTGAACTTTGCTATATGAATTGGCTTTGAATGTTAATAAGTGTTATATTATGTCATTAGATAGTCATCATTCATGAGATAACAGTTCATGGTAGCGCTAAAGTACATCTGTTAATTAAAACGTTAACACATTGTCCTGTTGGCAAAAGCTAGGTAAAGTTAACTTGGACAGCTAGTATTACTGACTAGTACTGGCATGTTCAGCTGTCTACCACATCAACAGTGTAATGCTGGTGAACTTTGTTATATGGATTAATGTATTATAGAAAACAATCTATGTTGCATCATCATTTAATATTGCCCTTCACTGTCGAGGTATCAGTCATAGCCTCAAACTGGCAAATTCAGAAAACACTGACAAATTGACTTTAACTGTAACAACAAGAGCCCAAAATCTATATAAGGGCTATATTTATTATTTTAAATGTCATGTATCTCTTGGCTGAGATGCATGGACAACTACAGCCAGTGCAAGTGGTTCATGATCTGTCAGAGTGTTGCCATTCTCTTGTGCTTTGCCTCTGGGTGTGTGTTATCTTTTCTGGAGGTCTTGTGAGTGTCTCACCGAGGGATTAGCATAAAGATGGGAGTCTGTCTTTAGGGAAGAGAGACAGGGACACACACACAGTGTCACGGTGCATTAGAGGAGGTGGTTTACATTTCACACTTACCAGCTGAAGCCACACAGGTACAGGAAGGCTGAAAGAGGCCACCAGAGACGAAATGAAGACACAACACAGGCCAACAATTATTTAACCTTATTGTCTCGCACCAGAATTACTTATTCCTCTGTCGAATCTGCCACACACCTATGAATTTTATTCACCTCATTATGCGCCAGCTATTTTAGTTCGGTAGTAAATGATGATGAATGTACATAAGGAATTTGTCACATAAAACTTTGAGGCATAAAGCATCTGAGGAATTTTAAATTTAGAGAAACGCCAATTTCTTGCATAGAAGATGAACAAATCTGTTAACTTTGGCACAAAATGAAATGCTTTTCCCCTGTTACTAATGACATAAAATAGATAACAAGATATTTAAAACATATGGTAATTGTACAGGATGTGGTGTTAGGAGATAATGATAAAGATAAAACCGTCATTAGTTATCTACAACAGCATTATCCTGGGATCAGACAAGTTAAGTATTGATTTTTAGATGACTGTGAATGAAACAGTCCAAACCACATGAACTGGAACACACTCTCATCCCACCTCTGTAATGTCAGTGTACTCTAACAGTAACTACTCATGTGGACCTTGATAAATACAGATCCACATTTTTTTTTTTTTTTTTTCATGTGGCTCTCCAGGGAGCGGCTGCAGGCCTTTAATCAACCATCAGCCAACACAAAGTATTCGCTGTATTCTGTTTACACCCGTGGCAACAAGAAGATAAATGGATTTTTGTCTGTTTTCCCTTGAAAGCACTCAGGGCACATTGCTATTCTGAAAATGACTGACCAAGGTTAGGAACATATAACTGTGGTAAGAAACTTATTAATATTGTCATGATAATGTCAGTTGTATATGTGTGGACATGACATGAGTGTTACTGTCATTTTATTATAATCTATGATTTTATATTATTATTATCATCATTATTATCATTTCAGCATTGATATTTTCATTAAAAATGGAGCCTCATTAACACCTATCATTCACACACTACCACCCACAATATATCCAATGACATATAAAACTTTATATCTTGTATCTGTCCTGTCATGTAGACTGCCTTTACATCGTGTGTGTGTGTGTGTGTGTGTGTGTGTGTAGATCTGAGAACACTAATTCCAAATTTCCTTCCAGAAGACCGTTCTCTTTGATAATGAAATGGACTTGACCTGTCTGCCCTGGTTGTGTCCTAATGGAACCAGTTACAAGGTCATGTGTATCTCAACCCCTTTTGCTGGGACACCTCCTCCACAATAAGTGCAGACCTCCAAGGATGCAAGCATAAATCAGATGTTCTCGAGGTTCCTAAACCACTTTGATGACTCTGATAACCTTAAGCTGAGGTTGTATACATAAATATTTGAATTTAAGAAATTTCAAATTCGGGAAAGTTTTAAAACAAAGTTTCAATGCCAGGCTGCTTTAACAAAGTTTATTCTTTTATAAACAAAAACTGTTCTTCAAATATTGTGAAGTTGCTTATGGGGGCAGGATGGCATTGAACACAATCTAGTGCTGTTCAATAGACATAGACATAGTACAGAGTTTACTCAAGGCAGTTCCCAGGTGCAGCTGTGTGATGTGAAACATGGTGTTGCTTACTTATTGCCCAGTTATTGCCCAGTTCAGTATCAAACTTTGAAGGAGACTAATAAACTGAAGTGGGTTACTCAGAGGTTCTAAAGTGAGGTTTATGTTATGACTCTAAAGTCCCATTAGAAAATGTGCTTACAATGATATCATTAATGTGTCAGCATGAACATGTAAGATTCTCCAGGTACATTAACTATATCATTTAACCTTTGTCACTGGCATCAGTTGTAGATTCTTGAATAAACAAAAGTTCACATTTGTCAACCACAGGTTGATGGACAATTGCATTATTTTTTATAAAAAATATTTAATAACTAATTAAAACCAAATTTATCAGAAAAATGAAGGCTTAAACCAATGTGATAAAAACTACCTAAACTGACATAAACTATGTTATATTTATTTGATACAGATACAGATTCTTACAGATACAGATACAGATTCTTTAATGATTTATTTTGGCCCATGGACCATCTGTTGGCAGAGAGGGCAGGATTTATGACCTTAACTACAGTTGCCAGCAGGGGGCGAGTTACACGTTTTGATTTTTAGAGAACTGTAATATCATCAAGACAAGATCTACACAAAACAACAACAGACATACACTAGCTCCTAGAGTCAGATCTAAAGATTTTGACATTTCTTTACTTACTAATTAAATCAGTTCACAAAGACCTGAACATGACAGTACATTATTAGATACATAATTTGATGGAAAAATAATCAACAGTCACGAAAACTACACTTTCCTTTTAAACTCCGTTACTGAGTGTGTTATAAATTGATGGGCCACAGGAGGGAACTGAGTGATCGCTGACTTGACATCCTCCTCAAAGAAGTTTCCACAGAAACTTTAAGTCTCTGTTGTTTCTTGTGTCTTTCATCTTTTCTGAGCAATTGGAGGAGGCCTTAAGAAGAAAACAAGGATTAATAAGCCCCAACAACTTAAGTCAGACACTTTGAAATCAGAAACAACAATCACAGACTTCATTTCCTTTTGTCTCGCTTCTTTTTGATAACCTGAAGCTCTGAGCTGTGATAAGTCAGCAAACAGCTTTGCCTTTGTTTAGGTGTCTTGGGTCGGTTGTCTTATGTACAATAATTATGCATTGGGTTTTTCATCATTCTTCCATTTTTGTGTTCTTGTGTTTCTGGGCTGAAGTGTTAAAATGTGGGTACAGGTTTGAGACTGTTCTCCAGGATAATTGTGTGAATGTGAGGAAAGAGAAAAAAAGAATGTATGTCTGTGAACATGTGTGTTTTCTTTTTTGATTACTCCTGAGGTTTGAGGTTTGTATACTCCTGAGGTTCTCCCACAGGTGCCATTTAAGCTGTGATGATTCCTGGTTAAAGTTTCCTGAAAGCCCAAAATATCCATATGATATCATAAATAATTCAACACTTGAGTCAGTTATGTTTAAGTACAAAAACACCTTGGTAAGGGGATATCATGGGTTGGTTGAAGTACTTTGTTAAGGCTAGAGGAGCCTTTATGTCCAATAATGAACAGATAAAGGGAACTATTGGACAGTATCTTGCCCAAAGACAAGTGGACTGGTAGAGCTGAAATCAAACCACTGATCTTTTGTTTAGTGGATGACCCAGTCAATCTCCTATGCCACAGCCACCTCATGACTTAGACAGCTGACTATTAGTTTGAAATGAGAAGTTAACATTGGTCTTGCATGTTTAAATCCAAATCTACCACCAGGGGTCCTTTTCAGTTGAAGCTAAACATCCACCATGAGTTCCTTGTACAAACAAGCTGTGGTGTTGTTATTTATGTGGTCAAGTGTTTTCTCATTTACACATGGAAAACAAACACAAAACATAATTGATATGCTAAAGATATTTTATCTCTTAGATCTGTAGTTCTGCAAGTACCCTTAAGGTAGCTGATGAATCCACTCAAAAAAATTATGATTCTATTGTTGTTGCTATTGTTGTTTCTTTGATACAATATACAGATAATTATACAATGACATCATTAACAAGTTTGAGGGTATACCTGACTATAATCAAGTTTATGAATATAATACTTATTGTATTTCTAAGACACAAGTTGTAGTATGAACATTTTCAAAATGAACATATATAATGTTAACAGTTTCTTGCATTATAAGAGTGAACATATATTCTGCATCTAGACATTAAATATCTTAACTGTGCTCAAGCCAACACTATCTTACTGCCAGTGTGTCCCATCAATAAATAAAACTTTAATCTCAAGCCTTTGCTAGATTCAGACTGATGCAGTTGTCCTTTCCCAACCACCAACCATCTGTGCACCCATGGGCATGTTGGTCTTAAAATAAGGTGTTGTGTGTTGTGTTGCTGGCTGGTATCTTCATACAGACAGAAGTGATTCTGGTTTTGACCAATAAAAGACTGGTTTGAAGTAGAAGAAGACTAATTTGTCAGAAATGCTGAGGGCATAAAAAAGTCTAGAATCATAATAGCTGGATTAGGTCATTGATTCATTAATGATCTGTGGGGGTTATTAGAGTTATGTGTCCAGGAACCTTTCTAGTTAAATAACAGTTTTTCACGGCCAGTTTTTTGGTCCATAACCATTAGTTATATTTATGGGGAGAAAAACTTAAACTAGCAGCCACATAGCAGACATGATGATGGGTATACAAACATGTAAGCTGCAGCATTTTAGCAACAAAGGCAATGCAGGTGGTATGTCCCAGGCATTGGCATAATATATTTGCAAGAAAAAGGTGAGAACTAGGAGAGAAAAAATACCTCAGTGACTTTTCATTTTGTTGAGATTTTGGCTTTTCCCAGTCTGATGAATGTGTGGGGTCTGGGCAAAATGTGTTTTCATTTATGCTGATGCACTAGTGATGCTTAGGAGATCTCAAAGCTCAAGGCTTTTGTACGCCTTTTGTGTTGTGAGAACGAATTAGTTTACGTTGAAATGTGTGCCTCTACATCTGAATGGATTGTCACCATTTCCTGCAGTGGAACAGAACATGAGGACAAATTCAGAGTTGTTTGTATCAGATAATAAATCTAACAGGCCCTCACACCTCTACTGTTCTCTTTCAATAAAGCTACTTGTGCTATTCCTCTCTCATTAGTTTTAATGAGGATCCATGGTTGCTTGCTTTGAACTGAACAAAAACATTCTGACCATGCTTATCAATAAGTCAAAAAAGTTCAATTTCATCATGGATGAGGCAATTAACTTTTTGTAAGGCATTATGCCTTGGCCCCTCAAATCCTTATGACCATATAAAATATGTACAGCCCTCTAATATGGATCATCCATCACCAGGACTTGAGTCCACCAACAAAAAGCAGTCCAATAATAAAATTTGCAGCTCCCATTTCTATGCACATATGAAATGTACAAATCTCAACTATATATATGGAAGCTCATTTGGAACTTTGTAACATGAATAATGGAATACTAGATATTCCAATTGGTCACACACCTATTTTGTTTTGGTTTACTGGAAAATCTTCAAGTTTCTGGAATTTAGGATTCCAATAGAAACATGGCCATGTATAATTGTCACAGGGGACCAGAGGACATGCTCACTTAGTCCCTTCCAGTCTGGTTTAGACATGGCGACCTCTGGTTCTAACTTCCAAAACTAATAAGGGGCTTCCACAAACAGTAAGCATACAGAGGCTCCAGTATCTTATAGAAAATGAAAAGCAACAACTTCTGAAACCAATATGAACGCTATATTGAATTTCAAGCTTTTATGGTGGATTTGAAGCTTGACGGGGGTGTATGTTCTTTTATTTATTAAACATATGAAGCAATATCACAGTGTAGAAAAAGTTTCTCTGTCTGAAGTAAAAGCGTTTGCTGAAGTATTGATATGTACATCACTTCAGTGCAGCTTGTAAAAATGGGTCTTATTTTGACTTACTGTGCATTTTTTAACTTGATTTCCTTGCACTTTGTCTTATTGAACCAATTGAGCACTTGGTGCTTACTGTTGCTATTCTGCTGGATGTCTTTGTGATTCCCCCAGGGATCAATAAAGCCTTACACACAATAATAATACAATGTCACATGTGTGACAATGGCAGGTGGATTAGCAAATAAGGGACGCTGGGAGCATCAAGAAGGTTTGCAAGAGTGAGACAGTTGACAGAACAAGAAGGATGGTATGACTGGAGGGTTCAGGGGAAGGAAATAGTAGTTAATTCAGCTATTGAGGTAATTATGTACAGGAAGATTCACTAGAGAACACTGGAAGGTTTAAGTACAACTAGACTGTGACTGAAGAGGAGACGCTGGGGAAGACAGGGGATATATATAGAGTATATAGCATGTGAATATAGTACAATATTGTCTGCAAAGTAACCTGAGTGCCTCCTCTGCATCTCCCCATGGAGGTTTTTTGGGTATGTCCCAACTGGTGGGAAACCTCCAGGTAGAACAAGACAACAATGAAGAGATTATACATTTTATCGAGCCTGAAAATGCTTTGGGATCCCCCATGTGGAGTTGGAAAGTGTTTCTGGAGAGAGGGGATGTCCCTCTGACTTGCTTGACCAGCTGCCACCATGACCCAACCCTGTTGTTCATATAGTTTGTATTCAGAGTGATAAGAAGACACTACTACTGTTGACTTGTTTTAAACTCCTGGTGTGTCTTTATGTTAGGCACAACTAAGCAGTTGTGTATAATTAAGCATTTCTTTTTTGCTCTTTGTAGCCAACTGTTTGATACATTCCTCTCTTCCCTCTACCACATTTAAAATGCAGTACTTCCTCTAACTTTATTTCATTCAGTCCAATTGCATGATTTATCAAAGGTTACGAGTTGTCTGGGTCGTAGAGTCTGTGGGAAAAGTTAGTTGCAAAAGAATTTGCAACTTGAAGAATCTTCAGCAGCTCAGAGCTGCAAGGTATGGTGTTCATTACAGTAGAAGCACAAGGACGCGACATTTCTTTTGTGTTGGGAATGTTATGTTTTTCTAGAGCACTGCTTCACTGAACTTGGATTTGTACCAGTACCAGTGATTCTCAACAAGCCCACAGGGGCTCAGTTGCTTTAAAGAAACATTTCCACAGTGAAAATCGAACAAATATGAAAAAAAAACAGAGAAAAATAGAATAAGTGTAACTAAATATATAATTTGTCTGACCTAATTTACCCAGTCTGATAACCCACATTATCAAAATGTTAAATGAGCATATAGTAGATTGTTTTATGTTGATGAAGCATGCACATACCAAATAATATTTCATCATGTTCAACTTCAGAGGACAAATAAGGCTCCTCTTCCAATTAAACGTGCTGTGCAGTGCCTCCAGCCCACGGCATGGAGCAGTATAAAAGTTTAACTTTACTGTCAAATGCATAGCATGATAGTAGTTCTGTGTGTCAGTGTGTGGTTCCTTTGAATTGATCCCACAGCAAGATCTTGTGCCAGATCTTTGTGTCTCATTATTAGCTTTTCAAGGTTTGCAGCGAAAAGAGAGTTTCTCAGGCTAAACGAGCCAACTACTGTATGTACTGTTAGCATAACTGCATAACAATGAAAATGCTAAGATTTATTGCATACTTTATATTCTCATTGCACACACTGAAGATGAACGAAAGGTTGGTGATGTAGAGACTATTGGCAGAGCAAGTCAACAACGTCTTTCTCAAGCAAAATTATCCAAACTAAATTATTCAAGCTTATTGGTCTGCAAGCTAAGAAGCTTGTTCACGAGTAAGCTAACATGTAAGCAATGAAGTGAGTTGGTCAACAAGATTGTTCACAAGCAAAATCATCAAAGTGCAAGTCTTGCAGTTGGAAAAAAAAGTGGGCCACCACATTTGGTAACAATGAGTAAGCTAGGTTGTGCTGACACAGGGACATGGCTTTTATTTGGTGAAAAATAGGACAATTATTTAACCTCAAGAACACTATTCCAAAGGTGAAGCATGGTAGTGAGGATGTATGATGTTTTTCAGCCAGCTGGTCAGGGAACTCTGTCAAACAAAATGGCTCCATGAGTCTTGACCTGTATCACACAGAGAATCAGTGGATAGTGCTGAAGATCAGAGTAATGGCAAGGAAGTCTTTCAACTATAACGACCTTGAGATCTTTTCAAGAGCAGCAACACCCTAGTGGGAATGAGCAAAAAGCTTGTTGACAATTATGAGAACTGCTTGACAGGATTTAACACTGATTACTGAAAATGTGGGTGAATCGCTTTGTTAACATAAAAAAAAAAAAGAAAAACTAAAGAAAACTTATCTATCTTTTACTGGGGGTAATTTATATTTCACTGTTGTTTTTGTTGCACTGTACTTTGTTCTGTAAGCCTAGAGAAATGAGAAAAGTTAAAATATTCTACTTTTTAATTGTTTATAGTTTGATCAGTCATTGGCATGCTCTAAAAATGAAATTGTTGCACCTCCAGTAATTCACTATGATTCAAAATGATATTTAAAAATAATCCCCCAAGACTCAAAAACCTGCCCTAATCAGTAATGTTAGTGTATTACTTTACCCTTATTATTCCTTGATATCTTTCTTTTAGTTGTTCTACTATAGGTATCCAGTATTTTATAGTGTAAACTCCAGTCTCAAATTTTGTCCATTCAATCCTTCTGAGAGTAACTGCTAAAAGATCCATTGTAATAGCCTGAAGAAAACAAATAACCTTCATACTCAGATTTCATACTGTCTGGACTGAATATGTTTTTGTGATGCTGATATTATGCAGCATTTAACATGAAGGTCAGTGTCTTGAATAGGAAAGTAGAGGTTTCATTTCCAATAATTTAGAGGTCTGGGTTCAGTCATACATCCTTATATAGAGACTAGGGCTTTAAAATAACCCAGAGACAATCCTCATCAACCCCTTAATGACCCCTCCCAGTAAAAGGAAAGTCTCTTTAGGTCTCTTTGGGGCTTCTGTCAAATAGTAGAGATTTCAGTTAATATCAGAAGTACAAGTTCAAAAATCTCCATATCCCATCTGTTAACCCAGCCAGTCAAGGCAGGTTGATTGAGATGTCTCAGCTTCACTTTTTACTGCTCACTTCAAAAAAAAAAAAAAAAAAAAGAAAGAAACGCTAGAAAAAACATTTGTTTTGTTTTCATATCTTAATGATACAAACTACTCTCAGTTGAGATATTCAAAAAGTTTAAGCCCAAACACATGAATGAAAATGGATGAGCTCCAGCAGCAGCGACATCAGAAAACAATAACTGTGTCAGGCAGTGAGTTACAGCGAAGGTTTAAATCCCTGACATGAAGCATCTCATCACAGCACATCTCAGGGCATGATGCAGTTCTGTGGAGCTGCCACTGCCTTGTCTCTTCCATATACACAGCTGGATGGAGAGGATCTGAGAAGTCTTTAGTCTATCCTGTCTGATTTCAGATGAGATGCCACAATGCCTCTGTGCTCAGTGAAGACACATCACAAATGGAAAAAAAAAAAAAAAGCTCCTCAAAGAACCAAACTCAGGGTCTTGGTGTGTCAGAGTCAGTGTGACTGACTGCTCAGATGTGTTGCGTTGCTGCTCATCTAAAGAGTTGAACATCACGACTGTGTTCCTGTGGGACAGTCACAGTCAACAGACTTGCGTCACAAGTGATTTTAACTCAGCTCTATCACAATGCTCTGCAAGTGATCTAGAGCAGTTAGCTCAGTGTGTTTCATGCAGTTTACTCACATGCCATATTACAAAATACTGTATATGATGCATTACACAATACATATACAGTACACTAGGGAGTGTGTACTGTATATGTTTTTTTGTATATGTACTGTATTCTTTTTCTTTTTTACATTTGATATGGCTTGGATGTTAGTAGAAAAATAGTCTATTCCCATGCAGCAAAATCAACACTGGAATCAAGTTTGGAGCCATCTGTTCAAAGTAAATCAGTATTTAGCCTCCTTTTAGCTCTGTTTTGGGCCTTTGGAGGAGAATATATTGTATGTCTTTAACTGCTTCACTGTGTTCATCTGGTAACTTTTTATTGTCTCCAGTTTGAGAGTCGGTGAGAGTGAAACCAGAAAAGTTAAGTCATGAGGCGTAAAATCAAAATCCTGAGCTGGAAGAGGTAAGGAGTAAATGAGTTCAGTAATGATCCATTTTATATTGCACAACATGATATCTATTCGAGTTTTAGATTAAATTGAAAATCAATGAATATCTGTACTATTTGAGTTATAAAAAACCCATTAATGATCCAATGATTTCACAGCTACAGAGTACAATATCCTAAACATACTGATTCTAGTAATAATATATATAATATGACTTATTTTACCACTTTTTCAAGACCATCAAAGTGTTAAATAATTTGCCAGTTTGTGAGTTATATCAGATGTCCACTCTCATGGACTCAGACAGTTTGAGACTCGTTTCCACAAAGTCTATGACAAACCCCTGGGTATTTTGTGCATTTCTACCAGCTTTGCCAAAGAGAATTACCCAAAGTTCAATGGGAATAAACAGCAGCATACCATTAAACAAACAAGCTTTAGTTGTTTATAGCTGTCCTCTGTCCACTCTCTAAGACCTTGAGACAAAACTGCTTAAGGAAGCCACATGTTTTGGTGTTGTCAAGGTAACGTAACATGGTGCTCTTCACGCTGTCCCCATTCCCATCTATCTCTGTTCCTGTCTTCCTGTCATTTAAGTGTGTGAGGTTTCTGGGCTTGAATCCTTATGGGACATAAAGATTCAGCCTCAGTCTCTGTACACTTCTTCCTCTATGCCGGTTCAAACGTACCAGCCTTTATTTCCCGTCTTTATTTCCAGTGTCTGTTTTTCTAGTGAGTGATTCTTGCTCGTTTTCTGCTCGTCTGCTCTTTGATGGATTAGTTTGAGCGATTTACTAACTGACTACCTGAGTACTGGGACCTTTTTGGCAAGTGCAGACTTTTTCCTGAATCTTGAGTCTTTGGTTCTTCTTCTCTGATAATGATAATAATAATAATAAGAATCCTGAAATGATAAGGCCATCAAATACTTCCAGTTGTGAAGTTATTAGCTCTCTGTTAAATAAAACACTCAAGTGGCTGTAAAGTTCACTCAAACACCACTTTGTTACCTGCTGCAATTTTGGCAGTTGCTCATTTAATTTCTTCTCTGATGTGATGTGTACCCTGAAAATTGCTCCACAAAAAGGAAATTAGAGTTAAACTGAGCTGAAAAATGGAGTTCTTTATGCTTTCGCTGTATTATGCATTAACAGGGAAAGTAGGTGAAGTTGTTGCAAATCAATACTTAATAAGTCTGCATGTAATGTTTTCCTGCAGTGAATCAACTGCCTGTAGTTTCTTGCCTTAATTGGCGTTAGGACACCATAGAGCTTTCATTATATCAACAAAATGCTTCAGATGATTGTAACTGCCCGCACAGACAGCTTTCATGTTACAAAGGATTAAATCTCCCATCGACACCACGACAGCCATTTTCTTGTCTTGACACACCAGTGTTTGGATGGTGTAGCTGCATATCAGTCACAGACAGCAGACAGTCCAGACAACCAGACAATAACAAAACTGGACTAAATTAAAATTAATTTCATCAAATGATGAATGTCTAGTTCTCTAAAAGAGGAAGAATATATGTTAACATCTAAGGAACATTATCATTGTTGTATTTCTAAAATAGTGGACAATATATACTACTGCTTATACTTTAGTAACTGAAACTTTACCAATTTCTCAGTAAACCAGACCATAAATGTAAGAATCTGTAAGAACTGTAACTGTCAGGGCTAATCCCTAGAATAGGTTTGGTCTGTTTTTCCACAGTAAAATGCTGAAAATATTTGTTTTACAATAAAAAAGTGTCTATTTTACTATGAAAAAAAATTTAAATGAAAAAAATAAGGTATGTTCACTGGGTGGTTTTAAACGTGTGGTTTTGCACTTATTTGACATCTTTTCAAGCTTAACTGGCAACTTCATTATAAAATGCAAGCACTTGACAGTGATCGGCTCCCTCACTGTCACTCTTCAGAATACAGACAGAGCATCTTTTTACAGCTAATCACCTTTGAAGAGGAGGGAAAAGAATCAGAGTGGGGGCAGTGAGGTAAATTTTCACGTCACAAACAACCCTTTTTGAAATTGACTCATTTTCTAGCGACATTTCTAAAAGAGGAATTTCTAGAACTTTTTGCATCTTCCTGAATGTGGGTGGACGACCGTTCTTCAACAAAGACGAGGTAAAAAGGGTTTTTGATTCTCTGTCACCTTTATTATTATGTCTTTATTATTATTATTATTATTATGTCTACAGTGAGGCGGGTTAGAGTTAGAGTTAGAGTTAGAGTTAGAGTTAGAGTTAGAGTTAGAGTTAGGGTTAAACAGGAAACAGCTCGTGGTTCCTAAAGACAGAATGACTTGTCCATTTCCTTTAGCCTTCTCCCAAAAGTGACGTCTCCCAAGCTGAATGTTGAGACTTCTGATGCATACCGAATGTGAATACACCAGCGCGTTTTTTGTGTTTTCCCATCTTCTCCTCAGCTGCCTGTGACATTTTGACGCTCATTAGGATGCCTGGCCAGTGAGTGTTGAAACAGTACATTCCTGAGGTGCTCCAGGTCGGATTAAGAGGAAACAAAGCACCCTGTCTCACCTGTAACCTACCTCCTCTGATTTATTTGCGTAGTTATAATTCAGCATGTACGCCGGATCCCGACTGCAGCCGAGCTGGTACAATTACTTATTAATATACAAGTGTTCTTAAAGCCAGCCGAGCCTTAATCCCCTTAACCGTGATGGAAGGCTTTCCAAAGAGGAAGTGACAGCAAACTAATCCATAAAGCTCGGGTGCACGGCGGCTTTAAGGGCGAGTTTACGCATGCAATTAATATGGCACAGCAGCCTGGCAGATTTTTTCTGATCCAGTCAATTTCTCTCTGTGTGCTTCATAACAAATTGCCTACATGTTGAGAAATAAGCTCAATCTAGAGACCATTTCAGAAGCAGCCACCTACATACTGTATCTTTCTATTTGATTGTTTGAAGATGATGAAGAGGATCTGGGAACAAAGCAGGGTTTAGAAATGGTGGTTTACGCTTGTCGGCATCGCAAGAACAACAGCATCCACAGTTTAATAAGACACAGTGTTGTGAAACAACAGATAATCTGCTCAGTGTGTGATTTAAAACAAATCAGAAATACAATCCTTCACTTTAATCCTGCTAAATAACTTTCTCTCTCTGAGCAGCTGAATAATCAGTCTCGCTGTCACTGACACTGTATAAACCAAGTGGTCTCTCATTAAATCTGTTGGCCTGGTATGTGACTCCAGAGCAACACAGACTGATTTATCTCTGGGAATAACACAAACACATCTCACTGTAGCTGGTAAACATGACTTCTACATCTGCCGGCAGATTAACCACGTTGCCTTGGACACTCGGTTGACAGTGTGGACTCTGGAACAGTCCAATTAAATCCTGAGACACAACATGAACCGAACCAGATATTTTTATTTAGTTTTTTAGTGATCACAGTCACTTACTGATGATTACATTTACATATGGTTTTGAAAAATGCAACTTTACACCACTTAAACCTGCATTAATTGATGTTTTTTTTTTTTTTTTTTTTTTTTTTTTACATTCATTAGCAAAGATGGATCTTTCTCAATGGACCACTGAGCAAATTGGAATGTGAAAAAAACCCAAGGGACAAAGTGAGCAAATAGGAAAAGGTGGTTTTAAATGATCAGTCACAACTGTCTCCTCTGTTTATATATATATATATATATATATATATATATATATATATATATAGCTAATATTTGGTAATTTACACTGTTCGAAGAAACTTCATCCAGTTCATGTAGGACATTATGGGATGTGTTCAGTTTTTCATATTTTATACTTTCTTTTTATGAAATTTTTTTTTTCTTTAAAATGAATGTGGTGTTGAATAAACCCTAAATATTTTGATGATTTTTGATGAGTTACATATTCGCTTATTTTTCAGACTAGTAGTTGTGAACTGTAATAAGTTACTTCTCTCACAAGATCTGTTCTTTTCTCAACTACTTTTTTTACACAGTACACAGTATACACATAGTTACTTATATATTTCTATTATTAATATACATATATTCTGTATTTTCCAAATACTTGTTCACATACTGTATTTTGTTAAAATGTGTGTGTTTTTCTTTGATTCTCTTCTCTGCAGTAGCCGCTGGTCGTGTCCTTGCATAGATGTTATTGTGTTTGTTTTGCACCGAAGCACCACAGTATAGTCCTTATGTGTTTAAAAAAAAAAAATAATAATTATTGCTGTAAAGTTATGGTTGATTATAACGTAGGTGAAAAGGATAAAGAGATGTTTTTACAGATCTATGGGAGTTGTTCCAGTGTTAACTTAATGAAATTGGATTACTTGACCGTTTTTGATCAGCTCAGAAGATTACGTCTCTAAGCGGATCACAGATTACATTGTTGCAGGAATTCTCCCCAAACGTTTCCAACCAGAGGAACAGAGCCGCCAGCCAGAGATGATGTCGTCATAAATACAGGCAGCGCTTCTTAAACTGGAACATTTTCATTCACCAAGAGTCTCATTACCATTACTCTCACTTTCCAGCCCTTTAAAAGTCTTCTCTTTTTACTTTCTATCCATATTTTATCACAACTTTTTTCCTTTTATTATTCATTTAGTGCCAAAACAGAACTCAGAACTCTTACCAGGAGGAGGAAAACGAGTTTCTTTTCTCTCTCTTCCTTTTTTATCTGTATTAGTGATTTGATAGCCAGCCACCCCACTGACAACTTAAAGGTGACAGAGAATCAAAAACCTTTTTACCTTGTCTTTGTCGTCCACCCACATTCAGGAAGATGCGAAAAGTGCAAAAAAATTCTGAACATCGCCTTTACATAGGAATTCCTCATTCCTCTACAAAATGAGTCAATTTCAAAAATGGTTGTTTGTAATGTAAAATTTACCTCACTGCCCCCACTCTGATTGCATTGCCTCCCCTTCAAAGGTGATTAGCTGTAAAAAGATGGTCTGTCTGTGTTACGAAGCTGGTGAGTTACATTCATTTGAGCAACAGTGAAGGAGCCAATCAGTGGTGCAAATAGGTGCAAAACCACATGTTTAAAACCTCACCTTAAAATATCTTTCTGAGAGAGGTTTTTATGAAGCTTCTGAGCCATTACACATCCAACCAACATTTTATTGTGTATATGTCACATCACAGAACAAGGATCAAAACCCAGTTTAACCGTTCTCTGCCAAATTTAAATTCCTCTTTTCACACCAGTTTCTACCCAAACTGGTGTGATTTTCTGCTGTTTGTTGCTGTTAATGGATAATTTTAAAAAGGCTTTTGGGTGTTTTGCACAAAAACATCCTCAAGTGAAGCTGGTATCGGTCAGGAAGATTTTCATTTCAGACAAGTAAGAACAGTTTATCTGTGGGTGACAGCTCGTACCAGCCTGTAAGTGCCTGGATTTCACTGCAATCAATCAAGGAGAGTTTTTTTTCCTATTTAGTTGTCATTGGAGGGAGCAAGGGGGAGGAATGTGGAGGTAGAGAAAACAATTACAATGAAAAACAATAAAAAATACCCCATTCCCCATCGTCTGTAAGAAGAGTCAGCAGATTGCACGAGGTAGTGATATGGTTTTCACACCGCACATGTATCATTCTGCTGAAAGGTGAAACATGTCAGCGCTGTCATCCAAAAGACAGACATCTTTACAAATGTATCAATTACCTGGCAAAGTCCAGAGTCAGGCAGAATTCTCTCTCTCTCTCACACACACACCCACACACACACACACACACACACACACACACACACACACACACGTTTGTTTTCATGCTTTGTGGGGACATTCCATTGACTTCCATTCATTTTCTGGTGACTTTCTCGGAAACCCTTGAGATCCCATTTGTTGGTACCACTTGTCTAACCTTTATCTAAACCTGACCGTAACCCTAAGTCGTGTTTTTATTTTTTTTTTTTTTTTCATGTGGACCAGCTTTTTGTCCCCACAATGTGAATGTGTAAATAGGTTTAAGTCCCCATAATGTAGGAAAAAACAGGTCAAACACACACACATACACGCACACACACACACACACACCTCATATATTGTTCATCTCATAAAAACAACAGGACTATAGTAGATAATAATACTTCTCATAATGCAACTGTGTCTATTACTCTAATTAGAGTCAGTACAATAACAATCAACATATTTGCTTCACTAATCCTGACACGTTAGAGGTTTATGGATGGGTTAAAGGAGTATTCCAACGATTTTAGGAATATACACCGGTTGACTAGTATTTACATTTACAACACAATGTCTTCTTTGGCTCCAAGGAGCTTTGTCAACTCTCATGTCATGACTGGAAAGTTTTCCAAATCGCCACTGCTCATTCTTAATGAAAATGAATGTGCACTAGAAGAGTAAAAGAGATGTTGGGCTGAAACCCACTGACACTTAAGGTGTGCCATCTACACACAAATACTTCTGTGAGATATGTATATATATATATATATATATATATATATATATATATATATATATATATATATATATATATACTATATATATATAATAATACATGTATTATATATAATACATGTAGAAATACATAAATAAATAATATTACAACTGCATTCATGTATTTCTCATAGCTGTAGCTGCTGCTGTCAGTTCAAATCAATTCCATAAGCTTAATTAGATAATTATAATAATAATAACAACAAAATTGATAAATGTTTTTACATCTCATAGTGAACTGGTCTTGGTTAAATACCAGAAAAAGTGCTGCTCAGACTGAAGCCAAAAAATCTTGTCCAACAAAACAAACGTGCTTGTTTCTGCCTCCAGAAATGATCCACCAAAACCTTTTGCTGATCTGATGTAGGAGTTGACAGTTTTTTGGAGCTGGACATTTTCACATTCTGCTGCTTGGATTGCGCCAGCTCATTTTTAAACCTGCCTCTTGTGAAGACCTCAGATTTATACCAGCGCTTTTCAAAATTACAATGTTTTTAAATGTCATCCACCACTCTGACCTACACACCCACCGTCTTACAACTTACAATGCACGCCACAAGAGACACAACCAGTCACAGTGGAACACTGATTTCTATGGATTTTGAAGATTTATGTCACATTTTCCACAACAGAAATAGAAAGACTAAAGCAAGCAAAGTCACCCTTGCCATTAATAAAGCAAAGGAAATGATCTTGGAAATGAAAACGAGAAGAAAAAAAAGGGGGAAAGGGAGGATGAGGAAGCTGCTGTCCGTCTCCACAGGGCACTGATCAAGAGCGAGAACAACATTAGCATTCAACACCCACACTGAGGCATTACTGAATGTCTAAGCCAGAGCCAATTGATTTTTGCTGCCATTCTCTTATTTCAACCTTACGGGTGAAATATGGAGCTGTATGTGTTCACCCGTTCACTAAGTATAAGCTGTTGATGAGCCCGGTTGAGTCATAGCAATGGAACTTTAACCAAGAGGTGATGGAAATTGGAAATGCATGTCTTATTGCATTACATTAAAGTGAGTGACAATACCACGCTGATTTTCATTTGTATTGATGGTACTATCTCATTTTTTCCATTACCATGAGTCGCGTGGCTCTAATTTTCCGTCAGAGGGGCAGGTGAGTGGGTGGATTTGTACATTTCTGTATGGTGAAGCCAACAGAAGCTGAGTAAATAGAAGCATCAAAGCAATCTGCTGCTGGGTGCCGAGAGCACAGGCTCATTATAGGGGGGTCTTGGCTGAAGAGTAGCCGAGGAAGACATGCCAAGTTAGAGTCCCGTTGTGACAGACAGTCCTCTTTAGCTATTAATCAACAGGCTGAGAAATTGAAAGGACAGCGAGTCGCTAATGGAACAATTTGTCTCACTGTGAGGGATTGAATTTCCCCATACTGTGGCTCCGAGCATCATCTCATCCACTGCCTCCAGTCATTCTCTGTCAGACTCTTATGTTTTCTGCTGCATATTCCCTCTAAAGAACATACTGCATCAATATCTCACAGTATGGTATGATGCTTATAGTACAATTGATAAATTAGTCGCATATCCACTACATTTTAATTTGTGTGCCACAAGGTCCCATTTCATTAAACTGCTGAATTATTTCATGCCACAGGCACAAGTTGTTTCACTTGGCGACAAATACATCACTGCACTTTATCTCCACACTATTCAACTCCACGTGCTCCAAACTGCTTCACCGCATTACTGATTCTCTTTTCATATTAAAACACATAGCGAGTGAACAACAAATGAAGTGCAGGTGGTGTTTGGAGGAGCAGTCACAGCATCATCCTTGTGAAAAGAATTAATGGAATTTATGGTGATGCCAGACCCCCACCAGCAGGTCTGTCATTACAGATTCATGCGGACAGATTCAAGTCAGCTTTATCTGAAAGTCAACGGAGAGGCAAAAATTTACACAAAACCAAATATATGAAGGTGTAATTTGAAGAAAATGGAACAAAATGACACAATATAATAACTACATAAATAACAAGAGAAACTGTGACCTATAAGAACAGTCCCTTCTGGCTGTAAACAGGTTCTGACATTACCTGTTTGCATCCATGTTGCAATTTATCGCCCCGTGAAGCATCAGCGATAAGTTTCCTATTATACCAATAGATGACTGTGATCTCAAACTGCAGGTTTACTTGTGGTTCCTAGAGTCTGTAGAGCAGAACGGGAGGTAGAGTTTTCATTCAGTTATCAAGCTCATTTCTATTTTAGCCTCTTGAGCATTTATCAGTGTTTTATCATATTCTCATGGTTCTATTATCATCTGGTTCTGCTGGAGGTTTCTTCCTGTTAAAAGAGAGTTTTTTCCTCTCTACTGTCTTTGGTCACAGTGATTTCTCACTGTGGGAGCGTGTACACTGTGTACTATTGTAGGTACCTTGAGATAAATTTTTTTATCGTTCGGCAATATACAAATTGAACTAAAATTGAATTAAAGTTCATACATTATACACAGTGGTTACATTAGTTCAGCTCCTTTGTGTCTTCTTACACTTTGTTGCATCCTCAGAAAATATTCTGCTGTTAAAATCAATTTCTTTCTGAGTTGTGGGTAAATTCAACCACTGAAGCCGAGCTATAGTCACAACATGAGATTCTTACAGGTGGTTTATCTCTTTACACAAATCGTTTCACATTTCACACCTTGATGAAATAACTCATGTCTGGTATTATCACTGTGACTTGATATTTGATAGATTTTTTTGTGAGTAAATTGGAAAAATGTTCTAAATTTCATCAAAGCTCTAGCCTTGTGAAGAATATATTCATATTCTGATTATAGTTCAGTAGTTTGTTTTTAAACTCGTTGTCTGGGCCAGAAAGAAATATTTATTGATCCATGGGGTGAATTGTGTAAATTCACTGCACTTTATAACTGTCTTCAAACTCTCATAGTCTCATCTTTATGTAGCTTCACAGGGAAACATTATCTTTTAAACAAGAAAAAAATATCTTCATCAAAATGAATGAAATAGAACAAAATATATAAGTA
Source organism: Polydactylus sextarius (assembly GCA_016801845.1). NCBI lineage: Eukaryota > Metazoa > Chordata > Actinopteri > Polynemidae > Polydactylus > Polydactylus sextarius. The sequence goes on along the minus strand of CM028920.1, from coordinate 4,626,482 downwards.
ACTAGTATGTTAGTCCTTCCATTCATATAACTTTTAGTTGCTCCCTTATAACAGGGTTTGATCAATAGTGTCACTGGATACTGATGATCCCAGTCGATGTTTATGACCCTTAAATGGGATCTGATACAGCAATTTACTCACTTATTTATATTTATTTTATATGTATTAAGATATAAATATATTGAATACATATCAGTACATATTGTCATGTAACACCCAATAAGTCTCCCTGCTGTTGTTATAAAAACATAGCAATGGAATCACTCCCTGACTCACAGCCAGTCAGTGGCAAGTCATTAAAACTTTAACTACTGTAACCTTTAAGAAATGTTAGCACACTCACTCAACTATATTAGACAATAAAGCTGCACTGTCCTCCTGAAACTACTATACTGCATCCTGCCGGTATTACTGCAGTCTGCAATTAGTGAATTGTTAAACCGGAAAATGATCAGACTGTTTTTGTATCAGTGTCTGTCTGAACTTGAAGCAGAGATGAGAATCTTCGTCTCCATGCACAGCAGATCAGCCTCCTCCAGCTCCATCTGCAGTCAGAGGAGGTTCAGAGGTGGAGATGGATGAGGCAGCACGGGAAAATAAACAAGCAGACTTTTTAAACGACCCTGGACTCCGACCAGAAAATATCATGGTTGTTAGAGACTACACTACAAGGCTAATTACTAAGAGCTTATTTGAAATGTATCACAATGGTATTACAGCATCCATAACCCTTAACGGCTGTATAAACTCAGTTGTAAATTAGAGGAAGTAGAGGAATATCCTCTTTTATCTTAAGTAACTGACATGTATATTATACATACATATATTCTCTCATGATCTCCTTATTTTGTTAAATCCAGCTGTCTCTTAAGGTGTGCTCCCCCTCATTTGAATATAAAAGATGGAAATAAAAACAAGTTTGAGAATTAATCTAGCGTTAGAGAATAAAAGTCTCTAGAAATAAATAATAAAAATGTAATGAATATTAAAGTGAATTAAATATATATACAATAAATGCCCCTCGAATAAATAAAAATATAGTTTCAGGAAAAGAAAAGCTGTTATTTGTGTCCATTCATTTCAACAGCGTGTAATCTATATATTGGCTCATATATATTTTTACTTATTTAGTTGTGGTTTTATACCAGATTTATTTACTTCATGCATTGTTCATTGGTGTTCCACATATACCATTATGCTATATATACTGTTATAAGCTTGTTGTTGAGTGAAAAATGTGAAATCTGAATTTGAGTTGGCTTCAGGTCTGATTTAACATCTTTGACTTGCTTCTTCTCCGCAGCAACAGATGGGTCTTTTAACAGTAGTTGGATTCATCTACTGCTTCAAAAGTGAAAAAAAAAAAAAAAACCTCTTCTTCTCCTCCTCTTTTTAACTTTATATAATGGCCACAGTCCTGTTACGGAAGAAAAAAATCTAATGGCGCAGCTATAAAACAGTGAAGTGTTTAAAATTTCTGTTGGCGTCGGAGAATAAAGTGCTTTAACAGGCAGACAGGGGATACGTGATCCAGACTTGCAGCGAGTGGATGTAACTTTAAAGCCTGAGGCCCATGTTAAATCTGTTCTGCTACCCTCCCTCCCAAAGCGTCTCTAACCTCTCATGACAGCTTGTTGACAGGTGAGGTTAGACTTTGACACTCAGCCTCTTTGTCAGCCCCCTTTGGCTGACAAAACACTAATATTTATCCCAGCTGCCAGTCTGATATTAAGAAATGATGTATGATGAGAGTAAGAGCCAACTTTGTAACTCCGCTGGCTTACATTTTTCTTCAACCCACTACGTTCGTTTTCATTTTTCCTCCCACCTCCCTGTCTCTCCCCTCACCTCACCTCTCCGTTCTCTTTCAACCCGTCAGAAAAGAGCGATTATTGATTGTGTTGTTCCCAAACAGCAGAGCTGCACCATTACCTCGTATCAGAGGCTGCAGTCGGCTGTCAGGCATATAAACAAAGTGATACCATTGTGGTGGTGTGTGTATGGGGGGGGGTGTCTCATATGAAGAGGCAATCTGAGTCTCACTGAAAAGATCATCAACACGCACACACACACACGCCCACACACTGCTGGACAGTCCAGTCCAAATGACAATCATTAGCGAGACAGCTGGGAGAACGGCATGACTTTCACTGTCACATCAAAAGACTGATCAGGACGGACTGGAGCTGGGGACCATACTGAGATTCTTCAAACCTACAAAGACTTGACATCACACACATACCAATTATTTACACTTACGTACACAGACTGTTACAGTCAAGCTATCAGAGAGAAGCACACATTGGTCAACTGGCATATAAAATCCTGTCATCCTGGCAGTATCATCAATATTAGATGATTGAAGTCTCCAGGGTCAAAATTATTTCATATCATAGTCAATGTAGTTGCATTGCAATTAAAGTAAAGTTAGTTGTCATGCTTTGCTCTGTGTCGTTTCTGTGCCTTCTTTTTGTTTCATATTTTTCACCATTTCCTCTTTTATCTCATTTCACATTATTTACTTGCTGCCCTTTTATGATTGTCCTACCCTGACTGGCCTTCATGTTCTCCTTTCCTAATGCATTTAGTCTGTTTCTCCCTCTAGTCTCTTTAATTCTTAATTGTGCTGCATGTAGCAGTTTTTATTTCCCAGTGTCTGTTTTCCTAGTTTATGATTCTTCCTCATTTTCTGGGCCAAGCTTTTACTGGATCCCTGTTGAATTTCTTTGCTAATCTATTGACTGACCCACTACCCTACCCCTGTGGCTTCTCCTTTGCTACAATGGTTAAGGTACGAGGAAATGAAAACCTACATGGTTAAAGGGATGATGTTATACTGTATTTGCATTTGTTACCACTTTAAATAAATACTAGTTAAATATGAAGCTACAGCCTGGAGCTGATTAGTTTAGCTTGAGTTTAGCTTGAGCATAGCTACTCAGCTATACTTATACAACTAGCTCAATGTATATTATAAAAACACTAGTTCAACTCTGTCAGGCAGTGCTAACAAGTCTGTCCACTAGAACATCTGACTACTTATCAAAATGTTGGACTACTGTTCATGGTTGCTGACAAACAAGCAACTAAAGCTTGAATAATTTTGTAATTATGAATTAATTATAAATTACGAATATTAGCATCTGTGAGTTTACACTATGAGTACAGTCTTGTACTCATGTTCTAAGTCTAATGTGACAAAATCTCTCATCTTCTCCCACCTACTATGTGGCAGCCATATAGATGTAATGACCTTAAATATTGTCACAGTTTCATTTGAGCACCATGTGGCAAAGATTAGTTTTAAAAAGGGCAAGTGGATACTGACTGAAACAAGTTTTTTCCTGTAGCTTTATGTTCTTCCTCAGACTGGATTGCACTGCTGCACTTCTTTAACACTTGCCAACATGCAGCCAAGCACACAAGAGTGTTGAGGAGACCACTTGAGTGCTTCAGGGTTCAAACCCCAAGTACACTTAGTGTTAGCCTCTTAGCCTGTGGCTAATAACCCGTGGGGAACCTACTACCTGTAGACCTTTCATTTAAAAAATATAATTGTGTTTAATTGTAGCCTATGTTTGTACAGAATAATGAGGCATATTATTTTACTGTCTGCATATCATGCTGGTGTTCCCTGTGGTCTTGTGGCCCAAAAGTGCACAATGAGTAAAACTCAAAATAATTAATTAATTTATTGAGTGCATTGTAGGAAAGTAAGATTGGGGCTGTTTGCTGTGAGTGGCATTGACATAAAAAGAACATAAGACAATTAAAGACAATTAAGATAAGACAATTAAAGGGCAATAAGAGCACAGCAAACTATTTAATGTTCTTTAAGGATTCTTCATAACTGACATGAACTCTCTCCATCATGTTCCCTACAATACTTGTTGCTTTTATCCACTTTACCTGCATGAGTTACCTTTACCTTTACCCGAGTTTGGATTAATATTAATTGCATCCCTAAAAGCCCTTTGTATTATCAAATGAAGAGGAATATAGAATATAGAATATACTTGCATATACCTGGATGAAGAATACACCAGTACACGACTTTAAGCAGATGCGGCACTGTTGATGTAAATGATGTTTAATGATGACGATAATTATGTTGCAGATAGTCAGTTGAGAACCACTGAGAAACTTGGACCTATTGCATTTCTTGACCCATGAAGGGAACAAACTCTACAGCAGTTGAATTCATTACGGCCACACTGCAATACCACGCTCCCATCTTACTATCTCACTGTTGGCTCGAGAGGTTAAAGAGTTCTATGACCTTTCTCTGTCTGTCTGACGCTCACTTGCGCTCTGCCTGTCTGTCTGTCTGTCTCTCACAGTGAATCATTTCATTAAGGCCTCAGCATGTTGCACAGTGGCACAGAGCTGATGGGCTCTAGGCTGCTGCATATCCTCCATGGCAACCACTGATCGATGACGAATGACGTCGTGCTCTAATGAAACTAGGCAAAGGGATTAAAAACAACCCTCCATAACTTGCTAGGCTGTTAATACATTCCCCTGTCGCCCTCCCTGAACCTCTCTATTCCTCTCTACTGCCTCACACTTCAATTTCCGCTCTATTTGTGTGTTTTTCTCTGTTATTTACACTGGCCTTTAAACTAACTGCCAAGATGTGTTCACTCAAGTCAAAACTGTTCAACACATGGTCTTGTCATTGAGGTTTTTGGTTTATGGTCAGTAAGTGTTCAGCATCATGTACCTTATGGCTAATAGCATATTAAGACCAAAAGCAAAGTGAATATTTACCTTGCGTTACTCATCTTTTAAGCTGAATCTTTTCAGTGATTCCCCATTTTGTCATTGAGCACAGCACAGCATGCACAAAACAAAATTTGAACTCTGCATTTAGCCCATCACACATGTAGGTGGGAGAAGCTGTGCGGTGCCCGAGGGATGTGTGTGGGGACAGAAACCAAAGGTACCAACGTCAACGTCAGTTGGTAGATTCAAACCTGCGACCTTCCAGACACAGGTTTGCTTCCTTAGCCAACAGACCACCACTGCCCCTTGTACATTATACATCACCTTATACTTCCTTCATCTAGGCAATATCACCAGGAAGCACCATATTAACATCCACTGTTACGCAGATGATACCCAATTATACTTATCTATGAAGCCAAACAAAACTAATCAGGCCTTCAAACCAAGGATTGTCTTACAGATATAAAGGCCTGACCATACTGTATCTCTCTACATAAACTGTTACTGCACATGTCATATGCTCCATATGTAGCTAGCGACAGTAAATTCCATGTTGAATGAATGTTTGTGGCAAATAGATATAGATTGCACCAGTATAACATCTGGATTGGAAGTCTGTTGGCTGTGAAGGATACAAGGTCACACACCTATGATGAATACAACAACTATTTGCCTTTCCTGAACTCACTGAAACTTGTGGTATCTTGATTTATTTAAGTTTTAGCTTAGTACGTTTTAATGCACGGAACATTGAGTATTTGCATCCTGAGGAAAACACAACAGGATGTAAATACTATTCTGACACATTGTAACCTCACACAGTCATGATGCATTAGCAAAGAGGTGCCTGTTAATGCATCAAGTAGAAAGGGCGAAAAATTAGTGATTGTTCTCAGTCCTTTAGTGCTGCTCTGGTCTCTAATGACTGCTGAAGAAAATATGTGGCTCTTTAACCTCTAAATGCTCCATTGTGTTCACCAGCCAGTCCCTAAGTTTAGATTTAAAATTGACTTTGACTGACTGCACCTGACTTGATGGTCATAATGAACTTCCTGTGGCTGCAGAAAAAGTAACGACTGCAGTTCAGACTGAGTTCACAACAACAACAGCTCTTGCTCTGTTCTGTGGCTTTTTATTTAAAAGTTCTATCTTTAATATGTGCAATCCACACACTGTTTAATCATTAGGTACTCTAAAACTTTGTAGGCCAGATAATGCCTTCTATCTGTGTCTATTTGTAATTAAATGTAATATTTCACAAAAACACAGAAGATGAAGGTATATATGCAAGAAAAGTTAAATAAAGACCCGCTAGAGCAACACTTTCACTTTCATATTTTTATTTCTTCTCTCTTTTTAATAAGAACCGTGGAATTGAGAATACATGCAAAAAAAAAAAAACCTAATAATAATAAATAGAAAATAAGAGCCTCCATATTTCCTGGAGGATGAAAAGAAGAGAAACATAAAGGATAAAACAATATGACATTCAAGGGAATGGTTTCTAGTACAACAACAAAAGTTCTTGTGTAAAGTACCGGAAATTAAAACTATTGTTTTTGGTTTTCATATGTAAAAGATTCAGCTAAAACTGATGAAATAATATAAAGAAAGATTAATAATACAATATATCCCATTTGAGAGACGTAATCAAGAGGGATTTTAGTGGTGTACATCAGTTTCATCAGATACTTTTTCACTGAAAAATCTTCCATATAGATGCACCAGCAATTCACAGCAACAGCATTACTTATTGGGTTAGTGGGTACAGACTGGGTTGTACATGGCTATGTGCTGGTTCCTGAGACCAGCTGTTCACATCTGCCTGAGGAAAGATGTCATACCAGAGGAAAAACGAAACAGCCCAAAGACACGACCTTCACTACATAACACTTCTCCAGAAACTTCAGAGCTGGGTTATTAATCTCTAGTCGATTACTGATCGACACCTTTTATATCTGATCCATTGTTCACAGAGAAATATTAATGAGTGAAGCTTTAAGTGTTGGCTGTTATTCAGTCGGGATTTGTGTTGCTTTAAAATGACCATAATCAATCGAACTTTTGTCAAAATGACAAATAAACTATGTCATATATAAACGATATATATATATATATATATATATATATATATATTGAATTATGAATTATTCTTATTACTTTAAAAACGAATGAACTAATAACAGAGCAGCTGCATTTTACAGTATATAATATATAATATTTAAATATATGATATTTTTATCCTACTAATACCCTGTCTTTGTTAGGTACATGATTAGTTTGCGGTTTTTGCAATTCAAAAGTAAAAAGGAAGACAGAGGGAAAACACTAGAGAGCTATGCCAAAACAGAGAGAGAAAAATGAAAAAAAGCTCTTCTTTCTTTATGGTTATGTGGATGAAGACGGGATGAGATGAAGAGAATGGGGAGGCAGAGCCTGAGATGAATGGGGGACATGGGCCCAGATGCTCAGATAAATTATTCACTTCATTCTTCAATACTGTCCTGCCAGCTGCCTTTCACTGAGGCTGTCAGGTGCCCACTAAGGATGGGAGGGAGGGGGCGGGGTTGTCACTCATGCTAAGGGGGTAAAGAAGAGAGAAGAAAGACAGGAAAAGGAAGATAAAACTTCTGTTAGGTGCTGGAACTATTCATAAATCAGAGACTGAATACGAAAATAACTTCTCCATGGCTGCAGGTTGTTGTTGCTGATCAATGACTGAGAGTTCAAAAACTGTAAGTTCAGTTGTTGAAGTCAACACACTGTATGAAACAGGACATTTTTACTACAATTCCTCATATAAACTGTTTGTAATAAGTAAAAGATATGGGGACTACAAGAGCTAAAAGAAAAAATAGATAGAAAGAAAAACAAAAACATCTGAAGAGTTACCCTCCCACCCTCCAACACACACACCCATTATAAACTCAACTGTTAAACAAAAAGCATAAAACTTCATAAGTCTGCACAAATAAATCACCCAGCAGTCACTTTTCAAAACAAATGAATGTACTGGTCTACACAGTGCACAGCAAGTGTCTCAGCTTTGAAAATCTTTGCAAGTTCAAAAACATTATAATCAAGACAGACGCACTAATTGCCTTCTACAGCCTAATATTAGCCATTACTGTTTTAGTGTAGTTGGGCTGTATTTATTCAGAACTTTCCCAGTCTTTATTACCACTCAAAGCACTTACTATGAGTCACACAATCACTTCTGTATACAAACATCTTGCCCAAGGACAGACAGGAAAAGTTTTGGATTTAACCACCAGTCGTCCAGTCTGTGGATGACCCAGTCCACTTCCATAAGGTCATCCATCACCATCATGTGATAATGACCTCATTATGTCTCCATGGCAACTGAGCAAACTCAGGAAAGGTAGTTGTAAGTATGCTTTAGTTTTGGTTCACAATTCTATTTTAACAATAATTACCACTTTGTGCAGTTGCAAGTAATTAGATTTCAGGAGTTATGGCCAAAAGTAGCTGCAGTAAACTTTTTACTTTTTTGATCACTGAAATAAAGTATGTTCTTTATAAGTCTGTGTAAACATCTGAACATTTCTACCAAATTAATAATGATTCCTTCAACACAAAGATGAGATTCACAGGAAAGGGACGGAAAACCTGTAAACACTAATGAATGCAAGTGAACTTTATGTAATTAAAAGACAAATGTAGATTTACTTTGTCCCCTCCCAATCCTGCTGTGTCTGAAATAATCTCTACTTGTCTCCATTTGTGGTACAACTTGTACAGCAGCTGTAATATAAAACAATGACTGTGTAGGGGTTGTTTGCTGTGATGGACCTTCAGAGACATGTCACCCCTCAGCTTTATTCTCTCTAAGTGTTGTTTTCAGCCACAGCAGGCAGATGACTCCATCTGCTCACCAGCAGCAGGTCAGCAGAAACACACACACACATACACACAAAGTGAAGTAATAGCTAGTGGTGGAGTGGAGCGTTTACAGCTAAACAGCCAGATTTTTCCCTCAGGAACCGGTAAAAACAAAAAAAACAGATGTTGAAGTGAATAAAAATAATCTCTGTAACTAGGTTATGAGCTGCTGCAACCAACTGGTTTGGAGTGCCCTGCTTTAAGAAGTGTTTTCATCTATGTTATAAAAAATAAGCTGCATTAATTTACTGTTGTTGCTGAAGCAAAGGGACCAAACTATAAAGTACAGTGTATCAGCTGAGTTGCACTCATTACCATCTGAATCTTTCTTTGCCCCTGTGATGGCAGGTTGTGGGGAAGAAAAAACAGTCTTCACTGACGAAGCAGCCTGATACAAAATCCACTCAAACTTTCTCTCAGTCACAGCGCACAGCCTCCATCTCCTGCTCAACTACAGACACTGAGTTCTCCATCAAGCTGCAGCTGGGAGCCCACAGCAAGTTGTTTTTTTGTGTCTGTCTCTGTATTCAACAGCCAGGCAGCTGCCTTTAATGAGGCAATAATATGTCAGGCCACAAAACCCCTGTTGTCCTGTTGTTGTTTCCTGGATCCACATGAATTACATTCTGTCTTTAACCATGTTTACATCAATATAGAAACAGCTGTGAAGAAGAAACACCTTTTAGCATGTAGTGTCCGAACTTTAGTAGTGCTGCTATGAACACTTTTCACTGAGACTATTTCTCCAGGACAAAAAAAACAAAACCAAAAAAAGGCAACGCTGACTCACTAGGAGAGTCAAGCCATTTATTCTGCTATTTTGAAGAGTCTCTTCTCCAAAACAGAAACTTCAAGGTCAATAAGATGACTGAATGTGTCAATTATCCAACACAAAGCTTTGTCTCTATTATACTGAGCTCAATTTTATTTGTTGCCAGAAATTAATAAACAAATAGATTTAGTGAAATTAACTATATTTTTTTTTAATTTGTTCATGTTTTTAGTGATTAAGGAGGAAGTGTGTTTTGGTTTGATCGATGGTTCAACTTAAAAAATGACAAATCTGATCTTGAACTTAGTAGTAAGATGAATCAAAATCAAAAAATAAGTGTAGGATTTTTTTTTTCAGTTTGGAAATGTATCTTAATTCTTCACTTTTGTATATTTTGATGGCTCCAGCTCCAGCTCCCTGAGCCCTTGTCTAAAAGCAGAATAGAAAATGGATAGATGGATATATTTTTTTATATAGCTTATATTTTAAGTTTCAGATATGAACATGGTGGTCAGGGATGTAGCATCAACTTAGAGTGGGCGCTAGCATGACAAAAAAAAAGGAGGCTGAGAAGAACTTCGTCAATCATGATGATAAACGTACATGAAAAGTTTATCCCAAAACTTTTATACGCACCAAAAACTGACACCAGTAACAAAACTATTTACTGTGGTCACAAACACGAGTAAAGTGTGTTATAAATGCATCTATGTCACATAAACATTCATTTTTGCCATTGTTAGGAAGTCGTTGTTTGAAAAACGTCAAGTAAAGCATAAATCTCACTTTTGTGATGTTTGTCAGAGTTTGTTTTAGAAGTGCCCTTTCACTAAGCTTTTATATTTGAACCTCTCAGGCTCTCACTTAATGCACAGTTTTGAATGCCAGCTCTTGTTGCACATTTTACTTTGGTAGCTCACAGTAGAAATTTAATTAATTGAAAATTTAAGTAATTTATTTTGGGCCCTAACGCTGATTTTGTTCATTTCTAAGCTTAACCCCTAACAGCTATTGAATGGATTACTATGTAATTTTATCCAGACATTTGGATTCCACCTATAGTGAATTATAAATAACTTTGGAGCTGGTCAGGTCAAAAATATTTGTTTAAATACTTTGGTTTATAATTTAGAAAAGATTAAGTTCACTCTTATAAAACAAAGGACATTACCATCAGTTTCGGCTGTGCTTTATATTGTTAGGGATAAATATTTCACTAGCAATTCAAGTGCTGTATTATATCAGAAACAATGAGCGTTTATTAGTTAGTTAGTTAGTTAGTTTATACTACTTAACATAAGTGTTATGATGCACATCACAGAATAACTGTTTGCGCATTAAGGGCATGGTTTGGTTACACGTAGGTTGTTGTACTTAAAGATCTGCACACCCAGGGTGTAATGTAACCGACAGCATGCTCTGTTGTGAAGGGAAGTTAACGGGGAGAGGCAGTGTTGGGTTCTTCCTCCCCCAGGTTGCTGACCCCTTCCGATTGGAGACCGGAGCAGAGGATGGACATCAAGATGGGCCAATCAGGGGGAGCTAAGTCCAAACCACAGCTCCTCCCCTTCGACACTTCTAGACCAATAAGACAGCAGCACATTCTCATATAAAACACTGTACACCTGTAAGTTAGGCGGTTCTTTTTGGGACGTTGGCTGCAGCAACACACTCACTCTGAGAGTCAGTGAACTGTGATTTTCAGAACAAAGAGAGTCCTTGCACATCTTCTTTAAACTCTTCAATGCTCAAATACATTTACTAAAACAGACTTCTCACTTCAAGTTCTCCTTACTTGCAAATCAACGAACACACTAACAATATCGAACGAAGACAGTTAAAGTGGATCTTAAATCTTATTGTGAGCATGTTAGCATTGTGATCGTAGGCATGTTTGCTTACAGACTTTATCTAGTGACATGGCTGCTGACATCTTATTGTAGTCCTATGGTAGCATCTAGGATATCACTGTGAGTGTGAGAGTTGATCTTGTAACAGAATTTTCTGAATGAGACAGATTGTAAATGGTGATTTCTAGGAACTGTTATAAATATTTAAAGGCAGAGAAGAACACTCTATGAAGGTCACTGTAACTGGTGCTGCAACCAGGTACTGAAGGTATCTGTTGAGTCCATCTCCATTACCACTGATGAGGCCAAACATCTCCGACAAGCAAGCTGTGGTATCACATTCATGAAAGAAAGAGAACACACTCAGCCAAAACTGAAAGGCCAGACAGGCCTCTCGGGAACAGCAGGTGGAAGGAAAATTAGGTTGGACCAAAGGAAACAACAAAGATTACCCAGAAACATCTTGAAAACAATCCACAAACTGCACATCGTGCTGTTTTCAGTAACATCAACATAAGTGGTTGTGCTGGAGCTGACGGTGCCCTGGGAGAAGCAAACAGAGACAACCAGCAGGTGGAAAAAGGGAAGATACACTGAACTGGTGAAGGAATGCTGCAGACTGGGGTGGTATGGCAGATGTATGACCATTATAGAGGAACCAGGGGGACCAGCAGGGAAATCTCTTTACAGGGAGTGCAACCTCCTGGGAATCTGGAAGATAAAAGAAACAACATCATCAAAACTTCAGGGGCTTCAGAATGAAGTTGAAAGACCCAAAAAACCCAAATGACTGATGGTACTTTCACTGATGCACCAGCAGTCACTGAACTATGTTTAAGTGCATCAAGATGTTTGTAACAACCAAACAGATTCATTAGTGGAACATACACACAAGTTTTTACAATACAATATCTATGTTAGCTTAATCTTTGGTTGAATTGACTAAGTAAATTGCAGTAAGTTAGTGCTAGTTATATCATTTTAGCAGCAGACAGAAATTAAAAGTTCACATTGAACTGAACTAAACTGAACTGCTATATGGTGAAAAACCCTTTACAATATAAGTTTTGAACATATATCTTATGTTAGTGCACAGTTTCACATTCTCCTTTATCTCCAAACAAACAAACCCAACTTCCTCCTTCTTAAAAAGCAGTGGACATTCATCCTGATCATCAGGTCAACATTCACTCTGGTCACTGATAAGTGAACAACCAGGGATTTGGACAAATGACCTGAGATTTCCTGTCAGATCCTCTGTGAAATCTGAAGGTAGAAAACACAGGGACTTAGATTAACAACCTCAGATCTCCGGTTAAGCTCCACAAATCTCTGATGGCAACAGCTAACTCTCAGCGGGGTTCCAGCTGTGATACAAAAATAATCACACTCCTTCACTAAATCTCGGCCGATTGTCGAGCTCTGTCATCATTCAAACACAGCCGTTCAATTATATGGCATAGCATGCTTTTACCAATTACACACGCAGAGTAAATTGATTCTCAGTCGTTCGCAGCTCCATTGTCTGCTGCTGCTCCACTCATTTCATTCGTAACGGCTCAGTGTGACTTGTTATGGATCCATTTACAGAGACAGAGCTATATTTGAATTGGCAAACCTTAGGAGACCTGAGTAAAACAAACAGCTATATACTGCACTGTAGAATAACTACACATCCTTTCTTACACGCACACACACACACACGCTGAGTTTTAAACACACTCGGCCTGGCCAGGCCTTGCAGTTTGTTTACAGGCTGTTCAGAGATAATTGCTGCAGAGTCTGGTTTTCGGAGGCCTGGGTGGCTGCCACATTAACAGCCAGAGGGGCCGGAGAGAATCCCCCTAACGAGGTGGCTCAGCCAATTACACAACTGTAACACTCGTGTGTCTGTGTGTGTCTCAGGTGTTCAGTCTTACTTGACAGCAGCTGATAGAAACAGCATCCCGACTAGATCCAGATCCTGATCTGAGCTGACTAGAGTTAATTGACATCAGCGGTTTATGTAGCAACTTTAAATTGCTACCACACAATTATGCATGAGACATTAATCAAATAGACATCCAAGAGTTAATGAAAAGATTATGTAACACTTTTGCTACTTGAGTCTGATTACAGATTATATCATGGCTTATGCAGAGTCGTCAGGTCTGTGTGTTCACTGTTTATTTAATGACATGGGTTATAGATGACTTACTGATTGGCCATCCTGAGGACATGGCACCAATTTGTAGATGGTATATTAAGTGTAAATATAACAGTGTTAAAAAAACACCACACATTTATTTGCAGGATGAAACTAAAAACCTTCACAACATTGATGCAAAAGCAATAAGAAACTCCATTCAGCTCAAGTGGGACATTTTGGGATGTGTTAAGTTTTTTAGTGATATATATTCTATACTTTCTGAAATAGTCAGATTTTTATGAAAGTTTTTTTTTTTTCCTGTCATAAAAATGAATGGGGGTGTTGATTAACCCCAAAATGTTTCTCTTCTTTGAAGTGTAACAACTTCAGCCAGAGACTTTATTTAGTTTTAATTAGCCACAAGTCTTTCTGCTGTTCAGATGTTATTTAGACGTTTCATATCCCATACAGTTTATGAATTATCATCGTGTTTTTTTTTTTTTTTTTTTTAATAATGGGTATGAAAGCAGGTTACAGTGAGTCACATGATGTCACCAATGCTTCAGCTGTTTTTTGTTTTTTTTTACTTTTGCTCCTGTAGCTCCCATATCTGTCACTTCTGATGCATAATTTCTAAATGGAGTTGTTGAGAAATGTTTGCCTTCTCACACAGCATGACAACTGACAACTGGGCTTGAGTTTCTGAACTGTCAGTCATTGATAAACAAGAAACTCCCTCAACTGTACCATAGACTCCAATGTTAACTGACCTCTAACACTTTGGAGCAAATACAAGCAATTGGACACATATCAGTGATGTTTCATTTTATCTACACAAATGATACATGAAAGAAAAGCAAAGTCTCCTGATGATGAATGTGAAGAAAGCACAAGTATACCAACTGTAGTTTTTGTGTTTAAATGTCTTATTTGGTTGGCATTATCTTGTTTTACCATTAAACTGCAGACCCAAAGGCTGAGGGACAGAGGACAGTGTTTTTTTTTTCTTTTTTATTGACAGTACAAAGATAAGAGGAACTGCAGAAGGCAACAAAGATGTACTATGAGAATGGAGCCAGGAGGAACATTGTACTTCATGGATGACACCTTCAGTCTACAGGCCACCATGGCTAATCCATCATGTCCTTTTTCCCCTTTTTCTTAAAAAAAAAAGCATCAAAGCTTTTCTCATAATAATATTTACATTAGTGATGTATCAGGCTGCAGCAGCCATAAGCTTCTACATGTAGCCTGAAATAAATGATGCATGAGACATGGTCTTTGCTGTATCCTACTATATTATTATTTTATTAATTCATTATTCATTACACATTATATGTAATAGAATAATTTTTCAGTATTTACTCTTATTGCATATTCATATATAAAACATACAGAAATATTACACAGAATAACACAGTTTATCTTTGAGTCTGACTTTCATATCTCTACAATACATTTTGGCTATACATAAGTGTTCAATAACAATTTTCATATAGTAGACTGTTAGTAAAGACAAATCTTTACTAACAGTCGGGTCTCACACTTTAAAAGAGTGGTGAAAGTGTCAAGAGCTAGTGAAGTAGTGTTGGAAGAGAGCCCACTGAAATAGGGTGTTGGGGATTTGCCCACAAATCTCTGTGTAACGTCTGTTTAGACAGGTCAAGTCCACCAGAGATCAGTGGGCAAATTTTGCTGGGAAACGAGCCAGAGTCTGGTCCAATGACCCAGTTACCTCAGGAAACATCACTGATGATGTGTCACTCACCAGGTAAAACTAACATCCTATCTCTCAGCATTAGATATTAAAAGAATAGCAACACTTGTTTTTTGGACACATCACTAACCTGAAATCAAGGAACGAAAAGACGAGACAAGGAAACACAATCTCCAGGTATATTACCAAGTTTTAATCAGCAGAATGCTCATTATGAATTGAAATATCATTTTATAAATGCTGTCATACTGTAAAAAACAGAACAGTCATCTACAAATTAAAAACTCTATACTTCCATTCGCAGTATATGTACACATAAAGAGTTACATCTGTCAGGCCCTGTCTCTCTGATGTATTTATGTCAGGATAAGGTCTGATCTCAACTTCTGACTTCTTATTTGTTACTAGTTTTACTTTGTAAACTTTCCCCGGAAACTCCACACACAAAAGCAGCCATTTCTGTTCAACATATGAGTAACTTTTCGTAACTTCTAAACTCAGTCTTATTCTCTTTTGTTCTTATCGTAGTTCTGTTTCTAGTCAAGGTTGTTTTATTTGTATCCACATGCTTTGGGTTCTAGGAATGAATGATTGAAAACATCAACAACACAACTCTTCACCTTCATCTGATCTAATGTTACCTCTCTTTGCTCTTGGAGCGATAACAATACTATTAAATTCCATTCATCAAAGTGGCCTTGAAACACTGAGATGTGTTCAGAGCACAGTTGAACAAAGAGTTTTCAGTCAGTGTCAGAGGGAAGTTTTATGAATGATTTGAATGTGATCATATTTAGCATGTGTAATTAATCAAGTACAACTATACTATTTTTGCAGTGTGAACACTAACACGTTCCTTTCTAACTCAAAGTTACTTTTTTAGAATTACTTTGTAATTTTACTTTACTTTGCATCTTTGCTCATCTTTGGCACAGTGATGTCAGTGATGTGTTGATGGGAGGATACAGGGGTGAAATAATGTATATAAATCAGTATATTAATTATAGGCTGCGTTCAATAATGTGTTCACAAAAATGTTCTTATTCGTTACACAAAATCTCAGCTGAATTCTTGACACACGCTCACTGGACAATTTTGTTCTCAAGACACATCACAACAAATTGTTGTGCATGATAAATCAGTTAAAGATCAATAAATAATTTAACAAGTCCAGAGAAATGGCAGTTTTGTGGTTAATAGATATATTGAATATGTTGGTCCATTTATTGGTAAAAAAAAAAAAAAGCCTTTAAAAAGTAATGATGTTCCTATTCCAGTATGTGTCTTTGTTTTCTAGAACAGCTGTGTGTAAAGTAAAGCACACGCACATTCAAGTAGAAACAAGTGACAGGTTCCTCAACCTACTTCTTGTTTCAGTTATAACTCTTCTGTCTAGCAGTTAAGGTTCAACACAACACAAAAGCATTATCAAACCGTTACCATGAATCTCTGCATGTAAACTAATCAACATAGTTTTCAAGTATATCAATCATTTCTTACACCCCCTACTGGATCTCTGAGGGAAAATGGCTGATACGTATTCTCTGCAGCCTTGTCTGCTAACTTCACTGTGCATTCCTCATCTTTCTCACAAGTGGATCCAAAGTAGCACAGGTAATTATAACACAGACACAGTGTGACCAATTGGTTAATGTGTTTGTGAAGCATTTCATCATTTGATCTGGGACATGGTGGCAGCAACAGCCTGACCAGCACAGACACAGACACAGAGGGAGAGTGAACACAAATAAATACAAAATGAATACAAACATGCAAACCAAACCTAGATGTTAGACACTTACAACATATATAACATTCTATAGCTTGCTATAGGTTTACATTGGCTGATATTTGTGTGTTTCTGTCAGATTAAATGTACTGTTTTATTCTTTTTCCAGCAGACTGAAGGAAGCTACTGAATCTCATGAGGTTTTGACATGTTTTCCAACAGAACAGTTCATACCCTGACTTTTTTTAGCACTTTGTGCAGGCTACAGCTGTGAGCAGAGGAGATATGTTTTCATGTTGTGCATCCATCCCTCCCATTGTTATGAAGGGTTTTGAGGAAATCCTTTCAAATTTGGCTCAAATTCACTTGGACTCAAGGATGAATTATTCTTTGATTTTGGTCCTCTAAGGTCAAAGGTCATGGCCAACAGGTCAGAAGGTCAACTTCACAATGACTTCACAATGCTCTGTAAAAAAAAAAATTCTGGCTCATGTTTTCAAGTCATTTGTCAAAGCTAAATCAATTGCATTTTTGTCAAGAAGGTCAAGAATTCCCATGTTAATTACATGCAACTGGACTGGTTAGTGGGCTCATAAAACCACAAGGGATTAAATCAATTACATATGTATATATCTGATATAAGTTCAGTTTTAAACATGCTGAATAAAACAAATGCTTTGCAGAAACAAAATCAGATGAATTTGTGATATTTGTTGTAAAAAAACAAAAAGGTTTGAGTTCATTCAATTCAAGGTCATCGTGCTGTAAAGATTCTGCTAAGTGATTCAGTCTTGCTTCAGTTTCCTTCTTCTCTAATGACGCTGCTCATGAATCAGTCTTACTGAGGACGGGATACAATTTAATTATTCTGTATAGAAAAATAATGTGGTGTACAATTGATTTAGTCGAAATAAGGCAAAGTCCTGCCATCTGGAGAGGAAAGAGTGTTCACCTTAGGGCTCGATGATGATGATGCTAAAAAATGGCCGCACAGGCTTTGGATTACAGCATCTAATGTTGCTATTTATTTTTAACTCAGAATTCATTAAGATGGTGGACAGTCTTCCCTGGAGGTTAGGAGGTTCAGTTTGGAGGAGGGGACAGAGGACAAGACCAATTTTATTCCATTACCTGAGATTAGGATTCCTGGGATGGCTTCACTCTGCTCCATTTCAGGTCCAAGTACAGACACAATACAGATGGTCGGCCGAGCAGACGGGCGGCAAAGAAGCATAAAAAGGAAAAGATCGAGTCTGAGACGAACCAACAGATTAGAAGCTTGAGAGAAAGTGAAAGGTGCTGGGTGAAAGAATCACAAAAAGATGTCAAACACACAAACAACGTCTTGGTTCAGTTTGCATTAAGAAAAAAATGCAGAAATATTGTTCCAGTCTCCCAGCAGGCTGAGCAAGCATTAAATGTTTGGTACTGTTAGTTCTGCATCGCTGAAGGCTCTTTGCGGTTTATCACGGGTCATAAACAGGAATATACAGAGCTATTCCTGTTGCTTCATCAAATTAAAGTCAAATTTAAATATGATTTTCCTGTGCATAAAAAAATATAAAGTACAATGACACAGCAGATACCAAACATTAGTTTCTATTTTTTTTTTTAAAAAAGAACATTTGTGAAAATAATGTTTAAGCCTCAGGCCTAAGTGAATTGTCACAGACTCTTACATGCTGCATATCATTGTCCTGTAACTTACAAGAACTAATAAATGTCAGTTACCTCCTTTTTAACGAACACACAAATAGAGAACAGGAGAAGCTATGGTGACAGAAACATATATACGATGACTGATTTGCTTATTTCCAAGCATATCTTAGCTCTCTTCCTAGTTCTTTATTCACTGCATTGAGATTGAATGCAGTGGTGTAAAGCATTCCTGCTTCGTTGCTCCTCAGGCTCTGCAGGCCTCAGCTGTGGCTCCTTCCTTCTCGTCTTATTGGTTGGTGAGTGTGAGGACATCATCAAATCAGCCCCCCTGAGGAGACGGCCTTTACTTTCTTCTCTGTCTTCCACCTGCTGTTGCCTGCTTGTAGTCCTTGTCCTTGTTGTTAGTCCTTATGTCTCAGACTTTTCTGCCAAAATAAGTTATAGCACAACTTTTCTACTACTCTCTACTACTTTACAAACTTTACAAGAAATCTCTGCAAAAGCTGCCATTTTGGTTCAACAACCTTTTCTTCAGTTTTCTTGTCAAATAGATTAGTTCATAATCTTCTCTTTTATGGTAGTTTTAGTTTTGTGGTCTAAAGTTCTGCCACTAAAAGTTTGAAAACTTAAACGACTTCTTCATGTGGTCTAATATTACAACCCATTCCATTTGACCAGCTTCAGGTCATAATGTTAACAATAAAACGTGTTTATTAAACATATTTAATTGGCCTTGAAGCTTTGAGATGTATTCTGAACACAGCAGTGCAATTAATGATAATATACAGCAACGATAAAGAAGAGCTCTGAGTCATCAACAAAGGGAATGATTCTGTTTTTATGGCAGATTTGAGTTGCTTTGTATTCTCTCACTGCTCAAAGGAAAACCAGCTAACATAAGTAATCTACATCCAGTGGAGAAGCTCAAGATGATCAAGCCATTGACTTTCTGATTAGTTCTACTTGGCAGCTTGTAGCTCAAAGTCTTGGGGCAGAGGACAGTGCTGGGTGGTCTTGGTCTGGTCTCACTGTTTGTCATTTAACAGTCCCACCACTAAATCAGAAGTTGGGCAGCAGCACAGGTCGAGAACATTAAAGGTTTTAGAAGACGCAAGAGCCGATTCTACCTCTACCTCTTTATCACTATGCACTGACTCACTGGCCTTCTGGCTAAAATGTGACCTACTTATTTTTTTACTGTATATGAAGGTTTTGAAAATTTTGTTGTTCATATGTGGAAATATACAGATGCTTTAGGTTTCTGTGGATGGAGAAATAGATTTATTTCTTCTATGATTTGAGAGTGTTTGGCAGTGGAACCCAAATATTTCATAGACAGGTCATAATCCAATCCCATCTGCCATAAAATATCACCATGCCATGCAATGGAATTCAACGTCTGGCTGCCTTTCACAGTCACTCGTAACCTTTGTTTCCAAGACAGATTGTGACATTTGGTGTGGATGGTTGAGTGCACAAAACACAGGAATGTAGCAATAAGGACAGGAGGATGTATCTTTATGCAAGTCAGTAACAGACTGATGTTTTTACACATCTAGCGAAAGCAAGTGTTTTTTGGGTTCTTCGTCCACCTGTCACACTTTTGTGATTGCTACATCTCAAGAACGTCTTATGAGAAGCCTTCCAAATGGACACAAGAATAAACTGATTAGATTTTGGTGATTAAAGATCAAAATTCAAGGTCACTGTGACCCAACACAACATGTAAGTGGTTGGTCGAGACACACAACCACAAGACAGTAAAAGTTTAGATCAGTTTGTTCTTAGAGTCAGACAAGGATCTTTAAGTTGCCTTTAGTTGCCTAAATATAGGGATAAATATGTCTGTTGTGTTTTAGTTGTTAGTTAAAACCACATGAGCATGAAGATGATGATGATATAAAAATTATATGAGCTGGTTGATATTGTTGTTATGTTATGTAAAAAAAATAAAATAAAAGAACAGTACTATCTCCTAGAATAGTACAACATACAAGTAATTTGAAACAGAAAATGTGTTTTGTATGAGATTTTTTTTTTACTAACACAGTGAAATTACTCACAAAACACAACACATCAGTTTACTTCTGAATGTAAAATATGGGTATGAATGATATGAGATGTTTGTTTTTCAATTGAAGTCTGGTACTTGAGGGCACCTGAATCTGAACATTTTTATCTTTGCAATGCTCACAGTTCTCAACGAGGCACAAGAACTGAACAAAGAGACTTGTTAGACATAATTTCTAAGAAACAGGGTTACTCACTCTTCAGATGTTCTATTTTCAGGTGTCAATACCTCATGCACAAAGACTTCAGTGAAATCAAGCAAAGTGGGGAAATCCATTTCTGCAATTAACAGTCCCCCCCTTTTTTTTCCTCTGCAGACATTTTGATTTGTTATTAAGAACAATTGACATTGATCTGTATGACAGAGGCAGCATACACAACACCAGAACCATGAAACTGAAGCAGCCTAATGGAATCCAGATATCATTAATATTATAATCTCGGCCAGAGTAGCATGTTACAATGACTTTTATGGAAAAGGCATAGCTTGGACAGATGAGTTAGCCTGGTCAATACTGTGTTACTGATTGATATCAGTAGTCATTGAACTGCTATTGGCACTGTAGAATATGTGATGTTGATGCTAATCAGCAATGTTTTAAACCAGTTAAATGATCAGACATATCTACCTGCAAATAACTAATTCTGTGCTTTTCTGAGAAAACGGTCTCAAAACAGTCCTGCATCCACTCCCTCTCCACCGCTGAATAAAACAAGTATGCAACACTTAATCTCTGTTTTGGGAACGAAAATGTGGAGCTAGAAATGAGAAAGCAGAGTTTTATTAGAAAGCAATAACCACTTGTAGATTTTTTTTCTGCTATTGCCAGATTTATCTCAATTTCCCAAATATCCTATTAAATGTTAAAACACAAAAGGGTGGAGTTGAAAGCTATATTATGAGATTACAATTTTATTAATAAAACTTGAAGTTGTAAATAAAAAAAAAAAGAACCTTCAGGGGTTTTCCAGCTACACTTCAAATGCTCTCGTATGATCATCAACTTTATCAAATATTATATATGGTTATCACTTCAGCTTGACTAAACTACAGCAGCTGAAGAAAAGGTAAGTCTGTAAGCGCTGAAGTGAAGCATCTTCAGGGGTTTTAAGTAAGTCCAGTTTCCTTTAGCACATATGGATCAGACCAGAAGACTTGTCCCTGTATGGTTTTAGAAGACGTGATGTATGTTTTTTGTAAAATGTAGCCTGTTCTTGTGTGGTCTTGAGTTTTTTTCTTGGTAAGAAAAGGCTTCTGTCATACCATCTACCATCTGATCTTGCTCCTGCAGCTCCCTTGATACTGCTGTAGCCTCTGGCAGCCTACATGACCAGTTTTCTCCCTATTCTTAGTGATGTCACCATTGTGCCATATTTCCTCCACTTGTTGATGGCTGTCTTTATAGTGTTCCAGGGTTTATCTAATGCCTTGGAGATTCTTTGTACCCTTCTCTTGACTGATACCTTTCAACAATGAGATCTTTTGATGCTTCTTTTGCTCTTTGTGGATCACGACCTTGACTTTTTTATATCAACTGGAGGCAAAAATGTACTTGAGCTCTGTTATGGAGGATTTTATTCAGGTATTGAATCAGTGTACAAATGATTAAGTTTTAAAGATTGTTGATAACTAATAAGTGTTGAGGAGACTGAGTTGTGTTTGTTTTTTCCTGTTTGTAATCTCAGTCCTCCCATTTTCTTTTAGGTCATCCCATGAATAAACCATCTGCAGAGGAGTTGAAACTTAAGGGAAGTTCATTGCAGCATTATTGTGTAATTGCCACTTATGGCAAATTTATACTCACTCAAACTTTTAAAGCTTGTATAGTAGGTTGTGTTTTATTTTGAAAAAAGAGATTGCACAAAGAACCCCTCAAACTGGTCCTACTTAAGACTCCGTAAAACTTAGTCAGCTTTGAGAAAGTTAGAGTATGGTCTGTTCATGCACACAACTAAACACCCAGCTCTTCTGTAGAGAACAATAAGGCTTTATCTCACTCTCACACAAACACAGCTGCATGCCACGTGGCACCCAAAACAAAACAGCAGAACAGAAAGAATAATCAAAGCATGTCCTCAAAATTAACACCTCACTTTCCATTCTTCATTCACAAAAAAGATGCCAAACATCAAAAGTATGTTTTTAATGAGGTAGCACTGCGAAGAGAAGAAATCATTGAAGTTGTTTACTGTGTTCCCATTTTTAATTAAGTGAACCAGATGCAGTCTAGGGTGGAGAATGTGCTCTATTCAATGGAACGGATACCTCGGCCGTGATGAATGAGCTGTCATCTCCAATTGTTGCTGAACCTCTGTCTCCTTGACACCCGGCAATTCCCGCTGCAGTGAATCAGTGCTACAGCCCCACATGGCCAGGAGGTCAGAGATCGCACCGGTATGCTAATGTGGGCACAGGAACAAAGCCAGACAACTTCTAGTGTATTGTAAGATAATAAAAAAAAACAGAGATAAAGCTTATTCTCCCATCACTGCAGTTCAATACAGGAAAAACAGGAGGATTTAAGTTTTGGATCAATATCAAAGCAGTGCTGATAGAGTTACTTTTATAAGAAGTCAAGGAGAGATTCTGTTGTAGAGGTCAGGATGGAAGTTTTTTTTCAGAACAGAGTATCCTGAATAATGAAACTGAGGAGGAAGTTTAGCTGTGCAGAGTCGTGACAGGTGACATTTGTGTGACACTGGTCAAACTGTCAGCAGGGAGCAATCCTACTTTTGCCACAATGGACACAAAAGAATGTCTTGAATCTCACAGTGAAAATGACAGGAGACTCTACATTCGGATTTGAGATGGTTTTGAAAAACTGAGAAATAGCACCGGAAGCTTCTCGAATTAAAATAAACCTAGACAGAAGCAGACATCTACACTCTAGTTAACTAAAATAAGTTACATAGTTAGCTGGATTGAAATGACAGTATTTTGCCAGCCCTATGTAGTTAACTAATATTAATTATTTTTGCTGAAAATTGTGTTGTTTTCTGACAAGTTTTTAAATAATAACCTATCAATTGTGTTTCAATATTAAGGTGATTGTTACATATTTCATGTTCTCCTAAGATGCTAATGCTAAAGCTACTTTGCATATGTGGCGGGGTTTCTTTTAAATAAATAGTTTTGTAAAAACTATTTACAAAACTATACACACACACAGTAGTCTGCTTCAGTTACTGGTGATTGCTTTCTCTTACACTGGCTCTCTCAGTCTCTCTCTCAATGTGCTACCTTCACTCTCCAACTCTGGAGGCAGCTCACCTTTTCTAGGCCTGCTCCCATAATCCAAATTAACCACAAAATACATAATAACTCCACAAAACCATTCTTAATCATAATAACAAAAATAAGCAAAAATAGAGAAAACTCTAACAGGCTGTCCCTGCCCTAAAAACCAGTTTCTCTTGTGCACAATACTTTCAATATAAATCATTACAAAAAAATGACATAATGACGCTGACGTCACTTGCCGACGCTCACCGATGCGGTGTTATAATGGCGCCGCTGACGTGCGTAATATTTTAAATGGACGCGGGACGGATGACATGTGGATACTGGGGCGGAGTGGTGAGTAAAAGAAAAGCGCTGGTTTATTGTAAGTGAAATGATTGCATAGGACAGCATGTGTGCACCCATGGAGACCTATGATGGCTGAATGAATAGTTAATTCAATAGAGTATGAGCGGTAATGATGAATATGAACGGTGTATAACTGTCGGCGTCTGTGTGTGTGTGTGAGTGTCGGCCTGCAACCCGCAGTCTACTAACCCCCTACTCCGTCACAACATCTCAACCAGCTGATTCACCACATGAAAATAGCCCAGTTTGTTAGATAACTTTTAGTATTGCAAAAGCATTCTCTGGTAATGTCCACAACCGCATTGCTGAATCTTAAACATGCTTGAGGAGCAAAAGCCCAAGGTGTTGACCAAGTCTTCAAACTCCCCAGGTCCCAGTCCATTTTAGCATCTGTGGGTTGCAAATGGACAAGCTCAATCCATAGGGGCCATAACCCTGCAAACCACAGTATCCAGAAAATTTGCAGCTCAAGTCCCAGTGTTGAACATCACAGGTATTGAAAATGGCATTTCATCCAAGGTGTATAACATGATGCCTCAATACCAAAATCACTTAACAGTCCAACCTCATTCTTACTAAGCTTCCAGACAGTGTTAGATTATTCTATAGATCTATAGCCCTGAAAAACTCTGAGTGACTTTTTAATTAGAATCAATGGGACGCCATGTTGGAAGACAAAATCCAGTTATCTGAATAGATCCATTGCTTTAATTTTAATAAAACAATAAAATCGCTAAATTATATTAATTTCCTTTGGAAATGTATAGATAGAGCGGTGCTACTGAATTAGTATTCATTGCATGACCGGGAAGGCAAACATTAAGAGGAGGAAATCCAATATCACTGATTTTTTTTTTTTTTTTTTTACATACACTAGCTCCATTACATATTGTCTTTTAATGTTTTCCTCTTCTGTCAGTCTACTAAATACAAATTCCAGTTTTGCTACAGATTACATTTGACATTTTGGATCAGGCATTTATTCATGACTCCTTGTTGGTTATACAAGAAGCACATTTACAAGTGTGAGTCAAGTGGCACCTGCAAAATACCTACTTGAGCTTTGACATCATTCTCACAGTGCAAACTCTCTTTAGAGAAAAGCAGCACCACCGAAAATTTCACCTCTCTGTTCCATTTATCTGCCTGACTGTTGACTGATTGAGGTCTCTGTCTTTAGAAAGGCCCCTGCAGCCCTTTGATATTTATCAGTTCAGCAGATCTGTGCTTCAAGCAGACACTGCTGGTGATCACACACTGAGGATTTTTTGAGAGGTGAGAGAAGTTATCTCAATAAATGTGATGACACCCTAACATGGGTGCACAAGTTATCAGTTGATCTGTTGGAAACAGTTGTTTAACTCTGTGTGTTATTCTGCAAGACTGGGTTGATTTACTGTTGGAACTAACTGAAGATCACAAGTTTACATTTACAACTACAAATCACTGGCTGCAGAGGAGGTTTTCTAATCAGCCACAAGCTTAAGTAATAGCAGAGCAGCCACAATCATTGAGAAAAAATAATAATACATAGAATGTCCAGATTGTGCTTTTAAGGAAGATGATGTGTTGACCACTTTAGAATGGCACTCAAGACTGAGCCATCATGTTAGTTCAATTAAGTGCAACTGTTGGAATGGGGTCATAAAACAATGAAGATTACTTTTTTTTTTTTTTTTTAATTGTCATTGTGATATGTGGGCAATATTTGTCCTTTACTATGGCTGGTGAGAGGAATTGAAGCCTTAGAGACAAATGTCTTAACCACTATTCTAAAAATCCACCACAACATCAACAGCAGTTATTTGGGTGTCTCTACTTTTCAGATATGTTCACACCCCTTTACTCAGGTCCAACGTCCCTTGTGAATCAGTAATAGAAACTGGATTGAAGTGATTAGGATCAGACACTTGAGATAAATTAAGTGGACTATTTAATGTCAGCATTTTTTAATTACTATTTTTATATTCATTTTGTAGAAATAAATCTGGAAAAACAATGGCATGTAGCAGTGGAGGCTCTTAATGTGGGAGTTGGAGGACAGGCTTATTCAATCTGTTTTGCTCTCACCATTTTACATGACTCTTTTATTTTTATGTGCCACCTGGTTATTATGTTTCAGTATTTAGAGGCTGAGATGCAAATAAATCCTAGAGACTTGACAAACCCTTACATGTCAACACATCAGTGTATGTAGACTGTCAGTGTAGTGCAAACAGAACAGTGTGTTGGCCATCCTCCTCTAAACGTGTTGAATGTACCTCGAGAAGGAGTAACATGCAACTAGCCTCGCTGTCACACCAAGCTCATAGACGGCGCTTGGTCTGGCAAAGATCCCATAGATGGAAGTTCTCAGAGGTGGGATCAACAAGCGTCTATTAAATGTCTCTGTACTATTGGACAGAGCTACAACCAATCAGACCACTGATTCTAATGATGCATGCGTAGCGACAGGGAAAAAAAACATGACAGAAACATGAATGAAGGCTTCAAGAGCTGCCTTTTGATCCCATTTCAAAGAAAACTCACCATTAAAATCTCTTAAAATAAGCAGCTACAGCTGAATTGATTGCTGATCCTCCATGGCCACCATTTTGGCTGCAAACAAATGTGTTTGAGGTCATTTAACTAGTGCGTCATCGTGTTAAACCCACGCTGGCATAAAAGCTTGTTTTTCATTGGTTCCAGAGTTTTCAAGATTGGGAAGAACAGGGGTTGGCCAGACCGACTTGAACGTGAAATTCAGTGTAGTGTTGCAGGCAGTATGGGCAGGCCCAGACTAATGCAACCCCTCACAGATTTGGACAAATGACAAAACTCACATAAACATAAAAACCCTTGCAGCCATGAAGGTGTAGAAATCTGTTTTAACAAGATTACGTCTGTGTGGTTTGACTAACAAACAACTCAGAAATGTCTCAAGAAATAACCAAATCAGTTTTGAACTTGGCAGAATACATAGTGTTCTTGTTGAATACCATCACTCAATGTAAGGAGGTGACTCCTTTTTGGCCCTAATGCTCATGGGAACATTTTTTCACTTTAACAGGCACAAGACAAATTTTTAAGCAAAAGACCTATTTTATCACTTAAGCAAGTAGATCTGCTGAATAGCAGGTGCTAATATCTATAAATGTGATATACATAGCAGGGTAATGTGCAAGAAAGGCCTCAGCCTACTTTAGTGTGATAACAACTTTGTGTTTCAGCACTTTTTTTCCCCACATCTCCACATTAACACTCGGGAGGCATACTGCGATTTTAGATTTGTCTTGATTGACCTCAAAAGAACAGTCGTGTATTTGTCCTCCATCCGCAAGATGAATTTTTTCCTTTGCCAAAACCCATGTCATTAAAATGCATCAGGAACACTTCATTCGCAGACTGGGGTGGAGCTACTGGAGGTCATGGCGTGGCGCCAAGCCCTCTATGAAGGCGGATACTCTCATTGAACCTCAAATTAACCTCCTTCAGTTTTAAGTTTTGCTAATGACATAGTTAATCAGAGAGACAAGATCGAGGTGAAAGTACCTACTTGTTCTGCCCTGAGAAAAGATTTTCTCCTTTGCCTCAACAATTTCTCCTTGTGACTTGAACCTCTTCATCTCAGTGACACAACTGTACAGAAACAGGCAGGTGGTAGCTGTACCTGGAAATTGGCCCTTATCCCATGATTAGACTATATTTAACTACTGTAATAACCACACAGGAACTATAATGGATTTGATACTGAGGGCAACAGAAGTAGTTAGAGTGTATGAAGCAGTTCCTAATTACAGTGATTTTAATAGGAAAGATGAGCAGAGTGAAAATAGATGATGTTCATCTTATTGAGCCCTGAAATGTTTAATGGACGTACCGTGATGCTATAGCGTTACCACGGAACCAGATGAAAGGTCTTCACAAGTAACAGTGAATGCCTCAGTAATAAGTAATAATGTTTGTTGGGCAGCTAAACTAAAAATCACCTCTCCCCTGGGATGATAGAAGATTAAAGTGAAAAATCATCACCTAATGAATCCAGAGTGTATGAAGCCACAGCCTGTATTTTTTGTCCAACTCCTTAATAATTCATGGCATGAAAGCCTGGAGAAATACTCTTCTGTAGCGTTTCTGCTTTCTTCCTCTGCTACAAGTCTTATCTTCAAAATCTCATGGGAAAAGCTTGTCCATTAATATTAAACATAAGGCACCGACCATAAGTGTTAATCCTCAGGCTTCAGTTTTGTAGATGGGCAAATGCTGACTGGACACTGACACCATTTTGCTGATTACATCACACAGTTGTCTAGTTATGTTATGTTGAATGGCAGGAAGAAGAAGGTAAGGAAGAAGGTATATATATATATATATATATATATACATATATATATATATATATATAGTTTACAAATTTACACTTACTGCAGATCCTTAAAAACTGAACCGCCGATGACATCATCATATATATAGGGAAATCAAGAATGTGATAATTCTCTGTCTCTGCCTTGTCATTTCCTTTCCTATGTGGTTCTACTAGCTGGATACATATCTATGAATGCCAAGAATGATTTAAAAAAAAAAATGAAGTTAGGAAGAAAAATGATAAAACCATTATCTTTTTGCGTTGTTAAACTGAGTCAAAGTTGTTTTTCATTCAGTGACAAATGCTTAAATGACAAATGCAGTACAAGACTATGGAAGTAAACAAGCGTTGGATCCATTTGATAAGACAAAGTCCAACTAGATCAAGTAAGAAGAGCCCCACACAGTGCAGGCTAGTGCTAGTTAGTGATGTTAGGGTGTAGTTAGAAGACTCTCAACACTCATCTGTTTTCATGAAACGGTGTTTCAGTCACTATTATAACTTCTTATTTGGTCTTAACGGAGTTAGAAGGGGAGATGTTCCTGGAAAACACGACTCTTGACTTTTTGAAGATAAAAGCTGATAGGTTTTGGGAACTTATTCCACCATCAACGTATCTTGACTGCAGTTGCTTTATGGACAGTCACTATAGGAACTTCAATCAAACCGTATCAAACTAGAGAAAAATGTTGTAAGAAAAGTTATTATTAATTATCTGAATAATCAACCATGTACTATATCTACTGTAGATACATATCAAATGTCTAGAGATGGATGTAATTACTAGAACACATACAATCTCATTCTTTTCACTCTTTAATGTATTTGCTTTTTTCTTTCATCGTCACCATCATGTAATGAATAATTCTTTCAGTCATCTGTTCATTTTCTTAATGTCAGTGTATCCACACTCAGTAGCATCACTCCAGTCTTCCACTCACTGCTCCATGTGACGTCAGTCCACCACTGCATGTCTGTCTGAAGGGCACTTTGTTCCCACCGCCTACTTCTCCCACAGATGATTTAGAGATATTAGAAATCCTCGTT
This sequence comes from Polydactylus sextarius, assembly GCA_016801845.1. Taxonomy (NCBI): domain Eukaryota; kingdom Metazoa; phylum Chordata; class Actinopteri; family Polynemidae; genus Polydactylus; species Polydactylus sextarius. The sequence goes on along the minus strand of CM028920.1, from coordinate 4,596,945 downwards.
CCAGAACAGGAAAATAAATACGAATTAACTGGTGCGTGATCAACAGTATGCACCTACATCTGTTGGTATGCATATCTAAAGGGCTGAAAGTGAAAAAAGGATCTTTGTGCTCCAGTTAGTTAATCACCTCTAATGTGATGATTCTGGTGGAAAACAGATGATTTGGACTCATACAGTTTTATGTGACTGAGAATACAGCATACTTTTTGTCTACTGAAATTATTAAAGTTGCAGTACTTTAAATTATTAATCTTATTTCTGTCTGGAAGCAAAGAAAGTTATTAACTAGCCAGTGACCATAGTGTGGGAGTTGAGCTTATTATGGCCTAAGTGACTCCACTTCCACATTGTATCAAATTATATCCTGGATAAAAGTGCTGCCATCTTTCTCTTTAAGACAGATACTGAATCAGAGTCTGCACAGTATGTTTGGGAAGTGGAGCAAAGGTCATGAATCAATGATTAGATATTTAAATAAAACCAAAAAATTAAGACACGGACATACATCAGTGGGATAAGAACTATTGAACATGGAGCAGTCAAATACTGCTTTTTACATATTGGAGCCATGACGAGCACAATCTAAACATGGTTGGAGAACTTAGTGCATATAATAAATATACTTTATCCTCCTTCAATGTAAACTTTACATCTCAAATACTTATATGATCATCTGTGCGTTGTAAGACGAATACAAATCTTTATTATTTCTCTATTGACAGAAGTTCTTATTGAAGTTTGTTAATGAAACCCCAGAGATTCTTCCAAAAGCTGACCATAAGGAGGAGACTTACATCCTTGCTTTATATCTTCAGTTCAGAACTTCAGTTTGTCTCATGTCCCATATGCTGGATGAGATTTATGACCTGTACTGTGGACAGATGTTTATTCATATATGTGAAATCAGATATGATGAATACATTTGGTTTTATTAGGCCGATTTTTTTTTTTTTTTTATTGTCCATCAAAATAATAACATTGTATTCGTCATCGTTGATGGGATGTGGCAACATTTGTCAGAAGACTTGTACACTTCAAACAAATCGTAACCTGTCTGATTTTCTGACTGCCTTTCTCTAATTCCACTGGATTCTGCTGCTGCACTCCCAGATCTCTGCAGTTACATTAGTGAGCACATTGTAATTATAATAAATAAGGATTAAAATGACGCCTGAGATTTGCCACAGCAATATTAGTCTCTTCACATTTATTAACTGTGATATTACAGAGTGACACAGTTCAGACATTAATGTGTGGAACATGAAGAATTAGGAAGCAGTTGTCGGAAATATCTTCACCTGTGTATCTTATACATGGTTCTAAAAGATTTTATGTCCTCACATTATTTTTAAAATGAGGGAAAATGATACTTTAAGTAAGATTTAAGCATTTCTTTGTCTCCCACATCAGATAGCCCATTAAATTAGTGCATGTTATACTTCTTTTTGTCACCTACCACAAGGAGATAATGACAGAGCTGGCTGCAGGTTCCTCTTTCCAAAAGATCTCCATAATCAGTGTGAGAGCCCGACTCCAGCTCTACAGTTTGGAGGACGGTTGTCCCTCCAGAATGACAATGAGGTAGCGACAGAGAGCCACAGCTGGATGTGACAGAGAGAGATGGATGAGGCTAGAGAGGGGAAGATCAAACCTCTTCAGCACACCTGTTCACACCTGTTCACCGCTTTCACTGATCCTCCTCCAGAGGCTGAACGCAAATACAGAGGCAGGATACGTGTAGAAGTGTGCAGCTGTAGACATGCATTCAAAGCTTATTCACATCAGGACGATATTTGATTAAAGCTGCTGACAATAGGTTTATGCTCTATTCCCATTTTAATCAGCAGAGTCTGTGAAATATGTGGTTGCATTCCCATAATATCTGGTTTTGGCATACTGCCCTCGCTTGCTTATTCATTTTTGATGTTGTTTGTCCTCAGCTTGGTAGGTGATGCTCATAAATGATGAAATAAAGGAAAAAATAGAAAGAGCTGTGGCTTCATGGGGGAACCATCTCCAAAAGCATTGATATGATTTCTTTTTTATGGCTGTCAATTAGTCCACTGCTGGAGGAACCTTGCTGTCTGTGAAACCCCTCACCACATTGTCTCTTAACTCCTGTTAAAAGTTTATTTTTTCCAGGCTCGTGTCCCCATAAAGTGAAATAATATTCATTTCATTCATATTTCATGTGCTAGACCGTGAATAATAAAATAACTGTATAAATAAATAAATAAACAAAACAATTCAACACCATTTCAACGCAAAATGAGAGTAAGCGACCAGACATCTGGAAACAAGAAAAAAAAAATCACATTTATTTGATATCAAACAGGAGTTTAATTAAGTATCAGCTGATGCTGGGCTCTTATAAAAGAAACAAAATGCACCCAAATGGTGCTGCAAAAAAAAAAAAAAATCATTCAGCAAACTCATATTTGAACAGCGATGATAGGCATCTAAGTTCTGACCTTATCACTACCCACGAGACAACACCAACTTCAGCACGGCAGGGAGCAGAGAGCGAGGAAAATAAACTCTCTACTACAGGAATGTTGACTCATGGTCGTGAAACCAAGTGATGTTTATTTCGTTCAGCCAACTCGTGTTTGAGAAGCAGTGATCTCAGCTCTGACCTTATCACTCTGCTGCGAGGAAACACTAACCTCAGCACAGCAGGGAGTAGGAATGATAGTAAACTCTATAAACTTTGGGGGAATGTTGATTCAGGGCTGGCAGGTGAATGCAGGAATGAAAGGTTGTTTTTTTTTTTTTTTTTTTCAAATGCTGTGTAAACAGCAGCAGCAGCAGCAGCATGTAGCAATATAACGCTAGTGTAAGCTGTGCATCCCTGTTTTCTGTGTGAATAAGGTCTGATAACACAGGCTGGTTTCACAGCTGAGAAGTTAGAAGGTGAACGTGTCTTGTATTTTAGAAGAAAATTATTTTTATTACATAAACGATGTTTTTTTTTTTATTTCTTTCATCTTTTGACCCCTTCAGATTTGGGATCTCAACTCGGGTTGTTGCACATGCTATGTTGAAGTGTCCCCTTTAGGCTACTTAACTGAAACAAATCAAAACTTTGTTCAAATCAAATTGAAATGATATCCATGTTTTCATTATTTGTGAAATGGACAAATAATGACCAGCAGGTGTCAGATCACCACATATAGTACATATAGTCAGGAGAAAACTTGATTTGAGATCAGCCGCTCTGAACTACTGTGGCACAGAACTACAACATGTTCATCCTATGTATCTGTCAGTTGTTACATCTAAATAACTCATCAGACTTCCAAAAAGACTCATATGACCAGTTTATAAATGATTCAGTGAGTATTTTCTGAACTGCTGTGGTAATGGTTAATGTACGCAACTTTTTTTTTTTTTTTTTGGGCCATTTTCCCTTTATTGACAGGTTAGTGAAGGTGGGAAAATGACACACAGAAACGATCAGCGAAGCTGGGATTCAAACTGGTGATCACTGCACGGCTTTTGAGCTGAAGTGGTGCACCTTAACCACTCGGCTCCAACTCTTTGGTTTTGAACAAAAAATACAGTGTACATTATGGTGACTATTCCCTCTGTCTACACTATAGGGTTTAAGCTGCAAGTATAATCCTTTAAAACTATGATGTTACAATAGGTGATTATGGTGCACAGGGACATGATTATTACACAAGACATGATATACAGAGAAATATACAGAGATATACAGAGAAAGGTGATTGTGACGGAACAATAGATGATTATGATGCAACGAGTGACTATAATTGTGATGTAATGATAGGTGACTTTCATGCAACAATAAGTGATTGTGACACCGTTTTTTAAAAGCAACATCAGGCTGACAAGATCTATAACTGACAAGATGATGATCTGTAAAATGTATATTTGATGTTTCACTTCACATTTGATCTGTTTCACTTCTTTTCAGTATTTAAGTAGATTTTGTTGCATTTCTTTATATCTTCATTAATTCCATTGTTGTACTCATTTGAAGGCACTGAAGGAGATTGTGATGCAGTAGCTGAACGATGAACCATTCGCTGATAATGTTTGTGATGCAACAAAAGGCTGTTTGACTGATTGAGCAAAACATGTTGTTGATCCAAGAAAGTGATGAATCTTGTTTGTGAGGGAGACTAAAAAGCTGGAATAGACACTTCACTTTCTTTACCTGTTACTGATCCTCGATAACCATCTGGAAAAGGATGGATGTGAACTGTTCGGCCAGACAATATTTACACTTGCTCCTCACTGCCACCTACTTCTGTTTCACCTCTGTTTCGTCTCTATAAATATCTGTCTCTTCCTCCTTTTTTAGTTACTTATCGAACGCACAACAATGGACTGAAATAAATCCCATTTTCTTTATTGTTCTCTCCCTGACATGACTGTGATAACATCATCATAAGCTTATAGGAAGGAACTAATAGAAAGGGATAAGTGGCTATTGACATTAGAGGCAACCATCTTGACCTACTTCCAGCTCACACAAATACTTGTATTTTTTTTCAGTTTGTGCGATTGAAAAGTGCAAAGCATGAAGGGATGTGCGAAAGTAATCCATTCTAGATCATCTGGAGTTACAGTCGTATTGAAAGCAATCTTAAAAAAAACTGCCTCCAAGTAATCACACAGGTGCATCTTACAGGAGGTATATAAATGCAAATCAGTTCTTTTGTTTGGCAGCGCTAAAAGACAATAGAGAATGTTTCCCATGACTACTTCACCTTCTTTCTCACAGCTTTTTATCTTTGCACTGCTCTCAACTTCTTTGCCTCATTTTTTTCCCATCCCGAAGCCCATTCTCTATTCTGATTAATTTCACCAGCATCAGCTGCCAGTTAAAACTGCATGTTTAATTAAGTCATTGTGCCCATGGAATCTTCTTTTCAGTAATTGCCCCAGTCCTCCCCAGCTTCAGTAGAGTATCTAGGTCAGAGCAGTAGTCAACCCTGGGGTGAAGTGTATTGAATGGTTTCAGGGGTTTCTGATCATATTGCGATTCCTAGGATCTTTATGCCTCTCTGTCTCTGCTCCTTCACACGATGATTCATGGAAGCATGCTCAAACGTACTATGGTACTAGATACAATGCAGCACAATCAGACGCCATGCTGTGCAACTAAATACATGGATCAATCCACTCCTCTGGGACGTGCCCTAGGGTCCCACTAATACTTATTTACTCATATATCAAGAGCTGTAATGAACTTTGTTATATGTGCTACATTACACAATTTCATATAGGTATCAAGTTTCTGTTTACTCCCTTCTTGCCCCTATGGGATCAGGTGTGAAGAGTAGTAAATTGAAAGGTCCCAGGCAATCAGTCAGTCAGCTGGGGGAGTTCAGTGTAGGCTAAAACGAGTCAGCAGCCAGCATAACTAATATAGCTCAGCCTCCCACAGCCTATGCTGTGGCCATAAAACCCCCTGCTGCTCCCATACATCGCAAAATGTGATTGAGTGCACCAGTCACAGCCCAGGCCAAGCAGCTGTATGTGTCCGTCACAACCACACTTGTTTGATCACGTTTGAAAGATGGAACAATGGTGGCTGATGGGATTTTGTTGCATTGTCCTTATTTTTATGTCTGCTTTGCTTTTCACATTCACCATGGGAGTTTAATGTGTTGTGTTGTGATGTAGCAGCAAGGCTCAAGTTGGTAGATAAAATCGATCCATGTGCAGTGGATGAGCTCCAGGCCGAGTATCGCTATCTGGTGCTGAGCCACGCGTCTTTAGGTGCAGCATTATCAAAAGAAGGCACTCCAGTTACTGATACTGCTTAGTTGTTTTGGCTGCATGATTACAAAATCTTTACAAGCTGAGTTAGAAATTCAAAGTTTAACACATCTCTTTGTTTAGTTACAGTTGCTAAGTTACAAATAGAGCATCGCTGTGCAGGTGAGGGGTTTAGCAAAAGTTCACTCCCCAGTTTTATACATTATGAGGCTGTGGACTCAGTTCATGGGAGTAAATCAGTCAGCGATTGACATGAGACCTTATCCTGAAAGATCAGAATGTCCACCGTGCCCAAACACCATTTCCTGCCCCAACACGGTCGCTGAGCTTTCACCTTGCTGTCACAGAGCCTGATTGCTTTCTTGCTGTTGTCTAGACCAGATAATCTTGGCTCAGCTGTCCCTCGCCACTCCCACCAGGCTGATAGAAAATCTGCTCATGCCGGGTTCTTTGCATTTCTTATTTGTCATGAAGTGGCAACTACAGAGTGTTTTTTTTTCATGTATTTTCCAGCTGTCCTTGGAGCAACAGAAAGTTTCATAAATGGACAAGAAATCTATTGTGTATTCTGAAATTCTACACAGTGAATGAAACATTGGACCCCTTTGGAACACACATAAGTCTTGTACTGAGACACCTGGAGGGGAAAAAAAACTATCACAAACACTTACTTTTTATTATTGTTCTCTCTGCTTTACTTTATATCCATCCACATGTTCTTACACAAGTTTTACCCTAAGAGTCACAAACAGAGCTTAGAGGGTCTCAGCTTTGTCCTCAAGTATGACAATAACTGTGACTGTGAATCTTCAGCAGGGTGTACAACACCACTCTTTCTCTCGTCCTAAATATGACCTTATCTGAACCGAAGATCAAATCTTGGAACAAGACCCAAGATCTAATAAACCAGAATTATTATTTTGCTTTTTATTGGATTGGATTTTATAGAATATAACTTTGCTTTTTCACAATACCAACTGAATCTGTCTTGGTGATGTGATAAAGGATGAGGAGAGTACAGCTGCACAATATTTTGACCTGCATCATGTCTGTCACTGTCTCTGTGCACATTCTCGTGTCCAACAGTGACAGTCATCTGTCACTGACCCTTGACTTGTTTATTACATAACGGTTGTCAATCACATCTGTGTGACACATGAACTCTCGCTCCCTCCTCGTTGATCCACTTTATTCTTGTCACTGAAATGCTCTTTATCAGGAACCTGTCTTCCTGCGACAAATCCCAGGTCATTATTGCAGCGTGTCACAAGCCTGACACACAGCGGCGCTTCATTAACCCAGGAGATCTCAGACCTGAGATCAACTTCTGCCCTCAGTGAGAGATGAGACACAGAGCCAGGGCTGGGCACAGTGTCAGCCTAGTTATGTAGTGTCAAAATTAAGATGGACTTGATATAAGTTTTTGAGGTCAGATAAGACTCTTCATATTTCATCCTTTTCAGACTGAAAATAGCTTCACAAACTAGATGAATTTGTGAGATGATCACACTGTCAGAAACATTTCATTCAACATTATCAACTGCTCGACCTGATTATAACACTGACATCATTGCTGTTATTTGTTTATCAGTTTTGCTTGTTTAGATCAAATGGAGATTTAGTTTCTGCTCTGTTTCTGTTCCAGTTAAAATATTTGAAGCGCAATGACTGGAGCACTATGGTCAACCCATCATTGGGTGGGTCATTGTGTCGCTTTATGAACCTGGGGAATTACATATTTCCTGTTACTTACTGCCCTCTTGGTTTGCCTCTGTAAATAATGCAACAGTTGAGCCCTCTTTTGGAATATTTAATTGTTGCGAGTAACAGGTTAGTGATGACAGGCCTCCACCCAAGGTCTATCTCAGCTCCTTCCTGGGGTGAATGATGGAACAAGCATCCCTCTTTGACTACAACTTTTACAGCAAGGACATTTTAACAGCAGAAACTTATGTCGCAGGGTTTCTGCTACAATAGTTTTTAGTCCCAGTGGAGGCCGACTTGTTCCAGCCCCAGATGACAGGCAGTCAGAGAAGGCTGGTAAAGACCCTGTCATGTCAGCTCAGGGTCTGAGTGTTTTTAAATCCAAGAACTCCTAGTGGAGATACAACTAGTTTAGTTAGCTTTTTAGATACTAAAACAGCGGGCACAGAGAAATTTCCAGTGAATACAGGAGTTACATTGTTGCTTTAGAGGGTGCCTGGTGTGCAACAAACAAGTGAAGTTCATTCTCAATGACTGGGAACAAATATTTTATTTATTTATTTATTTATTTTTTATTATTAAGGCTACCAGCATGCGTCAAAGGAAAGCAACCAGAATTAACTTGTGTAATTAAAAACTCACCAAAGATTCCTTTGGCCCATCCATTATTGAAATCCTGGCACCATACTGGTACATGAAGTGTCTTGAGAGACAGACAGAATGGATGAACTTTAAGCATTAAACAGGGTGTTCAAGAGACACGTTTATCAACCCTGAGAAATAAAGAATAAGGATTGGTAGTATCAAGATGTGCTTTACTTAAACTTTATTCATGTTACAGAGCAACAAGGATACAATGATACAGAGAAAAACCAGCATAATAGCATCTTTAAATCTATTAACCATCATCCAAACTGACAAGCCTTGTCCTCAAGTCACAAGTCTTTCATGACACTGTCAATTAAAACATCATTACGAGAAGAAAGCTTGAACTGGAAAAGCGAGTTTATTTACAAAGCAAACCTTGAGATTTCAAAAGCTTTTTGTACAGCACTTGAATCTGTGATTTGACAAGATGAATTTCAACACAAGGAAATGTTCAGAGGTTTATTGGACCAAGTTCAAAGTCTCAAATTTCTTTTTGACCTTAGGTTCTTGTATGTCAAGACAAGTGTGCTGTCACATGAGCTTCATCTCCTCAGAAAAGAGCACCTCTCAGAGTGAGAGAGAAATATTCTTTAGAAGGCTTTAGAAGCATATGGGGTGAGGAGCACAGGTCTCTAGCCTTGAAAAGAAATGCACAGCTCAAGTCTATCAATCAAGGCTAGGTCTTTCAAAGCCTCACGAACAATATCAGGCAACACTTATTCTGCTGAAATGAGATGATCTCAAGGACGTCAGCCTCCTTAATCACAGTACATGGCTGTCAAACCTTAGTATCCAGCAACGTGAAGAACATAGTATGTAACTGTGCACAGGCCGATAACTGAACAGGAGGTAGGATCCACTATGAGAGATCTACAGTGATTCCAACAATATAAAGCCATTGATTTACTGTATGAAAACAATTTCTATCAGCAGAGCAGAGCATGAGAGGCATTTTAACCCCACAATCAATATAAAAACAGACCGAGGGTGGTTTCACAGGTATAAATCATATGAAACTTAATGATAATTAAGGTCAATATCCAGCATAAAATGTGAACCTCCTCTGTGTTGCCACATAAGTGCAGAAGCCTTGAGCAGCCGATCCCTGTTTTGAAACCTGGCTGAGACAATCCTTTACCGGATGTAATTCCTTTACTTTCTCTCTCCCCTCTTTCCCATCTATCTCTACTGCACATATCAACAAAGGCATAATACCCAAAAAGGTATATTAAAAAAAGAAAAGCTTACTCAGTCTGGGCTCAGTAGTAGACAGTGCAATATGAAAACCCTCGAAAAAAGCTTGACCTTTATATAAAGTAATACTATTCATTTTATTTTCAGTTTTATGACTGTGCATTTTATGCACAGTTTATACAATTTGTACAGTTCATCTAATTATTTTTGATATGTTCAACCATGTTGAACATATCAAAATGTTTTTATTTTAATGTTTTTAAATATTAAATATTTAAATATTTAAATATTTAAATGTTTTTATTTTATTTTATTTATTTAAGAAATAGTCCTGACATCCCTCTCTGTTATTGTTATAGCGTTTACTGGTCAAGAGTTACGGCTTAATTAAGATCAAGCAGAAGGCTTTGTGTGGTGTCAGCCATAAAGAAGGTGTTGTACTCAGCCATTGTGGTTAAAGGCAGGTGACCAAAGCAGTCCATATTTCACTCACTCTACATTTTGACCCTCACATATTCTCATAAGCTTTGGGAAGTGACCAAAGACTGAGATCATTGATACAAGTGGCTGAAATGAATGTCTTCTGCAAGGTGTCTAGGTTCAGACTTAGAGGTGAGGATGAAGAGCTTCACATGATATTGAGCTGGCTAAGATGGTTCAGGACATCTGATAAAATGCCTTCTGGGTGCATTCCCAAGCACATCCAACTGAAACCTTGAGGTAGACGTAGAAGTCTCTAAGACATAACCTAAGAACACCTAGGATGCCCCAAGCAGAGATGAAGAAGGACACCTTGTTTAAAAGACACCAAATAAGTGGTTGAAGACGGATTGAATGGGGTAGTTCAAGAAGTTCTAGATTTAGTGAACAAAAGAAACTATTAATGGCCCGTTAATAACTTACATGGTGAGTTGTCTTGCTCTTTCATCCATGGGCCATCCATGGGTTATGATAGCAAAATATGGATCACTTCCTTTGGCTAAAATTTAGTTCTAATGATCCTTCAACCCTGGAGTAGCAATTATAAAAATTAAGAATATACCCTCTACCCTAAGGAAATGACGACACTCCAAGAGCCACATTAGCATTATTAATGTGGTTTAAAATCTACTTAAATGTACATATATACATATTTATTTTACAGATACTATATGAACTGCTGTTTCTATAAAAAGGTTTTTAGATGAATCCAACAGGGACATTACCTCCATTATTTATATTTGAAGCTGTCTTTAACTCTCCGGGCAATTCATATGATGCCTTTGATGCTGCAGCACAAACAATTCATACAATTTTAATTTAAAACAACAGCAGAAAGACAGTTACTGGAGTTATATGCTATATCACATGTAATGAAGTGGACTGCACTGGGATGTCAACTTGCCTGTCTTGTTCCATACTTAGGTGCCTCTAGTTAGCTTGGCAACTGGCAACTATTGCATCCTGGCTGAAGGTACGCTGTCTTATCAGTGTCAGAAACAATTTTTCACACCATTAAAATTCACTTCGCATTTCTCCTGAGCCTCGGCTAAAGTCTTTCACCCTTCATGGAAGTTTGTGATTGCAGCACATTCATATCAGAGAGTCCTCTGAGACAAATCAGTGCCATCTTCATAACAATGATATTTTCAGAGTTTAAGATGAGCTTAGCTGATGAAGAGTTACCTCATCGTGATTCAAAAAGGTGCACTTTCTTTTTGAACAGCCTTAACAGCCCCATTAGTGTCTTTGCTTGTCTTTTCCTGTAGTGTCAAGATCTAGTACTTCACCTCTCAAGCATCTCCTTCAGTCTCCATCACTTCTTTCACTCAGAATCCAGACAACCAAGTGGTCTGTTACCTGCAATCCACCTCGGTGCTTCTATTTACACAGCTCTCAGCTTTCAGCCCAGTCATTTCCTTTATGTCTCTCTTACAATATCAGACTCTCCTATCAACTCACCCTCCATTGTCCTCTGTGACACAATATCTCACTCCACCTTTGTAATTCAGGGTGACTTACTACGCAGAGTATTATCTGTCCTGATACCCGTCTGCTGCCACTTTGTTTATTTCCAGATGAGACACAGCGTCTCTGTGAGAGATGTTATATAGGGCTGAGACACACTTCTTCACTGTCCTTGTTCGACAATGTGCAGACAATGTCCGGAAATGTGGCAGTAATTAGAAAGAGACAATGAAAGACACTTTGAAGACGCAGCAGGAGAGTTATTGAGCTCTGGTCTGAAGGTGGAGGGAGACAACCAAGAACATGTGCAATACTTCATGAGGTACGAATGGATGCAGTGATATTCTGATCATTCATGTCGTGCATTAATGTGTTTAATACGTAGCAATTCTTTTTAAAGGGAAAATATGAATTTACCACATAACCTTGGGTAATGTTCATTAGTAAAACCAGCACTGTAAAACAGCAATGGTTGGGCAACTATACAGAATCTGACTGAATTTGTAATAATGACGCTGATGGATTGAGGCGGATCTCCCTTTTGCTTTTGCATTGTATTTGAGGGTTTGCAAATGTATCTACTATTAACTAGTGGCAGTCTATGAAATGGGTCCCATGTAACCAGTTCAAGTTTGTGTCCAGGATCAAGAGATTCTTGATGCCAACAGAATTTAATGGTAAAGAGAAATGAAGAGGTGAATTTCATTATTGGTTTTTCCAGCATTGAATAATTATATCCAAATGATCCTACCAAAGATTACTTCCTTGTTAAGGTTAGGTTATCTAATCCACAATCTAATCCGTATCCAAATATCTGTAAGAGCCAAATGGAGTACTGCTTTCTCAAAGTTGGTTATTCTACTACATCCACACCCAACGACTGGAATCCAGTAACAGTTACATTTTTTCAGTTATTACCTGGTAGTCTCACTGTTTTGTTGACTTTTCTCCAAGACCTCTGCTTTTTGTTCTGTCTCTATAGAGTAGAGCAGTTGTATTGTACAACAACTCTGGATGTCATCAGACAGCCACAGCTTGTCCTCCCTCACTGACTCTAGAAAAATGTCAGTAAAAGTCACAAATGTTAAGTGGATTTTTTGTTGAAAATGTTTAAAGTGAAATAAAAAAAGTGAAAAAGCTGAAGAAGCAGTAATATTACTGTGGCTGTTCATATCACAAACATGTTTGTGGCTCGACTTTATACTGTATCTAATTGTAATTCAGTACTTTTTTCTAATTTGGCTCAACTGATTAGTCATGTGTATGGCTTAGTTTAAATTCACTCATTATTTACTGATATAGACAAAGTTACTTAGGATCCCATCTCCTGTTCCAAAATATATTTGACATAAGGACATAAATGATGTGAGTTTACAGAATTTAAATTACATGTGTTCACCATTTATCAGCCCTATGTGGCACAGTAAACTACATTAACATTCGACTACACTAAACCTCTTTATTGACAGTAAACATACTGAGATGATCACTTTGACAGCATCCAGGCTGAATTGCTGCCACAAGAGCTGGCGTATTAAAGTGGGAGCTGCTTCTACTTCGAGGCCCTCATGACTTAATGTGCTGACAGGTGCTTTTTTTTTACTGCTGGGAGAAGCGCATGGTGTTGACTGCTGCTGCAGCTATACAGCACAGAAAGGCAGTGAGGCGTCTGTCACATGAATAGGTAACAACTGAACATGAAAGCAGTTTTGAGTATCTTCCCGTTCACTGCTGTGGGAAAAAGAAACTGATGACCTATGTGGGAACAAAACTTATAAAATATCAATTCTTTGTAGAGACACAATGCAGGATATCTCAGATAGGCAACAACTTTTCTCTATATCAATATTCCCAAATGAGAAAAGTTTAGATTCTGACCCCGTGACCTTTACTTTAGTGCCATCATTTCAATACACACAAACTACAATTACCACCTTGCAGTCTTGCCAACCAGTCCAGTTGTATTAGTGCTTATTAGTGACCTTTAACCTTTAGCCAAAACCTTGTCATTAGTTCATTCTTTAGTATCAGTGTGCATTTATGCCAAAGTTTAAAGATCCTCTAAAGGTTTGTATTTACTAGGCAAAAAAAGTGTTTTCTGAGGTCATGGTGACGTTCATCAGTTCATCTTTGAATCTGAGTCAACATTTGTGCAAATTATAAGATGTTTGAACACGGGGTCTTGAGACATCATATTTAAAGATAAACATGTTTTGTGAGGTCTTGAGATTTCATATTCACAAGGATTAAATGGAAAACTCAAAAATTAAGCTTCTGTACCACCCACATAGCCAAAGACATGATGTTGTTTGGAATGTCCATCCCAATCATATTAGTTTATTGTTTATTTATCTCATTGTTCCCCACGTCACATATTCACCTCAAATCTTCAGCAAAACATCATGATTTGATTACCTAATTGTACAGAGACAGTTATTCATCAGCCGTGCTCTAATGTTTTTTGGGACTGATTGAACCACACTGAATTTCCACCCAAAACAATCACATAATGAAGCCGAGTGCTGCGCTGTTTGACCAGAAATACCACTATTTGCAATTCCAATCAAGTTAAAGCATTCATTGTTTTCATCAGATCCTTGCTCCCCAAAGGGGAAATGCAGCAAGCTCGCTTTAATTGAATTAGCTGAGAACCAACCAGTAAGATTGATACAGAAGTCCCTCTGCTACTTGGTCATACATCTCAGGCCACAGGCAGAATCTATGTCAAGTGTAACTAAAAGCTTATTGACCGTCCATTGCTTCCATATTGGCTAATATCTCAACTGCTGCTTGGATGGATCTAAATGGGGTTTGGGACAATACAGCTTCGACATATGGAGTATATAAGAGGATCATGTGATCTATGTTTCAAAGGGGCCATATAATACAGAGACATACTGTGTGCAGTACAGTCAGCTCCCAGATGATTTTACATTTACTCTTCAAACACTGAGATTTTTTTTACAATACTACCAGCACATACTGAATTAAAGGCTTAGATGCAGCCTTTTCTGTTCTCTCGCTCGCCAACAGTGGTATCAGTCCATTAGGCCTGGCACCGTATTGATTCTGAATGCAGTATCAAAGCCACTTATTGAATTTAATTCTTCAGAATCCCTTATAAAATTTAATAATAATAATAATATAAAATTTAATAAGGTTCAGTTTCCAACATTTACAAGCAGCTACATGTATATATTACTAAGACTAAATGGTTCAATATAAATCACTGCACATTTGAGTGGCAGCCAAATTAATGTTAAAACCTGTGGATAGAACCAGAAAATAATACTGGCAGCAAAGAAAATGTTGATTTATTATATCTGACATATTTAAATAATGGCTGCCAAACCTTTTGACATTTCATACACTCTGATTTTAAACTATTAATAGCATTTATGTAGAGCTGCAGGAAACAACATCTCATTACATTAAGCTGTTTTGCACTATTTATTCCAATTGCACTATAATATTTCACTCCAGCCCATATAATTTCATCTGTGCCTTTGTACTTGAAGTTTTTTTTACTGTTTGTCTTTCTTTATTACTTTGTTTGCAAACTTGAACATCAAGGTTCTGAGAGAAGTTTCAATCCCATCAGTGTCCAGTACCTACAGAAGAATTAATATGAATCATGGCTTCAGTGAGCCTGTGTGATGCACTAAACATCCATCCATCATCCATAATGTCTATACATTAACAGGGTGGCAGAGCGAGGCTGACCTTGACCAAGGGCTTGATTCACCCTGGTTGTCAGTCTGTCTCAATGCTGGATTACTAAACAGAAACAGAATGATCACCTGCCTCCGCAGTTCCCTTCAAATGCAACAGAGAATTTGAACTCATTCAGCTCATTGCTTTGGTTTTATAACCAACAACTTCACTGTCTTGGTTTTACTGCTCTGCTGCCTTATTTTAAACTGTAGCAGCATTTAACAGCTCAACAGCCAGATACTGTTTTTTACTTCAGGAGATGGTGGAGAACAAAACAGAGTCAGAGGACTGTGAATACTGGACTTACATTTGTCAGATAACGAGAAGTGTGTCTTACTGACAAATATATAGGCAACATTTCCTAAATATATTCATATAAAGTTGAACTTTTTTATTAGTTTAAAATGTGCACTGCTTGAAAAGTACTTATTAAATATATGTAGGTATAAAGTTGTGTGCCTTATTTTGTTGCTTAGAGGCAAAGACAATGACGTAGCAGGATCATTTGTTTCAAGTCAATCTCCACCTTTCTTCCTATCTTAAAATGCAAATGCAAGAAGAGGTGTAAGATTCCAGCTGCAGAAAAAGTCTGTGAAGACTGAATTTGCTTCTTGGTTGGTTTTGTTGGGCAGTAAAACAGCAACACCTACTTACAAACAGTGATGAAACAGTGTTGATTCTTTCCCCTCCCAAACTCACACAGAGACAACTTCAACAACAAAACAGCCAAAGGTTTAATTAGTTAATTAGCTAATTAATTAGCTACAGTTGATATAATCTGCCCGCGGTGATGTTTGTCATTCAGCTGGTGAAAACTGATGGTAGACAGAGAAGCTTGCATGAACATTAACTCTGTGTTCTGCCCGTACTTTGCTGACTGTTGAGAGATTTTTTAAAACGTTTAAGACATTTCTAACCGTCAGAGCTCAATGAATCTGGGTTTCCTGCCAGTCTTCAACCACGTCCAAAATGGAATGAGGTTTGCTTTCTGAAAATTAGAAACCACTTGAATGTCACCAAGACAAAGTGCGTGTTCTTATCATTTGGATGAGCCTACCCTTTGAATATCCACTATTCTTGGCCTGATGCCTATTACCTATATCATTTTTCATCTATTAGCCTGTCAGATCTGAAAAGGACCCTTGATCTAAATGACCAACTGAGCCGCTCTAACAGCCTCTGACACAAACATTTGCTGTGAAAACCTTTCTCCAATGAAAATTAAGTATTTAACCCTTGGGGTTATTTTGGCTGTTGTGAATAATTTTGTTTTTGCCTTGATATGTCATATTTCAAAATGCTAACATTTCCAGTCTTTTATTCCCAAGATATGAGGGGTTTCCAAATAGTGCAAATATAAGGAGGAAGTTACTTTATTTATCTGCTGTATTGTCTTGAATCAGTGATTTGATCATGTTAGCATGGTTTCAAGTGTATAAGGGCTAAACATGTTAACTTGTCCATGTTGTGTTTTCTATATGATACAAACAAATCATGGGTGGAAAAAAGTAGTTTGCACTGTCACTGGGTATTTTCACCATGGAACTAAAGTATAGCAACAACATTTTTTGAAAATCTGGTTCAGAAATCCAACGTTTTGTATGTGACATACTTACTGTTGCTCTTATTAACACTTGCCACTTATCAAAAGTGTGTTAATGCTAAATGAAGCACAGGAGTTAAGAGCTATATCAAAACCATTTTACTGCATTGAATACAAATTCCAACTGTGTAATTCTGATGAACAGAAATTATACATATATATATATATATATTAGTGTTTTCATCAATGATATGAGAGAACTACAATATCTCAACTGTCATTTTCATTTAGCAGCCAACCAGGTGTTCTGCCATCGTAAGAAAGCCATCTGCTCAGCCTGTCGATGACCATTTACAACCCATCCTCATGCTTTCCAGTTAAAACACCAGATTCAGCTGATATTTTGCAGACGTATATTGCCGGTGTATATAACATGGTCTCAGAGGCATAATTCCTCTCTCTTCCATCTGGCTTTGGCCACGCTACCTTGTAACAGCCTGGCTTTGATTTTTCCTCCCAGTCCTATAACTGTCCTTGCTTTCCTGTTACACTCCTATCTGCTGTGTAATTGGCAAGTGTGCCCCACCACCTGAGACTCCTTTTAACCTCCCAAAAAACAAGAGAAGAGTGAAAGGAGGAGGATGAGATCCTCTCTCCACAAAATCAGCTTGTTGAAAAGTAGGCCACTGAGTCAGATGACACTTATATCAAACATTTTACCTGTTGTGTATTGCACTTCCATCTGATTTTTTTGGGGTGATAATGTAAAATTAAAGCATGTGTAATTGAAAATGAAGGCAACCCAAACCTATTTGCAAGAGAATAAATTGAACATTACAACAGCTTTGCACATTATGTTGCTTTATTGCCTTATAATGTTTGTATTTGTCCCAGTATTCACTGTTTCAACCATCATCCAGTCATTGACGTGTTAACATTGTCCTCATTTCTCATTTATCTTGACACTCTTCCATATGACTATTTGACATAAACATTTTCCCCAACCTGTGCAATACCAAGACAAAGCCAAAAATACATGAGAATGGTCTATAATTACAGCCACACATTGTCTCCAACATGGTTGTAATTTGGTGTGAAACAAGCACTTAATTGTCTCTTTCTGGCAGTGCTCTTTTCAAATACATGATACACACAATTTTACATTTCCGATTTAACTTTTTTTTCACTTTCCTCCACTTTATATTAGGTGCTGATATAATTTTGATAATATTCTATTTCTATTTGAATGGTCCAATTGTGATTCTTTTTTTAATGTCTACCAAGTGTAAACTTAGCTTTATTTCCATGTCATAAAATTTTCTTAATTGCAAGCATTTAGGCCCTGTAAAATCATGACATTTCCATCTTTTTTATTGTTATACACTTATTCACTTGTAGCAAATAAAGTAGGTTAACATTTTCATGATAATTTGAGACTGAAGTTAAGGAAAGACCATGATTATAGAATGTAGTCACACTTGTTGATCAATGATACCTTGGTGGTCCCAAAACAAGTCAGTCCAATCCAGTTTGTTAAATTACTGTGATTCTGCATTCTTGCACTGTTCACTGATAAATAGCAGGGCCCACTTTGAAAGGTTGGCTCAGGCAATGCTGTACTCATCTAATGTAAATATTGACTATGCCTTATTGTAGACCAGCAGGAAAGTATGAGGCATAATCATCAGTGCAAGATATGATCTGGTGATCTAGGGTGGCTGTGGCTCAGAGCAGGTCATCCACAAATCAGAAGGTCGTGGTTTGATTCCTGGCTCCTCTAATCCGTATGTCAAAGATTTTTGGTGTATGAGTAGTATTAATGTAATTCAAAAAGCACAATGCATAGATGCAGAGGTTCTGTGAGTGTGAATGGGTGAATGTCAGTTGTAGTGTAAAGATCTTTTAGTGATCACAAGAAGACATGCAATATTTAAATATAATCCATTTACCATCAAGTGCTTTTGTTGCCCAAACCAACTTACAAACCCTACATGCCCAGAGAGGTTTCCATCATACAATACAATTACACACAAGTTACATTTACCTCTTACTGTTTTTTAACAGGTTTGTATTTCTTATACCAGAATTATTTCATCCATATCCTCTAGCTTCTGTCAGCATGTTGTGTGGCTGTAGATACACACAACATGTTGACATGTCATGTTGTAAATAACCTCAAACAATTGTGACTGTGTCAGAGTTGGCCTTGCATGGTTCATGATGATTCATAACAGATGGCATCTTGAGCTATTTCCAGCCTATGAAATGTCCAATTTTTATACACTTGGGAAGACTATTAATAAAAGTGACGTGTTTCATCAAAGTGCAGTCATATATAACATGTTATAAATAAATGTGTGGTACCTCTTTACCCTATCTCTTTATGTTGCTTAAATCCAACCATGTGTAGGATTTTGGACTTCAGTATTCATTCTTCTGTTGACTCATTTATGTGTAGCATTGCATCCAAAAATGTTACTGAAGAATGGGTAATTTTTTTAAATAAGATAGCTATCTAGCTAATTAAGCTAATGTTAGTCCTAAGAGGTTGTTGCCTCTAGCTGACCTTTGGTTGCTTAGATGTAGTCTGATAAGGGAAATGTATTATAAGATGACCTCATTGGGCATCTTATCTTAGACTTCACCAAACCCAATAAAAAGCAAAACTGTATTGAAATATTAAGCTATGATTGGACGATCAATGCTAAGGGGAGGAATTTGTCTTCTGTCTCTTTGTTTCTCATTATAGTTGTCTGTATGTAAATTGTGACTATTGGGTGTTGGTTTGCCTCAAGGGAACAATTATAGATAAGATCTCAAAAAGCCAATAAACTCATCACCGGTTGTTCGTATCTTTAGCTGTTCTCTGGTCAGGTGACAGTCTGCTGAAGCAGTGGGTGCAGCATGTTTAGGATTGATTAATGATATTTGCTGAACTGGAGTTTAAAAAGCCTTAGCTGGGGCAAAAGGAGTAATGACTCCCACAGACTGGCTCAGAGGAAGACACCGGCAAGTGTCTCCATTAGCCAGGGAGGTAACGAGTCAGCGATGCACTTCGGACATTATCGTCAGCCGTAAATCACATTTAAGGGAGGACGAGTCTCAACCTGAGGTGGGATTAGTTTATTAGGACGAGGAGCTCTGACATTCAGCAATGACAGAGCAAGAGACTGACGCACAGCCAGTCACAGGGAGCAGTCTGTTAGCAACCCTGTTATAACTATTACACTAGTGTTGATATTTATAGAGCGTAGACATGCACACACCCAATCACAACCTGACTCATTCACATCCCAGACACTCACAAACAAGCCTTCAGTGGAATTTCTCAACCTTGAAAATGATTGTCCATTTCAACAAATGAGAGGCATTAGGGCTGCGAGTCATTAAGGGCGCTCATAATCAGCCAGAGTGAACAGACATCATCAACGGTGGGAAACATGCAGGAGATGCGATAAAAAGGGTCTGAAAGGAAACAGTGATAGAGACAGGCGACCTCCGAGGCAGTGGTCAACCAATGTGTCGCACAGCACAGGGCTTATAGTGGACTGGATGTGATGAGCCGTGTCCTGTTCAATGAGCTAGGCAGTAGAGTCCTCTGTGTGTGTGTGTGTGTGTGTGTGTTTGTGAGTTTGTGTGTGTGTGTGTATGTTTGTGAAGGCAGCGGTGTATCTATGACATGTCAACAAACCGGATAATTGAGGCAGCAGATTGATGGAACATATAGGTCTAAATGGGAAACATAAAAGCCAAAACTCAAAAATACAAAGGTAATTATAGCTGCTGCGCAGCAATAGTCGGAGCCAGGCAATTTTAGGCAAAATTAGGCAATTCTGAGCAACAAGCAGAGTGTAGGAAGATGGAAAAATGGTGCCATTCTAAGGCATTTTACATCAGATGAGCCTTGAACTCACAATCTCCAACACCAAGAACAATCCTAACTGAGCTAATTGCTAAGTGGAAATGTCACATGTAGCTTCACAAACTGACTAAACCAGTAACTCACCAGATTTCAAACAGCTGTCAAAAATTCATTTATTAAGACAGCATGGAAATGTGGGTAATTTGTTTTTTAAAAAATATTTAATATTTTAATATTAATATTATTAACATTAATAATATAATATGTTGGCTCCACAAGTGAAAAACTGATGTTTAAAAATGCAATTTTTGCATTATCACAAATTGTTTGCATTAGTGCAAAATTCTAAATGTTACTAAAAAAATTAAAAATTAAAAAAAAAAAAAAATTTTTTTGAGATAAAATTTTAATATTTTCCAAACATCATCTACCATGACCATGAAAATTTGGTCATTTTTTATGAACATTGAAAATATATTTAGCAAGAATTTGCTTAATACAGAAGTATATGTTTAAAATTCAGTTTACAGTCAAATATTTTGTATTTTGATAGGCTTAATTTTCAATAAATCACAAATCTGTGGATCTTCTCAAAAAGAAGAAGATGATGATGATCCAGGAAAACAATTAATCAAGCTTGATTTTTTTTTTTTTTTTTTTTTTTTTTTTGGGTGGTAATTATTAGTTCATTATCGTTCGTTTATTATCGTAACAATAGTGCATTTTATGCTCATACTGTATTTTACACAGTAGTTTACAAAATGGAAGAAAAGTGGTGCATATTGGCTTTATAGCTCTCCACCAATAAAGCCACAAGCAGTCACTAAAGTAAATTTTCAAATCCTACAGGTTGGAGCTGTATATTTCCTGTCCTGCAAAGAGATATGATTACAAATAACTGGGTCATCATTTTTGATGCTGTGTACTCCTCACTAAAGAAATATCACATCTTTGCCTGTACTCTTGCCACTCTAAAGATTTGCTTCGTCTTCACTCTATTAGATGCTCCTGCATTTTCTCCCAGAAGCGTGATGGGAAACAGGCAACAGGGGACAGGCAAGAGAGGACACTGATTATGTGTCAAGGTTCTGTGGATGCAGAGTGGATGCAGCTGGTGTCCAGCAGTGATGGAAGTGGGGAGTCACTGATTTTTTTTCAGCAGTTCTTATTATTCTGTTCAGTTTGCTCTCTTTGCTCAATTGTGATGTTATCAAACAAGGAGGTGATGCAGT
This sequence comes from Polydactylus sextarius, assembly GCA_016801845.1. Classification (NCBI taxonomy): domain Eukaryota; kingdom Metazoa; phylum Chordata; class Actinopteri; family Polynemidae; genus Polydactylus; species Polydactylus sextarius. Next base: position 4,575,347 of record CM028920.1, on the reverse strand, counting down.
AGGTGAGTCAGTCTTTCAGTCATGCCTTGGTAAAAGATGGTTGAAGCTGAAGTATCAAGGTCTGAAGTGCTCACAGAGGAAGTAGAGCAGCTGTTGGTTCTTCTTAATGATATCAGTGGTGTTGCTGCTTTAGGATCAGTCCTCAGTCAGTAGTACTCCTAGAAACTCTCCTTCACAATAGAACCATTGATAAATGGAAGATAACAGTGATTTGATGCCATGATTAGGGATTGCCCAGCCCAGTTTCCAGTAACACTTATATTCAATCCAATGCCACCATTCATAATTAATGTCTTTCATGTAAGGTTTGAGGTAAAGTTGATTAGTGAATTGTGATTGATGCTTGTGATGGACAATGAGTGATTACCCTCAGCTCTGAAGTATTTTTGTTAGTTTCTTTCTGCATCTATGCCCCGCAGGCCTGGGGTTAGATCTTCTTGGCACAAAGAATGAGGTGAGAGAATGAGCCTGAGGGGTAGACACCCACTGAAGCTCCAACTTCATCAACACACTGACTGATGAATGTCAGAAATATAAAACCACCAGCAGCTACAGTAAGAACTTTCAAACAAACAATGTGTATTTTACATGTATGTCTATGGCCGAGGCTGGTGAGAAGAGATAAGTTATTTAAATGAATGCATTTCAGGAGATGAATTATGAGTCCATCACCAACATCTGTCACAGTTTGTCTGTTATTTACAGCTCGGCATCACCTCTCACAGATGTGAATCAACAAAGACTTATAGAAGAGAGGAGGAAAGAGGAAGCGAGAAGGAAAGGAAGTGACTTACCTACTCAGATGCATATTTCACTGCCTGTGAGGCCTGTCAGGCAAGTTTTAATCAAACAGAAGCAACACAACAGACTTATTTATATTTATAGAGGGAAATCTGTTTTGTAAATCTCAGCCCAGCATGCAGATAAGTGAGCAACGGATGTAAAATTCAATCAGCTAAATGAACCTAAAGGTATTTTAGAGCCACATAAACTATGCGTCTTTATTCAAATGAGTCTGTTGGATAATTGAGGAAGAATGTGTCTGGAATACCGCAGCACACGTAACTATAAAACATTATCACTTTTACTGTTATTATCCTCATTATTTAAATCTGCCAGACACAATCATGACATGTGTTAAGATTAACCAGTCAGGCACAGTAATAAAACAGTTCTGTTCTGAATAAAAAAAAATTACTGAACATATAATCATCTTCATCATTCCCTTCTTGCTGGGTGAGTCAAACTTATATTTACTTGTATTTATTCGATATGAACATGTCCAGGCTGCAGCTTTTTATGTCTGACTTGTGTTATTTCTATGGTGTAGCCCATTAACTTTCAAGTCTACAGTAATATTACATTGGCACTGGTGAATCATTTCTTTATTTACCAAGTTGAGCAGCATCACCTGAATGTACCATTAAAGGTGCTCTATGTAGTTTTTTGCTAACGCTACAAAGCTAACATTGGTATTAAGAACTGTTACAAATCCAGCAGAGACATTGCAAATTCATTACTTTACTGGCCAACAGTTGACTCTATTTTTTCACTTCCAGAATAATTTGAACCCAGGGTCTATTTCACCATGTGTACAAGTCAAACATCCCCTCGAGATATTTTATGTCGAAGGATTTTTGATTCTGAGCCAGCAGAATATATCAAAATCACCATTTTTTAACCAATAATAAAGTTCACAATAGCACTTCACTCCGGCATCATGAATAGGGTCCCTGTGGCCTGTGGCACCATCTGTCTCCCAAATATAACGCTGTCCTTTAATCCTATAAGACTTAACAAGTCACCTGCTTCAGGTGGAAAAATCAAGTATGGTCACTTAACTGCAGGTGACTTTCATGATTGTTGTTCCAATAACAAGGAACAATGACCAACAGCATAACCAGAGATCCCAAATGACTGTTGTTAATACATTTGTGAACACTAGATCTCTGGTGTCCATCCTATAGAGGATACATTCTGGGAATCCATTAAAACTGAAGAAGGCTCTTGGATGAAGGTTAAATGACTTCAAGTATCTCCAACAGTCCAGTTGTCTTACATTCAACTGTGTCAGATGCCTAGAAGAAGTGCCGCTGTTCAACCAAAGTTGTGTAGACACCATGTACATTCCACACATGCGGTGTGTCTCAATTCACGTACTTCCATACTCATACTAACCACTTTGAGGCATGAGTGCATTCATTCTGGCAAGTATGTCAAAATGCAGTGTGTTATGAGTGCACCAGGATGGTGCACTCATAACAGTCAGAAAGTTGAGTGTGGCGTACATTGCGTACATTGCGTACATTGCATTCACTATTTAAAAAACAGCAGAAGAAGAAGACTTTGCGATCCTTATTTCCAGTAAGTGCACAGCAAGTTCACACCGCACGTACTCTGTCAAAGTGTGGGCAGTCCGGCACTAACAGCATACTAGCATAATATATGGAAATGTACTAACGGAAACATGCAATTTGAGACACAGCTATGGACTTGAACCCATGACTCTGGGCACAGAAAACACGAGCGTCTGTTGCTAGAATGTATCTTCAGATGTTTAGAGAGAGGTTAATTCATTGTTCAAGAATTGACCTGTTGGCAACCATTAATGATACTTAGTATTTGAATCACACAATGAAAGTTGAAGTAAACACCAACAAGAAGCCATGTTTGGTGGAAAATGTATATATTCACACTTTCAATAACTGACCTGCTAGCACTGATTTATAGGATGCGATATGAGAGCTCCAGAGGAAAAATCACAAGGTTGTGTTCTCCAAATTAAAGAAAATAAAGATATAATGCATGACCTTTAGAATAAAATATAGTTTGTTAGTCTGTCAAGTCTATAGATCTGGACTTCAGAGGATTGGGACCCTGTATTTGGACACAATGTATGACTGTGCTGCAGTTTCAGGTGTGAATGTAAATAAAGGGTTTGATGTAAATCACAGTGCTGCTGGGACATAGCACAGTGCTTTGTCAACTTCTTACTGATAAATACGCGCAAATATATCTCATATAAAAATGATTACTCTCACATTGCCCATCTCTGCATTTGACCTCACCCTCACTCTGGCAGTTCATCACCTGAATGGACTACGCAAACCAACCCACCTGCGAGGATGAGACACCTCCAGTATTTATCTCTCTGCCTCTGCTGCTCATCCTCACATATTCATAAACACAGCCAGGACACGAGACACCTGAGATCTTTTATAAAAGACGCTGCAAGGTCATTGCATGTGACCAGAATCTATCACGCTGCCTGTCCTTGGAGTTTTTTCTTCTTTGGCTTTGGGGCAGAAAATGAGTTGAACAGCAGAGCTGGACCTCAGTGAAACCTCCCACCACCTCCTCCTCCTCCTACAGTAACATTATAGATCAGCCTGAAGGTGACAGAGAGAGACTCAGATCACGATCACTGGCCTGAGGATGTAGGATCAAATCGTGTGTGCCACATTTACACTGCAACCTACTATTGATTATCTTTGGGTCCCACGGGAGTGAGACACACACTCCACATTGAGGATATGTTGGATGTGATGGAAGGCAGAGGCACAACATACATCAGTTATATTAATTATCATGATTATAGTTTGACAAATTTGAAGGGGCCTGAAATTGAACAGCCATATTGTATCGTTTCTGGGGGTACAGCAGCATGAAACTGCACTGACGCTGCACGCATGTGTATATGTATGTGTGTGTGTGTGCGTGTGTTTGTATGTGTGTAATGGGGTGGTATAGGTCAGAAGAAGGGGGAGGGCAAGGAAGAAAGAATGATGACTTTTAATCCCTCTGGACAAACGCTTGCAGTTCAACAGCCTCTTTCTAATGCACACATCCTTCCAGTCACTCAATCACACACGCACACACGCGCACACACACATACACTCCATTTCTCCAGGTATTATTCATATCTACTGAATATAGTTGGAGGAAATTACTGATTGACATCACAATGTAGTGAATATCTTCAAACAAGCGTGTCCCACCCTCTCATATATGGAGAATATTGCCATGAAGATAAAGCAGAATCTAATATTAGTGGGTCGAGTGAGTCTGGATATTTTCACACCTCCGATGAATTCCTCTGTGTCTGCCACTGATTGAAAGCTGAGCTGCCCGCTGTGACCCAATAGCAGCAGAGTAATTACCCTGGTAGCAGTTGCATAGAGGTGTTATCTGTCTGTTTTTATGCAGTGACAAACTTTTGCTGTCAGTGGGATTTTTCTCTTTGTGCTTTCAAGGCAGGATATTCTATAGAGGTTTCAGATGTTATGACCTCCAAACTTGTTTAAATGTTGAGGCCGCTCCATTGGGTTTTGCAGGATTCACTTTAAGTAAAAAAAATCTTAGTTAAGGAAGCAAATATATCTTATAATGGTGTGAACCTGTATACACATCTATATATATAAGTCCCCACAATGCGTCACATTATGGATTACCAGGCTCTCTCACAAAAGATAAGATAAGGTAAGAAATTCGCTTTAGTGCAGCAGAAGAGACAAGCTAAGATGTAAATAACCAAACGTGGCATAATTTGAATGGAGAAATGTGTTTCAAACAAGACATTGAAAAAACAAACATAACAATATAAGCAATATACACCTTAGATGTCCTGGGCCAGTCAGAACTCCGACCAGCTGGACATGCTTGGAAAACCTTCAAAAGGGGCATCTTGATGAGATGCACAAAACACAGCAATTGGCTCTTTACCTTTAATGACCTTTAATTGTACTTCACTTAAGCAACAGTGTTACAACATACTTCACAAAAGGATAAAACAATCAATAAAACATTTGAGCAAAACAAGAGTGTTTCAAGGAAAATATTTTAAAGCAACATCAGATCCAGCTGATCTTCTGTCAGCCGGTAAATAATTCCAGTTTTGAATTTGGATTCAGAAAGCCACAATCTATTGATATGAAATGGCTCCCAGCGTAGTATGGTGTTAATTGGTCCCTCTAGTTGAGAGTAGCCTTAAAAGTTAATGATTAAATTTGAAATCAATATGAAAATGAAGTGGAAGCCAATGCAGGTGACAGAGAATTGATTTTATCACATGTTGTTCATCCAATGAAAAGTAGCAGCACCTTTTTAGACAAATTGAATATGTCCTGTAGGTAAGTAATACCTGCATAGAGCAATAAAAATACAGGCAATGACAACCCTGTGCAAATGATGAAAAGATGAGAAAACTTTAATTTTTGAAATTGATTAAAATTGGATGGACCAGGTCTGAAAATCCATCTTTACTCAGTCACCAATGCAAAAGGCCAAATGAAAAATCTGACTGGAGGAATCTAGTGACAAACAAGAGAATTTCTAAGAATTTAGTCTTAGGAAGGTTTGGGAGGTACAGCTATTTAAATAAGAAAGCCAGTTGGTAAGTTGTCAGACCGCTAAAATGATGGACTGTAGTAGGATAATTGGGAGTTGTTGGCATAATAAAGATACTCTACAGGATGTTTTGTGACAATCTGCCCTAAAAGCAGCATATCAATGGGAAACAATAATGGGCTCAAGACTGAGCCTTGAGGAACTTAACAAATGAGATTGGAAAGAGAACACTGGAAGTGTCAACAAAGAAAGTTTCATTTTGACAGATTACATTGGGAGTGTAGTAAATTGAGAGCAAACCAACCCAAGTTTCAAAATGCTGTTGCGGTGGAATGGTGTTGTCTATCAAAGGCCACAGGTCTAGCTGCTGAACAAGAGCAGAGCTTTCATCCTCACAGATGTTCAGTCAGTCCAGGGAATCCTAAACTGCTACCACTTTCAGACAAACTGGAAAAGAAAAAAAGAAAATGTTTTTCAGGCTCTCAGATATAGCAAGAGGAAAAGCTGTTTTAAAAACCATTATGTGCAGTCATGAACAGTGTTTACTGCCACTAGGAGTATTAAACGACACAAACAGAACATCCACTACTATGCTGTGCAAAACAAAATAAGGTTATCATACAGTACATTGCAATAGTTCTAAATATTATAGAATAATAAATATAAATGCTGTTTGTTAAGGAGATTTAAACACTAAGGCATTATACTTGAAATTGCAATAGGCCTAAGTTTCCCAGTGCAGCAGTGTTTTCAAAGAGTTTTCACAGATTCACTCAGACTCAACCAGGCAGCATCTTCAAATACGGCTTACTGGTGACATGCCAGTCAGATCCTGACTTCTCTGTGTCTTTTTCTCCTCATTTAGACTGTTTGGATCTCATTTTTGCCCATTACGGCACAGAATTTGTTTTAAATTAATCTTTGTTGCATGATTCAGATCGTACTTCTATGTCATAACTTGTGTGTTTGACTTGCACTGTGAATACTGTTATTTAAGGTAATGAAATACCCCAATGAGCTTTTTACTTTCTATTACTTTCTGCTGGTATCACTTTTGTTTAAATGAGTGAAAATAAGGATCATTTAAATATGCAGTGCCTGTGGAATTAATGGCGTGTCTTCTAAAGACTTCTAAGGACTTCTAACTACACTGATGGAGGGCAATACTTGCCAGTCAATCTCACTGTTTTGTTTTCTTTTATTGTCTTTTGTATTTTATATCAATACATTTGTAGGCTGTTGTTGAATACATCAGCTGTAAAATATAAACACTGTAACTTAATAGCAAAGAGGAAATCTAACGAGCAAATTTTGATTGATGAAGAAAATAACCCTGATGATGTCACAGTGATGTCATAAAAGTTAAGATGAATTCAAATCCATCCATTCTTTACATAGTACCATATCACAAAATACATGCACCTCAAAATGTTATAGAAAAATACAAGTGACCATTTATTAGTGTTTTTTGGATGATGAACCATGTTAAACCGTCTCTTAAGAGTCCTCCGGCTTTGAAATCCTGATGAAATAAAAAAAAACACATCTCCCCACTTTGAATACTGTCAGTCAGTGTCTAAGTCAAGCTGCCAAAACGTAGAGAAGAAGTAAGTTATCCTAACAGATGTTTCTCTAACATTATATTTTGTATCTTTGAATGAGAGGTGGAAGTGGAAGTGCAAGAGAAAATAGTAGGAACGGCCCTTTAAACGCTCCGTTGGGCTTGATTGATGTTTTACAGGAACTTGTTCATGTGGTGAAGTTCAGCCTCTTTTTATTAATTAATTTATTTATTTATTTTCAAAATAAGAGTCATTAATAGCCTTGATGTCAGTGACCTGCATCAGTCTGAGTCCAGAACATTCCTTAAATAATAAACTACAGAAAAGACCAAACAGTGCCACAAACAAAACTTTTATTCCTTCACATGTAGATTTGAGCGCAGATGATGGCTTTTAAGAGAGAAATGGTTTCAACGATCCACTGAGGACCTCACGAGCTGCTCATCTCCTCAGAGACACGCGGCTAAGAAGAGGCGTGTGTGTGTGTGTGTGTGTGTGTGAAAGTGAGAGGGGCGACGAGTGATGGGGGAAGAGGTGGGAGGAGGGGGCAGCCTACAAAATGAGAGAGTGAGCTGTGGCGGAGCAGATGTGAGAGGAGTACTGAAGGGGCCAGACGCGCCGCGGTAATTAGCCGCGGATGTACTGTATTAACGGGAATAACCGGATTATGAGGATTTGAGGAGGAGAAATCGCCAGAATCCGGTGTCATACAAGAAGAGGGATTAAGTTAGGCGTCTTCAACCGCCGTTATGGGGATAGACCGGCGGCGGAGAGCGTCGCTGGCGCTCACCTTGAACTTCCTCGCCTTGTTTCTGGCCGTGTCCGCGCTCACCACCAGCTACTGGTGCGAGGGGACGCGGAAAGTGGTGAAGCCGTTCTGCACCGGACCGGTCACCACCAAACAGTCGTTCTGCATCAGGTTCAACAGCTCCAACATCAACGACACGCGCCTGGTGCAGTACATCTGGGAGACCGGAGAGGACAAGTACGTGATGAGGAAGTTTCATACCGGCATCTGGTTCTCCTGCGAGCAGAACATCAACATGACCGGTGAGTTTTGTTGAACGGAGAATCACGGGGATCCTGCTGCTGCTGCTGGTGGCGGGACCGGAGCGCACCGGTGCGCGTACTGGCTGTGCGTTATGGATGCACGTCGATCTAGTGACCCACAAAAATAAGGCGAAATCCGGATTCTAGTTGCATTTTACATAAAAGAGGAGAAAAAAACATTTTAATCCTTTTTAACACAATCTAGGTTTTTGTGATTAATCTCAGAAATTAATTTGAAAGTTACATAATAATCTCAAATCTTAAAACCTGAAAACAAACAGTTTCTTTTTCAGGTTAACAGAAGCAAGGTTTTTACTCAAGCAAGTGCATTTTTGTGTTTCTGGAATTCCACAAACAAAAAACAACGACAACGACAAAAACGTCATTTGAATTAGAGAAGCTGATACAACACATATTACGATTGACAAAACTGATTTTGAAAAAAAAAAAAAAAATCCATTGATAATTACATTACCAATTTTTTTCTGTCTCTGGATTAAACCCTTAATCCCTGTATTTTACATCTTTTACATCGTAATTAAACCAAGGGAAAAATCCAGGTTAAAGGTGTATAACATTCACTCCAGATGTCACATTTCATTCTTTGACCCACAACTTTTTACTATTTTGTGTGAAAATTGTTCATCTGATTTATGGGCCACTCTCAGATAAACCAGCTGAGACCCCCACCCTCCTCCACCACACCCACCCTCCTCCACCACACCCCTTCAGATCTGGAGCTTGAAAGATGCGGATACAGAATCTATGTCTATATCCAGAGCTGTCGCCTTCCTGGGCATTTGTTTTGTTGTCAGTAGAATTTTAGGTCACACACACACACAAACACACACTGTTACATGCCAGATTTGAGGCAGCAGATTTTGACGTGGTGGGGGAGGCGGTGGAGCGTGTTATTGCACAACCACAGAGAGGAATTCCCTTAACAGATTGGATCACTGGATTTTTTTTTTTTTTCTTTTTAATATCACAGTTTTATCTTTGTCAGACTATATGAAACAGACTACCTGAGGCGCTCTATTCCAATCTGGAATAACTGTGGATTACAGATTAAGACCCTGCCTCACTTATCAGTATGTTGCAGGAGTGGCCTTATGTCACTGAAGTATCAGTAAAATGTCTCATGTTTCATGTTTTACAGGTGAAAACTGCAGGAGTTTCATTTATGTTGCACCTGCAAATGAAAGAGGTAAGCATGTATTTATGAAATATAATAATAATTATAATTAATAACTAATTCAACATTTTGCATTTTCAAAGTGATTCAGATTCAAAGTTTTAAACAGCCTAAAAAGCAGCAAAAGATCACCCTTGTTTTTTTTTTGTTTTGTTTTGGTTTTTTTATTTTCTATTAAAGTAAAGTTTTCTATTAAGTAAACCAAACTGCTGAAATTACATTAATGTGTAACAACAAAACCAAACCTCTCTTGACGCCTTAGATCATCTTTTTCACTGGTCTAACCAAACAAATCTTAGCGGGAGGTGTTTTTGACTGAAGTGGACATGTTGGAGAGGGAATATTCTGATTGTTCTGTCAAACAGCTGTGAGTCGATCCACTGGCCTGTAAACTCTGCATCTATTCCTCCTTTCATCCTAAAGTTTACGATGAATTCAGAACTCAATAAAAATATGTCCATCACTCTGGAGCTAGTCAATGGACACGTCTTTCTTTCCCTCCCTCAAACACATAAATCTTCTCCTCTCTGTGTCTAATGTAATAAGGTCAATGAGAAAAGGCCTAAATCAGCCTTGTTAAAGTAGTTTTGGGTAAAATCAATAATTCTTGGTGAAGTGACACAATAGAGCTGTGGATTAGCTGATCACCGGCACTGCTTGGTATTAAGTTAAGTGGTGTGCTAACAAATCAGTCACTTTAACGCAGTTATTTGACACATAATCAGTTCCTTCAGGCCTTCTCTGCTCAACAAAGTGCTTTCATTATTACTGCTTAAACTGATAATCAAACCGAGTTCTGTTTGAAGAGCAGTTAATGATTTCAAAGACATTTTTGGGAATATTTTCAGCTTTTGGACTGAGTTACATTGATAGGTGCAATAACACTTTTGTGTCTTTTGAGTCACTTTTGAGTCAGTAAGGAGCTCAAAGATTAAAAACAGGGAAACAGTTAACCCCAAGATGTGTTCAGTTCAAACACAAAGCAAAAAAGCAAAATGCCATGTGATGGCAAGAAGGTCAGAGTAGCAGTAAGACAACCAGGTAATTACTTGATTCCAGATGCTAGTTGTGGTTGTATGGCAGCACATACTTTCAGGAAGTTATGTAAGGAGAAAATCCCCTTTTATTTGGTCTGAACACATCATTAACCTCACTGATTAAAACACTATCTAATGTGTTTAATCCAAATCGAAAACCAAAGTATAAACACAATAACTTGTGTTTTTACAAAGGGTTTAAAGTCAAGATGCCAAATAATGGTATTTTCCAAAATCTCCATCTGATCCTTTGAGATGATCTATTCTAGACTAGCTCTAGACCTTTCTAGACTAGTCTGTTCTAGACTTTTTATTTCTCAGTCAGTATTCTGACTGTAATAGTACATCACAGTAATATCATGTCTGCATTCAAATATTATACATGGTGTTTTTTTTTTTTTTTTTTTTGCTGAGGGCTAAGAGCATAGGGAAATCAGATAGTTTGAGAGACACACTAGGTTTTGGTCTTTTCATTGGATTTGTGGACAAAGTAGAAAGTGTAGAAAAACACCATCTTTATCCTTTAATCCCACTGACAAACCTCTGATTGGCTTAGTTTTTTAGCAGCAGAATGTGAATCACTGAAAAAATACAACATGTGAGCAGTGATGTAGAGATCTGGGACCAGGAGCTCTTCAAAATAAAATCCCACATTCACCATTAAGTAAAGAAATCTCCTCTGTATAATGTGCAGGTCACTACCACATACTGATATCACAGGATTAAAATATTGGATACATCAAAGCAAAATGAGGGGGAAATTGTTCTAAAAAGAATCTAATGGCAGCTGTGCTTAAGGACTTATGGGAATATGTTCTCTAAAGACAAAATGAATCTGAATCTCATTGAAAACATCTTTAACTGAGGAATGGAGTTCAATTTAGAGGCAAAAGACCTTTCAAGCTGAAGGATGTTACAACTCGTGATTTATACGGGGATATTTTCGGTGACATATTACATTGGTCCACCATGTGATTAATTAAGCACTCAATAACTATCTGCCCTATATGCAATTACACTACTGCCTGTATTCATAGGTTGTTAACTACGTTGATATTTTGTCCTATGATGTGCACTACCATGAGCTCAGAATGTTGTACATCTCTCAGTAGATCATATATCCTTCATTTGACTGTAAAGGTTAATGATATGGGTGACAGGGTCAATATTCTGCCTCTCCTGACACATTCTCCTCCCCTACCTCCTTCTTTTTCCATTCCTGTCCTTTCCCTTTGCCCTTGCGTACCTGTATTTTTCTCAATTCCCCACCCCCATCTCTCCTCTTCCTCTCTTTCTATCCATCCATCCCCCATCATCCGCTCAACCATCTTCATCCCCACCGTCACATTGGTTTCCTTTTCGTTCTGTACTTCATCCTCTTCACTGCTCCCATTGCCATAATTGAATCTCTCCACAGGAGTGCTGTGGCTATGCATTGTTGCAGAGTGCCTGTACATCCTCCTGCTGGCCACCGGAGGCATCCTCATGTCCATTGAGGTGTGTCACGTTGGCAATGTCATTGATGGCCTCAAGCTCAACGCCTTTGCTGCCATATTTACTGTGTTATCAGGTGAGTAGCACTGCGATGTTTTCATTATGATATCAAATGGAGAACAAGTCACAATCCACTCATCTGCACTGTGATGTTTGGTGCTGTATGTTTTATGGGTTGTCCGTCCTTGTGTACACGATCTCAATAATGCCTTGATGAAACTTCTTTTCTCAGACTCAAAGGTGAATTGAATTGGTTTTGGTCGTTATCTAATGATTGCTTTGAGGAAATGTCTTCATCTTTGGCAGATGTGTTTACTAGGATCCAAAGATGAATAGATTTTGGTGGTCAAAAGGTCAAGGTAGTGTGTCCTCATAAAACACATTTTTGGTCCTAACACAAGATTGTCACAAGATAACTAAAGATAATTGAAAAATACTTTTGAAATTTGCAAATGGAACTTTAATATTAACAAATGAAGGAAGACTCCAAAGCACTCTTATTTTTTACTCTCAAAGTTAAATTAATTAAATTAATTAGTCATCTTAACCTATAAAACACTATTTAAAAAAAATAAACTCCATCGCATTTCAGCACTCAAGCCTTCATCAGGGAATCAAACTGATCTCACCGGGAAAGAAAGGTTTCTTAAGGCAAAAGTCAACCAATCAGAAACATCCACCCTACAGAAGCGCTGGTCAGGTGACAACTGTCATTATGTAAAACATCCAGCTGGTGTCATCCCTATAGCACAGTGGGAAATAATAAAAAAAACATACTTTACACCTAGCATGCAACACCTAGATTAAAAAGATTACAGACAAGTTAACAGTAAATCATGCACTAGGACAAAAACAAACAATCAAATTAAAACAGTAAATTCAAGGTCCTCATTGAGGTCTAGATATTTAGTGGCCCGCAATTTATAAATCCAAAATGTTTCCAGTTACAAACCAGAAAGGAGGACGGGTCACTGTTGTGGTGTTCCATGTAGTGTCTAACTGAGGAACTTTAATATTATTGCAGCTAAAATGTTTTTGGAAAACATGTCCAACTTTAGGTAGCCAACTTTTCAGAATTGGTATTGCTTGAAAGTACCCTGTCAACTACCAGCTAGGCAGTATTAAAACTGATGAATCTTGATAGTCTACACAGTATTGGCTAGCAGCATTAAGTCTGTATCTCTACAACATTAAACTTTTGGCAAGAACTAAATGTTAAAACCATAAAATTGGGCCCTTGCCCACTATGAAAAGTGGGCAAGGGCTTACAAAGTTTACCAACATTGTTACATAGCTAGTGTAACTCTCGTACTGCTATTGGAAATCTAGTATCATTTGGTTACTTGTGTAGTTCTATAATAGATATAGTACTTTCCATGGACAATAAAGTGCATTAAAGCACATTCGATGTGAAAATTACAGTTGTGTGATTATTTCTCAACTGTAAGTGAAGATGTAATATCTGAAATGTGTGGTTGAAGCCCCCGCTATGGTGTTGTTGTGGTAGGAACATTGTATTGTCCAACTGTGTTGATGCAGAGAAGCATTTGTGAAGTTTCTTGCTGTATTTCACATTATACAGGAAATGTGTGGGACAAATAATCAGTCTGCTACAGGAGGTTTCAAACTGTTCGCAGCTGCTCTGCAAACTTCCATTTCAAATGTGATATATCACACAGAACCTGTCATAATCCTGCATTCATATTTACTGTCACACAATGTCACGGTGATAAAAATGGCCTCTAGATTTTCATCAGCAACCAGCTTCCAATCACCTCAGGTTAACAACAGTATTCTGAGACCAAACCTATTTCCATTTCTTTGCTATTCCATTTATTAAAATACAATATAGATGAACAGACAAAGAATACCAGGATGTTTGTCTATCTTCTCCAGATTTTTTTTTTTTTTTTTTTTTTTTTATGGAGAACAGAGCTTTTTTACATTTCATTTCAGCCTTTTCTTATGAGGCTCAATATAAAGAAAATCATTTTCAAAGGGAGTGACTGAACATGTGATACGTTTGGTGAGAGGTTCATTCATATAAGCCATTTCATTCAAATGCCACAAGGAGAGTTGTTGGAGTTTATTTGGTCTAAAATGTATTTGTTTTGCAGAATCTCTTTGGTATCATAGTGATTTTATCAAGAAGAAAGAAATGCACTATAATGCTTAACATGTAGATAGGGCTACCCCTAACCCTAACTATTTGATGAACTCTTTTTAATTGACAAAAATATGTTTAATGTGGTAAATGATACCTCACTTAACTATAAATGAATATGAGTGATTTATTAGTGATTATGTGTTAAACTATGCGAACAATTTCTGCTTCAGTTCATTAAGTCTCTTCAGCCATTGTGAAGGCAGCAGGACACAGACCCCAGAAAGTCACAGGTGCAAAGAAAACCAAGCAGTGACACCTCAACACACATCACACTGGTCGGCTGTAACTTGGTATTCTGCCTGCGGGAGATGTTGGCTGACTGAGGCTCATTAATACCAAGTTACATGACTTCCTGTCTCACTGTCTTTGCAGCTTTTCACAAAACATACACAAAAAGAACCCCCACCCCCAAATGCTGACAGTCAAAATCTATAATTCTCCTCCGCATGTTTAGAAAAAAAAATGTCCCTTACGGTTACTTTTGGAGTACACAGCTAAAATTTTTAACGATGGATTAAGGATCTTCCCTGTGCACACTTACCTTCCTTAGATGCTCACGAGTCACACTCCCCAAAGCGATCTTGGCACTAACAAATATTGAATTTATAAAAGATTTTGTACCCTCCCATATGGATGCAGGTTTTAGAAATTGGTCAGAGTATAGACTTGCTTATCTGCTAACTCCACAAGGGAGGTGGCTTTAAATCATTCAACCAGCTAAGAGGTAAATTTATGCCTCCTAACACAGAGCTCTTTGGGTATTTCAATTAAGATAAAAGAGACAGGGGAAACAGAAATTAATATAGATATCACAGGTCATGTGGGAAGAGATATGCCCTGAAGCGCATCTAGTAACCAACTCAAATGCCTGCAGGGAGTTCAATTGAAAGGGTAATTATGATTTTTTTTTTTTTTTTTTTTTTTTACACAAGAAATATTTAAAGCTTAAAATGGGCTAGACATACTCAAATAGATATTGGAGAAACTGTGGTTCATTCCAGTCATGTGCTCTGAAGAATTATTAGGAAGAGGTGTTTAAGATGTATCTCAACAAAATTTCAAAAGCAGTCAAAGATGGTGTTATTAGGTCTGACACCAGAGGGCATTGAAGGAAAAGATAAAGAATTATATACTGCAATCAAATGCATATAGATTGAGTAACTAAAACCTGATCCCCATGATATAATATATATATATAATATATAAATATGGATTGAAAACATGTAAGAAAGCCCTCTGGAACCAGCAGCTACCCCCTGAGAATAGAATTATTGCTATGGAGGTGGTGGAGCTCTATCTGGTTGTGGGTGACTTGCTGCACCAGGTGAAGGTAGGATGGTGTGGGAGACTGACCGATGGGTTGGTGAGGCATCAGCTGTAAAGCATATCACAAGCTTTGGGTAGCGACTGAAAGAATGAGATCACAAATACAAGCAGCCAAAATGAGTTTCTTCAGAAGGTTGGCAGTGTTCAGCCTTAATGATAAGGTGAAGAGCCCCAATATCCAGAGAGGGCTCAGAGTAGAGCCGCTGTTCCTTCATATCAAAAGTTTCTTTTGGGTATACCTGACTCATGGGAGACCTTGTGGTAGACCCAAAACACAGAGTCCCACTGAGAGAAACTGTTGATTTCCCTCTGTGGGACAGTTGCAACTGGAAACTGTTGCTTGGGACAATGGATGCACAGATGGATTAATGTTTTTTTAGAAAACAACACTTGTCTTTCAGAAATTCCTTGGTACTAAGTGTAGCTAAGTATTGTCTAGAACTGCATAGATGTTCAGAGGCTGATCTGGATGTAGGAATGTAGTCAGGAGTCCTAGGAGAGTATAGTGATAGTAATGTGTGATTAATTTTGTCAGCACCACTGGTATAACATGAGTGTAATATCTATGAGATTTGTTTGTTGTTAGGCAGTGGCCATCAAAGTCTAGAGCCAGTGCTCTCTTTTTCCCTTCTTATCGCAAGCAGTATCAATCACAGGTTTTTTTTTTTTAAAGCATGGCGCACTTAGCGGCAATGATTTATTGCCGATCACCAAACAGCATGTTGTGACAACACATCATTCACAATGCTGTTGTGGGCTAACTTTGGAAAGTTGTTTAAGCTGAGTATCAACTACAAACATTATAGTGCAGTACAAATGTGCTGCAGTCATCTTGGCAGGCAGTGACACTTCAAATAAACTATTCAGTCTTTGGTACACTGGGAGGAGGCCATTCTCAAATCAAAAATGGGACAAAACAACTAACAACCATAACAATGAGGAGGTTAACTTTCTGTGTGACTGGGGGAAGAAAAGTGATGTTGCATGTATAGTGCATGACTTGAATAACATGTACCAACACTGTTAGTCTGTACCAAAAGGTCCTGGCCTTAAGAAAACAACTCTGCAGGTGGTTCTGTCCAAGCTGGAGAATATTTCAGCTTAACTGTATATCAATGTCCACTAAATCAGTACACAAATCAAAAACAAACAGTGAGGGTAAAGATTATTGGCTGCTTCCATTTTGGGATTTGGCCAATCATCATTCAAGCCAATTGCAGCCGGTCCCAGAAAAGATTTCCAGCCAGTTTGCAGTCCTGCCCTCTCACGGCAAAGGAATTAACAATGACCTTCTCTCTTATCCACTCTGTGAAAATGATCTCAGCCACCACAGTCTGGGCAGTGAATCAGCAGCAAAAGATACTCTACTGAACAGTGACTCGCAGTATTTTACCAGCTTGACAGGTCACAGTCAGGAAATGGCTCGAAGAGCCATAAGCTGAGGAATCACACCTCTTCTATGCAACACAGGTCTACCTTACGCTATGCTATTATATTTGATGTTTAAAGTCTGCAACAGTCACTATGTCTGTTTCATTTGGGATGTCCTGGTAATAAGATTCAGGCTGTTTTTTGAATGGAGTCATAAAAAAGTCATAACTGTTGAGTACGCTGAGTCAGTATGAAACTAAAAAAAAGATAACAGAATTGTTTATCAGTAAAGCACCAGAATTGACAACATTTTATCAGTTTTATTAAGTACACATTTCAAGTTTGAAGTTTAAAAACATAATGTCATCTGATAAATAGGTTTGTTTCTTTGGGAATTACATATACCAGCTTTTTTCTGTAATTTAGATGAGAAGATAGATACCACTCCCATGTTTGTATACTCAGCTCCGAGCTGAAGCCCAGAGGCAATTAGTATGTCTTATCATTAAGACTGGAAAATGGTTAAAACAGCTTAGTTATCTCCAGAGTTCGAAAATACATTTACCAACACCTGTCTGTTCACAAATAGAAATGTTTGCCAAACATGGTTGGTTCTATATGGTTCTGTGCAAGCATGGTTTTACCAAAACCTCAGTAGAAGTAATGGACACATTTCCCCACATTTATAGTGTGACTATTACCTTTAAGGGGGAAATTTGCTTATTATGATCAGGTCATGATAACATTTACATACCACCTCTGTTGTACAGATTTGGGATACAGTTGGATACACTTTAGCATAAATCATGTCAAACACTGGCTTAGTATGCACAAAAGTTAAATCCAAAGGAAGTCATAAACTCATATTGTAAAACACCACAAGTTAGCTAGTTCATTGACCAAGGAGCTGATCTGCTGTGCGATGCAGTTTTCTCTAAAAGTTAGCTACAGAATTCCTTTGTGTGTTTGCGTTTGACTGTTGGCTCAAATACAAGTGTTTATTAAGAGGTGATTTGTGTTTTTTTGGAAATCTATAGGAGGCATAATTTCCCTGTGATGCCTCTTTTAAATATCACAAGCGATAATGGACAAAAAAATGTAAGAAAAAGGTCAAGGCTGACAAAGCCAAATTTAAATAGACTTGAGTCACTGTCATATCCCTTAGGATGTTAGCTTCTGTTAAAGTATCTAGCTTTATGTTTGTCAGGGAAAGAGCCTAATGAGCAACCCTAGTTTGGATCTTGTTACAAGATGTGTGACTTTTCTTTCTCCACTGACAAGTATCTTTCTGGAAGATGATGTATTTAGAGTTTGCTAAACATGAGGCTGTGTATTGATCAGGTTGTAGTTAGAGCTACAGCATCAGCGAGTCCCTTTTTGATCTTGTTGGCATGCGGCTGTGTCCTTACTGGTGCTTCAGGCTTTGTATTACTTTCTGGGGGTCTCATTAGCTTCATGTGACATTTATCTGTCCCTGTTGTGCAGTAAACTGGCAGTGTTACATCTACATTTTTAATATCAGTAGTCTCCATGGTAACATTTTGTAATAAGGTACATAAAATCCAGAGACGTTTCCAAGAAACATGTCACGAATTAACCAGGGATTCTAAGTCAATCCATTTAGAAAAGTAGTCTTTAAAAAGCAAATTATATATTTGGGACTATTTATTAACAATTTACATGATGAGAAGGAAACAATGGGCTTGGTATTGGGTTTGGTTGGTTTTGGTCCTTCATATCATTTTCATTTTAAGGGTCCCCACCATGAATTACCATTCTTGGGTCACTTATCTCTGAAATATTTCCATTTTAAATTACAAGTCATTGCAGCCAATGTTTCTGGCATTTTCGTGGTTGTTAACGTGTCCTATTGGCAAATATTGGAAAAAATAAACCAAGAGACATAGCAGGAATGTGTTTATGCTAACCACAGCTGCCTAAATCAAATTGAATACACTCATCCTGACCTCTGTTTCTGCACCCATCTACTGGAACTCAACCATACAGGGTTATGCTCCTTCTCAACTGCTGCATTCCTTCAAGAATTGCTGTCCTGCACCAACTTCGTTGCCCACGAGGCATCTCAATTTAGTCTGTTCTCATTTGTGGTGGGTTCAACAGACTCTGAACTGCTAGCAGGATGATTACATTTCTGTCCTACATCCTCTAACACCCTAACTGAACTAGCTCTTAGTTTGCACTAGAGTACTTTGTCCTTGATCTACTTGCACTTTGTCTTGAACTGAACTTTGTAATTTGCTTCCCAATTGTCTCCAACTGCACTAAAGTTTTAGTGTTGTCCCCACCTGTAACCTTTACAGGTGGGGACAACCTGTCTGCAAAATGACTAAATACAAGATAGTTGTGAATTAAATGATAATCCTGGGGTCACTGCCTTGTGACAAGCTACAGGCAAACTTTGCATGGCAAGTGTTCTTGACTAGTGGTCTACCATCCTAAGATTAGTTATGATACTGCAGACTTAAATAGTATGGATAGGTAGCAATTGCAAGTAAACAAGGAAATGATCTATTGTCTCTCTATGCAAGATCTGCAGTAGCTCAGTAGGTTGAGGGTGTAGTGAGAGTGTGAGGGTGTGAATGTAGAAGTGAAGCCATGACCTTAGCAGCACAGTAAACACTACTCCTCCTCAAGAACTAAGCCAAGTTCCCACATCTTGTCAATTTTGGCACTAGAACAGAACAGAAGTTTCACCTGTGCTTTTCATGCAGTTTGGAAAGGACTATAAGGTTAACAATACTGAGGGAGGAAAATATCACTGGAGTGTGTTAAGCCAGGAAGGAGTGAAAAATGAAGACATCCAGGCAAACAGCCTAGCTCTACAAATTAGTACTCACCTTTGGTGTGTATAGATATGTATCTGTATGTCCCAATTTTAACACCTAACCCTAATGGCCTCATTTGATGGTACCAGCTTATCTCATTGCTATGTTATCTCATTATTAAAGATATGACATGTTATGTAATATGCTTTTATATACTGCCATATTTTTTGTCTCATGTCAGCACTTTACCATGTGTCATTCAGCAGCATATTGGGGGCTAATCAGGGACCATTTATTGGTCATTATGGCCATAGTTGGTCAATGGACAATGGGTCATTAACCATTTGCTTACAAGGAAGTTCTCATCATGTATAGTCTATATATGATGTTTGTTAAACATTATTCACAAATCTTGATACCTACTAATGAATTTGATGTTTGTTCATCATTTGGTATTTGGTGTTGGCCACTGGTGTGGCAGCAAGAAAAAAAAAATCTATAAATACATCCAAGAAATTATAAAAGGTGTTTTGTTTCTGATTAGCAGGTCAATTTAAGCCCAATATTAACCGCTGTTTTAGATCTCAATATTTTGGTCTAAACAAACTCCAGAAGGAAATATTTGGTTATTTTGCCAGAAGTAAATTATACTTATTAGAGTTGTACAAATATATCATTGACTATCAGAGGTTACTAGCTGAAAACAGCTGCCTTAATAATAAATAAGCTTATTGAGAATGAATTCAGTCAGTTAAGTTGTGCATCAAAAATGAGCTGAAACACACTAAAATGTTCCATAGATGTACAGAGTTGGGAGATAATTCTATTTGATTTTTCATGGCAAGTGGCCCTTTTTATTCCACTGTGAATATAAACATTTTATTTCAGCAGCTTTGATTTAAAGGTTGAGTTCCTCTAACAATGAGTGTTGGACCAGGGTTCTGTACTTAAATCCAAATATTGCTGGCACTCGAACAAGCACAAACACAGTAAAATGCATCATAACTAACTCCCACTTGTCTTTTCTGCCCTGGAAAACAATGTCTGGAGATTTTACAGGATCCTTAATAACCTAGTACCCAACATGAGAGGACTTCACATAGTTGATACAATCTGCAGTGTCAGTGTGTTACAATAAAGAGTAATTGTTGACCATCTTTCAGTCATTCAGCTGTAGTGTCCTCATCCTTTCATTTTTAGCTGACAGGAGGTGAACTCATTCTCCTCTCCTCCTGCTGAAGCCTCTCAAACTCGGGCCTCAGTGAGTTATGTTGTCATGGCCTCGCCCTGGCATTCTGCCCTCCCCGACATTCAGTCACATGGTAACTGCAGCTCCCAGTCATTTCCTCGTCTTATGTTTAATTTATACGTGACTCACTGTCTGCAGGAGTGAGCTGCTCAGATAAATGGGGATGTGAACCCTGTAAAGTTCACGCTGAGTGTACGTTTTAATCCTTGTGAAGAAAAAAATTTCATTCTGACATTTTTTGTGGTACATGTCATGCTGTTGTGTTGGTTCTTTAAAGGCCTGTCAGGTTCATCCTGTAAAATGTTTGAATTAAGGAAGGTATTTAGGAGTTGTTTCTGTTTTTAATGGGGTGAATAGATTGAGAGTGGATATGGTAATGAGGTCCAGGAGAACAACAGAAAGGACCAGAATAACCTTTATTACAGCTGTCAGTCACTTGAGCTCTGACAAGACCAAATGACAAGTAAAATGGCAGAAAGAATAAGAGAGCACTGTTTTGTTGTTTAGGACGAACTTTTGATATGGATGATTAAGTCTACAATTTTTGTTGAATGAAGCACTTTTTTCTGTTTTATGTGACTTTGTTGAAAGTGCATTTAAAACACTGAGTGCTGTTTTATTAAGCAAACAAACAAGGTGACGTCTGTGAGGTTGACAATTCATGGGAAGAGTAAGAGCCATGACGACTCCAGATTTTTTTTTTTTTTTTATTAATAACTGGAAAATGTAATTTCTCAATAAATAGTAATGGGATTTCTGACTGTGTCAATGAATGTGTGGGCCAAAACACTGCTTAGGTGTAATCTACCAATCAGAATCATCTGTTAACATATGTGAAGGCTACAAAAATATCTCAAGCCTATATTTAACTGTATCTTATTTAATCATGAATATAAAGGTTGTATGGAAATATTTATGACTTCAAAGTTTGACTAGGCTTTAATAGATCTGTGGCTGTGGCAAAACCTGTTTTCTGTTGTGCTGCAATTTCAGAGGAGTGAAACTGATTACTTGTTTTGACTTGTATTATATTTGTTGTTGTTTTTTAAATTGCTATATTTTATCAGACAATTTTCTGAAATGTCTGAAAATTACAGCTTTCACCGCAGTTGAGATTTTGTTTGAGTCATCTTAAACAGTGGGGTATACAATGAAGCTGCTAGATCAGCATTCAGTGAAGCATTACAGTGATATTTTTCTTTCTTTCTTTCTTTTTTATATATATATATATATATATATATATATATATATATATATATATATATATATATATATATATATATATATATATACATAAAGTTAAAGTAAATTATGGAGTTATTGAGGTGTTGATTTTCCTGCTTTTCTATTCTCTTAAGAATCTTGCAACCTCATATTAAAGTTGAGAACCAGTAGAAAATAGCATCAGCCACCAAAGCTTTGGGTTTTGATTAAATGAATAGAATTACGACATTGGCCTGTGTACAATGCATTTTCATCAAATAAACAGAATAAGCGTAATAGGAAATGCTGTGAGGTATAATAATTTCAATAAAACCTTGTTTTTATTCATGAAATCATTTTTGCATTCATGGTTAACCTCGCCACCCTTTGAGAAAAGCATGACAATGTTTATCACTTTCTGTCTGAAATCCAGATGAACAGCATAAGGAGCAACCATGATGCCATGTTGCCACATGTGTCTAAGTGCTATGTGCTAAAAATAAACAACTGGGATTGGCAGTTATTGACTCCATATAGAATAACATGACCTTGTGTGAGCAAAATGTGCATAATTTCCACATGACAGAACGTGCCAAGACTCAGATCTCAGATTTGTTCCACTCATCCCGATACAAAGCTGCCCCTGATCTGCATAACATTATCATAATACTGTGCTGGAATATCTTTAGGAATAAACATGAGCACTAATAGGGATGAGAAGGGAATTTAGGTGTTTGGTGCTGAGTCTTGTTCACTCCAGGGATTTGGGAGGCTTACGTGATAATCGGATCGCCAGGCTACACAGGCTGGTTTTTATTCCTGCTCTATGTTATGGGTGATGAGAAGTCCAGTGTGATAGTGTGACTAAATCTGATACATTACTGGGAGAAAAGCACAGACACAAAAGGAAAAAGAAATGAATCAGACAACCAAACAAGAAGGGAGGCCGAAGAAGTCATGAAGTCAAGTACCTGCCAACCTGGGAATAAGGACTGAAGGAGTTTAAATATGTACCTATATGTCCAGGTGTTTATGGGGACATAGTAAGAGATACTCTGTGTAAAGACTGGTTTTTCCTAAACCCAAAACCACAAGAGTAAAACTATAAAGAGGCGATTACATAGTGTATTTATCTGCTCTATCGTGTTGCAAATGTTAGCATCCAGCCTTTACCTCCACCACTTATATTTTGAGGGTTACAAGACTGATTGTGTGTGAGGATAGTACTTCATCCTGCTCACCACAACACAAACATTTACCCTTAAAAGCCAATGGGAGTACTCCTATATGGTTGGAAAGATCATTGTGCTACAATAACCACAACCAACAGCTGAAATCAAGTAACAGATCCATATTTTCAGAACTTTCCTAGTAACCTTACTGCTTCTCTGAAGTACATAACTCCACCTCACCCCACCACATTAATTCAAAGATGGTTTTCATCAGTTTAGATAGTTGTTATCAAGCTAATGTAAGCTAATGTTTGGTTTTAATTAGTTCTTAGATGTAATAAAAAAAAAACAAAGTGAAACACAACGTTTGACAGCTGTGTTGCTTGTGTCTGGGTGGGTTTTGTCCAGATACTGGGGTTACCTACCACAGATTCATTAATCATATAAATGGTCTAAATTGGCTGTAGGTGTGAATGTGAGCATGAGTGGTTGTTTGTATGTGTTGGCCATGTGATAGACTGGTGACCTGTCCAGGGTGTACCCTGATCCTCAACAGCTGCAACAGGATAGTTGAGTTGGCGTTGGTACTGGTACTGGTATACCACGACTCCACACACTATGTTGTCTGTTTGGGTATATTTTGGTAGCCATTGTAATCATCCAAACAAGGTCATGTCAAAGCTAGTTCAATTATGTTTTAAATCATAACACTAGGACTAACTATCCCTGCTTTGTAATAAGAATTAATTTTTCAAATTGTTAGAATACATTAGCAATTGTCAGCAAGGTGTCAGCAATTGCTGCTTTTGTCTTTCTGATCCACTGCTTTAAGTAGTAGTTTTAAGTACTGTGAATGACAAAGCTGATAAGTGTGCAGATGTGTGTGTGTTGTGTTGAGAACAGAAAGCTTGACAGTAGCTGAGGGTGACAGGCCTTAGCAAACAGTCAGCTGTCTCTTTTCTCTCTCTTTTTTTTTTTAAATCTCACAAACAAAAACACTTGGATGCGATTACCATATTTATCTCTCGGTATCGTATCCTCCACTGCATCAGTTGATCCTATTTGTACGTCCCGGCAGAGGCCTGTGATTCATGCATGAGTAAATAATTTATCTACAGTGTTGTTTACTGGCTCAAATTCACTAAGATTTATTCATCCTAATTGTATAAGAATGTCTTAAACAAGCAAATACTCAAACACAAAACTCTGTTTGGCTGCACACTCTTTTAGTCTTAGCTCCAAGCTGTAGACTTACCGTCACAGCTCTTTCCCCTCTTACAAAGCTGAAGTGGCTTTCTTTCTCTGCAGTTGTGTAGTCATGGTCTTGGTGATGTATTCATACCTTAAAAGGTAATGTAGTCAAAAACAAGGTTCTTCTGTCATAAATTTCATACTCAGCTGCATATTAAACATTAGTCACAGGGTCGCGTGTGGCCAAGGCTCACTGATGCACATTGGGGAGTGAAGGCTGGACAGTGTCGTCTGATCCAATAGAAATGCAGCTGTAAGTCATACTGCAGAAAGACTTGCTGATTCTGGTAGAAAAGTGTCTGTTCATCACAGTTTTTTGCATATCGGCTACGTTGCCATAGACGTACTTAACTCATCCCACCAGGGAAATTATCGTTGCATAGCACAAACAATGGAAAAAGACAATAAGTGATGTACAGGAAGTACACGAAAGACAGAATAAAGAGGAAAAATAAAGGTCAGGATGTCCATGTGACCGTGCCTACCACCAAAACTCCTACAATGAACATGTAAGCATCAGAAAGCATCAGTGGACCATGGAGTGTCCACATCTGATGAGGGAGTGTGATGCTGTGAAAGCTTGTATGGATGTGGATGCTATTTTTGACACGTAACCATTGTTACAGACCAGGTGCACCTCTTCATGGGAACAGTATTCCAAATGGCAGTGGCCATTTCAGCAGAATAATGCTCCTGCCACACACCAACAATGATTTACGATGGTTGGACGAACTCCAAATTCCCTAGATCTCAATCCAGTCGAGCATCTGTGGGAAGTGTTGGACAAACAAGTCTGATCCATGAAGGCTCCATCGAGGTTTTATTGGCATATACCACAGCATCTTCAGAGGTCTGGTGGAGTCAAAGCTTTGATGAGCCAGGGCTGTTTTGGCAGCAAATGCGGGACCTACACAATATTAGGCAGATGGTCCTCTGATCTTCATCCTCCTAAATGTCTCACTTGCAGATGCCAATGTTCAATAAGAAGGGAATCAAATTATGGGATGGCTTCTTCATTTGGCCAAGAACCAGTTCAAGAACCAGTTCTCTATAAAATATTACAGGGGATGTTTAAAAAAACATTGAGTTGCTGTTTCTTTGATGTTATTGCCCATGTATCAGTGTTTCAATTGTTGTACTAACATTCATATTTGCTCTTATTTTGAAATTACTTTAATTGTTGCAGGTTTATATATTGCACTTTTTATAAATTTCAAACCTATGAATACCTCATCATTTTTAATTCCTTGTATGTTAAATTTTTTATACAACATAAACATGATTATAATCCATCAGTGGATGAACTATGATTTGGTGATGTAAATTTTATAGGTAAGCAAGGGTCATACTGAGGAAACTTTGGTCTCATATACAGGAGGACATGGTTTAATGTTGGTGATTAGTTTGTTCATTTGAGTATGTAGGGAAATTACACCACAGTAACACAAAGTCTGTTCAGCTTCCACATTATGTAACACTGCCACCAAGTGGTGATTGTAGACAAGTGCAGAAATGCACTGCTGAGGATGATGGTATGAGTTCGTATTAAGAGTCTTCTTCCCCTCCTTCCACCATAACAAAGCCATGTTCCCTGTTTGAGTTGCAGGTTTGTTAGGTATGGTGGCCCACATGATGTTTACCACTGCTTTCCAGTTGACTGTCAGCCTCGGCCCAGAGGACTGGAAACCTCAGACATGGGACTACAGCTGGTCATACATGTAAGTTTGTGATGCAAGTGTGATTGCAATCTAAAGTTGAACAGAAGTGTACTTTTTCGGCCAACAGTTACTTTCCTCATCTTTTCATTTGTTGTTCCTAAATTTAGGTGATATCTTCAAATTGTCAGCTTTACCTAACAAGCACTTTAAAAGTACCAACAGGAAAACCAGCTAATGTTAACATTTTAAGACAAAACCAGTGATTTTTTTTTCAGTCAGTCAAAGCATATGCATGCCTGCCTTCTAATTTGTTATCCCACAAAAATAGATACATTTCAGTAAAGTTGTTCTCATTCACATTATTCAAACTCTTTCCCTCTGTTCATCCAAAACCTCAGTAAATCCTCTGCTGCAGTTGGTCATTTAGTGTCGATTTTATTCTGGGTTGCTCTGACTGACATCAGTGTGTTGCTTAGAACTTCATCACTCACTGTGAAGCTGATGAAAGTTCAGTGTTCAGGGTGATGTCAGTCAAAAGGACCAGTCTTAGTCATTTATGCTTTTGTTCACTGCATTGTTCACTAATCAGGGGGTAACACTTACCTGTTTTGTTTATGTCTTCTATCTACCATATAACAGCTGAATTAGACCATTATAATCATTTTATTTGCTTCACAATTACGTCTTTGTTACAAATTCTGAACAATATGTCTGTAGCCAGAAGAGTTTTTCATCCTCAACAAGCTCCATTTGCTTTCAGAAGATGCCAAAGTTGTTCTGTGGATGAAGAAGCTGCTAGATTATTCACTGCCAAGTGGATATGTTTCATGGACTTGGATACATTGGATTGGCACGAGGCACTAAATTGCTTCATTTGAAAGCAGAGCGGATTTATTTGCATATTAAACATAAAGGGTTGTATCCATGGAGAGGAAATAAACTTTGCCTTTCTATTGTTATTGAAATTTTCATTGCTCATCTTGTACCATAGCTCAAACATTTCTTGCTTTTTATGCAACATGTGGAACTGTCTGTGGTTTCACCCCTTATCTGATGTTGTCATATTTACATTTTCCTCCTGCATGGTTTAGCTTTTCGTTTTCTTCATTTGTTACACCACTTTGCTCCATTTCATCTGGTTCACAACCTGTTTGATTTGAAATCATTCAGTTTTTATTGTTTGCGCACAACTAGCTAACAAGAGAAGGTGCAACAGCTAAACTAATGTTGCTAATGTTAATGTTTCCTAACTAATGTTACCCAAATTGGTGAAGTTATACCCTTTTAGCAATATCAATTAAATTGACAAAAAAGTCCAGATATTATATGAAAATGCTACATAATTATAGTGTCCTGTTAGAGTTGGTAAATGGACTGTTTTATGTAGCACTTTTCAAGTTTTCCTATGACCACTTAAAGTACTTGACACTACAAGTTGACATTCACCCATTCGCATTCTTAACTATATTATTCACTGTGATGGGAAGTCTTGTGAAAAAAGATCCCATCCCAGTGAATAATACAGTTAAAATAGTTATAATATTTTAGGCGTCTATACATAATTGAAAATGCATAATTGAAAATACCAAATACTAATGACAATGGCATTGGTATTTCAACATGGCAGTGAATGCCATGTTAAAATAGGAAAGTTTCCAACAAAATATCTTGGTTAAAAGTGTTAAAAAACACTATTGTGTCCTATTGTGAAACTGAGTCCTGGAGCATTCAAATTAAAGTATAATTTAGGGAGCTCGGACAAACAGTGAAAAAAGCCTTAGAATAAAAGTGCTTTGTGTACGGTGTATTTTGTTAATTTTTCATAGCAAGCGTATAATTATGTCTATACATTTTGTTTGTTTTGTGATCACTTATCATAAGTGTTTTCCTGTCAAGCAGGAAAACAGGTCTGACAGCTTTTAACAATTGTTTTTTTTTTTTTAAGATAATGAATTAATAAGACAACCTACAGTTAGAAATAATGAATCACCTTTTGTCTCACAATCATGCAACTTTAATGCCAATAAAAAAACAGACTTTGTGGGACATGTTTTTATTTTGTCAGTTGGTAAATAAGAGTGAGTCATTTAGAAAGGTTGTGTTTGTGACACTTTATTTCAGTCTGGCGTGGAGCTCCTTCACTGCCTGCATGGCGTCCTCAGTCACCACCATCAATCGCTACACCAAAACCATCCTGGAGTTCAAGCACAAGCGCAGAAACATTGAGAAGAACCTGAAGATCAAGCAAAAGCTGTTGGAGCTGGACTCTCCGGAGCAGGTTTGGGACATGTACATCAGCTCGGTGCCGAGCACGGCCGAGGAGCTGCTGGACCTGTCATCCAACGGCCGCAAACTGTCCAACACGTCCATCTTCCTGGACCTCAACGACCTGCCTGACCCACAGGGAGAGGAATACTGCTAGAGGAGCAATGTGTAGCATCTTCAAACATTGTCACCACTCAGTCAGTGAGAGATAATTACTATTAATACTGAGGCCACAGATGAGAGATCTTTTACTTTTACAGCAACTTTAATCATCAGATTTTAAACAATTTGGTGACAGCACAATAACCACAGGGTGAATTTCACATACACATCTGACATGTCATGGGAACTGGAAAACTTATCTAACTAATTGAGTTGATATGGCTCATATGTAAACTATAGAAAACACAGCTTATTTAAACACCAGGCAGTCAGGAAGCAACATTTACATTAATTTGGAGCTGAATGTCCAATATTGACTCATGTGAGCTCTGTTTTGGTCCCACATTAACTTGTGAGAAAAAACATCAGGCTCTTAATGCTCTATAAAAGCCATTAGCTGGTAGCTCTGTTTGTCCACCTTCCATTTAGTTTCCTGCTTCCTGCTAGAAACAAGGTTGATGAGAGCAGTAAGTGTTGTGGGCTGTAGAATGAGCTGAAAGACTCTTAAAAGCTCTGAAGAGTTGACATTTGTATTATACATATATAGATTATCATATTCTTTGCTATTTTGGACACTTCCTAAAAGAAAGTTTTTTCTTTCACCAGTTTATGGATGTAGCGGCCACTGGCAATGAAGTAGTGTCCTCTGAGCAAACTGTTGAACTGTTGTGTAACTTTTAGTTTTGGCTGAAATTAAGTTTTTACATACGGTGCTCCCAAACATTTTTATACCAAAGTACAAAATGTAGATGGAGTACATCACCAGAACAGTGTGAATATTGTAACATGTTACTTCCTCCAAAAACTCAAATAGCTGCAGAAGTTTTATCTTGCATTAACACACAGGTGTAGTTCTTTCATATTTGCAGTATGTTCTTCAGATATATGTATTTTATGTACATATTGATAATGTGAGAAAAAGTCCAACCATTCCTCAGTTTCACCTACATGGTCTATGACTGTCCTTGGTTCCTGAACACTCTCTATGTATAATGGAAATCTGAGAAAGATGTTTCCCCGCATTGCATTCACTTATTCAATATGACATGTGCTGTTGTGCGAACTCACCAAAGAGGTTTTCTATTCCATCGCACTGCCACTCTCAATATAATATGCTTTTATTTAAAGAATTGTATCATAGTATGAGCTTGAGAATTAGAGCTAAGACGTTAGGGGTTACAATTATAGTTCCAATAAAAGTGATCGACATTTTGACTTTTATACACAATAGAATGTGTTAATGTGTGTAACTGAATATTGAACTGGGGAAAAGACACATTCCCATTGAAAACAGACTAATGATAGATGACTATTTTCATCTAATTAAGAACAAAGAGGAAAAATGTACCACAAGATAACCAATAAAGTATAGTACTATTAGTATTATATCTGCCAAATCATTTTGTTTCTATCAAAGCTACTTGGCCTAATATCTGAGGTTTCCAGAGGTTTGAGAGCCGACAATCTGCACATTTAATTATAAAGTATATAGCATATTAAGTTAGAAAGTTTTATATTTAGACTTGGACAGATTGTGAAGCTGAAACCAAACCAGGCCATAAAATGTTTTTATTCTCAAAGGATTTTAAAAATTTCCAAACTTTATCCAAAATCTTTATTACAAACCTGGTGAAAGAATCACTTTCTAATCAGCCACTATATTAAGATCACTCACTGGTTACTAACTAGTTACTATGATGCACATTATTTCCTCCATTATTTGCAGCATTACCATAAACTCTTCCATTCCTGTTGTTGTTTCCTCCAAATGAGTCCAACAAAACTCATTCATTGTAAACTAGAAGATAAAGGTTCACACTCATCTCAGCAGTGGTCTCAGTTGTTTACTCTAACTATATATATATATATTGATGTTTCAGCACTGATGTGGTGACAATGTATTGAAGCTGAAATGCTACATGTAGCACCTCTGACAACATGTGGCTCTGCCGTGCTGTTGATAGACGTTAACGTTTTACCTCTGCCCAGGCGATATTGCTGTTAAGGGTCACTGTGAGTTGAAATGAAGGAATAAAGCTGAGGATGGGACGACCGCACACACCGAACAGAGCCTGCTCATTATGAAGATAAAGCTCTGTGGAGAGGACAGTGACCTGATCACCAGTCCCCTCGGTCAACACTCTTCCATTCTCCAACTAGCACACTCTAATGACTCTCAAGTCTCTCAGCTCACTGCCTGTTGGATTTTACTTATTTAGGGAAATATACAAATTTGCTAAAGCTGCGTAAAGAGCTCATTCTTTATATTGAAGTGATGATGATGATGCACTGCCCTCCATGTGTGACTCAAATAGTATTAGGTAGCTTAAAACACACCTCACCGAGGTGTTAGAATTCAACATTTTTGTGTCTTGCTGCTGAACTGAACCAGGATAAGGGATTGTAGCAGCACAAGTGTGGACCTGAGGATTCCTGCTTCACCCACACAAGATGTTGTCAAAGTGTAAAGGGCGATGCATACATGGGTAGAAGATGCCAATAGGCCATGCTGAGTGCCTTTTCTTTACAACAGCATGCCTCTGATTAAACAGCATGCTCTGCGCTCATGGCATTTTAACAAAGGCAATGCTGTTTCTCTGGCTAATAACTGCTTTAGAGGAAACATGTAGTTTTTTGCGCAAACTGCCAAAACCCATCAGTGAGAGGAGCACGCCTCTTTTGACGCTCTCAGTGTTAATATTTACTTGATAATGGGTCCTTTTCTTATATACTTATTGAAATGTATTGATGGAGAGGCTCAGAATTACATTGTTGTTATATACAGTGCTTCTAAGTGCATTGGAGATTGTGTAAAATATTTATGTAACTTTATTTAGTTATTTGGTTACAACTTTCAGATGAATTCTGCCTCAGTTTAAATTCGGTTTCGTTACCTGGGGTTACAGTCAATACTGCAGCATGGATTGTTGTGTTTTTGTGTGAGTCAGACTCTGTGGGGTGTTCTTTAGTTACATTTTTGTGGATAATTATTGGCGACCTAATATATTGATATTAATGAAACTTTCTATGGGGAGATTTAACTCAAAGATAAATAAGAAGAGTGTAATAAAGCAACATGTTTTTATGATGTTTTCAGCTGAAGTTTTATTTATCGTCCACAAGATGGTGCCGTATTTCTTTAGGCTACTGTTACTGATATAAACAGATGTTATTTCTTCTCTTTATCACTCTCAATCCAGCAGCTACACGCAGTCAGAGCAGATAATATCACATGGAGATCCGGGTTAGATTTTATTTATTTGATTTATTTAAAGTTATTTCATTTTAAAATCAGGATGATCCATGGTTCCAAGGTCCTGTGTGGATTTTCTATCCCAGGTATCCCAGCTTCTTCTCACAGTACAAAAGACATATAGCTTAAGTTAATTGGTGAATTGCCCATAACTGTGAATGTTTCTATATGTCATCGCTGTGATAGACTGGCACCCTGCCCTCACCCAATGTCAGCTGAGATTGGCTACAACCCCCCACAAACCTCAGAGGATAAGTGGTATAGATAATGGATGGATGGATGGATTCAATTGCACTAATGTCCTAAGCTCCCATTCAACATAAATCCTAGCCTTACTTATTAAGGCTGCAGGCTACAGGGCAGCATTTTTTTTTTTGTAAACAATGAGGAAAAGACAGCATATTTATGCTTAAAAATACTTTTATTTTTTATGCTTTCAAACTAGTGCAAATACATGCAAACTGAAAACAGACAACCCTGTAAGCAGGCCCTCACAGTAACACAGTAAAGCCTGAAAGCTTCAAACATCACATCCAGAGAAATGGCCATTGACGTTGTCGACCTTCTCTTGTTGATTTAACCCACTCTCGTTTGGGTTGTCCTCCGGTGGTCCCGTTATTTTAACTCGAGGTACAGTAGGGTGGCTTTGCAGTTGGAAAGCGAACCAAAGCTCAGGCACATCAATGTGCCAATAGGCGAAGAGGCAAGAGATCCACACGAGTTCCCCTACATCCATTTATCCACATTCATTATTCAAGAATACAAAACCACTCAGTCAAATCTGAGCTCATATAAAGATTCTCTCGCTCACCCCTCTGCTGCTCGCCACATAAAAGATTCATCCCCCCCTTTTTCGGGAACAATGCTCAGAGAATGATACTCAATATGTATGCATTGATTGCCGTTAAATTCTTAACCAGTGAGACTGAAGAACAAACAGGTAGAAAAAGAAAGTTATGGAAATTCAGGAATGTGAAAATGTATTTTCCGTTCTGGGCTGGTTGTGCCACTACAGCCTACAAACTAGAGGATTAAACCACAGACCAGAGACACTAAAAGCTACACTGTGTACTTCACCAATCAACTTTATACAGCCGTAACCTATAGCAACCAAAGTCTTATGCCCAACTTGTACATAGATACTTTATTTGACCACCTTAGGAAGGAATGAGTGTCCTACCACACAAGAAAGCTGAGCAATGATACTCAAGTTAGTGCAATCACTTTGTTTACTGAACATCTATGTTATACAGTATAAAAACACTTGAACAAGATAACTGATTGGTAAAAGTGAATGTATTGACACTTGTGTTTTATTATCAAGTCTCTGCGATGCAGCTCTGCTGGTCAGAAGCAAGCGATTGGCCCTGTTTCCTGGATCATTTGTGTTGTGAGTTGAGTCTTTGCATCTGTTTCAGTCAGCTGGAAGATTTGCACAGGCTTCTACCCAAAGCAGCGTAAGTCTAACAAAAGCCATCGGATTCACACGGCCAAATCATCACTGCCATCCAAAGTCCTGTCCCGCCATCTGATAGAAACGCTGGTTATGTGGCTTATAGAAATCCCTCAGTCTCTGCAACACCTCCGGGTCGATGGAGGCATGCGTCCTCCCCTTGGTCTTTCCCAGGCAGTGAGGTTTACTACTGCCCTCCGGCTTCTTCAGGCAGGGGAAGCCTTTTGTTTTGTTGAAGTAGAAGTGCTTGTCCGTAACGATCCTCTGGAGGCCCAGAAAATCCTGGACTTTGCCCAGTTCTCCAGCCGGGTCAGAGATGAGCCTCTCTCCACTTACCAGATGGATCTGACTCCTGGGGAACCAGGCCAGCCAGCGTTCCAGATGCTGGGCGTACAAGCCAATCCACAGTGGGCTCCACAGAGAGTCGATCTGACCTGGACAACAAAAATATGTTTTATAAGGTTTTTTAGAACCATTATTGCTGTTGTCACTGTCACCTTACCTCCTCCAGATCTGATCCATCTGTTACATTTAAGATATTATTCTTTGGCCGTTGGCCTGATCCAGGTTTTCAAAGCCAGCATACAAATACCTGTATCTCAGAATGGAGTGAGTCAATTTTCCTGGAATATAACAATTATGTCACTGTGACAGTCTGAGTCTTACTGTTGCAAAAATATTGATAGTGCAACCATAGGGAATTAATATTAATGGATTTTCTAACTCTTTCTAACTGTTATTATTCTTTGTCTTTATTTAATTTGTGGGTCACAGGATAATCATTGTAGGGGATGTAAACACAGAGTACAATATTACCATGAAGTCACTGAGCCATCTATGAATTTCAACATAAGCCCTATTTATTTATACAGCCTGTATTTGTAGCCAGTATGATATATGTCCTACATTAACAACTGGTGACCAATGTTCTAAGAAGGACAAGTCAGTGAATTACAATAACTTGGTTAGACCTATAATGACAATTTGTTTCATGCTGATTACAAATTAACTCAGAGATTTAATGTTTTCTGCTATCTAGAAAAGCTCCAGGATCAAGCTAATGTAACATATGAGCAGTGAGGACTGCAGGTTTATCTTTTCAATGTCATGTTGCATTATGTCCTTGCTTTAAAACCTTGGACTCAAACATCATTGTACCCGTAGGTCATTGTACCTGTGCTGCGGTTCTTGAAGGCCAAGCTCTCAAACGGAGGAATGTCAGGAGTCTTTGAGATGATCTGTGTGTAGTCAGATATGGCTCGGGTCACAGGGTCACGGACAACAACGATTAACTTCACATCCCGCGACATGGAGTGGACTCGTTCTGGCGTCTCCACGGTGACAAAGTAACGAGGCGTCTTCTCCATGACAATCTGGCCTTCAAGGGCTTTGGGCATCATACTCCTGAAAGTGTAGGAAAAATATACAAACATCATCAATGTGAGTTATGTGTACCAGAATAACTGTGGACTGATATAGTAGTCCAGCTCCAAACCCAGGTTAGCATAGCTTAGCAGAAATTTTGGAAGCAAATAGCTGATTTTTTTATAAGTTGTGCAAATATCTTCACTGTTACACACATTGAATGGAACAGAACAGACCCCATAGCTTTAGTTCTTGATGCTAAGCTAAGCTAACAGTTCAGGCTAATGGACAAATGTGTTTGTGAAGGTATAAATCTATTCATTTTGTTCTCAACAAGAAAACAAATTAGCCATTAGCTTGTCTTTAAAGCCTGAGGTTATGTACAAACAAATCGCCCCAGGTCAGTTTAACACACATCTGACTGACAGATTGATCAGTGAGTGTCCATCGAGCAGATCCTGACAAACAGGCAGGTGACAGCCGTGCTACGTAAACACAAACAGGAGTGTTTCCTTCAATGTGCCTCACTGTGCTCACCTCTACCTCCACACCAGAAGCTCAGCAGATGGGACTCATTTAGAGATAAATGACTCCAGAGGCCCCACAGGACCAGCTGGGGACTCTGGGACATCTGCCGACACACCTGCTTCACACCTGACTGACACACATACACACAGCCTCACCAGCGTGGTCATACACTACTCTGAATCAGCATCTTGTTTAATCAAGTTTAAAGTCCCTTACCAATACCTTTATATATTCTATCTTTTTGAACACACATTATGTTTCTGACTGCATAATGTACAGCTTTATATCTTTAAATGTCTTTTTATTTGCATTCATTACATCTAACAAAAAAAAAAAAAAAATACCTTTTTACTTTTATTTTGTCAGTGTTATGTAACGAAGTAGCTGAAGTAGCAAATTAAATTTAGATTGGGCGACTTTGACCAGCCTTACTACCCATTCATTTCTTAAGACATCAGTAGAAACTAACGGTTGAAAAACTAATTAAATTGTAAAATACAGTAAAGAGTTTGCCAAGTTTTTACTATAATGTACTATGAACATAATTCACATTAAATTACAAGAATTGTTTTTATGCATTTATTTTAATTAAATCTAACCCCTTCCAGAGTTTCACTCCAATTGAATCATCTTAAAATTCGGTGACTATAAAATCAAAGTTTTTAAACTTTGCTATACATTTCATACCAATCAACACAGTGATTTGTTGTGTGTGTTTGTATCTTTTTTTCCATTATTAGCAAATAGCTAACTGCAAGCACAGCATTACAAGTTGTTGCTTCCTGTTTCACATCCAGCAGACACAGGAAAACATTAGCATTGATTTAGAGTTTGATTTATCTCCACATAATAAATCTATGTATCTTCTTTTAGCTCTGTTTAGTGACTCATGCTGGTAAATATTTCACCGTCTTTACTGGCTAATTGCTAACTCAGTCTCCCCGTTGTTTGTTGCCAGTTCACAGAAATTATACTTGGTAAAACCAAAATAGCGAGCTCAAAGACATCAAAACTCTATGCAGATAACTATGATCATGTGATCTATTAATTATATATATATAATGATATATATATAATATTATTATAATAAAAAAATCAATTACTAAAGCAGCTTTAGTCTGTCCCTTTTACTGTTATCCTCTCCCACAATAAAAAAAACTATCGAGTAGTGAGGTGCCCTTGTTATTTTATGTAGTACTTCTATTTTAGGGATTGATTACAAATCAGAGTCAATAAAAAATGTTCCCAAGGAGTTATAAATGAGATGTTAATAAAAGAAGGACAAAGAGAAAAGAGTCCAGAGGGGACACAGAGCTGAGGCAGAGAGGACAGGATGCTCTGACTGTCCTCTGCTATTGTCTCAGGTTTCAGATGCGCCTGCAACACGACCTCCTGTCAATACATCCGCCCCCCCCAAAACAGCCCAGCTTTTATGAATCTGACACACACACACAAACACACACAAACACACAAACACACACAGTGATTTCATTTGATCTGATCGGTGTGAGGCAGCGCTTACCACCACTTAGCCTGAAGACTTCCCTTTTAACTCCAATACCCTCAGCAAGAGGAGCCGAGCAGTCTGAAACACACACACACACGCACGGAGGCACATGGGTACGCACGCACACACACACACACACACACTGCAAAACAAAAACATACACTCATTATTCACTCATTAGTCAAGCGATTGCTATCATGCCTCGTCTCCCAATGGACCATCTTTCACAGTCCAACACACACACAATGTACACACACATATAAAAAGACAAAAAAGATTACACACACACACACACCAATGTGTAGACATAAAGGGTGGGAGTGGTGGATTTTTACCAGACCCTTTAAAGACTCTGTGTGTGTCTCGCAGCGTTTGCTCGAATGTTTTCAATGAAAGGGGTGGGTGACTGATGAAGGAATGATGGGAGCGGATACAAACGTGCCTCCATTAGCAATCTGTCCTTGAATAGCCTCAGAGCCAAGAGCCCCGTGCCATTACCTAAGCACAAAGAGCTAATTACTGGCCCTAAGAGCACCATCAAAAGAAAAGGTCTTTTATAAATATGCTTCTGCTATGAGCTTTGCACTAATTGACAGACAAAAGGGCTGTTTTTCTAATAACTAAATATGTCCTCATCTGACTTCTGGCATAGAACAATGAGCCCAGGGTTATGTCTATAACTTCAGCTTGTTTTTATCCCTGACTTAATGCACAATAGACTTTTAGTTATGCAACATTTTTATCAGTCAGAAATAGCAGTTGTTGGTAGAGTTGAAGGTCAGTGATACTTTATAGTCATATTAGTATAAACAACACTTTCAAACAACATTTTTTAATTATATGTTCATATTTTTACTTATGATTTTGAAGCATGTAGGTAGCATTATGTTAGCCTCATTACCCCCGGTGTATCCCCAGTGTGTGGGAAATAATGGCAAAAATATATCATCCATCACTTTGGCATCATAAACAGGCCAAACTAAGCTTTAGGATTCTGATGATGATTGCCAAGGTGATGAATGAATGAACTAATGCATGAAGAAAATATTGTTGTAAAAAAAAAGTAGTTATAAAAGTAAAATAAAAAAACTATATTTTATTAATTTGTTTTCCTAACTTTAGATTGATGGAATAAAAGAGGGAAAGTGATCAGTTGAACAGAGAACCTGAAGTAGTTCTCATCTCTGGAGGATGTTCTGATGCCTCAACTGGCAGCTGATTGGTTTGTGTTGCATCATCATCAGCTCTTGTGCTATAATGACCACTGACTTCCTGCTAAATTGATCTAAGCTAGAGAACTGCATTGTACTTCCAATAAGACTCTGTAGCCTCAGTTACTGTAGCCTTTATGCTTACTCATCATGAATTCATGGGTTCCCTCTGACGCTGGCCTCTCATATTAAACATGAACATGAAAGTAATTAACTCCAAACGTGATCTGAACTTTAAGTTCTCACACCTACTTACTGCCATAATGACCTGTATCACTTTTCCAAAAACAAGTTGTTAATTTACACCTCTGCGGTTAAGCTTTGGTTTAGCCAAATGAAAGTACTTGGCTGAGGTCAGGAAAACCTCATCCACAAGGTTAAAGCCCAACAGTGTTGCCTTCTGATAGAAGAAAGACATAAACCTCCAACACAAAGGATCAGTATTATTGTTTCTTGACTCTTAGGATTAGTGCTAGGGTTGATTCCTGGTAAAGATTAATTATTGGCCATGTTGGTTTATGAGAAGACAGTGAGTGATATGCTTCTTGTTTATAGTTTCCTCCTAGTGGTCAGCCTGTATAATAGATGAGGTGGAATGTGGAAGGAGGGTGGTTGAGTTTCTTTACTGGCAGGAGAATAGAGATGGCAGCACCATGTGTTAAAGAGGAAATCCCATGGAAAAAAAAGGTGACTGAATTAATTAGCAGTTTTAAACCCTGTTTTAGCAACACCCTTACACTGCTCATTTACTACTGAGTGTGAGATCAAACATACAGTATGATGAACACAGGGATTATCCAGGAGCTTATAATAAGCTTCTGTTTGCCTTTGAGGGACCTCTCTTTTGTCGTCTATTTCCCAATATTTCAGCCAGCCTCCCTGGTGGATTACCTCAGGCTGGCCAAGGCCAGCGGCTATCGATCCTATGGGGGCTTAGGCTAACTACACGTAGGCGGGAGGGGATGGAGTACAGCCGGGATTGTACGAATTGATGATGAGCGCTGTATGATGGGGTGTATGAAGTAAGGAGGCGTTTGTTGAAATGTAAGGGGACAGGGTGAGGATGGTAATGCAGAACTGGGCCTCAGCTGGGAAGAAGAGTGGCAGGTGGAGATTGGGGGAGCCAGGACCCTCTGGAGCACCATCAATAGCATGTTGTGCTGTGTGCTCTGTGTGTGTGTGTGTGTGTGTGGGTGTGTTATTAACAAATGTGAAGCAATTGAAATATTCAGCAGGAAATATGCAGTAAAGGACTGAGGGAGGGGTTCAGTGTGTGTTGGATCAAAGATGTAAAATCTGGTCTATTTATCTTTGATGTTTGATCCAACTGAAAACAAGAGTCAATCAAAGAGCACAGTATTGACTGGTTTCATTATACACACCTGACTGTTTATTTATGAGTCAAATATAAGATAAGCATGCATGTGTGTCTACATGCATGCATGACTGTGTTATTGGGGGACCGCTCATCCGTTGCATTTATATAAGAGACCATTAAGGAGTCCGTCCATTGTGGCTGTGCCCTGTCCACTTCCAGGAGACATCCATCATAGAGGGTCCCCCAGACCCCCCCGCCTTTGCTTTCCAGGCCCCAGGGGAGGACCTTAATGAGGGCCAGATCACCCCACCCGTCTGGGCCTTATGGTGATCACCTCCAGTACAGTACAGGAACAGGACGGACCACACCTGAACCCCAGTTAGATGCACAGCAAACCAAACGTATAGTGGCAGCCAAATTAAATATCATCTTGTATCTTTAATTACTTCACACTTAAATGGAGTGAAAAGACACATCAGACAGACTGAAAGTATAAAAATAATTACTTTTTCTCCTGGAGCCCAACAAATCAGATTCATCAAAAAGTCCGCCTTTTTGTGTTCATTGCTAATACCCGCCCACTGAATCCTGCTGAACATCAAATGTTTTGGCAGCCATTCTTCTGTC
This sequence comes from Polydactylus sextarius, assembly GCA_016801845.1. NCBI lineage: Eukaryota > Metazoa > Chordata > Actinopteri > Polynemidae > Polydactylus > Polydactylus sextarius. The sequence goes on along the minus strand of CM028920.1, from coordinate 4,535,791 downwards.
ATTTGCATGGCAATTATATTCCATTGTACCAACACAAAAACACAAGTAGCACCATGTGCTGTGTCACGGAAGGACAAAGACGCCAATGTATGGGTATGAATTTAAAAGACTCCCTTAACGACTCCAATATGAATTGCAAATGAATCGGTGCCATCAGAGCAGCTGACTCTGAAGGAGATGGACTCATTCGTCGCTCCCGTCTTGTCATTCTATATCCAGAGAGGCAAAATTAATTCAATCTAATTGAGGACCTCAGAGATAGAATATAGAGTAGAAACCTTTGGAAAAGTTACTTTTTCACAACATCATTCAAACATATTAACTTCAGGAACTTCTACCTACACATCTACGGTGGAAAAATACAGCTAGAAAAAACCTCAAAAGTAATACAGTTCAACAGAAAGTAATTCCAAATAGAAGACATATAGCTGGCCTATATCAAAACAGAAAGACAACAAACTTTAAAACTTGAATGTAAGTTTTCACATTAGCCACCATGTTTCCCAGGATAATGACTGTTCTGTGGGTCACACTAGAGACAAGAACCCCAATCACTTCGATCAGTTCTCAGAGATTTGTTTGTCTTCCTCCTTTTTCCTCCTCTGCTTTTTTGGCTTTGCGCCTATTTCTTTGATAGCCAGTCTATAAAGAGACTTTTGACAGGGCAACAAAAAATAACTCCAAGAAAGAAATCAATAAAGCCAAATAAAGAATGGTGTTAGGTGATAGTGCATCCAAGTTTAGAGAAATTAGAGTCCAAGATGTGACTGAATCACACCAGCCACGATGTCCAACAACAATTATCCCTACAACAATTACAATAATTATTACTACGTTAGTACATGACGAGTTCTGGATGGACCACAACCATCATTGAACTCAGGCTTCATTTTTTTCTCAGTACACACCTGTAAAATTTTGTGACAGCCATTGTAGTGACAGTGTCTGTCCCTAAATCAGTGGAAGCTCACAAAGCTGCCCCTGTGGTGGTTTATACTACGACAAGAAACATTTAGCCATGATGACACACACACACCTACAAACTAACAAGCTGAAAAGATTACCTGTTACCATAGGTGGTAATAAAACCTAGTAGGAGTAGTCAGGGTTTGGAACATCAACTTGTTGGAGGCCATTGTGTTTGTTGTGTGTGGTCATATGGCAAGACAGTCTGGTTTTAAACAATGTCTTGAAGTATATGGACTGATTTTACATTTTACTTTTCAGGCACAGGTGACCACTCTTGACTTTCCAGTCCTGCTGAGTCCACCAACATGTTCTCACTCCAGTTCTGCATTACTGGGTGATTTGGGTGACTTGTTTCTTTATTTTGTGGAAGCAGACTGCAACAGCTAGAGATCAAACCACCAACTTCCCAATTAGTGGATAAGCCACTCTACAAGACGACAGGACCGCCTGGACAGGAATGATTGAACTTGAGTATAACTTAGAGAGTGTGTGGTTTCTATGGTTCCTACCCCGCGATTTCCAGTCCGACAATCGCAGCTGGTGACATTAGAAGTTCTACCCCTCATCTTCACATCAATTTCTCCCACATCTTTAGACTTTGGGCATGATGTCACTCATGTAGTCATCATAAACAATCTCTCTTTTTAAAATAAATCATAAGCAATCATAATGACAAACACACAGGTATAACATTAGCGTACAGGCAGTGTAGCCACAGCTGATGTCTGTGATGTATGTTTGAGGATTTTTTAAAATGTATAAGTTCAAACATAAAGCTCTTATAGCTGTTGTTTTTGAAAGCCGTGAATTCTTGGAAATGAACGGGAGCAGCAAACACTGACAATGCAACCTCTCAGGTTAAAGCAGTGCTGGTAACTCAGAGTCAATAATGTATCGATAAATCTCGCTGTACCTCAAGAACAAAATACAACCTGCCTGCTGTCTGGAGGACAGTGCAGTCTCCAGACTGTGACAGAACCTGAAGGAGTCAGCATTAACAAACACACAAACACACACATACAGAAGCCTGGCTCTGATGACAGTCCCCCGGGTTGAAGCAAAGGTCAGCAGAGATGTGTGAGGTTGCAGTAACACTGACTTCACCCTTTAACCTCCAGCTCACCCGAGTCTTATCTTTTCACCCTCTATTTTATCTCCCTACATTTTTCACCATCCACCTGTCATGCCATCTTTCAGCGAGAAACCATCACGAGTGAGATGTGAATTTCCAGCTGAGTAATTTTAATGGATTCTTCCAGAGCTGCAAAGAGAGGAAAAGCTGTGTGTAACATGACCCTTGTGAGCATAGGCAGGGTGGGGGGGGCATGCCAATGTAGGATAAAGCTTCCTGCTAATTGTAACAGAAGCCGAGCTGACCAACGCTAACCGCTCTAATGCTGGAGTCAACCCAAGGTCAGAGCGAGGAGATAGAGCTATCGATCCCAGACAACACAGCGAGGAGAAAACTTCCAGTCCATCTCGGGGCTCATCGCAGCGCTCTTCCAGATCCAATCTCCGCTCCCAAACGCCATTAGTGGATCTTTGTCAGGGGCTCTGATCTCAATTGCCCTGGTGAAGCTAAATGTTATTTTACTCTCAGAGAGATGAGGAGTGATTCTCAGGAAGATATACTATATCTCATTCTCTTTGATTGTCCGTGAGAAGATTTGAAAGGGAAAAAAAAGGCAGATACACACAGACATAATGTCGACTCAGTGAGCTCCATTTGCTGTGAGATAAGAAAGGATTCCATTGCCTTTAAGAATAATCTTTTTTATTATAACCTGCATCCAATTTTCTATCTTCTGGTCACAGTCTGGTTTATATCAGTAATAATACTAATGTGCTTACTCAGCTAATTGCTGATGAGAATGTGCAACATGGCAAAAAAAAAAAAAAAAAAAAAAAAGAGCAGTTAGACAGTTACTCTGATCTCTAATAAACTTCCAGGTTAGCTAACATTAAACTTACATGGCCTTCAGGTCTCCAGGTTAGCTAAACTTTGCTAGAAGTTAATGAATCTCCAGGTTAGCTAAACTTTACTGGAGGTTAGCTAACCTGGTTAAAGTTCATGTTTTTATGGTAGGGCTGTCAACAGAATGAAAAAAATATTAACTAATTAATCTCACATTTTGAAATTCTTTAATCTAGGTTAATCGCGAGGTGGGAGGGAGGGGGTGCAGCCAAAGAGCACATGTCCCATAGTGACGAGCGCACATCATCAAGAGCATGTGTTTAACATGCTCCAGTACATTAGCATTAGCATTACAGCTACTGCCTGCAGAAAAGTGACAGTTTCCTGCGGATAATTGGTGGCTATTGTGTCAGAGGTCAGCTCACACAGGAAGTAAACAAACTTGCATTAATGGCTTTAATCATTTTAACGCGTTAATCTCAGTCATATTAATCGCATAGATTAACGTATTAACGCTGACAGCCCTAATTTATAGATAGCCAAATATACCCGAAGTCCACATTTCGATATCAATCCTGGTTCTTTGTTCATAAATTCCCAGAGTTTTAACTCTGATTCTGAAGGAAATACACTAGAATTACATTTGCGTCAAGCTAACCTCAAGCTAACCCACAAATATATGACATTACACCCCTCATGTTTTTTTAGTTGTATTTAAAAGATTTACTTTCTAATTCCTGTATGAGACTAAATATCTAATAAAAAAAAAACATCATCATTGACAACAAACCAAATAAAACCAAATAATCAGTAATAAACACACTAAGCTCACTAACATTAGGGCTAGGTCAACATTTCATCAAGACTGTGGTTCTACCTAGCGTTTAATTTGGTAAGGGTGTGCACATAGTTTTTTTCTGTGCTTGTGTGTGTTTGTTTTTAATTTACCCTACATTTGCGCTGGTTTATTAATCTGGTCTATTAAACCGCCTGACTGCTCGTGTTATTTTAGCCCAACAGACTTTATTGTAACAATATTCCCAAATTTCAGAAATGACTTCAGTGAATATAATTATCTGATAGAAATGATGGTCAAAACAAACAAAAAAAAATAAGACCCACTTTCTAATAAGTAATATGTCATAATATCCTCTGAGATACCAAGAAATATTCAGAGAATTATTCATATATTTGATTTGAAAGTAATTTTGCAACTTGTATTGTATTTTTCTGGTCAGCAACTGAAACAAAGACATGTTTCCTTTGTCAGTCCATGTACTCTGGGTGTGTTCTGTTTGTTATGAACTGGTGTGAACACATCATTAACTCCCAGCGTATAGTGACCTGAAGTCAGAGGTCAATTGACAGAGCTGACAGCAATGTCAAGTGGCTCGACACACAGCGAGCCCCATCTGGCCTGAGGGGGAAGATGTGACAATCTGGTGTTGCATTTACATCACCTGGTTTAACACACAGACAGCAGACATGCTGCACATGTTGGCAGACAGGACAGCAGAGCTGCACAGTCTTTTCCAGCATTTTTTTTTTTTTTTTCATTTTTATGAATTTTCTGAATTTGTTTGCATTTCAAATCTTCCACATGATGGTGTGTTCTTCTGTCTCTGGCTCTTTCAGACTGTCACTTTATCTCCATCATAGGTTCAAATGTTGCTGACATGCCAAACAGACTCCCAGAGCTGAGCCACTGCCACTATTGAGCCCCCAGTAATATACTGTAAGCTGGTTAACTGCAAAGCACGCAGTCAGATTTGGGTGCAGTTTTAATCTGTCATATTTGGAGCCGTCTGTAGGTGCAGAGAAATCTGGAATCCTGGCTCTGCTGAAAATCTTTCCCCCCAAATTGTTCTCAACTAGTAATAAGAGACTTGAATCATCAAAACCGCCGCCTCCTGAATCTCATTCGTGTAAGTGTGTGTGTGTGTGTGTGTGTGTGTGTGTGTGTGTGTGTGTGTATTCAGAGTATTTCCAAGTTTTCATGGAACAGGCTGAGAACAGAGCCACATGACAACAGTAACATCTGGCTCCAGCTCCAGAGATGATTACTCTGCTTCTCTGTGAGAACTCATCCTGGAAGCCCTCTCTCTCTCCACCCCCCCCCCCCCCCCACCCCCACCCCACCCCCCTCTCTCTCTCTCCACTCACTACTGTACAATCTCACACACACATGCACAGATTGGCATAGCCAGATGGCAAAGTCTCTTTGACTGTCACCTAAACCTCCGCGGAATAACTGTGGATATGTTTGGGTATGCAAACAACACAAAGAGATTCTTTTCTTCCAGTGGAAGCTGGAGGATTCCTAATTGGCTCTTCCACTTCAGATTGCAGTTATAGAAAAACATCCCATAGCACGCGAAGTCCATTATTTAAATGACTGGAAGTGTCCATCACTAACTTCAGATCCTGAAAACTTGCAAACTAATAAACGAAGTTTCCCATAAATAAAACGTATGAAAATATTTTTTTAAAAAGAGAGAGAGAGAGAGAGAGAGATTAGAATAAAAAACAAATCAGTACATTTTGAACATATCGTGGTATTTTCAGTGATTAGGTTGAGTTGATTTCCCTGCGTAATGAGTGCGTACCTGTACCAGTCCAGTCCACGTGCGTAATGCCGGTCGAAGAAGTGTGGTTCGGAGCCCAGGGCGCGGATGTCCGGGTGAAGCCGCAGGAACTCCAGCAGAGCCCTCGTGCCTCCCTTTTTAACCCCTATGATCAAAGCCTGGGGTAACCTCCGCGTGGCTGTCCATTCCTTCACCGAGCTGTTCAGCTCCAGCCCAGGGTGACCGCTGAACGCGCCCTCTCCGACAACGGCTGTTCCCTCCGGTGCGACGCCGGTTCTGTTCCTCTCGTGCGGCCATCCTGACCCAGACGCCAGGAACTCCCGCGCTGGTGTCCTGATCTCGGCAGAGTTTTCTGTCAGTTCCGACTCGCAGCATCCAGTGAGGAGATAGACCAGAGAGAAACAGAGGATGCTCAGAGAGGAGGCGATGGTGAGGCGGTGGAAGAGCCGCCGCAGGTCTGCGCTCGGCTGGTGCAGGTGGTGATGGTGATGGTGATGAAGGTGGTGGTTGTGAAAAGCTGCCATCCCTCAGAGATCCATGTGAGATACGGTGCCATTCTACCACAAGTTCAGCTCACATCCCTTCATACTTTAGCGCCGTGGAGGCTTGGAGACGCGTGTTGTTGGTGCGCTCTGCTGCTCTCCTCCTGCCTAGCGTTGCGCGTCGGGAGCGCATCGAGCCCCTGCACGAACCTACCGACCTTTCACACTCTAATAAATCAGTGGAACTAGTTTTTGCGTGACATCTAGGATGTGCGCCCACTTAATTCGCCCACCACTGGCGACGTGGGGAGAAGAATAAAGCTCTAATATCCGCGCCGGCAGGCTGCTGGGATCCTGCTCTGTTTCCACTGAGCGGGATTACTCCACGTCTCTCTCTCTCCGTCTCTCTCTCTCTCTCTCTCTCTCTCACTCACTCACTCTCTTACTCACTCACTCTCCAGATACCTTAGATTGGAGGGTCATGGCCCGAGGCTCTTGTAATTCCACTATTATTTATTAAGAAAAGCAGTGATGAGATGGATCCAGTGCGCAGACGATGCGCCATCCTTCATATGTGCCATTTCCTTTCATCTGATTCATTGATTGATTGAGTTACATTATTACTATATAACGTGTTAGGCTACATGTGCATCTCTATGGCAGGAAGCGGCGCATCTAATGGCATCACTTCTAAAGTGATAAACAGTCACATAAACCATAAAACCATCAGTAGATCCAGTTAGCGTTGGGTGCGCTGCGATTTGGGTTATCACACACAGCTGACACTCTGTACTGTAAGACCGATCACATAATTGGCTTAGTGGTCAGACAGTATTACACTACACAGTGCAGCTGCCAATAGAAGCTTATCATGACCCCAAAGGACAGTCTGAGTAAACCCACAGTCACAGACCCCCTAATATACACTGATTTTACTTAAATACTTACAATTCCGCAACAAAATGGCAAATTATATTAAAGCAACAGTTACCAGATGAGTGTTTTTGATACTTTATGACTTACATTGGCAGAGGTGTGTTGTGTTGCGTTGTGTTGTGTTGCAGTCTCCGGTTAGGGAGCTCTGCAATGTTGGCTTTTATGATTGCAGAGTGCGGAGCTAAGGTACGGATAATAGCTCATAGGAGACTCATTAGTTCCCCCCTTCCAAGCGCACGTACACGCGCTCACACTCTCTCTCTCTCTGTCTCACACACTCACACACACACGCTCACGCACGCACGCACACACACACACACACACACACACACATATTTACGCACACAAATACGCACATACTTCATGTTCCATTTGGCTTTACCCCCTGTCATTATCCCACAGCAGCTGTGACCCCTGCCATAAAACCTCTGCATTGTCCTGCAGTGAGAGACGAAAAAAAAAATAAAAAAGAAAGATCCGTCGTCTATTTCTACAACAAGATCAAACTTTAGTTCTGTTTCCTGCTGCATCCACGGGCCAAAACAACCAGTCACCCGATGTAAGAATGGGTTCATGCTTGTAAATAACATGGCACATAGCATGACACCTCATAAGAGCTATAATCTAATCTAGAGTGTGTAACATAGGAGCCGAGAAGATCAAATCCTATTAATCAAGAATCATAAAATCAATAATAAAATACCATTTCCATCTTCTGAGCTGTTTGATAAACCGTGAATTAAAATGATTATAATGACCTGCAATTAATCCAAACCATCATTGTCGCAGCAAAAAAAAAAAAAAAAAAAAAAAAAAAAAAGAAAAAACTACAGGGTCACTGCAGCTTTTCTACAGGAAACATAGGAATCTCATTATATCAGGGTGTAGCAGCAGGTTCACTGGTTAGCCGCTAACTGCTCTGCTAACCTCATTGTCACTTTATTTAAATGGTCTAACTGAGTTACTTTAGGTGTTAAGTGATTGGAGGGAGCACATCACTAACAAGTGAGTCAGATACAAACAAACTTGAGCTCAACTGATTCTATTAGTGGATTTTATTGAGTTATAACTGACACAGTTATTTATCAATTAAACAGCGGCTAGTTAATATTGGTTAAGGTAAAAATAATACTGATAAAGTACTGATGAAGGACAAATATAGAAATAAAACAGCCACTTTTTATGATTTTTTTTCCAGGAAACTAAATAAATGTATATTCTGATTGAGATATTGAAGATATCTGTTGGAATACACATCAGCAATGGTTTGTAAACCAAGACAAAAGGAAATTAAATTATTATAATTTCCCTATTATTCCTTTTTTTTAAATCTGTCTGTTTATTTTAGATCTAAATAATTTACAGAAAACTGACTGATATTTTTTGACTAGAAAAAAGATGTGAGAAGCGAATTTTAATACCGCAATAATATGAGGGACAATTGTGCAGATTTTTGAATAACCTGCTTTTTAATAAACAGCATATTATTACTGCATCGTATTTTAAAGACTGGCATGGGCAAATGAACAAAACAGATTAAAAAAAAAATATTGTCATATAAGAAAACAAAAGAAATTATAGCTGTTTTGTGAGTGAGACCATCAACAATATTCTCACACTGATAAATGTCCAAAACAAAACCACGTCCAGTAAAAAAAAAAAAAAAAGTCTATGCAGCGCTCAACTAACCCTGAAATAAGAAAATCATTATGTTCCTCCAATTACTCAATAACAGCCAGCACATCAGCCGCTTTATGCTCCACCTCCACATGACAAACATTTCTGAAATTTATACTCCAACATCATAAAGTGATGAACAGCTATAAGTTGATCTCTCTCTTTTCTTCGTATTATTTCCTGTTTGTTTTATTCCTTTAGCCTCGCTCCATGGATCACGAGGCAAGGTCATCAGATGAGGTTGTGTGTCTTTTGTCTGCAGTCGCCCAGCAGATTGTTCCGTGATGAAGTGGTCGTCTATAAAAGCGTGACCCCGGGGTCAGGGCCGGAACCCAGGCTGTGATTCATTACCCAACACTGGGGCAAGAGCAAGCTGATTAATACACTCCTGCATCACAATGTGGAGATGAAGAGGTTTTAACATATAATATAACATATGCGAACCTTGAAATTTAAATGCTGGCAGTTGTGATTATGTTTGGATGTTTGTGGATTTGCATTTTTGGTTCACATCATAATTCATGGACCTTCTGTGAAAATCAACATATTCGTCATCATCCCCGCAGCCTTGCAGCCAGTTTGTCTGCATCTTTCATCCCTCCCCTGAGTGACAGTCTAATTAGAGTTAAAGTAATGGTGTATGTAATCAAGGCTAAATTACAGCCATAAGTCACTCAGCAGAGAGCCTTATACCTGCGAGCCAATCACAGTCACGAACTAATGAACCGCACTCACTGACCGCTGACCTCACCATCCATAAGGACCCGCTACTAACTTCTCTCAGCACCAGGGGCCGTGCTGAAGTGGTTTCTGTGGTGCTTTTACAGGATCAGTTCACCTAAATTACAAAACCATGTTCTTTCTTCTCATATCCCTATAGGTGTTTTGGAGTCATGTGAATCAATAGAGAGAAAGGGAATATGTTTTGTGTTTGTTTGTTTTTGTTTTTTGTTTTGTGATTTGGTTAATCTGAACTCATAAAACTGCTCTTCCATTAATGCCATGTGTCCTTGTATTTCCTATTATATCACTCCAGTTTGTTTCGACCCATTTTATAATGATCATAATCTCTCTGGGAGGCAGTGAGAGCAGAAATTAAAAAAAAAAAAAAAAAACATCAGACCCTAGTGAAATGCAGATACACAAACGTGGGATTAAAAACATATTATAATGATGCAAAGCTAACGCAGAGGTCAATATTAGGATTTATGTCCCGTCTCATTATATAATAAGTTTAGTAACATCAGAGTTTTGTTTGACATAGTTCATTATTTCTAAAAAAAAAATATTCATGTTTCTTGTCTTGTCAGTTTCATCATGAAAACCAATGAAGGACATTTATGTTTTTCCTCCACATTGTGTCTGAGTTTATAATGAGTGTGTATGGGAGCAGGTTAGAATGAGTCACAAAACCTGTGATGTCATCGACTCCTCTTCTCCTCATCATCAACTTCTCTTTTTCTACATTTTTCTTTAGCTCTTGTTATTCCTATATTTTTCATTTCACAAAAACAACTTCATACATGAAATTTTAGAGAAATTTGTGTCATTTCAAGCACCGGGACAACTTATTCAGTAGGGTTTATAGTATTTGACCTGTCAGTTGTTGAACAAGAAACTCCCTCAACTGTCCCATAGACTCCAGTGTTAACTGACCTCTAACATTCTGGAACCTCTAACATACTGGAACATGATCACTTAAAACTGACACATAGCAGTTATTTTTCACCTTATCTAAACAAATGACACATGAAGTTCTTCAATAAAGTCTCCTGATTATCAATGTGAAGAAACTTCAGCAACATGCACTATAGTTGCTGTGGTGAAGTGTCTTCTACCTCACTGGTGATCTCTGTATTATCACTGATTCTGTCTAATAATGACGCATTATTTTTTTATGCTCCACTCACAGTTACACTGAGATCACTCTGATTGGTGGATTAATTTGAAACAGTGTCTGGTTCCCCATTCACTAACAAAGACATAAATCCCCATGGTTTTTGATTCAGTTAACACAATTTCTAAATATTGTTTATGATCATTTGTTGAGGATCAAAATTTCCATTTGTTTCAGTATGTGACTTACAGCTGATGGCACAATTGAATGATATTGTCATGGTAAACAACATAATTGTCATACTGACTGATACTAAAAATTTACAGTGAGGTGACTTCTGTGCCCCTTACTTGAACAGCAGTTTGTTCATTATGATTTGAAACAAGGGTGTTTTATTTTTTTTTTTATGTGTAACTTGACCAAATCGTGAATTAATAGGCGATTTAATAGTGGCCTAATTACTGTCTACTCTTCTCTTGGCGTCCTGCTTGTCTGTCTCTGGTCTTGGAGGCCTGCAGGGTCACAGAGTCCTGCCAGAGCCACACCCAGATCAGAGGCCTGCACCTCCTGCTCCCCCAGCACCTTCTCCACCTGTCATTGATCCACACACTAGCCAAGAAACCACACAGTGTCTTGATAAAGACTGAGTGTGTGTGTGTGTGTGTGTGTGTGTGTGTGTGTGTGTGTGTGTGTGTGTGTGTGTGTGACCGACCCATAGGGTGAACAGGGATGGGTGGTAGGTGCCAGATCAGATCAGAGCACTCCAAGAAGGGATAAGCCCTACTTATGCTGCTTTGGGGATGGTTTTTTTGTGTTCGTGCATGTGTGTCTGTGTCTGTGGGTGTGTTCAATTCCTTTGTGGTGAGCACTCAGGCTTTTTCATGTGTATATGATTTTGGTTTTAATGAGCAAGGTGATTCTTTGACCCCTCCATGTCGTAGCTGGAATGAGGTTATTGTGTAGTTGTAAAATACAGGTCATGGTCCACTGATCCACTGAGCTGTTTCAATTAAGTAAGTCTGTAGGCTGTGGCCAGGCTTTATATGAGAGCTGTGCAGAACCAACGGTGAATTATTACAATACTAATTTCTTAGCCAGAATATGGGATGTAAATACTGCCAGAAGAGAGGTTAGTCAAATTTCACCCTTCAGTGAAATATCAGACATGAGATGGTTGTTGTTCTAAATCTCTGTGACCACAGCTACAAACACACTCTCTTCTTATTTATTATTCATTTCCAGCTCCAAAAATAAGTGAACAGGCAGAACTCAAAATAGCCTCATAAGCAAATCAGACAACAGCAGACTTGAAGACGTCCATACTTGAAATGTCATTTGTGACAGTCAAAGGACCTTAAACTCAGTTGTTTTAATGCGTTGTTTGTTGTCAGGCTTTCATATAAAGTTACTCACTGAATGAGTTCACTGATTCTTTTTCGGGACAGTGATGTGACAAATGTTTTTTGGCAGCTTGAGTTCTATAAAGACTTGGATGAGCATCTAGCTCCTGTGGTTGAATCATCAGAACTCAAGATGAGCAGTTCTGTGGGAAAATAGCTCGTTCCTTCAGAATAAAAGTCAACAGCATAATTCTGAAATAAACCTTAACAATGCTAGTGGTGAACTGAAGCTAGAAAAAATGCTTTCTAAATCAATAAAATATTCTGTGTTGTAGTGACTCCATATTTGTTCACTTTAAGAGTATGTGACCAACACTGAATGAGTGTAAACAGGAGTACATGTACATGTACATGTATAAAAAAATGTGCAATTAAATCATTTCATTGTCGTTGTTTAATGATGATTACTATGGTGCGTGATAGCATTTTATTTTCACCAACCCTTGTTTCCATTATTTTAAATATATGATTAGTTATTTTCTGTCAACATGTTTTATGTCACTTCTTGTCATTTTAGTTGTACTATAAATTGTCTTTTTTAATTTATAGAATAGTTAAGTTGTGTTTAATTTAGATATTATTTAACTGTGATGTGGATGAAATTGAGCTCAGAAATAAATGAGCTCTGGCCTGTTCAAGATATGAACTTTCTTTATGTCGGCCTTAATCTCTGTGGCCACTTGCTGTTGGGCCAGATGTCTCCTAGATCAGGGGCCTGTACTATGAAGTGTTTGACAATTAATAAAGTAGGGATGAGTATATAATGCATCTATGCATGTATTATGTTTCTGTCTTGAGTCAATGATTGAATCAAAAAATCTTACACCAGAGCAAGTTGGAGGTCTAACAACATCATTTATTATAGTGATTAGAAGAACCACTGAAAACCCACAATTCAACCTGAAATTACCTTGATAACAGAATATTTTTTGTTCCCATACATTTTGATTTAAAATGATAAAAATTTTCTACTCATAGAGGTCTACTGGCATTGGTCCTGGGGTATCCAAGCACCATGATACATCTTGGGCGAGCTGAAGTAGACAACTTTAAATACGGTTCAAACCACATACATCTTGAATGACCACTTGCAATCGACTCTTACTTCCCTGCTGTACATGCAAATAACCATGTACATCATTTCTGTTTGCAAAGTGTATCAGACCGTGTTTAGGATTGGGTTTACCCACTTGAAATAGTATATCAGTATGTGGTGGTAAATGTCGATATTGTCATGGGTCAGAGAATATTTTTATGGTGTAATGTTGACCAACACAGACAAGGAGGGCGAGAAGGCGCTCTTACATGAGACCCAGGATAAATTCATATACACCTCTGTAGAAATATGGTCCAAACCACCTCTCAATGTAGTCTGGTTGATTGGATCTCATTGGGTTCTTGATACATCTTTATTTGGATGCATGTTACTGGTCCAAAGGTCTAAAGAAGGTCTAAATCATATGCTGCCTTTAAAATCTGTTTTTAACATGACCAGATGTTTACATAAATTCAGCACAGATTTTTCCCAATCCTTGAATTTCTCTGCTTTGTACTGCCCAAGGGTGTTGTAGTATTTGAAGTCTTTCACCACACCACATATGTGTTCCTACAGCTTAGGAACATTAAAGTTATCCACCAAAAACTTTCCAAAACTTTCAAAGGGTAATTGGTGGAAAGAAAAGCGGACTGATCACAGTCCAACTGAAAAACGTCTTTCCAAAGATAGAATCAAGAGAAGGCAATAATCACACCTGCTCTAAACTGAACTTGGACGGTTTGGACCGGGTTTCACTTGAAAAGAGTTCGTCCATGCAACAAACTGTGCAACACCATCATGAGGCAAAAGTGTTCCACTGTTTTAAATGGTCACACTTAAGGGCAGGATGAAAAGCCAGTAAGAGGGTAAGAGGGGGTAATGGTGGACACTTTCTGTCTCTGCTGGAAGGCATTCATAGCGTTGTGTTCAGCTGCAAGTGTGAAACGTGCCAAGAAGTTCAAACACTAGCATCTTTCTCAACTACAGCACAAAGTGGATGTGAATGTTGTATTGCAAGACCACAAACACACAAAATAGCAAAGGCAATCCAAGTGCACAAAGTTTTTGAAGAAATCCTAGAACTTGCTTTATTAGAAGTTGTGACTATCTGGAGCAGGCATTTGAGCCTAGTTCATTTGTAGCATATGAGACCCTTTATAAAGACCTGTTGACCTGACTATATCATGACTTTCTAGTGTCTTTTGTGCTCAGAGGTTGTTGTTTGGCGTGTCTCCTCCAAAGCTCAAGGAACAGTCTGGGGGTTTAAACAGGCTACTAGTCCGACCTTAATCTACTCTAATGCCCTTCTGCTGGTGCCAATGCCACTATTAGTACGGCAATGTGTCCACAATGCTGGGCTAATCAGCTGAGCCACACCCTCTAACCCCTTTAAGTTACAAGATTAACACAGTTGAAAGAATGGAGGCTTTTCACATGAAAGGTCAGACAATATTTACAGTTTGTTCTAAAGTGGGGAAGAGCCTGCAGGTGCTCTGTATCGACAAACTGTTTCTGTATGGATCCTAATGGAATAATAATGAATTGTAATTGCAAAGAGCCTCTCTCCGAGTCTCTATGCATTTTGGTATTGACCCGTCTGCAGTCAGCTGAAGCATGAACACCTTACATTCCATATTGATTCAGCTTTTACAAGGAGAACCAGCGGCATGATATTTTTTTTCTTCACGGTATTCTGCCATTAAAATGTATTATTACACTTAGGCAAGAGTAATTGTACGTACATGCTTGAATGGTCACAGCATACACACTCACAGCTGATAGCACTCAACCTCACTGAGCTTCACTGTCGGACTCTAACCGCAAGAGACAACAGGTTAATGTCCTGGCACTCAGAGGCAGAGAGTGCACAGAAAGATAAAGTGTGTGAGTGCGTAGGAGAGAGAGAGAAAGGGGAACAGATCAGGAAAAAAGAGATTAAGACTACCTGCTGGAAAGCCTGCCCTCATTTCCGCAGGCTTCCAGACACATCTGCTAGCATTGTTGAACATCCCTATTGTAAAAAGAGACGGATTATTGCTCCCCATGGCCTCTGAGAGGAGGGGAGGCTATGTAACGACATGGACGTTATCCCAGATAAATCTGTTATCCAGGGTTTCTACAGGGATATCTCTGCAAGAGGATTAAAGACACAAAGAGAGGGAGAGTATGGCAATATGGGAGTAATCCTTTCCAGTTTCCAGTTTCACCTTTTATAAAACTGCCATCACGGAAAAAATGACCTCTCGCTCCTCATGAAAGTTGGTCCATGAGGATGTGAAATTTACAACTTCATTTTAAGGTCCATAGATAGCCTCAGCACTAAATGGACACATGACCGAGCAAGTGCTCTGTAGTTTTGTCATTCCACGGCTTACAATAGAGAAAAAATTAATCCCAAACAGCTCTCATATGGATTTGTTGGGATAATTATGCGCTCTGTCTCAGTTCAGGCTTTCACTTGATTACAATAAAAAAGACTTTGTTATGGATATAAAGTGGTTTAGCATTTTTTGGACTGTTTGGATTTGTCATTTTTGAACAATGGGACTTTTGTTCACACTCATTATCATTCATTTATTTGTTTCAAGTGACCCGTTAGATTTCCATCTGACAGTGTTTTTCCAGCAAGAGCATGGGACGCGAAGCAACACAACGATAAATATTAGCCTTTATTCACGTGTCAGATCACAGAAATGGGATCTATAAAAATAACATTTTTCATGCATGGCTACATTACAGCAGGGATTACACCAGATTAAATCCCCCCGTTGACCCCTAATCTCAAACAGGATTACAGCCCTAATATGTTTACCTTCCTTTCATCAAATTTAGACACCAGGTCCTTGTACAAGTGTTGACAAGCGAAATATTTGGAGTGTCTACCTTCACGCTAACTTTGAAATCCACTTTGGCAGAATGTTTGGACGATTAATTTCTTTTCGGGGCAGGATTTTAGAAATGTTCTCAAATCTGGATCATTTCCTCTCAAATAGTTCAACAGCTTCCTGAGCCTATTGTTCTGACACTGATGTTATTACAGCCCCAGGCGTTATTCAATAGTCAATGATTCCTATTCAATGTCATCCCCATGTCCATACTTCAGCCCAAATATTGTCCACAACCCCCACATCATCACCACTATCACTCCTCTCTCTTCTTTTTCCCCTGACTCTGCTCTGACAGCAGCAAAGTAGCCAGAGACTGATGACCCTGCTCGTTTAGCAGCTTACTGGGGGCCTTCATCTCATCGGTCCTTAATGGGACACAGACACATATGGAGATGTAAAAGTACACACAAGGGAACACACCCAGGGATCACCGTATGGAGATGTCTCTTATTCACTATTTAGTATGCAGTGTATAAAGCATAATATCATTACATGTCCACTGTTCTGCAATACTTATGTGTGGGGTTTTTATCTTTTTTGAAATACATCTGCACATATTGCTTGGTGACATAGAGACTCATGGTGCCATGACATACTTACTTCACCCTACTATTATTCTCAGCATTCTCAGTGCATAAAGAGAAAAATTGCTGAGAAAAATCTCAGCAATTTTGCAAACTTCCTGAGACTCTGTTGATGTCACCAAGACTCAAGAGACAAAGGATGAGCTTGTCATGGTGGTGTATGATACAACTTTTGTACTTTAAAGAAACAGAACATAAAGGTAGAGGGTTTGGAGAAAATCCAGAGAAGCTACCGGACTAGCAGGTAAGTTTTGAAAAAATAGGCTTTATTAGTTGATTCCAGCTGTCAGTTGTGGTTATGGTAGCACAGCTGGCTTTCTGAATGGAGTACTTCAGTTGGTGCTTTTGTGTGAAATTTGCAGATTGTGAAAGATTCCAAAAACAATACAGCAATTGTACTAAAACAAGTAATGCAAGCAGAATTTGTTTTTTGTTTTTTGTTTTTTGTTTTTGTTTTTTTTGGACTGAACACGCCATAAAAATGCCCCTAGAGAATAGTTTATGACTATTATTGATTGAAGTGTTTTTCTACTGTGTGTTTGAGTTGGCTCGACTGTATCTGGGCAGCACGAGACAACAAATGAGTTTCACTTCTGTTGTTGCTAAATAGCCTCAATTCCACCTGATGACCCAACCCAACCCAACCACCCAATTATACAGTGAAAATAATCCTTCTTGTAAAGAGGTTAAGCATGACAGACAGCTACACACTTCTGTTCCTAGTTGTTTTGTTTCTGTGTGTGTGTGTGTGTGTGTGTGTGTGTGTGTGTGTGTGTGTGTGTGTGTGTGTGTGTGTGTTTTCCTTTTCCTTTGTGAATGCCAGCTGTAGGGGGTGTGTATCCCCACTGAGAAAGAGGCTGACTGAGCTGTGACATATGCTGCTCCCACCTAATGGACCCACACAGGGAGGATTCCCAGTCGTATCCTCACAATAGACACACACACACACACACACACACAGACATACATGTAGACCTATCAGTCACTGGTCTGTTTGCACTGTGTGTTTTCTTTAGGAGGAACCTTTTACAGTCAATGACAGCAGGTTATTAAGGACACTGCTATGAATATGTTTACTGTCACTGACGTTATTGGATAGTGCAGAGCTGCAGACAAGATGATCTATGCCATGGAGTCATGAAACTCAACTTGCACTGTCATCTAAATTTGAAAGACAGACCTAAAGCTGCTGGATAGCACCAATGAAAGGCTCAGAACAGGCTTACTGCTATAGATTGGCTGCATTATTTGCACCCTCCAGTCATTTCATAGGAAACTGTAGATAAAATGAAACTCTGTGAACACACAAGTCAAGCAAACCAAAATCAGTCCTTTCTGCAAAGCAGCTTTGCCTCTGAGAAATGTTTGTAGAGCTAATAACACAGTCTGTCAATATTTACCCTCATCCCATTTTGGTAAAAGGGCAAATAATCATGGGATCTTAATTAAAACATGTTTTGCATACATAAAAGCTGCGTACATAGAAATATTTGTGTTATAAAAAGGTTTTTATGTGATTTTATCTTTTTTAAATGGTCTCTGTGTTCTTAATTCCTCTGTTTAAGGCATATCTAAGCACTCAAAGCCTGCCTTGCCATTACATAGTCTAATACTCCCAAAGAGACCAAAGTGGTTTGCCAATATTTCAGCTGAGCAGAAGAGATCACAGCCAGCAGTTCCTGCATCGATTCCTGAGTCCCCTGAGTCCAACACAGCCTCTACCAGCGTCCCTGTGGTGACTACTATAGCCAGGCCTCCATCAACACTGATAACAATCCCAAATTCATCAAATGCTAATAGGTTGATACATCATACATGCGCAAACACATTTATATGTTCTTCCTGTGCAACCAAAACACACTGAGTTACTTATTTGGTTAAAACCAAGTTTAAAGAATGACCCAAAAGCCTGAGCACCCTTCCTTGGTAACTGTGAGCTCACTTTAGCTACACCGCTAAAGGTGAAACAGGTATAATTAGCAGCTAAACAAAACTACCCAGTATGTGTTTTTTGAGGTGGTACGTTAGTAATATAGTTTGTTATTTAACATGTTTACATGAAGCAGATCTACATTCAGACATGATGGAGAATAAAATTTTCTAAAGTCCTGCAAACATCACTAGCAGCTAATGTAGTTTAATAGTGTAGCAGTAACTGACATGGCTTATGACTCTACCTTAACTTAATGTTATGTTAAGTTACATAAGCTCACTTTGAGGTTAGACTCTGATCTCCCTAATGAAGTTGCCATGCAGGCAAATATCCAAGCTGTCAGTGTGGTATCCTTCTTTCTAAAGCTATTTAAAATATTGTTCTCAAAGTAGATATTTTTAGCACATGGACAAATTGAGAGAATACATTTTGATGCATTTCTACAATCGTTATCCAAATTTGAAGATACCGTATTGATATGTTTGAGACAGAAGTTGAGTAGTAGTGAAAAAGCTGTGGCTCCAGATGGTGGCTCTGTGAAATCGGATAAATTGTTTTAATTGACGTCATTGCGACAGTAGTATTGGCTGGGGACAATACATTTGATGATAAAAACAATCTGGGGATATCAAGTTAGAAAGAAGTGAGGTCACCACACCACAAGCTATAGTCCACTCCTCATGTTGAGGGTCCATTAGTCACCATTTATTTATCTGTCCGCACTGTGTGGTGGTCACTTTGCTTTGTAAGTAATGGGGGATCCAGGTTTTTACATGATTGAGTATAAGTAGTATTTGAGTGAAATAATCAGCCTAAAACACATCAAACAATAGTAGTACATTCTTTTATACATTTGTCCAACCACATGTGGGGAAACTTGTTGAAATGTCCCTTTAAACTTATTTAAACAATGTTTAATACCATGAAGAAACCTGCTGAAAAGGGGGTCAGTGGGAACACGTGTAGGCTGCATAGGTCACGTTCTTTGGCTCCATTATACAGTCCGGTCCCAGTACCTCATTACAAAGATTACCCAACTGCCCACATGGTGTCCATTCACATATCTAAAATAACCCATCCTGCCTGCAGCAGCAGCGCAGCTCAGGCCAGCCAATCAAAGGCCAGCGTTACACCAGCATAAACACAACTGTTACCAGCCGCTCTTTTCATAACCACTGATCCGAGACCTGTTAGTGGCCATGTAAAAGACATATACACAGACTCACACAGACCAGAGCCTTTAGCAAGTACATAAAGAATCACGCTGTCAGCTTTGTGCAACAGAACAAAAGTCTTCTTAACAGGCAATTAGGAGTCTGTACTTGTCTATATCCATACAAATGTATAATATTCCTCCCATTCCCAGTCTGATCCGGCCATGTTCCCTGAAGACAACATTTTGCAAAGGCTAAAAATCTGCATCCTACATGTAAGCATTTATGATATGTGAATTGTGTATTGTAGGCTGGTTCATACAAAGCCCATTTCACCTTCTGTTTTGATGAGGTGTACTGGTGATGGGTCGTTTTAAAGATTCAATTTTGACTTAATGTTTCCCCTGGTGGCACTAAACTTATGTGTTTTGCCTCAAAAGACATAAAGAGGCCTATTGATAGTGACGGGCTCTACCAATTATCTGTGTTTTGGACGCATGAACATTTTCTTGGTTCACTTTGTGGTTTTTGGTTTTATGTATTAGTATCAAAATGAAGCTAAAGTTATGAGAGAGAATATGAACTATGATATTACCTCAGCTATTGTGCATACAATAGCTACTTGTTTGTGTTGATGAATAGCAGCATTAGCCCATAAGGGCAGACTGTCCAACACTTTGAGGCATATTGAAATATAAAAATCATTGGATGGACTAGCATTTGCTTTCATGGTCTTTATAAGAAGAATTCTAATGACTTGGTGGTTTTGAGCGAAATGTCTCAATAAATATTATGTGGATTCCCATGACATTTGATCCAGACATTTATACCCCCATCAGGATGATGTGTAATAGCTTTGCTGACCTTAATCCAGCATTTTTAATAAGGTTGAAATGTTTGCATGGTGAAATGCTAAACTAAGACGCTGAAAGCGGTAAACATCAGCATGTTAGCATGCTGACGATGGCATTTAGCTCAAAGTACCGGCTAACATGGCAGATCATGCAGCTCATCAATTCTGTTTATTAACAGTTGGCATTGTGAAAGCATTGCATTTGACACTGTTGACCCAAAATGATGTAGTAACCATTGCTGTAGATATAAGATTCATGCTATTCTTGTTGATGTTTAGCACAAATGTTTCAATCAGATCCACATTCAGTTTTACAATTACCTGCTGAAACCATACGTCCACATGTAAGCACATTTCTTTTTAAGTTTATTGTAATTTATACTTCATTCTGCCGAACCTAGACCTGTTGTTCTCATTAGTAGACACTTCTTTGTAACATCTGGTGATCAACAAAGTAAGAAACAAGATGGCTGGACATCAATCCGCTCTATGGCTGAGGCCAAGATAAAAGTGGAAAAAGGTACAAAAAGTTGTTTACCTGTACTTAATGGTATTTTTAGTTTGACGCAACAAAAGAAACACTCGGTCTCCATAATTCATAGTTTTCTTATGCAAAATAAAACATAGCATGTGAAGATTTGAAAAGAAAAAGATTACAAAATCACAAATTATTCTTGAGTGTGATACAAATGAGTCTACACTGATTTACATTGATTTTTATATTGTTGAATGCAATTGTCTGCACTTTACAAATTAGGGTCAAATAATGTTCAACAAGCAATTTTGTTTTTGCACAGTTATGAAGAGACATTGACGTTTAACAATTTTATACTTTGTTAAACACCGGTGACTTAATAGTGTTATATTGTGAATACATCCATTGTCCTCATATCCAAATGTCATTTTCCTTTCATAAACTACTTCCTGTTCAAAGACAATGCTTAGTTTTTATACTTATCATGCCAAACTAATGCCAAATAGTAAAACTTTACTTTAAATAAAAACTTTACTGTATCGTACCTGTAATTATTGTTGTCATTAGAAATCAATTTTTATAAATCTATCCCTGAAATTGTGCATGTTTTAACGTTCACAAATCCATCTTGAATCTAAATCTTAGGATTTAGATTCATTTTCATAATCCACAAAATATAGAATTGTTTTTTTTTTTTTTTTTTGTTTTTTTTTTTCATGTTGTTTGAGTGGGATTAAAGCAGATCTCCAAAGTGTGATTGAACACCACATATGTAAATTTAAGTGACCATGTGTGTGCACAAGTGTGTTTTCTTTCTGAGGGCAGCTTATGTGAGGTTGCTGAGAGCCATGCAGAGGTCACTTAGATATGATCCTCTAAAAGCTGAAGAAGCACACACGCTTCTTCAGCTTCTTCTTCTTCTTCATTGTGAAGTGACGGACTGAGATGTTTTAACCCCCCTTCACAGAACAAAAAAAAATCCAATCAAATCCTTTGAAAAGCCTGGGTTAGGGTCTGCCTCTGTCCAAGCCTCCCAGGGTTTGGATGTGGTGGCCTGAGGAGGCTGAGGAGGTGAGGAGCCAAGACGGGGGTCAAGGCATCCAGCGACGGCAGGCTTTAGAAATTGCTGTTCGCCTGGTGCCCCTTCTGTTTCATTAGAAGCCCCCTCCTCCTATTATCACCCCCCTCTAATTTAGACGAGAAGGGAGAGGAGAGGGGGGTGTGAGTGTGTGTTAAGGTGGGGGTGGGTAGCTGAACATGTGTGTGTGTGTGTTCAAGTTTATTTGCTTACGTGTGTTCGCCACCTGACAGCCAGGCAAGATTCCAGTGATGCAGGTCCTGTTTTCCTCCGTCTGAAATAGCAGCAGACCTAATGACCCCACTCTAATTGCATAGTGTCAATATTGTTGCATTTAGATTCCCATAGCTCTCATATAATATGCACAAAGAGGGATGGCTCATCAGAACTCAATACGCTGGAGCTGAGCAACTTGGCCAGGGCAACTGAACACTGGTGTTATGTTGCTGACACGCCGACACCGTTCGTATTATTCTGTGAATTTTGTTGAAATCTGTGCACGTGCGGCGTGTCAAATTTAATCTTGTCCTTGCATCATCTCTGTCTTTGAAGTCACTGCAGTGGCATTTGTCCATCACCTCTATTAGCATATGATATTCTCAGCAATAGATTTGATAAGATAATATTTTAATAGTCCATTACAATGGGAGAATTTGTAATGTTACAGCAGCAAAAAAGAAAGAAAGAAATATATTGGAAAACATCTAAAATGTGAGCAGCACTGGATTTTAGAGTGTGTGCTCTAAATATGGTAATGAGAAATTTAAATTAAAAGCTTTATTTTATTTCATTTGGTTAAACAATAGTGAATACCACTTTATTCCGGTGCTTAATCAGGCTCATAAACTAAGGTTTATGTAACATCAGACTACATACTGATTAGTAATGTGTGTGAAAGGAATAGAATTATTTGGAAAACAATTATAATGGGACATTGTTATCATCAGTCTATATTACTGCTTAAATTAAGATTATTATTAAACAAAATAAACAATATGTGAAATGCAAATGTCATATTTAAGACGTGGTTATTGACGGAGTCATCTCATTGTGTCATTTTCATCTGCAGTGGTTTGGAGGGTTACCCTCTCTACTACAGAATCACTGACAATCATTGAATAATGATGATATGAGATGATGGACCAGCTCCTAATATTTACATTGCCAGTGGATGTAAATGTTTTAGTCTAAAATGACAACCGAATGGAAACCTAACGCATGAGATGAGGAAAAACCTGGGGAAAAAGACAAAAGACGGAAGAATTTTTGACAGTCTGCATATTTACACAACTAACAACGGTTCCTTGAGGACACAACATGCCAACATTACAAACATCTTGTCTTCACACCATCTTCACACCAACTACAATTCATGTCGGTTAGTTTGTTCATAATGGAAAAGTTTACTAACACACCTGCTCACACATGAACCTAATATTTGGTTATTTACAGGCACAGCAATGAAAGCCCAACCCTAACCCTAATTCTAACCCTAAACCTAGCTCAAAAGGCATGGTCAACCACTAACAATGTTTCCTTATTGAAAGATTCATACTAACAGGTCTAATAACAGACGTCATCATCTACAATATGAAGCTCTTTGTGTGTATAATTGGAGCCAAGACTTGGTTATTTACAGGCACAGCAATAAAAGCCAACACATCAGGCCAGAGCCTGACATTGAACATTGAGTTACCACCCGATACATTGACTGATAATAACAGACGGTCAATACAGAGACTCGAATCTTATTAACATCTCCGGTTGGACCGAGTCTGATCAATAAAGCTTCTGACCCACTGACACTCTGTTACTAACGACCAACATCAAACTAAAAAAAAAAGACAGAATGACGAAGCGAGAACTGTTTTCATCAGATGAATCCAAATCTATTTTCAGTAAAAACAAAACAGACTCAAGATTCGTGCTTCACTTTGGCTTTTGCACATAAAGGATTTGTCCTGTGCCAACTGTAGAGCTTATTCCCTGTAGTTTGTGCTGATTTAAATCTCTTCAACATCCACTGGTAACATAATTATATCTTTGCTCTGTAGTGATTTGAGGGTCATGAGAAACATTATTATGCTTTTCTGTTACAAAAGCAAGAAAATTGAAGGATTAAATACTAAAAAAAAGTCTTTAATCTGTTACTGGCAACAGAGTCTTATTCCAGTGGAGGCTGTTGTGCGTACTGTGAGAAAGTGTTCCTAAAGTGAACGGATGTAAGAAGTAATGCATGTTAGGATTTATGAGAGAGATTAAGGCAAAGTTTTTCTTTAAGATTAAATATGTGTAATCTTGAAACCGTACAAGACCAAGGGATTAGGAAGACTTCTCAAGATGACATGTGATGCTAAGATTATGTATTCAAAGGAAACTTTAATCCTGTTTAGTTACTGGGGGTGACAGGTTAGCTCTGTCCTTCAGTATGAAAGTGTTTCTCTTTCATTTAAAAAGTATGTTTGAGTTGATATTGTTAAATTATTCCAGAACTATATAAATGACTGATGTGAACAATCATACAGAGGCTTAAACACAATTCAATTTACAATGTATTTTGTTTTCAGTATGAAACTTGTCTGTGGTAATACTGAATGTTGGATGTTTTTTAATCAATGTGATCACCTGCCTGTGTTTATTGGTATTGGAGCTGAAATTGTGTTATTTGGGAATTTGCAGCTCTTACAATAACTACACACTACATTTTTTTTTTTAAAAATCAGATTTTTCCACAACCTCGATCGGCCAGTCAGGTTGAAGCCGTCAAACTTTAAATCTGGTCTCTTCTCCTCTTTTGTCAGTGTACCCCCTCGTCACCAGGATTCTTCATATCCCATGACAGGTGGTCCTCATCACATCCAGATCTTTGGGATTTTTTTCATCTCATCACTTCATCACCACCAGAGGGGGTTTCATACATGCAGAGCCTCACAAAGACTTCCACATCTCATGTCTCATCTCAGTCTTTCTCCTGATTTTACGGATGTGGAGGAAAAGAGGTTTATGAATTTGATTTGGTGATAATACAACATTTACTTGTTGTTAGAAAAACAGCTGCTCATCAGATATGGAGCAACATTGACATTTGTTTGACACTTTATTTCAGCTCACTCAGTCCAGTATTTACTATGTCGTGTGAGCTTATATTTGGTTTCTACCATATTCTGTTATTTTCATCAGCTGGTTTCTAACTGTGTCTGTCTGCTGTTTGGTGTAGAGCTTTATCACTGAAGAGTAGCCTCTGGAGCCAAAGATAAGATATTAGACTGAGCCAAAACAGTAATGTCACAACCCTGAAAACCAATACAATTAGCTAAAAGATGCTAAAAGGGAAAGTCATTAAAAGTGTAAAAAATAATAAAATAAAAATAATATCTTATCACTATTGGAGCCCAATGATTGACCAGTTTACATCTTTAAGTTTACTCTTAATGATTATTTGTAGCTTACCATAATCAGCACTGTGTCTTGAACATAGTAACAAATGAACCCTGTTTCTGTTAATTGTTAATTATCTTAACTCTGATGATAGAAAACAGGAGAAAAGAATGTCCTTTGTGCCCTTGCATATTTTATAATACTTTTACACACAGTCTATTGATCCGGTGTGCAGCAGCTTTAAAAACAACATAATGCAATTAATGTGATAAATGGGATTTTATACTTGATGTTAAAATTGAAACTACAAGCTTTGCCACATTAACAATATACATAGATAGAGCCAAGAGCAATTCCTTTCTTTTGTGTGTTTGTTTGTGTTTCTATTTCATTTTTTGAGTGACCTCACTGACACTGTGGGGGCTAAACTAGCAATTAATATTTACTCCAGCCTCAGGGCAGCCATGTTTACAAGAACAAGTTTATTTCCTAAATATCACTGAGTGAATTGATTAAGTCTTAAACGTTGAAATAAAAATGAATGTTCAAGATATTTATTTCATAGGCAATCAGAGAGAAAACCTTGTTTTTTAATGGAAGGATTATTTGCTGGTTTATATGTGACACATTTGTCTTTCTTTATAGTTTCACCACCGAATACAATACAAACGTCCAGAGAAACAACAAATGGGCAAAAAGCAACAGCACCGTGTAGATATTACTGTAATTCTCATTGGCGCAATAACGTTCGCTATCAAGCCATATTTTAAAGTAAGAGCCGGCCCCTCTGGTGTTGTATGTGAATGCTTAGCGAATCATTACCATGGCCTCCGCATAACCTCCATAAGTCAGGTTAGTGTCAATAAGCTGGGCTTTAAAAATTGATAAGGGTGATCACCTCGCTCATGGAAAGACCATTATTGAGTAGCAGACGTCCCTGTGAGGTGATTCTCATATATAAGTCATGGCTGGCGTTCAGGATGCATCACTCTGAATATGGCTCCAGGACAATCATCTTCGCTGTGTTTGGGTCTTATCAACATATTGCTCACCGAAGAACCCGGACAGATGATTGAAAGAAACTATTAAGCTCAGATCATTCACAGATATTACTGCACACCTCAATGCATTTCTCTTTGATTTACCTTTAAGCAGAAATAAATCTGACAATTTCATGGCTGATATAATACAACACACCAGCGGTGGAATACCTTGTTAAACAATTATTCATATGCAGGTCGACCTGAGTCTTTTGCGATGAAACATACATGATCTGGCAGTTCTCTGTGACATATGTAAATGTGTCTGATCAAAATGCCAATTTGGGGAGTCCAGCTGAGTGCTCTAAAGAAATCCTTCCTGTCTGACATGTGGAAATGTCATAGAGCTGCATTTATTCATTTGAACATTAGAGGCACATTCCTGTCCCCAGGCCCTGGAGACAAAGGACGTGGAACTCCCCAGAGGAGAGTGACCTGGAGGACAGACTCACGCATACCAGCTGGACTTGACGCTAATAGTCACACACACACATCCATACACCCACACACACGCTGTGTGGACCAGCCACTCTGTATGTATCTCTCATTTACATCACAGTTGTAACAAAAAGGGGCTTTTGTTACAGAGCTGGACACTACGGATGGCATTTTATTCTTTATCCAATGTGCCAAATATGTCATTTTCATGTGTTGGAAAATCACCAAACTGAATATACATCAGGCTCAGAGAGCATTGATTCCACTGATGTAATCCTCACAACTTAAAACCAGGCAGAGGCGCCTGTCCTGCGGTGATGAGTGCAATAAATCTATGAGTGACATGTAACTGCTTGTAATGCATCTGTGTAAACATCATGGCCGCCTGCAGCTCTTTGTGAATGTGCTGTGTTGAAATAATTCATCTCAAGGAACCATTCCCAAATTGTATTTGTTATTTTTATTATTCTGTTTTGTTTTTGTTTTGTTTTTTGTTTGTTTTAAAATATATGTACAAATGTATGTTTTATTGTAGTGTGGAAATAAGTATTGCAGCATTGGAGGATAAAGTGCATCAGTGAAAATAGGTCAGAGTTCATCATTTGATGTCTATTTTCCACATATATTCATATTTAAAGAGCGCAAACGTTGGGGCACTATAACCCTACATTAAAGGTCCACTGTAAGCCCAGCTGTAGGGGTTGAACTCATAGCTGTATATTGCTGCCACCTAGAGGACAAAAAGAAAAGTTCACAAACTTGAAGGTGCCTTAAAATTATAGAATATGTTGTGAAAGTGAAAATTTTAAATCTAAATCTTAACTTATCTGTATCAGAGGCATCATTATTGTTTCCATTGCAATTAGACAGAACATATCATCTAAACTAAAAACAACGGAGTCATTTTGTTTTACTTCTTGCTGTTTGAACAAACACCCTGTGCCCGTTTTATTACGTACAACTCAAAATGACAGCTAACTTTATGAAGTTTGTTATGTTGTAAAAATGCACGATGAATATGTTATCATATGTTTATTTTATAATATTTCTATATTTTTTGTGCTACCCATTTAAATGCATGACAGGAGCAGAACATTAGAACCACACACCTGTAGCAAGATGGAACAAGAAGATGATTGGATATCAGACTTTAATTCATCATGAGATGAAAAAGGACATGACTCTGATGGCTAATTTTGCAGTTGTAAATACACAACAACATAATGTCAGCTCATGTCTTCTATCCCCAAATGGTTAAACAAACAATTACCACATGTTTAAGGCCCATAACATTTGACAAACAAGGCTTTTGTGGTTGTTATTAACCAGTATTAACAAATAAATATTTCATAAGCAAATGGCCACATGGCGAACCTGGAGCCCTCAGGTCCCTGAGGGTCGGGGGGCCTTCGGTCTGTCATCCAGCTTTGTGCCAAGCACATACTGTTACAGATCTACTGTTTCCAAACAACTCATGCTCCACTTCATATCTCTCTGATTCCACTTAGCCTCAGTGTTTCTCCTACATCTGCTCAGCCAGCAGTGAGTCCTTCACTCCAGCAGCCAGCACAGCAAAGAGGAAAGGGGGGAAGAGAGAGCGGAGGTAGAGGGCCACTCTGGGGATGGGGTGGGCCAGCACGACCTCCTTCCTCTTCCTGTTCACCGTCTGCATAATTTCATTGGCCAGGACTGAAGGGCGCACACCATGGGTCAATTGTGTAGCAATAACTGTGGAGGAGCAGACAGTTAGATTTGTCAGAGAAGTTTGACTCTTACTTGTTTATTATGAATCATTACTCACTCAGTCATTTCCAGACCAGTTGTTCTACTCACATTCAGCAGCAATGTTTGCCACTTTAGACATAATAATGGCTGCGGTCACAGTCATAGGTGTAGCTGTAGGTGCAGGTGTGGGTGTAGGCTCGGGCTCGGGCTCCTCGACAGGCGGTGGTGGTGGAGATGGTGGCGGATCAGAAGCATTGATGAAGGTATGACTGACGGTGCTGACAACTATCCCATACTCTTCCACTTCAGCCCGCAGGCAGTCAAAGAAAGCCTGAGCTGCATGCTTAGAGGCAGCGTCTGACAGGATCATACACAAACACAATGGGGGTGTGACTTGGTCATAAAGAAGTCTCATTCCATACGTAGCAGACAACATACTTTGTCTAATAGTTTTTCGCGATGTCACACTTTCACACTCCCTGTCTGTCACACTACTATGTGAGAACTAGACCTCATGTCTGAAACCTCAGGAGGTTGTTAGGCAATAATCAATTTGAAACAAAGAACATACTTTTTTACCTTATAAACCTTTTATTTTTCTTGCTGCCTTCATTTAAGTATAATAAAGGTGAAAGTAAAAGTTTCAAAGTGCTTTACATTATAGGTCACATTCACCCATTCACATAGGATTTGTGCTATAAATACAGCTCTCCATTAACACACACACGTGCACACGTATGGTCCAGTCTTTGGTCCACTACCTTGCCTGAGGACTTAGACATGTGGACACAATAGAACCAATGACTTAACTCCCACATGTGGACATTACGTTCAATGTCAGTAGGCAGTTCTATTTTAAAATTACATTTGTTAGTTGTATTATTTTGTTACTAGACTTAGCTCAATATCACAGTAACAACCTACTCTCTAGCTCTAATTTGACCAATGCTACATAAGAAGCACAGCATTAAAACGTGCTGTATTAAGGTCTAGTTTAGACAGAAAGTGACTTTTCCAACAAATCTGACCTCTCAACCATTCCTGATAATTCATCTAAAACAGTCAACTGTACAGATGTTAGCTGTGAGCTGGCTAGCCACATGTGGACTGATCCACATGTGGACTGATCTCAGAATGAAGCAGAAATACAAATTGTGTCCAGCTCCATAATCTGCAGCCTTCATCCGCTTCTCACTTCCCTCTTTGGTCACTTCTGATCTGAATCCTTCACTACTTTTAAAAATAAATACCATAAAGTATTAGTGCTCCTGTTTCACTACAGTGTGTAGTAACTCTAATGCGGCTGAAAGAAGTTCCTAGAGACTTTTAACTTACATGAACTTCTGAACGGGATAGCCAGTCTGCCCTGGATGCTGTTTACCAGCACAATGTGTCCTGATCTTCTTGGGATCATTGTTTGAAGAACACCTGTCACATTATATAGAAATATTAGCATTTACATCAAAGATACCAGTCACAACAATACAAATGGCATTGGTTGTGTGTTTGGTTGTGTCCAACCTACCTTTGGCCAGAGAGCTGGGGCCAAAGTAGTTGATGTCCATAACGTTTCTGTCCAGCTCCAGGGAGACATTCTGTACCGGGGCCTTCAACTTCATGCTGCTGTTACAGATCAGCACGTCCACGTAGCCGTAACACTCTAACACCTCAGCCACCACATCCTCCATGCTGTCCATGTCACTGAAGTCCAGGATCACCATTTTTGGAGCGAAAGTCTTTAAGGACAGAAGACTGTGTTATTTTAGATATTTTCACATACATAATTAAGATATGATATATTTTAATTGTTTAACACTAGTTGACTAAATATTCAACTTATTTTCATATTATATCTTGTTTTTTTCAATCTGCATTGTAACAACAGCATTTATGTGACAAACCATTTCTTTCTCCAGGGAGTCACTGGACAGAAAATAATAGCATTTAACACCACAAATAGTTATTTTAACTTTTTTCCAACTGTAAACAAATACATAAATACAATACAAAAATGTTGGTAGTGTTTTTAAACTTTGGACTGAGCCAGTGCTTTTGCAATGCTCAACTAAGATAATTCTAGGTAGCATTAGCATCATATTTAGCATAAAACATCATTCAGGTCATGTTTTGTAGGTCACTCCCACTCTAACTCCAGTCTATGATAGTCATCCAACTAGTCATCAAACCAAAATGACCCCACAGGTCATCTGTCTGAATTCAGATGTGACTCAGGAGAGTATCAGCCCTTTGTTATCATGGTAAAGATATGATAACACACAGGAGTTTCCAGATTTTCATCATATCTTTTCATCATAGTAACAATGAATGTGCAGGTAAGGGTTAAGGAGTACTTTAGACATAAAAACAAGGTTTAGAAAATATCTTGGTTTGGGTAAATGTGTGGTATTAGGGACTTGAGGCCTTTTATCCAACCAATAATAAACTAGGGGAGTCATGAGTAAAAGAAACAACGCTGACTATCAGTTTCATGTAAAGTAAGTAAACAGCTGCCTCCTGTGTGTCAGCTAATCCACCAAACATCCTCCTCATATGGACTCACCTGACTTCCTCTCTTGCTTCCACTATAATTACTATGGCTGCTAGAGGTCACTTAACAATAAAATGTAACTATGGACTGAAATGAGCTGCTGCACAGACGACCTATGAGATCAAACCTTATACACGAATATGCCCTTAATCATGAACCAGACCTCAGAGAATTTTAACAGTTTTTCCACACATGAGGCAACTACAGTATTTTTCAACAATAGCTTCTATAATAATATATGTTTTACATGCTTAATTAGTTATTAGGTGAAGTGGTGTTCATCATAAATAAATATGCTTTTGTTCTGATTTAAAATGATGTGTAAAACTGTGTTTGTGGGAAATGATTTCACTCAGTCCCACTGTCCCATGTTATGAGACAAGTGTCTTGTTGCCGGATGTCCACTCATTTCCTGTCATCACTCTAATGACAGCTTTTTAGTAAAGGCTTAAAATGCTCGCTAAAAATATACAAAGAATTGTGTAATCGCATTAACGTTTCCGGATTGTTAAGATAAAAACGTTATGGTGTTATAATGACAGAGATTTGTTAAAACTGAGCCTTCATCCTTTATTTGTTGTAGTAACAAGAAAAGTGAGACCTTTATTCAGACACTACATGTAAAAAAAAAAACTTTTAGCTTTAATTGGTACAAAAAAATAAATTCACAATAAATGTGCTACAAATGCTGTGGTGGGAAAAATGAGGTATGTGAGCTGTGACCTCTCGTCTGTGATAATCACCAGGAAAACTTGGAGTCCAGATCTTTACAAAACTGGATGATGATATTATTATCCACTGTATGTGTGTGTGTTTCTTGTGGAGACACATCTGTTCTGGCCTGTGTGCAGAAGATTCATGGACAGTGTGTTGTCAGAGAGGATATCCTGCTATTGTGTTGGTCACGGGAGGAAGTGGAGATCTGGGAGGTGGCAATAGAGTAGAAGGTCATGATGAAAGCAAGGACACGACCTGCTGTTCTCTTGTTTAAACTTTCAACCCAGCTGGTCACTTCAATGTCACATGTTAATTCCCATTTGAGGTATTTTGTGGCATGGCTGCGCTCTCTAATAAAAACTGTCTCTGTGCCGCTAAGTTTCCAGTGTGTATTAATAGACATGACTTGATGTTTACTGGAGTGGTCATAGTGTAAGATTTGTTTCACAGCTGGGTAGTTTGCCAAAATGAAGACTCACCACCACAAAAAAGAGTGATGGTATTAGTTTGGAAGGGTTTTCTAAGAGTCTGGCAACCAGAACATGCAGCACTAAAACTGATATGATTTCCTCACCTCTTTGGGGTCAGCATCATTTGTCAAAGAGTCATACAGAGACTCAAGTTTATCCCAGCTAGTCCCACACAGGATCAGCCTGGCGCCGCCCTTATGGAAGAGATGGGCGCACTCTAAACACACCAACAGAGAGGAAAACATATTACGTGCATTAACTTTGTGACTTGGGGTTTTGAGAAATATCTTTATTTCAAAAACGATTTAGTCAATAGTTTTTCATAACAGAAAGACATATAACTTCCAATCCAAAATATTATTTTACACTTTTCACATATCCAGGATAGCTATTGCCTAGTTTTAATGCTAAGTTTTGCTAACTTAGCTTGTGACTGCGCTAGCCAGTCAAGTGAATGGAAATTCACTAGTCCTCTTTCAAAAAAGATACATTGTCATTTGTTCATTTGTGCTCTTCAGTCATGTCTCTTTTGGTACAGATATTAAGCAGAGGTTGATTTAAAAAAAAAAAAAAAAAGAAAAGAAAAAAAAAAAGAAAAGAAAAAAGAAAAATATAAAGGTAGGAAGTGATTAGTGTACCTTAGCTCTACATGAGGAACAGCAGTAAACATGAAACAGTTAGCCAAACTTCAGGACAAGCACTTGTATCACATTGTTGAATATCTATTTTTTTTTTTTTTACATTTGGACAGAGCTGAGGTAGCTGTCTCTTGCCAACATACCATAACCAGCTCCTGCCCTCATATTTTGCATATAAACCTAAAAGAGACATTGATCTTTAGAAGTTTACTTATCGATAACTGTCTCTAGAAAAGTGAAGAGTAAAACAGGAAATCAATGTTTTTTACAAGGGATACAGCCTCCTTTGCCTAAGCTTCATATTTAGTGCACATCAATAAATCCTTGACGAAAATCTTAAACTTTTTTCTGTTTTTGTTCCACAAAAACACATGCGCTTACAAAATTCAACCTTTCTGATTTATTTCACTCATTACTTTATTACACACTAATCATTTGATGGTGCAAACCCAAATCCTGAATCACCACTTAAATTAACTGCTCTTTAGCCCCAGCTGGTGAAAATTTCATGAAATCTGCTTCTCAGACTTTCTGCTGACAGACACATCGAGAAACTAACAAAGGCAGATGAAAAAAAAACCTTCCCTGGCAATGAAAGTAAGCTTAAATATTAAAAACACATGTGAGATCATTTACCAGTCCCCACCCCGGACACAGCATCCGTGATCACCACCACTTTGTTACGCACTAAAGACTTGGACATGAACTGCATGACCTCATTGTAGATGTAGTACACCCCCGCTGCTACGACGATCAGCAGGGGCAACACCATCACAGAGGGCAGGCTCATGTTCTGTGGAGGAGAGAGAAAACATAGCATCAGTAACAGAGAATGGCCACAGACCCAGTGTCCTGCACTGGAGCAGGTCTGTGCTGACAGGACAACTTGGATCAGGTTTTCCAAGGTGTGGCTCATTTGTGCTGGAAACAAATATATATATCTATATCTATATATCTATCTCTCTCTCTCTCTCTCTCTCTATATATATATATATATATATATATATATATATATATATATATATAGAGAGAGAGAGAGAGAGAGAGAGAGAGACTAGAAAGTAAACACAGAGCCCATCTCAGAGTGGATTATAATCCATTCTCTATGTTTCTTCTGTCTTCCTCCAACTCCTCTTTGTTTTTGGTATTGATTCAATCATGGAAACCAATCTCATCAGTGTAGTTCAAGGACACAGTTAGGAGTCCCTAATGTTGTGTAAATTCAATATTATCAGCACTGTCTCTCTGAAGCAATCATGTGTGTAGAACACTACCCTCCTGAGAGTAAACCTCGGGCTATGAAGCAACACAGTTCTGTGTATCATATGTCTCTTCCTGTCTATACTAGGACAACTGAAATAAGAGTAACATATGGGTCAACTTTAAATCTCTGGAACTACAAATTTTAGGTTTCAAACTAATATTTTGTTCATGTTTTAGACTTAGATGAAGTTGATGCTGCTCTAACTTTCACACAGTAAATGTGAGGCCAGTTAGTAGCGTAGCTTAACGTAAACACTGGAAATAGCTGGTCTGGCTTTTCCTGAAATGTAACAAGGTCGGCCTACCACACTTCAAAATGTGTAGCTCAATTAGGACAGTATGGAATGTTTCTGGTATTTTTTGTTTGTTTGTTTTGTTTTGTTTTGTTTTGTTTTGTTTTGTTTTGTTTTGTTTTGTTTTGTTTTGTTTTGTTTTGTTTTGTTTTGTTTTGTTTTGTTTTGTTTTGTTTACATACATTTAATACTTTCAGAAATATTCAGCTTTTTGAACAGTTTTCCCTTCAAAATAAATATTATATACTCTGAAATGTTCTCTTCTTCATTCATTTTAACAGGCTGTTTGAAAAAATTTGGATTTCTAGCTTGCGCAGAGTTCATTGCATCACAGTTTAAGTTTTATGCTTTTTGTTTTTTAACCATCTCTGGCTTTATAATGGGTGTGTATGGGAACAGGTTACAGTGAGTCCCATGACCTATGATGTCATCTACTCCAACTCTTCAGCTGTTTATCCTTTTTTTTTTTTTTTCCTTCAGCCCTTACAGCTCCCACATCTTTCACTTCTCTTAAACCATTTTCCGTGCTGTTCCACTCAGCATGATGATTTATGTGATAAGACTGAACTGTCTGTCATTGATCAACAAGACACTCCCTCAGCTCCCCCATAGACTCTGATGTTAACTGACCTCTAACACTCTGAAGCAAATACAGGAACATGATCGCTTTTAAAACTGACAAACATCAGGTTTTATATAGTCCTTTTTCACTTTATCTACATAAATGACACATGTAGGTCTTCAGTAGAGTTTCCTGATACACACTGAGAACAACTTTCAGCAACATGAACCATAGTTTTTGTGTTAAAGTGTCTTGTTCAGTTGGTACATCAGTGCTGTTCTCTCTGTACAACCACTGCCACTGTCCAACAATGATTGTGCATTTTCAGGCTCCACCCACATTTTAACACAGAGATTATTCTGATTGGTGGATTAAGTTGAAACAATATTTGGTCCCATATTCATTAACACAACCCAGTATGATTTAGTCATCTGGTTTCTAACAAGCAGTATTGTGTTATTGTTGTTGTTGGTTGGTTGGTTTTGCTTTACATATTAAACTAATTGGGTAAGACTTGTTCATTTAAGCTTTACAGATGCTACTAGATAGATATTACTACTTTTGTTGGGTGGTGAGCTAGCTGTAGCATTTTGTGCTAAGCTAAGCTAAGCTAACTAGCTAATACTTCCTGCTTAATATTTTAAATGATATTGTTCTACTTGTCTAAATCACAGCAAGACAGTGATCATGTTTCCAAATATATAGAACTATAGTTTTAAAGTGAACCACTTATAATAAGGCTAATTCCTTTCTTCTGTATCAAATATTGATTATGTTTATCTTATCTATATCTAATATAAACTAACTAATCTATTTCAGTATTCCCTTTGACTATGATAAAATCTACTTTCTGTCCTACATATATTAAGCTCCCTGGGGTAAGGATTTGTATTTGGTAGCCGTGCTAACACACTTACCATGTAAAGTGAGTTTGAGAACAGCTAAATATATTCTGGCCGTGCTGCCACCACAGAATGCCCTGCACTATTTCACCTCCAGGATATTGTCATAGGATACCCCAAGGGGGGCAGAAGGGAGGCTCACATTTATAAGCAATTGATGGCCTACTTGTCCTGCTTTACTTGAGAAAACTTACAGAGCTAAAACCCAAATCCACATTAAAACGAACTAACTGCTATTTATGATGACACATGAGACCCCCTCCCCCTCAGCTCAGCCCTGTGTTTGGGCTGACACATGATTGGATCCCGGCAAGTTAGTCAACTTCTATAGCAACACACACACATACACACATACACCTGTAATCTATGTTATTCTTGGTTCACTTACAGCGTGGACGAGGAGCTAATCCCTCAGCAGGACTGGCTGTTGTTCTTTCCAGGTTTACCTAAGTGACAGGGGCTGCTCTCCTCCCTCTGTGTCCCTCGTCCATTCATACAGCTCCCTTCCTCTGTCTGTCTGCGTGTCTGACCCACTGCTGTTCACTGGGACCTGCTGCTTATAATAGCCTGTGCCTGAGTCAGCCATTAATACACATGTATGTGGTGCATAGTATCTGAGGCACGTTCCCTTGTTGCCAACATGAAGTGATGGACGACAACTGCAAGTTTAATTTCCACTTTGTGTTGGGGAAACGTGTCAGCAGCTTATAGACTACAATGTTAAGAATTGCTGAGTTGGTAGATTTATTTTAATTGTTTATGTTGTTCAAAAACTAACTTAGTTTTTTTTTTTTTTTTTTTACTCTTTTGGCAGATGTGACTACATGTTACTGTATATTTGTACAAGAATATGTGATATAATGTCCATGTAATAAAATAGAGTAGATGAATACATGATAAAGTTGTCATAATTAGCTCCGCCTTAACCAGCTGCAACAAGAAAAACTTGTTCACAAGTTAATACATCAGTAATAGTAATCATTAATAGTAGGCCTAAGTTACATAAAACTATGGAATGAGGAGTTCCACCTTTCATACAGTAGGTACATTTTACTAACAACACTTTGAATGTGATAGAAAGTGATAATGATCATGGCTTCAAGTACAACTCAGGGACCTTTACTTTGTTTTGAGGATTTACAGTTTATACTATCCCTTTTGTCTTCTCCTTTTACGTTTTAAAGGAAGATCTTGAACTTTTTACAGGGTAGAAACAAGAATTTGAGACACTGTAATATTCAGATTTTATGCCAATATTCACTTTCATTATTCACTATTTACTATGTCTTTTGTACAACAACAATAAAGACTTTCTGTTTCTAATTGTGATTTATTTCTCGTCAGGTAATAAAATCTGGTTGTTTTAAAAGGTTGTTTGAAAGTTTAGTTATTATAGTTTTGTAGTTGTATGGTTTTGTGTGTGTGTATATATATATATATATATATATATATATATATATGTAGTGTATGGTAAACATGCTATATATTAACTACTCCCATAGGTGTCAAAATAATACTGTAATAAAAAACACTGGGGTTCAGTTGAGTCCATAAAAACTCTTGTCTCCAGTGGGCGGCGACAGTGAGCAGTTATCGCGAGATCTCACAGAATTCCAGCCGCTTGTGTGTGAGCTCTGTCCGCCCCCCTCGCTCCGTTGGGAGAGAAGAAAATAAACCAATTGCTGCTAACCAGGCTAGTTATGGAACCAAACCCCAAATACTCCTTTTGCCAAGTGTGACCGGCCGAGAGAGGCTTTCCCTGCATGCAGCGTCTCTACCTGGGAGAAAAGCACCGGAGCCTTTCGGGTTTTCGGACCCTTTCTGTGTTTTTTAAAAGTCACGTTGAAGACGCCAGCCAGGAGAGCCTTTCATTAGCTGCTCCATCTGCGAGCTAGCTAACCGAGCTAACCGTAGCTTAGCACAGGAGCACTGGATGAACTTCGCATGGACTGACTGCTGCGAATGGGAGAGTAGCCTCCTGCCTGACTGCAAGCTTTTCTTTCGGCTCGGGTCCTTTCACATGGGAGTTTATTGTTACTTAATGGACACTGTCGCCTCTGAACTCGAAGGCGATAACTCTACGCAAATGTTGTTTTTGTGGCTTACGCCATCACGTTATTGATCTGGAAATCCACTGGCAAAGCTAACAGGATATTAGCCACCTTTCTCGCCACTCCGCTTTGTGGTTGCAGGCCATGGACTGAGAAGCATTCATCACTGACTGGTGGTGAGAAGGCTGGCTTCATGGCAGCTAATTATTTATTGGGAAGCAGCAATTGGATACAACTAAACGGACAAAATAAGAGTTTGATTTGAATGTTCTCCCCGAAACATTTCAGCTCCTCTTGGTTTTTGTTTTTGTTTTTTGTTTGTTTGTTTTTTTTACTTGAAACTTGAAATGCATCGGAGTGCTGGAGCGTTTTCTAACTTGGGATAGAAGAAGACGCACAAGAAAACAGCGGGATTAAAACTTTTACTCTTAATTAAAGTCGTCAGTAAAAGAAGAAACGGCAACAGAGTTTTAACCAGGATCTGAATTTATAATGTCTACCGCTAAAGAAAACCCCTGTAGGAAATTTCAAGCGAACTTCTTCAATAAAAGTAAATGTCAGAATTGCTTCAAACCTCGAGAGCTGCATCTGTTGACGGACCAGGATCTGACCCAGGTAAGACATCAGTTTTCACATTACTATTAAGATATTGGTGAAAAAATAAAAACCAATATGAGATGATAATTTTCTAAAGCTGCTGTTGCTGCCAAACGTTAAAAAGTGAACATGATAATTGCCTGGTAAGTATGTAACCAGCTTGTCAAGCCCATGAGAGAATAGGCTGACAGTTAAATCATCTACTCGCCTTCATGACTCACTTTAATGTTATGTTAAAGTTATATATGTCCTACTGATCCCTGATTGGATAGATGTCAAAGCTGAGTTGTGATTACGTCCATCGGACACACACACATCTGTATATATGTGGCACAATCAATATCATACGTACTTGTGACGCAACAGTGCAATTAGAGCTATGAAATAGAAATGTATGTATTTATTTTAGCTGAAACATAAGACATGAAGGCTTTCTTCTATCCTTCCCAGTGCCTCTCTGTCTCTATGTCCATGTGACTGAATGAGACTGGTGAAAGTGAATTCCTGTGGATTTCTACTAACTACACTGGTTACATTTGCTGGGCCAGTTTGGGTCTCCGTGATTGATTGTGTAACCTTCAACTGTTGTTTATCTGCGACTTGTTTGTTTTTGCTGTTTACTCTCGTACAAATTAGCGACCACTGTGCTGAGGTTAATGGGAACCTGATTGAAGAACAAAGATGAGCGGAGTCAAAGATAAAGTGCAGCTCCGTTCAGCTGTGGTGGTCATATTATAACCATGTTTTCTGAGTCACTCTTTCTCTCTCAGATCATTAGTTTAGTCTTTGTTGTATCCTGTAATTCATCCCAGGCGATGAGGCCCAGATGGGCCCTTGAACATGGCTGGAGAGCCAAACAGCAACGTCAGCATCCTCTTCTCTTCTGCAAGTGTGTGGGGGGCACATGCTTTCTTTTTCAAAAGCAGTGCACTGAGTTTATTGCAGGTTAACCCTTCAGATGCACGACTCCTGAGTCAGGATAGACAGATTACAGTTACATCACTTCTTCTTTTAATCTCTCTGTGACCCGGCTGAAATGCTCTCCTACCGCATCCCATGTTACGACACCCGGAATCAAAGAGGCTTAACGTCGTGGCCACGCAGAATGATGTGCCATCATTCGTCCATCACTTCTGTCCAAGACGCCTACAGACTTTCTGAAAACTTCTACAGCCTGTCAACTCTGCCCAACAGTTAGTAAGAGCTCAGCTGCACAAGCAGGTTTTGAAAGGATTCAGTCAGAAGAGCTCTCAATGTAGTTAGTGCTACTCACCAGTCCATTAGTGCTCAAAAGCTATATTATGTAACACCACATATACAGTGTTCAGCAGGCACAAGATGAGTGTAAAATGTGCCCAGTGTTCAGAGACTGATGTGGGCTCCAGT
Organism: Polydactylus sextarius; assembly: GCA_016801845.1. Taxonomy (NCBI): domain Eukaryota; kingdom Metazoa; phylum Chordata; class Actinopteri; family Polynemidae; genus Polydactylus; species Polydactylus sextarius. Next base: position 4,495,981 of record CM028920.1, on the reverse strand, counting down.
AAAGCTGTGAAACATTGTTAAAAATACCATGAATAGGTGATTTAGTTGAGTGAATTTAAGTCCTAGATTAAATGAAAGTTATTCAGGACTTAAAGGGAGCCGCAGCTCGAGAATGTAATTTTGAAACAGATAGCCCACATGGAAAAGTTATGCAAAGGGAACAGAGCCCAATGTCGGAAGGACAGTATCCAATATAAACAATCTCTTTGTTCGAGCTGCTCGTATAAAAGGTGGGCCGGGGGAGGGGCTGCTGCAGGAGCCGGGGTGAAATCTTTTATTTCAGTCTATGTTCTCTGGAGTTTTTATTTCCCCACGAGTTCCAGCCCTGGTGACACCGTTTTATCTTTGTCACATGAATCATTTGTCCCCAGAGAATCAAGACGTTCACCAGGCTTCAGCGTCCCCCACCCCCCTCCCTCCCTCCCCACCCCTCCCCACCCCACCCCCTGCACTGTAGAAAAGTGGTCACACTATCTGGTAAAGGTGGTGGGAGGCAGGACAGTGATGGAGGACGCAGGCAGGCTAAGGTTTACATGTACGTGGGAGGGACAGAGGAAGACAAGGCAGCGGTTTGATGGGACTGAAGGAGTGGGAGCAGGAGTCACGGGGAGAGAGAGGAAGTGTGGGGTTGGGAAATGAGAGTAGAGGTTCCCAGAGGCCACTGCTCTACATCCCACTAGATGAGGTTATGACTAACAGATACAGAGTGGAGTCAGACTTTACACAGCTTATAGCTTTAACATATACCAAATGTTAGCGCGGCCACTGACTGCAGGCTTCAAGTTGTTTTTATCACTTCATGCTACACAGACTATAGCTCCTATGTTTGGCTCAGTGCCAGTCAGTTTACTGTTTGTGGGAGGGCCTTTTGTATATAGGATCACTGCTGCAATATTAGGCTGATTTTCACATGGGTTCCTATGGTGTCACACCCTGCTGCATTTATTTTGGTCAGGCAGTTCAGTGTAAACAGCTCCCTGGCTAAACAAACCTGCTCATCTGAATCAGAGTAACTGTGACGAGTTTGCCATTTTGCTACTGCTGAGACAGACAAACCTTAAAACACGTCATTTTCTTTCATTGAGGCCTAAACTGGTGTCAACTCTGTGGACAGACTGTGTGGATTTGTAAAGGCAGGAACTGACATATTATGTGTTGGGGTACCGCCATTTAGTGGTGAAGTAAAGAAGCTAACCCTGTCATCTGTTTCCGTGATAATTAATGATAATTTGTATGACGTTGCCCATCGTACTATGTACAAAACTATGTAGGCAATGATATAATTATATTTAATGTTGTCAAGCGCAGACATGATTGAAAATCTGCCCAGGAAGTAGCTGTAACGTTTGTCAGAGCAGTTAAGAGGTGTAATCACTTATCACAAAACATAGTTTTGTCAAAGTGCAACAACCAAGAGATAAATGAACAGGCAACACCTGTTTCGTGTGTTGAAGCAGATGATAAATAATCACAGAGAATTGTTGTGTATCTTCATACCGACACAAAGTAGAGCTCTGGCAAAAAAAAAAAAAAAAGAATAAAGAAAAACACAGATCGAGCTCAGCTGGAGCGAGCAGCACGCTAGCAGTACACAACTTTCTCCCACTGTTCTTTCCAGGTGGTATTAATGTTGGTGCTCCTGACCCAGAATGAGAATTGTTTTCCATTTAATCAACTCCTTGATCATAACAGATCAAGGAAATGTTATGGAACAGAAATGTTGTGATCATCATCGTCATAACATGTCTACAACCTGGGGGAAGCTTCCTGTAAATATCAGAGTAGAAGGAAAGAAGTTCTGTTCTATCTGTTCTGTATATCATGCTTTAGTTTTTGTGCAAAAGTTTGTGCTTGGCAGCAGCCGGAGTTATTCAGTGAAAAGGAAGCTCATACACAAGTGATCTAAAATTTTAATGGTGTATTTTTTTCATTTTACATTGACATTACGTTGTGCAGTAGATATTTACTATGTAATACATTGAGTGCCTTTTTGAGTTCTTAGTGTACGTACACACTAAAAGCAACTACAGCGACCAGAGCGGCAGAAGTCATTATTTCTCTATGGAGAGACAGCACATTTGGCAAAAAGAGCAGCGTAGCATCTTCGACGAATTTGCTCGTATTTGGTGACGAAGAAAATCCCATTGACTTGGGCAATAACCAATCAGAATGTATAGATTTACACACGTCCCACATTCAGGTGGGATCGAAGGAACAAACTGCATAATTTTAGTTCCTAGTTCCTAAACAATCTTGAGATGGCGACGGAAAAGATTATTGATCTTATCTTATGTTTTTGCCTGCGTCACGGCCAATTTCATTGTTTTTACCACTATCGGTCTGAATGTCCAGAGTAGCTGTTTGGGCTTCTTCAGTTACTACGCTCTTGCCTGCTTTTTGTGATGAACAAATTGTACGTAATATTGTTTTCTTCTCTCTATCGTTCTCTTTTATTTTATTTTTTGGTGGCAGGGAAACGGGTGGTGTGTGTGTGTGTGTGTTCACCGAGGGTCCCAGATGAGTGCGGCTCCTTTAATTGATGAGCTGAATCGAATGTTCGAATGTCACGTCATGAACGAATTGAGCAAATTCAAAAATTTATTGACAGCGAAGCTTCTTCAGCGTACTCGGCTGCTTTTTCCGCTTTGGTCGCTTTCGGCGTGTATGCACAGCTCCCAGCCAAACAGACACCTCTCATTTTAGTTGCATTGTTTACGTCGTATCTGAATACGTCACAGATGACATAGTCAGAGCAGAAACCCAGTACAGGCTGTAATTATGTCAACCTCCACACAGAAGACCTTCCCTGCCACTGTCCTGTGTGTTTGTGTCTGTTTATAAGTGCCTCAGTGAGCCAGCATGAACAGCACCAGAGCCTTGAAACTGAAAAGCATAAATTCATCATACTTAATTTTCATACTTACACCTGATTTGCCTATAGAAAAGAAATGATGTTGCCTAAGATGACATGCCCTCTAAGACCAGCAGTTCACCTCCAGAGGAAGTCACCTCCATTGTGTTCAGAGATCTTCTCAAAGTGTCTTGACACAGCTGCTGCTTGTTTTCTTCCTCTCTCGTAGAGGTCGTCTCTCTTTAGAGTCTGCGCTTCCCTCAGCCCGACCTCTTATGCGACATCGTTTATCATGTTTTGTCAAATTACGGGTCTGATTTGATTTGTCTGTCTCACAACGTACCGTCCCTCCGAAACCTTCATAATGGTCGTAGCTCATCAAATCTGCCTCCGTAGGTTCGTCCATACAAGTTCAAACAAGGCACGTATAGCTTTATGGCAGGCATGCAGTGACACGGAGCGGCAGCAGGCCTAGTATGAGAATAGCAGACTAATAATCAGAGCCTTCTTCCTTCCAGCAGAGACATTTCAACTTGGCTTGGTGGAGGTGGTGGGGGAGTGAGTGCTGGTATGAGAGCTGCTCGCTAATGGTTAACACTTAAAGCAGAGAGCCTGACAGAGTTAATGGAGAGCAAAGAGCAGCAGGTTTAAAGAGCCTACCTACTGCTCAGCGGCAGCACTGAGAGTCTCTGTGTCGTTTGTGGTCAAAACAGCTCAGAAGGTGAATTGAGAGCACATGTGTAGATATATATGTTGCATGTTTGGAGAACGCCCGCAGTCAGCCAGAGTTCGTCGTACCGGTTTCATCTGCTGCGGTGAGACGGGACAGAGGCACTCAGGCATGTCATCAAACAAAGCTGATTACACCAAATGGCTCACTAACCGGTCGTGTGTGGCTGCAAAATGCTCTGAGAGAACGGAGGCAACATCTGGACCCCAAAAGGCTTCTCTCCCTCATATTTACACCAGCTCTCCCCCTCCCATCCCTCTCCCCTCCCCCTCCGCTCACACTCTCCTTGAGTTTTAATGATTACCTAAATTGCTCTTTTTTTTCTCCCCTTCTCTCTTTTACAGGCTAAACCTATTTATGGTGGATGGCTGTGTTTGGCCCCTGAGGGAACTGACTTTGACAATCCTATGCAGAGATCCCGGGTAAGAGCATGTACACAGGCCTGTTTGTTTGTAAGAGCAGTGTGAGGATATGCTTTTACTTCCCCTTAATTAATGTCAATGGACTGGAAGCCTTCACAATCTTCATTCACTGCCTGTACTTATTCATCTCAGTGATTTGAGTCTATGCAGGGAAAGGAAGTCAGTAGTCTCGTTTTATTGATTAGACGTGAAAACTTTTCTGAACACAAGTGTCTCTTCCGACAGAAATGGCAGAGGAGATTCTTTGTGCTGTACGAACACGGCTGCCTACGCTTCGCCCTCGACGAATCGGTAAGTGAAGCATCTCGGCCACATTTCCTCCTCTTGTTCTGTGGCAACAGCACAAACTTGACCTGAAGGTTGGAGAAAAGTTACATGACTTTCTGGATGGAACATCTCCAAAGAGTCAGTTTCCTCAAAAAGAAAGAATCCAGATAAAAACAAACGCCATCGATACACATAGTGGGAAATTAGTTTTCTTGTCATTTCAGCAAAAAACATTTAAATGAACTATTCATTGTCAGCAGGTTAATCCAACCATTTTGGATTTATTTAACAACATCTTATAGTATACCAGTAGAAAAGACTGAAGAGATAACAAATGAATAATTTTGCTGGTAGGATTTGCAGCAGCTGTAAAGCAGCATTCTATATGATATTACACAGTCCTTAAAAGGTTATGAGCTGCAGAAAGCCTGTAAATACTTTTTTGCAGTATTTATGCCATGCTTTGACGGTCTGGCCTGAGCAGTAGCGTTAGTAATAAAGGAAAAAAAATAAATGTGGAAAATCATTGATTAATCCATACACGTTTGCTGCAGCGCCATGTTTTGTTTGACATTACCTCGTGTATTTTTAGGTAAAAGGTGTTTGAGTGTGTTTCCTCCCTCATGCAACATTTGCAAACTTGACTTATGAGCTTTTGAATTTTGAATGCTGCTTTGTTTACATCCACGTTTACTTGCCTACGGTCCTACCGCCCTTTGCTGATACATTGCTACGCTCAGTTGGGTAACTTAAACTATAGTAGGAAGACTTACGCCTCACCCTACATTTCCTGTAATAACTGATGGTCTTGCCATTGTATTCTAATGTGATGTTTAATAAGTTGTAATTCTGATGTCTTGGAGACCTGCCAGTGTTATTATTATTACTCTTACTGGTTTTGTTTAAGGTGTTTCAGTGATTGAGATAAACAAAACGTCTCTTAAAACATTGTCTTTAAACTGTTCTCTCCTGTTGAGAAAACACATTTTGAAATGGATATAGAAAGTTTAAAGTGTTGAGATATGTGGCGCTCCGGAGAAAAGGCTTTGAGTAAAAGTCTGGGAAGTCACCTACCTCTTTGCCTACTGTAATCCTGTGTTTGTGGTGCTAGCGTGTCGCCAGGGGAATGTGACACGGGTGACCAAACCCATACCGGCTGATCAGGCTGGAGATTGGACTGCTTGTGTGTAAACACTGGGGGCCACACAGTACCAGCCACTCTGCCAGGAACACACAGACACTGACTTTTCCTGACTGACGTGTTCAGAGGATGAAACGCAGGTTCATACCCTCTGATGTGACCTCGCGTCTCTGCTCGATTTAAAGAGGCGTTTTCAGCAGATGTGTCCCTGTAAGCGAGCGGTGACGTTCCATCAGCCCGACCCTGCCTGTGTGTATTCGCCAGCCGTTTGAAGTCACATTTGGTGAATCTGTTTGTGTTGCTAGTGATGACAATGGGAGGAAACTCGCTTGTGTTTGTGTGTGAGCGTGCATGTTTCCAATGTGTAATGTGTTTCCAGTGACACCCAGGCCAGTGTGCAGTTGTGTTTTCCTCTCATTGTAACATTGATTCCAAAAGTGTCTGCCTTATTGTCCTATAGTCTTTTCATCTGCTCCACAAGGCAGGAAAAGTAGGTCAGGGAAATGGCTGCTTTGTGCTGTGGACCCTGAGGAGGGGAACTCTCTTAAACATTGCAGCTGATAACAACACGTTAATGGTCCTGATCCGATCAGACTCATCATTGTTTACCCAGTGGCTTGAGCCACCAGCGGACGACAAATGTGATTTGTTTGAGGTCTGGGCCGAGGTTTACATTCATATATCCCATTCCTCTCATGTGGCTTTTATATAGAGGGGAGATTTACACAAAGCCACGCCAACTCACCCTTTGTCTTATTGCTCTTTTGATCACATTATCTCCACTCTTATTGGTGTTCATCAACAGACCGGCTCCGCTAAGCCTCTCATAACAAGGAAGTTCAGGCCGCACCGCTTCAGCTCCGGATTTAATAGTGGACATATCAAGACACTTCAGCAGGGGTTCAAGGATACGGTCATGGGAGTTTCGAGTCAAGTCTCCTCCTTTATGTTCGTGTTCTGTGCTGACCCAGAATAAAACAGTTCATATGAATTTGATTGTGGTCCACAGCTGTTTAACATCTTCAAGATGTTACGCGAAAAAAAAGCCTGAAGTGGAGTGAAATGGTTTTTTCCTCCTTCAGCGCTTAAAGTTAGATTGGATGTTCAAGTAATTAATGGGATTTATAGCCGATTTTCCAACCTCCTTCGATCTGTGTCTGCATCGTCTCTTTTTAAAAGGACAGTTTGACATTTTCACACGTTCAACTTCTCGCCGACGGTTTCGGCGAAAAGGTTGACATCACTCTCATACCTACAGTTGGCAGCTCCTGAGCTTAGCTTTGCATTAAGATCGGAAACTCAATAACTGAACATGTTGAAAAGTCTGTGTGAAACCACTTTGAAGTTTTGTGGGTGGTTACATGCAGGAGCATGTCTTTACTGAGAGCAGTGACTTTGTGGAAAAATGAAGTGGTCAATCATTTTCATATTTTCCCGATTTTTTTTTTTTTTTTTTTTTCCTGCCTACATTTATTGAAAAAGTTGCTTCTTTCATATAAGATAAGACACACAATGCAGATTAGTGTTAAACTTAAACTAAATGAATGATTTTCAGCGCATTTCCCTTGTTCCCTTGTCACTTTGTTCCCTTGTCTTTGTCACCTTGTTTCACTATTGATTCAGGTCATGACTGCAAAGAGATTCTACAAACCTGTTGTTTCTCCTGCAAATCAAGACGTAGAATAAACGATGCCCTTATATCAACACTCAGGAGGATATATACTACAACGGTAAAAATCACTTGTCGGCTTCCACAGATGGTAAAATGGCGGCCAATGCCATTTCAGTCAAGTTTCCACATTTCCAGAACAAAACTCTGAGATTAACCTAACGTCTCTACATGGTGAGTTGTTTGTGTTGACGACCAGGCTGATGCAGCGTCTCCGGTCACTCCGTGTTTAGCCACCGAGTTGAGTCTGAGATTCTCGTGTCTCTCGACCACGTCTCTGTGAACACAAAGTCACAGCGGTCTCTCATTTCTGAGTGGTTCACCACAGACTGATGTCGTTTAGCTTACCGTCCGGAGAGTCAACATTTGCTACCGCTACGGTCAGGACAGCTGTTTTGGTCGGGTTAGCTCGTAGCCAAACTCTAGCTTCTCTGCACGAGCTGTGGTTGGGTCAGGGGCCTCAGCAGCTCAGCAGACCAGTGTCCAGTAGAAACCGTTGACTGTAATGACGATGTTGGAGGAGCTGTTTTGACTACGCGAGGAGCAAGCACTGTTATTTATGTAGTTGGTTCTTCTGTAAAGTTTGTAAGGTTTAAGTTTTCACTTTGTGTTGGCTTCGCTTTACTGCTTTGCTGCGACCACTGCTTTACTTATACACCCTCCCCCCAAAAAACAGCTGTAAGTCAAGCTCTATACATGCAACTTCAGCTCTTTGAAGTGTTTTTTCCTGTTCCTCTGTGGTTTTATTTTGGGCTCAACACAGTGGTGATGACATGTGAATATATATCTGTGAGATACAGGACACTTTTGTACTGAAGTTGAACTATTGTCAGTGAATCCATCTTTTCAGCAAAGTACCCTTTTTAATAGGGATGCTGCGATCATTTTGGTGCAGATCACAGATCATTGAAATCAGAATCTGCCAATACCAATCACCGATCACAGAATGTAATCCTCCATTTTTAATCTAAGTGTCTAGCAATACAACAACTGTGAACACACTTGTTTTAATGGAAGACAACATGTTTCATTCTGAGTTTCATATTTCATATCTGCTGAAAAGATGATTTTTAGACTAGGGGTGTAAATCGGAGCCTTCACGACAATTTGATACGATATCGATATCTTAAGCCAACGATTCGATTATTTACGATACTTCAGAATTCTCCACGATATGATTCAGTACTCAGTATTTTTTACATCTTTTAAGTGTCAAATAAATCAACAAAAACATTTGCCTTTTATTGAGAATACAGAAAACATATTCTCTTCACACAATGTGTATGTTTACACAATAGCAGTTGTGCTCAATGCACTGCAACTAGAACAGTTACTCCACAAAAAGAGTAAAATAAAGTGAAATCAGAGTAATTGTAATAAGGAATTTTGGGGGTGAAAAAAGTCCCTGTCTAGGAGTCGGTATTCTGAAAAGTTCTTGAGCAGGGCTTTAGGTTGACTCAGTGGTGATTGGTTGTAACTCAATACGGTACATGACACAGTCAACAAAGACGCACCATTTATCAAACCCAGCGACAGAAGCGTATCGGTAAATAGTAAAAAGTGATACAGTTGAAACCGTCACAAAATGATCACAGTGTGTATCACAATGTTTGTCGGCCTCCACAACGTTACAAACAAATGGACAGTTCTGTTCTCTCGCTCTCTCCTTAAAGACGGGAGAGGTCATTGTTGCAAGCCTGTGTTGTTGCTCACACAAAAGGGGAGGCAGGGACGTCTCGGGTATTTTACGTCATCTGATCGGCTTATAAAGAGAGTGCCCATAAAACAACTTCAGTGAATATTTGCCCATAATTATCGGTGACCGATCAATCGGAGCATCTTTTTAATGAATGTCCATTGACATCTATCCAACGATGGCTTTAAATTCCCCATTGTTAAGGCCACTCTGCTTTCCAACATTTTAAAATCAGAGACAGCATCTTGAACTTCATCTTAACAAAGAAACAGTCTTGTAGTTTTCACTAAGGTCCATGATTGTCAACAGTGTCTTTTTGACTCAGGACAGAGATCAACAAAGTTGATACTGATGATACATTGACTCTAAGTGTGTTCAGTCGGTCTAGGTTCACTGTGCGGTAGCTTGTATAGATCCAGCTGTGATAAAGATGCAGTTACAAACATCAGAGAGAGAGATTGTCATCAGTTCCCAGTCACCACATGACCAAATTATAAAGAAGAAAGTGGTCGAGCAGACTGTTTTTTTTCCCACATTGATGCTCAGAACATCTGATTCCTCTTGAAGAGCAAGGTCCGGGCAGCAATGACATCGACTTCTATTTTCTGCTCGGCAGACAGCGGGGTGCTATCTGAAGCAGTGGCCTCTTAAAGCTCAACTATTTTCACCACGAGCGCAGGGAATGATGCTCTCCACGTCGAAAGCAGCAGCATTCCTCCTCCAATGCCCTTATTTGGTGAACTGCAGCGAGCTCGCAGCCTCGGGACCACGGAGAGCAAGAGAAAAGGAGCTCTAGCCCCTAAAAACCACAAAGGAAACGTCAGATATGCCCCAGACCCAGACATTCCACACACACGGCCTGCCACAGCGAGCGCCCGGCTCGAGAGCTGCCGAACAGTCAGAGGAATAGTTTAACTAGAACATCACTGCTGCACACGAGACTAATCCAACTGAGGTGAAGACTCGGTAGTGATACAGAGTGAGACAGGCAGTGAAGGAGAAAGTGATTTTTTTTTTTTCTAAAGCAACAGTTTGGTGGAGACCACCCTGGAAGGTTCAGGGTCAAAAGGTCAATGACCATGAGAACATTTTGAAGCGAACACCGGAGGGGGGGTGGGTGCCGCTTCACTCTGAAAATCTGCTCGGTCCTGCTTTATGGTTCAGAAAAATGAAAAGCAGCTCCGTCGTTTACGTCCGAGTAGGAAAAACTCACCGATCCTCCTGTTGTTGATTTTCCATCGACAGCGTTTGGCTCCTGTCTGTTAGGAGTTCTGATGGCGGGTACTGTGTCGAGGAACATGTAGCGTATAAAACAGCGGTCTCCTCTCCAGAGCCCGCTGTGGCCGACTTGCCTTTGGCTCAGCCTGTAAAAAGCCTCCTGGAGGATTTATCATTTATGGACTGGGTGTACTCCACTTAATTCTAGAGGTGGCTCTGTTTTTCATGGCGTTTTTACAGTTTTTTGGAAAGTTTACTGTTGAGCCCGGGCTGCAATAAAAAGTCAAAATTTTAGTATGGGGGTAATTACATTATAGACACATCCCTTTTTTTAGTATAAAGCGTTTCATTCGTCGGTCTCCTGCGGGTTGTATTGTCTCCGTTGGGTTCTGTCTCTCCGTGTGTTTTATAGCCTCTCATGTCGTGTCAAACCCGAGCAGCTGAAATCTCAAGAGGAGTCTGTGAGAAAGTCGTTACTTTTAATAATATCCCATAGCAAAGCTAAAAATAGCCCTGCTCATGGAAGACAGACACAATTGGAGGATATGGAATTGGCCCAGTTGTGTAGAAATCAAACCCATGACAATTTGTTACCGTTTCAATGGTAGCCTTGGCAGATTCGTCTCCTTTGTTTCGCTGCCAGTCGCAGTTTCTAAGCAACAAGTTGCTTTCATGCTCACAGCACTGGGATCAGCTGGACGTTAGAAATCCAGGCTCCACCTAAGAACAACACACAACAGAGAAATCACCCCAAGGCAACGAGAGCATCTCCTTCACCTCTCACACTACGGACAGGGGAGAAGTTTCCGGTGTTAAGTAGTCGTTGGATCAAACACGACTCCCATTTATTACAGCAGAGACGGTTCCAGTATGTTTTCATCTCCTAGAGGTCCACGAGCTGCAGACAATAAAAAGATTTATGTTGTTGAGGTCTTTGATCGTTAACTGGTCTGAGGTTATGGTCCCTTGTCGCTGCGGGAACTTTAAGAGGCCAGGAACCATTTTAGGAATCTTACCTGTGTTTTAACTGGAGGAACTAACTCGGACTTCCTTTGCTGCAGTTTATGTCGGACAAGTGTGTAGAGGAGCTTCACTGATGAAGGAAGCACTGCAGTGCATAGTATCGATTACAGGACGAGAGATCAACTTTTCTTACATTGATTTTAAAAAACAAAGCTGTTGTATCAGCCTCCCTGATGATCTGAAAATGGAGAGAGCCTGTTATATTATTGATAATTTGCTTTGTATCTTGTATCTGTAAACCATCAGAAACTAATGACAAGCGTTTGTTTTTGTTTTATTCCGTCTATATTAAAATATGTTTAATTCCAGCAGTTCACAATCTAAACATACACAGTTTGCTATCACATAATAAAAATCATTTATAAAAAATATTCATGTTTGAGAAAATGAAAAAATACTTGTCTGCTTTTCAAAATAATGGCCAAGAAATCTATAATTAGTGCAGCTTTTATTCATTTCTGTCCTTAATCTGGAGATTTTAGACTCTTCTCCACATCTGCACATCGACCTATATTCTATCCTTTATAACCATTCACAGTTTTATTCAATCAGAGGTGACTTAAGCTATTAATCCATTATTTGAATAGTTGTTTCAGTCTCTGTCGGTCATTAATCCATTCAGCTCTAATTATCCCTAATGGTTACACTTCTATTGCTGAGGTGGAAACATGTTGTGGTTTATCTCCTGAGTTTATCTTCGTGTTTCCTGGATCTGTTTGTTTGGAAACAAGCTAAGTACATATTAATAATGCAAATTGCGTAATGTGTGTACAGCCTCAGTTTCTCTACACACCTCTACGTCATCGACCACTGAGTGTTTATCGCCAAAATATCAGTGCAACAGTTTTACCACAGTTCAGGGATCAGAGAAGAGTTCTTCTCACAACTTTATTCTTTTAATGCGCCAGTGGGAGCGGCAGCAGCGTCTGACCCGTTCTGGCGAGCGTGATGTGTCGCTCTAAATTTAGCACGAACATTTGCTCAGACTTAAAAGATGAACCGATTAGATGTTGGAGATCAAAAGTCAAAGGTTACAGTCGGTGCATCTTCACAAGACCACGTCTTTATGGCCGTAACACAAGAATTCATGAGCTCACACACAGAATAAAATGTAACAAAATACATATCCAACAAGTCATCATAATGTTCTGCTTTTCTGCTCATTATTCAACTCCATAACTCAAACATGGAGTTTGTGATCACGTCATATCTAGTTGGATGATGTATTGAATAAGTGATATTAATCCTGTGTGATTGAACTGATGCTGATGCTGTTCAGTTGAAGTTGAGTGAAGCAGAAATATTTATATTTGAATCATCATCTCTTGTCACAGCCACAACTTTGTGTTTTATCAGAACCAGCTGGAATTTTATTGTTTTGTTCAGAAGCTAAATTGTTATACTGATAACTTCCATTTTACTACAAGATACACTTAATACCTTTTATTAAATTCCCTCAGTCGTCAGCACTGGACAGACGTGGACGTAAACCGGTCGTTGGAGGCGTAGAACCACGAGTTGGTAATTCTAGTTTTTCTAGTGGAGGAAATTCTTCTCTGGCGTCTAAAGTGCGCAGTGTAATTGCCATATTTGGCAGCCCCCAGGGGTTTACTGGCAGATCTTAATAAAGCTGGATCTGTGTTCAGTGGCCTTAAAAGGAGCTGGAAAGAGACCCAGCACCTGTTTTACATCTGTAGCAGGCAGAGCCCAGAGAAGCCTGATAACAGAGCGGCAGCAATCGGAGCAGACACACGACAGGTCGGAGAGGAAGGAAGTTCAGGGGGTTTCTTCACTCTGATGTAGATGAGATAATAAGTTAGCGTGTTCAAATGATGATTTAAAAAAAAAAACTTTACACAAGACATACAGGAAACTTGCAGCAGCTTATGTTTCTGATTTTTACTTCCAAGTGTTTTCTGTGTGGTTGCTGCTTTACAAAGCAGACAAAGCTCCACGTTCTTCACTGATCACAAACACAAAGCCGCTTTAGTCCAGCACCGCACTGCTGTCATCTCCCCTTTTCACTCACTGAGCGTTACGACTGAAAGGCTTCGACCAGTTACCATGGTGAGCTGGTGATCAGCAGCTCAGTGTCCATACAGTACAGACATGATGTGCCCCGAAATCTGCCTGCGAAAGAGAGAGGATGCAGACGAAAGACGATGGATCAGAAAAGACTTAGTTTGAAACTTGCTGAGCCAAGTATGAAGCACTGAGGCACGCTCTCCCTCTGATCTTCTCTGTTTGAGTGTTGAACTATTTGAAATGTGACACCAATGATATCAGAGTTTAGTCGGCCACTCACCCATCCAATGTGGAAACAAACCAGTGGATGGAAATCAGTGACTCAGACGGCCCGGTTACATTTTTTCCACATTTGTCCTTTTTTTACATCCCACTCTCGCTTGCTTTTTATATCTTCCTAATGTCATAATTAATTAAACTATCTGCTTAAACCACAGATTAAATGATAACAGTTAAACAGCATGTACATTAAACAGGTATTTGTTGTGTTTCTCCTCCAGCCGAGCACTTTGCCTCAGGGCACCGTCAACATGAACCTCTGCACGGACGTGATAGACGCCGAGCCCAAGACGGGTCAGAAGAACTCGCTGTGCATCATCACGCCTGAGCAGGAGTACTTCATCAGAGGAGAGAATAAAGAGATCATCAATGGGTAGGTGGTGTCACTGTGTCTGTTGATGGTTTGTGTGGTGCAGGATGTTAATGTGCAGATGTTGGAAACACCCCTATGTGTGTGTATGTGTTTGTGTTAACAGGTGGAGCGAGCAGCTGGTTGTTTACCCCCGAACCAACAAACAAAATCAGAAGAAGAAACGCAAAGTGGAGCCTACAACCTCCCAGGTAAATCTCCTCGCAAAAAAAAAGACACCAAACATCTTCCCATTTTGCTGTTTCATTGTTTCTGATGTCCTCGTGTGCTCTCGTTCAGGAACCGGGTCCGGCCAAGGTGGCAGTCACTGGTTCTGGCATCCCAGAGGCAGATAAAGTTCCAGACTCCAGCTCCATCATCTGGCAGGAGGAGCTGAACCAGAGGGAGGCTGAGGGAGCTGCAGTGTGGGCAACTGCTGACCTGCCCCCAGGATCACCGCTTACTTCCACAGGTGAGGATGAATAACAGCACTGTGTAGAAGAAAGTAATTTAGTTTTAACGATTTAGTTTTAACATGCTTTTCACCACCTGTTTGCTCCGTGAAGGTGACGGTGCGTCCGTGGGTCATGGTTCAGACGCAGGTTCAGTGAACGGAGATGAGGTGGACCAGGGAGGCCCGGTGCTGCACAGCTCCGCACCGCAACCAATCAGCGACCTGCTCTCCCCCACTGGCTCCTGCTCCAGCCTGGGCGGAGTCCCACGCTGCCTTTCCCCGGCCCCAAGCGACCCCTTCCCCTCCGGCAGCTCCCTGCTCTCCAACGGCTCCCACATCAGTGGCTCCGTCAGCTCCCTGGACTCGGAGGCCAGCGGCAGCACGGTGACCAGCACCGACAGCCACCCGGCCACACAGAGGGGCAGTCACTCCTACAGCCACCATGACACGCCGCGGTCCAGACGGCTGGAGGCCGAGGCCAGGAAGGCTGAGAAGAGGAGCAGGTTCAGGAGCCCGGACAGGCAGGAGAGGGAGGCCGTCCTCAGCCCCGAGAGGAGGTCAGCATCTGTTTCCTATTCATGCACAACTGCGTCCTTCGGTGTCCTTTTTACAGTCTTACCTCAGCTTCTTTAACTCAGCTCTCATTTATTTGGCTCAAAAGAAAGATCTGCTGCACAAAACGTGTGTCTTTTACACTGAAGCTGCCAGCGACTGACATCGGGTTGATTTTCTAAATTTCCAGTTTTACTGTTTGATCCCAGAGCACAGACACGTCAGTGTACATGTCCCTTTGGTCCACTTTTTAACCACATGTCCATCTGTGAAAGTTGCACATTGCGCATTCACTTAATGATGTACTCGCTTTCACCGCCTTCATCAACAGGTCAGAGCCACTCAGGTCAGAGCCGCGTCATCTAGGGTTTTGCTGTCGCCTATTTTTCATGCAGTACGTTCCCAGCAAAAGCAGAGAGGGGAGAGATGTGTCGATGGTCATAGTGACATCATCAGAGCAACATATTATAGAGCTGCCACCTTCCACTGTAGCTTCAACATCTAGAGTGAAGAGAAGCAAGTTTTTTTTTTCTTTTAATCTCTCCCTACCTTTCTCTAAACAATGATGAACTAATATTAAAAGACCTCTCATTATCAACTGTGAATGACCTAATGCGACTGTATTCACAGGCTGAGTAATATCAAGACTCTGCTGTTGGGTCTAGTTGATGCCATCAAAACTAAAGCAAATAACAGAAAACTCAGCTGAGCTGTAAATGCAGGTGTTGAAAGGTACTAGTGTAATGAAAGTCCCCGATGTCCACCCAGAGAGCAGGTAGAGACTTTTTGACAGAGTTAATGTTGAGCAGTCCTCTGTCCAGCCACTTTATTATCTGAGCGTGAGGACAGTCTCACTGTCGCTAATCCAGGATGTGATTTATTCAGCTGAAACACAAACACACATCCACATGTAGGCCAGGCTGTGGAGGAAGCGATCAGAGTTTAGGCTGATAACTCGTCACTGTCCTCAGAGACAGTGTCAAGTCTGTGATTTAACCTGATGAAGCAGCTTAGCTGACTTGCTTTCTTGGAATCTAAGCTCAGCGCTACAGACACCGGGGTCTGGAAATACTTGAGCCTCTGGCTTATCCTTTTAAAGGCATGTACACACACACACGCACAGTTTGGTGACGCAAAAAAAGCTTTTGAAGTGCACATGTACGCTCACACAACTGTGGTTTTAAAGGAGAAGGGGCGGAGCAGCATTTTGTGAAATGAAGACATACAATCTTATGTGTATGTCTGAGAAAATCTCTCTTAATAATCACCCTCCTTGTCAGTTTTCTTTATCAGCAGTCTCACTAACTGTAAGCATAGACTGTGTAAACACGCAGCCTCTGCACTTTCCATTCAGTAATCTGCCTCCCGGCCCCTGCGCTGTTCAGGGAGAGGTCACAGGTTCCACGCACTCACACACACACGGCAGCGTCTCAAAAAAAGCGAGCGGGTGAGGCGGGGGGCATCTTTTTCCTCCCCGAGAGCAGCTTCCTGCTCCATTCAGTGCCTCCATCCATACGAGGCGTGAAAGGAAAAGGAGGAGTGCCCACACTCCGACTCATAAACACATTACTTTACTGGTCCACTGGAGCCAGTTTGGACTTTGAACAGAGTCTCCCTCCGTCTGGGACCTCGACAGAAAAGCATTGACAGCATTGACCTTGACAGTCAAACACGTCAGCACTTCAACTGCTGTCGCACCTTTCACAAATTTTAGGACCAGTCGCATCAGTTGATTCAAAAATAAATAAATAAATAAAAAAGTCCTGGGCCCGAGGAATGTAGCCCTGACCATGAACTGTAATCAGTAGCTCTTCTTCCAGGGAGTCCTGTCCAAGATAGCAGCAAATGAGATAAAATAAGGAAAAATGTTTCAGATACATAAACGGAGACAAATGATATTAACATAGACTAAAAACACAGACAAACACTTGACTACTACCTCATATCTCCCTCACCTTTTTATCTTTCAGTCACACTTTGTTGCATGGAGTTAAATGAACTATCCAGGAACACATTTGACTTAGTTTTAGGTGTGGAAACTTAGGGATTTTTCCTCAGACAAAAACAAATAACATCCGTTGTTCAAGGACCAGCATCAATACATTGTGTAATAACGTGACTGTGCCTGTTTACCAGTGGCTATAGATGTGGATTTCCTGTTATTTCCTCTTTCAGGATTCAAAATCTATGATTGATACATTCAATTAGAGAAGAGAAAACACTGCAGCTACCTCTGTAAATGTGTTGGTTCGCACATACAGCTCCATCATCTGTGACTCAGAGCTGATCTATTTTAAACCACTATTCTGCCTATTTTCTGTAAAGATGAAAACGTACAGTGTCAGACGGAAAGAGAAACTAAACAGAAAGTGAAACTTAAGTTGTAGAGTTTTATCAAGGATTAGACTAAATTGTGTTTCTCAGCTTGAACTGGGCTTAGTCTACCGTCTGTGACAAAGCCCCAAACACACAAAGATCATCAAATGGGTTTTTGGCCTCAAATTGTCCTTGTCCTCCTCACTTCTCCTTCATTTCCTTTTAAGGACAGCGGCTTTGACCGAAGAGTCCCCAAATAAGGGCAGCATTTAGACAAAAGGGTAATATAATATTTCCCACTGCCTCTCCAGCCTCTTCCTCCCTCTCGTGCAGATTCCTCCGTCGCCTCAGAACGAGTCTGTGTGGTATAACGTGTCAGATCTGGTGGTGTAGTGTGTCACAGATTGAGGAAGGTTGCAGATGGACACAGGCGAGCGTAGGCTGTTCTCCAGATAGATCTTCCAGAAGCAGTTTTTCATAAATGACCAAACTCGGCAAGAGCTCTGATTCCAGTGATGTGGATGTCGACAGCTTAAAGACCAGTTGGACTCGGCTTTCTTTCTTTCTTTCTTTCTGAAGTCTCATACGTCTTTAGTGTGACAGCTGATGCAGTCAGACAAAGAAACACAGCATGAATGCACTTTGGCTCTATTGATATTCAAGATCCACTGACAAAATAGTTCATATCTGTTTGTGTGGACGTTTTTATTGAAGAAAATCTGCGACCAACACATTGTGTTTCCATTAGCTGCTTCAAAATAAAAGCCTCTGGTTGGTTTACCAGTGGAAAGCCCTTAATATAAAGTAGAAGAAGCATTGCGGACTATTTGTGTTGCATCAGCAGTAACTTGACACAGCTCTGGCCTAAAGCAAACACTAAGCAGTTAATGAGACTGATCTGAATGAGCAGTGTCATTACAGCAGAGCAAGCTGCAGAAAGACATACTATCAGAGAAGACAGAGTCAGAGAAAAGTACTGAAAACACCACGAGGTGTTTAATCAAAACATGTGATGTGGCTTTATCAGGAATAGCAGATGGAAAATTAAAGCAAATAGCAGATTGAGGGAATTCTGACGTGTCCATACTAATGTAGGAATTCCTGTTTCTGAGTTCATGTAGAATGTCTTCAGGCCAAACGTCAGTCACAGTTTTAATGTTGTACCACAGTAAAAACAGATAAAGATGTGCCACAGTCACAGATTATACTCCGTGACCCTAGAGCTAACTCTACAAGGGCAAATGAAGAATATAAATGACAAGTGAATTAATTCTCATTCGTGTAATGTAACTGTGTTTTCAGTCGCTCCGGTGTTATTGAGAAGCTGGAGGCCTTGGAGCTGGAGAATCAAGAGAAAATGGAGGTGGAAGAGTCGGGGAGGAGCGGAGCCAGACAGGGCCGGAGTGAGCACAGACGCTTCCACAGAGAGGTAACGCTGCTCTGAGTGTGTGTGTCTGTGTGTGTGTGTATGTTTATGTGTGTGTGCGCAGGTTAACAGACCGACAGTGCCAACATTGTGCAGCCGTTTACAATAGATTCGGTGAGACTTGTAAACAGTGTTTTTAAACAACATCACATGGCGGAGCAGATGTGAGCTCAGCGTTGGACCGCTGTGGGGTTTGGTTTGGTCTTTTTTTTTTTTTTTTCTTCCACCTCTTCCTGGCCCCTCCCCCCACTCCTCCTCCTCTATCTTTTCCCTTCACCCTCGCCCTCTTCCCTCCATCTCTCCCTCTCTGTCCTGTCTTTGTTTTGGTTGTAGGTCAGAGGTCAGCAGCGTGTGCTGTATTCATTTCCAGTTTCCACTCTGTGGTGGGATTCCCCTGGTGATTATGCTTCCCTTTTCCCACCCCTGCTCCTCTGAGCTCAGCCCAAAATGTGACTTTTGAATAGATGGACACCCAACGTTCTGACGCACGCAGTCGTAGTCATAGATCCTCCAAACCAAAACGTGTTTGACAAAGAAGGAGTGTGTCATGACATTTCTGTACAGCACATTAATTCCAGCCCAACCAGACCAAATTAGATGATTCGGTATAAATGATCTGTGATTTTTGTTTTTCAAATGTTTACTCAAACATTAATGGTTTTGTGCTGTTTTTGCCATGTTTTCCTGTCACTGTTATTGTTTATATATACGTGTGTGTGTTTTTGACCGCAACTCTAACTGTGTGTGTCTCTGCGTGTGTGTCTGTGTGTGTGTACACTGCAGGAGCAGAGGCATGACGCTGGTCAGGGTCTGGATTTCCCCTCCACCCTGCCTCCTCTGAGGAGAGCCAAGTCCTTAGACCGAAGGACCACGGAGTCTGTCATGACGGTGAGCATTTAATCCTCCTCTCGTTTTGTAAAACGACCTCATCACGGCCTGCGGTTCAGCTCCAGGACGAATTCTGTGACTGTCAAGTGTAATGATGCACATAAACATGAGTCACCCGAATGTTCTTGTTGAGTAAATGACGTCTCAGTGTGAAGAATACGAGATTAATCTTGTTTATAAATTTGGAAACCCCTTTAGGCAAGTTATTCTTATAACACAGGTACAGCTAATAATGTTAAGAAAAGCTTGAATCAGCCATTTTGTTTCCTGAAGTTGTTTTGTGTGTGTGCGTATTCCTTACGTTGTGACTTGTCAACTTTTAGGCCTTAAAGGTAGTGATAACACCTTGTTTTAAAGTAAGTTACACAAGTACTAGTTTAGATCGTCTCTGTCCTCTTAAGTCATGGAAAAGCAGAATGTCTATATGAGTGTGTTTGTATCTGCCACTTTTTAACTCTTTGTTCATAAAATGTTATTCATTCAAAAGCCCAAAACATTTAGTTTCATCTCAGACAAACTCTTCTGTTAGTTGACTGATCATATCAGTTTTACACCTAAAACCAAGTTGCAACAAAAATCTATAATTAGAGCTGTAATCTGCCCAGTTCACTGCTTGTTTTGAAAACCTGCATATGAGTCACAAATGTGCAGATCAAGTGATAGAGAGAAAGGCACGAGGAATTCAATCAGCTGATGATCAAGCTCAGGTTTTCTTCTGATTGTTTTTGACATTAACTAACTAACACACCAATAACGGAAATTCTCTGTGAAGGCCGGTGTGTTTCAGTGTGTCTGTGCTCTCCCAGACAAAGCCTCCCCTGTTCCACCACTAAGCCGTAGGATCCAGGGTCAGCGTCAGTGCCAGGTCTTCAGCTGACTGCAGCGAGGTCGCTGGGTTGTTGTCGGGCCTGAGAGGCAAGATTCAGTTAGATAACAGAGTTAGGAGAATTAAACATTGAAAAAGTTCTCTGTGGGCGACTCCAGCAGCATACCACTGGGTTTACGTTAAGTCACACACTCACTTAACCTGTTTCAAACTGTTTGAGAACATCCGATGTCCGTGTGTGATTTGTGTTTTAGTTAAAATTGTCTTTTTCCCAACATTTCTTTGGCGTTGGTGTGGTGATGTGAGGGTGTGGATGTTGTAGACCAAACCTCCAAGCTGCAGGGGGCAGTGCAGCCCCCTCTTCTCCCTCTCCTCTGCAGGTTATACTTCCTCATTGTGCTCTGCTGCGTGTGTTTACTGCACCCATCCTGTTTCATTTGTGCTGTCATAAGAGAGAAAAGAGAGGCAGGCGCCTGTGTGTGTGTGTGTGTGTGTGTGAGCATATATCACAACTTACCACTGCTTCCTGAAGCCACTGTTCACATGGATGTGTGTTACGGTTTCTCCCACTGTGTGGAATCACAGCAGACTGTGCAACATATCGAGCACTGGGTCCTGCATCAGAACAACAGCAGATCTGTCAGAACTTGCCTCCGACCGGTGGTTCACGTTTGTCTGATCCATCGGTCGGGTCAACTTCTCCTCTCAGCTGAATGAGTGAGCATGTGTTTGTGCTTCTCAGTTTTTCAACAATGACGATGTGATGTTAGACGTGAATTGCCATTGTCATTAAGAAATGGTTTCTTGGTGATTTTTGTTATGTTTAAGGTAGGTGGCGAGAATCTACAGCCATGGTTTGTATTTGACTGAGTCTGAGTTCAGTTTGCATGTTAAACATTTTCAACTCTCTACACCGGTTCAGACAGATGGATTCTCACTTTCTTTCTCTTTGTGTTTTCTGTTTCCAGCCTGATTTACTGAACTTCAAGAAAGGTTGGATGGTGAAGCTGGATGAGCAAGGCCAGGTAACTGATAACTGAACTTAACCTCTGTCTGTCTGTGAGAGGACAGGAAAATAAAAGAGCTGTAAACAACGTAACACGTTGGCAGTTTATGGAAAGATAGTTGAATGAAAAGGTGTTGAGTCATCAGAAAGCCAGTTCCAACAGCACGCGAACTGTCCATCTAAAGCACGTCTGTAGCGTTATATGGCCTTTTCTCAGGCGTGGTCACACTTTGATGTTGTTTCTTCAATGGACTTAAAAGACAAAGGTGAAGCCTGAAGCTTTAAAAATCCATCTTTATATGAAATGATGAAAACTCTGCAGCCTGGAGCAGGTTTAATTGACAGTTCAGTTTTTATCAGTTTGCTGCTTCACACAACTCTGTGTCTCTGACCTTTTCCTTTTGGCAGTGGAAGAAATACTGGTTCGTGTTGACTGATCACAGTCTGCGATACTATAAGGATTCAATAGCAGAGGAGGTGAGTGCGTTGGTCATTTTCTTTGCTACAGTCCTGTGTGATACAGTGTTTCATGTACCTCGTCTCTGTGTGACCTCAGGCCTCTGACCTGGACGGTGAGATTGACCTGTCCACTTGCTACAATGTAACTGAGTATCAGGCTCAACGCAACTATGGTTTCCAAATACATGTAAGAAACGTCACCTTCTACTAAAATACAAATGATATAATGTTTTGTGTTCACATAGCACTGACCTGCCTAATGAAGCAGAAGTGGTAAAACCTGATGTACTGCACAGGTATTTGAAAATGTATTTATTTTTACCGTGTTTTTAAATGTTTAGACTCAGGAGGGAGTGCACACTTTGTCCGCCATGACAGCAGGCATCCGCAGGAACTGGATTCAGGCGGTCATGAAGAACGTCAGACCCTCCACGGCCCCCGACGTGGCGAGGTCAGTCCTGTCACACCAGCCATTTATCAACAGTAAAGATGTAACATTGACGTCATGATCATCACTTTTCTGTTTTCCTCTGCCCTCCAGCTCAACTGAGGATCACGGCTCCTTCTCTCCTTTGGAAGGTCTGGTCAGACCAGACGTCACCCAGGACTCGCCCTCCTCTGAAGCCTCGTCTGTGGAGAGAGAAGCTGCTCCGGGCATCACCAAGAGCCGGGCCCGCGAACGCAGACGAGAAGGCCGCTCCAAGACCTTCGACTGGGCCGAGTTCAGACCCATCGCTCAGGCTCTGGCTCAGCAGCGGGCGCAGGAGGCCGAGAGCCTCCAGGCAGACCTGGGAGAGCTGGAGAGGAGCCGGAGGAGGGAGGAGAGGAGGAAGAGGTATGAGTCTGTGGCCAGCTCGTCAGGAGACCCCACATCCGTTAAAGAAGGAGGGAGGACGGACTATGATAGCGCAGAGGGAGTCGGACACTTAGATTCATTAGGCCCCACGTCTGTGGAGAGGCAGCAGAGAGTGGAGGAGGTGATTGAACAACACTGGCGACAGGTGGAGAAGACACCCATACGGGAGGAGAGGAGGGTACCTCTGCCCACCACAGGGCCGTCCAGAGAGACTGCAGAGCTGGAGCAGCTGCTGGAGAACTACAAACAAGGGGTGAGGAGGAGGTTTATGACAGTCGCTTTAAACACATTTTAGAGGCTTTCATTTTCATTTTAAGAAATGATAAGCTAATACAACATTGTCCCTGTGACTCTGCAGATAGAGGACTTGAAGGCTCAGTTGGAGAGCTGTCACCAGCAGCTCCTTGACTCCAACAAACACAAGCAGGAGCTGGAGCTCCAGCTGAGAACGGCTCTGGAGAGAGAGCAGGACATCCGCACAGGTTACATCTCTCCGGTGAGTGATCAGTCTGTTGGTGTGTTCTCAGTGCCGCAGCTGCATCACACTGAATGTTCCTCTGCTATGATGGGAGGTCATGTTGTAGATTTCATGCGTGCACATATATGTTCATATGAGCAGTATTTTCTCCTTCATATTGTAACATTCTTTGCATGTTGTATTTTATTGTAAGAAAAAACATCAAACTGACATCGAAGCAACAAAGTGACTCCAAATATTTTGCCTTTGCATGAGTTCATTGCATGTGGAAAAAACATTGAGATCTTATTACTAAATTGGCTTCTACTAGTTAATCTCTTCTCTCTGTGTCATAGGTCTGTACGGTATCTGAACTCATGCTAGCTGTTACTTGAATATTGCATTGATTATGGACCAAAGATGCCAGATTAATGGTTGCTGATGTGACTTTCAGAGGATCATTTCACTCTAAATGAAAAAAAAAATATAGCTGACTCAAGTTATTTCAACTTTAATTAGGCTTCAACTGGTTGTGAAAAAAGATAGTAATAGAAAATAGATCAAATTAACTATGATGCTCATATACAAAATTAAAAAAGGACCTGAAAAGTTTGACTCTGGTTCTGAAATAATTTTTCAGGGTAATTTACCATTTTTCTGTTCAAAATCTGGAAAAAAAAAACAAAAGGAAAAACACAAATAGAAAGAAAATATAGAGATTTGTTTTGCAAGAGGCCAAACAAAACTGTATTTTGGATTAAAGTAGTACAATTTCAGTTAAATCACTTTTATTTTGTACTTTATGTACTTTCATACTTCATTTCACCCTCCATCATTTTAGACTTAAAAATTTTTGCTCCTTAGCTGATTTTTTTATTTTTTTAGCCTGATTTTTAGTTGTAGTTCACTTTACTTTCCCCTTAAATTTTCATTTAGAGTGTTATTGTTCTTCAGTTTAGTCGTTGACATGTTTGGCTCAACATGTATGAACAATAACCTCTTGGCTTGTTGTCTAATTATTTGCATGGACATCAGATTCTCATCTTCTATTAACTGCTATGAAGACCATCCATTTGTTATTCTGTTAACAAATATTATAAATAACCGCGAATGTTATGGCATAAATGTATGATGATGAATGAGTTTCTGTGCTCGTGTGTGGATGTGCGGATGGATTTCCCAGAGTGAGGCTGAATGAATATTTACAGTCGGGTTAGTTTGTTTATGGCTGAGTTAAAATTAGGGACTGCTGTTATTATTAGAATAGACTGTGTGCTTTTTGTTTTGCTTTTTGTGGTAAACATTTCACATTTTGCGACTTGCAGTGAAATATAGACATAACAGCGACAAATATATTTGAACATTAGATTTAAGTTGAATAATATGATCCGCTATCTCCACTCAGAAAACAATTGCTTTGGTGCAAGACATGAGCTTGGACCAGAAAAACTTCAGAAATGTGTGTGTAGGACCTGGTATGCCTTCCATCCTTGAGTAAACCATCCAGCTGAAACTAATATTGCATTACTGACTACATGACGTAACTTTTAACCCTTTAATGTGCATGCTCTGTTGTGATTAACTAACCCCGGCCATTAAATCTCTTTCCTTCGCTTTCAATTTACCACATTTAACTTAAGGGTGTTTTGTTTTGAATTTGTTTTGAATCACTGTTCATTTGCATAATTTGGGATTTATCATGTGGGAATGCTAATTGTAATGTCACTGTTAGATAGAAATTAGAGGGAAATGATTGGTAGATAACGCTGAGATATATTAGCAAGCTTTTTGTCTCCCCTGCTGTGTGTTAACCAACTGTCTGGTCCCCTTTTCCAAGCTGGAGCACCCTTTGGGTCTGGAGGCTGATGTGACGCCCCAGACGAAGAGGCCTGAACTGGTTAGTTCTCAAGCACAGAGCTTAACAAAGAAGTACCAGGAGACCAAAGAGCTCCTGAAACTGCAAGAGCTCAAAAAGCGCAATATGCAGGCACAGCTTGGCCTCTCACTTTCTCACCTCCCCATCAAGGATACTTACTTTTCTGAACCCCAAAAGCCATCTATCCTGGATGGCCCTCCCCCTGAAACTGTCCAAAAAACAGTAAGCGTCTTGCTCCAGGACAGCTCAGAAGCGATTCAAGAACTAGAAGACTTGATAACTGGTAAACTCCTCACTCTACCGGAGCTGGGGAAGGTGTTGAAATCTCATAGCTATATTCAAGAGACAACAGAGAAGTATCAACTTCAGAAGCTTCTGGAAACTTTGAAGTACCAGCAGGAGATAGAAAATGAAACAATAAAAAAGAACTTAGCCAGAGCAGGAGAATGCATTCGTGAATATGAAGCCCGTCTTATAACCATGGAAGATTTGGTGGGAAGGATTCAGAAGCAACATTTTGAAAGTCTAAAAAGCCCCTATAGCCCTCTTTCGAAAATTGAGAACCATTCAGAGACAAATGAGATGACAATTGGGATGCTTTCTCAAAGGGTTGAACTTTTAACAAACGACAATGGAGCATTGAAACAGCGATGTCAGGAAATAGTTAATCAGCTGACTGAGGCTGACAGAGAAATCGACAGACTGAAAGCTGAGCTGATCAGCCAGCAGGGTGGCAAACAGCACCATCTGGTCATGGAAGAGTTGAAAAGACTGAAGGCTGAACTGGCTGAAAACCAAGCCAATGCCATAGACAGGGAGTATTATGAGCGAGAGCTGAACGAGAAATCCTTGAGGCTCCATGAAGCTCTGGTTACATTGGAGGAACTTGGCAACACCCTTAAAGACACCGAGAAGAAGCTGCAGTTGAAAGAGGCCACACTGAAAGGTTTGGGCTTCCACACAGATTATGAGGAGGAGGAGTTACAGCCAGAGAAAGATCAACTCAAAGAGCTACTGGATGCCTCACAGGCAAAATTATCTGAGATGGAGGCAAACCTCCAGTCCACAGAGCAGCGCTGTATGGAGCTTGAAGCTAGGAACAGTGAACTAATCTCACTAAACCAGGAATCTGAGAAAGTAAGTAGAGAAAGGTTAGCAGAAGCAGAAAACGAAATAAGAATGTTACGAGAGAAGTTAGAAATGACCAGTAGAGTTGAAATGACTGTTAGTGAGTGTGATGAAGCAGGAACAAAGCAGGTTGATGTTAAAGGAGTAAAGCAAGTAGTAGAAGAGATTGAGATGAGGTCTGAGGCAATTAGTCAGGTTGTAGAGATGTTAGCCAAGGTAGATGTTAATGTAGACAGAATGCTCAGTGATTTAAAAAGCACTTTATTTGCGTCTTTGAAAGAAGAACTGCTCTGTGTAAGTCCTAAAGACGTGAGGATGTTAGTGGAGGGAGAGTTCTGGAGCCAGCTGCTGGGAACCCCCAAAACAGAAGCAGAGGAAACCAGACAGAGCAGTGGTAGGAATGTGGCAGAACAGATGATGGCACAGAAGCGTTTGATGGCCTTGATTGGTGGAATTCATCCACAAACAAATGCTGAGAGTGAGGAAGAGTCAGAGGTAGAATTTGCATCTATGTACAGCTGGTTTAATAATGAAACAAATGCTCTGGTTCTTAAAGAGCTGAGAGAGACCATGGAGGCAAAGTCAATCAGTTTGAAGCAGATTGCTTCCAAGTTGATGATGGATAAAGATGATGAAGTGCTGTCTTTGGCTCAAACAAGCTTCATGTTAGGTAGTGAACAGAAACGTTCTTCTGAATATCTGCTTGAAGCTCTTAAAGAAGCTTACATGTCTTATGTGGTCATTAGGATGAAGGTCCAACATGAGAAGGAGCTAAAGCAGAAGCAGACAGAAATTCAGATCAGTAGCTTGGAGTGTCCAAATTGTCCAAAATTAAGACAAGTTGCCAATGATCTTCAGTGTAAACTAGTAGAACTTCAGAGTCAACTGTCTGAGCCTTCACAGAAACCCACTACAGGGTCAGAAACTTTGATCCAGATTGAAGGAGAGCCCATTGACTCATTGGATAAAACCATTGAACTTCATGACATGGTAGCCAGACACAGGAAGGAACTTCGAGAGGTGAAAGACCACTATGAGCAGGAAGCTGAAAAGATGAGGCAGGAAATAGCTAAGACCAGTGAAACACTGCGTCTCCGTTCAGAAGAAAACGTGAAAGAGATCGACTCATTGACCAACTGCATGGAGAACCTCAAGAGAAAGCATGAGATGGAAAGAGCGACCCTCATGGAGAGTTTTGACCGAGAAATGGAAGAGCTGAGAAGCATGATTAGTCCAGTCAACTCGGACATGACCGTGACCGCCGTGGACGCGCCATCGCATCAGGCCTCAACCCAAAGTTCAACCCTGAAGGAGCGCATTCAAGAGCTGGTGACCCAAGTCTTAGTAATGACAGAAGAGATGAGAAGGCGCGAAGAGCAGGATGACGTTACAACCCAGCGGCAGAAATACGAGAAAGACCTGGAAAACCTGAAGGTGGAAGCGCTCCTTGTCCTTGCCGTTCTCCATCTGTGATGCCTTGTGTTCTTTTGTGGCATTCCCAGATCCTTCTTCCTTCCCCGACCCCAACCCCTCCCTAACCTCGCTCACCCTACTCTCGCTCTTTGTTCTGTAAAAACCACTTTTCCTCTGTGTTGCATGAAAACTAATCTCCTTTCTGTGATCGATGTAGTTGCCGCAGTAGTTATGAGGAACCCATTTTGTCGAAGCTCCATCACCATCTCTTCACAAACATTTAAGTAACTGATATATTATCTATGAAAACAATTCAACAAAAGCTAAGAGATTCTTTCAGGCTGTCACATATTGTATCAGCCTGTTCTGCTGTGAAATGAGTTCCTCTGGATGTAGATCAATGTGCTTTGTAATCTAACCCTTTGGCTCCGCTACCCCTCATTTTAGCGGTAAGGGCAAAGAGTTGACCCCTGGTAGTTTTTAAGTTTTTGATATTTAGAACAAAATCACCAGTGTCAACAGTTTTTATGGGTCTTACCTCTTTTCCTTTGGCCATTTCTACTAACAGTGTAGTTTTAATTCCTACTTTTTCTGAGTAACAGTTGATGACATTTAAAAAAATGATCTCAACTTAAGATCCTCTCTCAAGGTCCCAGGTGTCTTGGTCCACGTCCTTTTTATTTAGAGCTCTATTCTGCTTCTCAGTTGTCAGCAGCAAAATTAATTTGTTGGCTCAGATGTGATGATTTAAACCAAGCTTTGGTCAGATGTTATATTCAGTGGCAAGAAAAAGGATGTGAACCTTTTAGAATTTCATGGTTTTCTGAATGAATACGTCATAAAATGTGATCTGATCTTCATCTAAGTCAAGAGTATTATAATGTGTCTAAAATAATAACACAAAAAATTCTGATATTTCATGTCTTTATTGAACACACCCATTCAACTTTCAAAATGGCAGTGAAAAAGTAAGTAAACTCTTAGAATTAATAACTGGTTGACTCCTTGGCAGTAATAACCTCAACCGTGCGCTTCCTGTAGCTGTGGATCATACCAGCACATTGTTGAGGAGGAATTTTAGCCCATTCTTCCTGGCAGAACTGCTTTAGCTTTGTCATTCTTTGAAAGTCTCAAGTGTATGGCCCTCCTCAAGTCAATCCTTAGCATCTCTATTGGGTTGAGGTCTGAGCTCTCACTTGGCTACTCCAAAAGGCAGATTTAGTTTTTCTGAAGCCATTCTGTTGTGGACTTGCTCTGGTGTTTTGGGTCTTTGTCCTGTTGCATCACCCACCGTCTGCACGGTTTCAGCTGACATGCAGACATTCTTACATCACCCAGGTCAGGCCCTGATGCAGGAAAGCAGACCCAAATCATGATGCTTCCTCCACCTTGCTTTACAGTTGGGATGATGTTTTCATGGTGATGTGCTGTGCCCTTTCTACATCAGATGTAGTGCTGTGTGTTTTTCGTTTCATCAGTCCACAAAACATTTCGCCAGTACCACTGTGGAGTGTCAACATGCTCTTTTGCAAACTTCAGACATGCAACAATGTTCTTTTTTTTAAAAAAAAGCTTTGTGGTGTCCTGCCGTAGATACCCTGCTTGTTCAGTGTTTTACACATTGTAGACTCATGACAGATGTTAACCAGTTCCAGTGATGCCTTCCAATCTTTGGCTATCATTCGTGGGTTGTTTCTTTAACTCTTGGCTTAAGCTCTTGGTGTCATTTTGACTTGGCGCCCACGTCTTGGTAGAGTAGCAACAGTCCCAAAGTGCCTCCAACTGTAGACTGGCGAATTTCCAAAGTCTTTGAAAAAACTCTGTAACCCTTATCAGTTTTATGTAAGTCAACAATTGTTGATCATAGATCCTCTGAAAGCTCTTCTTGCGATGCACGGTTCACACAAGCGTCTTCTACTTGCACAGAGCAAACTCCAAAAGTTTGAGGGGTTTTTATCAGTCAAATAAGCTGTAGTCCACACTTCCAAACTCATTATCTCAACAAGACTCCAGGTGCTAAAACCTGACTTGTGTTATTATTTTAGACACATATTTGTCAATACTTGTCAATACTCAAAACCATGAAATTTCAAAAGGTTCAGATACTTTTTCTTGCCACTGCAGGTCGTATACTTGACATCTGAGCCAATTTGCTGACGAAAGCAATAAGATGTGGTTGAAAGCTCTGGAAAAGGCTAATAAGCAGACTTGACTGATCTGGACTCATTACATCAGAAATAAACTTATGTTTCTTATCACGGGTCAGTTAACTCAACTACCAAAGATTTATTATTTCATTTACCCATAATTGTCTTTGGCCATGCTGATAGTTTTGGTTTTATTTGCCTAGGTTTCCTCAGTATATCACAGATAAAAGGAATTTGGTTTGTGTTGTCAAAACAGAAAATAACAGCATTTAATAAAAAATGGTCAGAAATGGGACTAAACCAAAAACAATATCCCATTTATTCAAGATAATCCAAGTAATGATGCTGTAAACTGCGGACGGCCTGTGATAGAACATAGTTCTCAATAAAAACTGTTGACCGTGATGTTTTCTATGGAACAGAGTGTTGAGATTGAAACTTGAAACTGACATTTTTTAGCGTTCTGTATTTCGCAAATTAAATCCCATTTACTTCCATTTTATTGGGATTATTGAGAGCTGTGAATATCTTAAAACCTCTAAAACTATCTGCATAGTTGAACACAACAAAGTGGTGCGGGTAAATGCTATTTTCTTATTTGAGAGAAGTGATCAAATTAAATCTTAAGTAATTGGTTTAAGACGAGGCTGCTGTTACTCTGTATTATCCATCTCAGCAAATCCAGTGAAAACACCAACATTAATAATGTGTTGGGCTGTTTCTCAGCGCAGTTTAACTTCCCTAATCTGTCTGTGGCACTCAGCCATGAGCCCACTGGTTCTTATTGAACACTGGGATTTCCAAATATCATATATTGTAATATTTTTTAAAAGCTAAATCAAAAAATATCCATGAACTCTTTTTTGCCAAATGATGCCAAATGATAATGAGTCAAGTAGAGTTACAGTAGTTTTTGGACAAGAATCGAGCTTTAAGCCTTAATCAAGCTTTAATACACACACAATACTCTGTTGGTAGAATCCATTCATGGTTGACTTTTTTAATTGGATTTATTGGTGAGAAAAAGTCCAGATTGGAAAGTTTTCCAAGAATTATTGAAGATTTGATCACTCAGACTTCACAAAAAATCCACACCAGAGTAATTTATGGTGATTTGGACACAATTCTCATCTTAAACTGCTGAATTGTCAAAGAGAACATATGAGCTGTCAGTTTTCACTTTGAAGCAGGCGGTTAGTTTTCTGATTTGGTTATAAACTTGTGGTAGAGTGTTTAACAGTGTGTTGGATGCTGAGGGAGTCATTTAATGCTTTAGCTAAGTAGCAGTGTGAGTAGTGAGTCAATGTCCCTGTCGTGACCCAGGATTTACAGTATTTATACACAAGATATGTGGCATGATATGCTCCTAAATAACGCAGCTGCCTGGTCTGATGTCAGAACAGGAAGTTTACATTTACATTTACTGAGTGGGGGGAGACTTCGCACCCTCTCACAGTAGTTTCCTGGGTCTGAGCTCTCAGGGGGTTTAATCCCTGTGAAAACACACTGGAACTCCATTTCCTCCGTTTTGGCCGCAGCAGAGAGAAGAGACTGGAGCCAGAGCAACAGAGCAAGCTACCGACTGAGTCCTCAGATTAGTGGCAGTGAATAGAGGACGGAAGCAGGGCTACGTTCTGGGCCGGGGTAGTGGAAAGGCCATTGAAATCTCTTCTTGTGGAAACTTGTGCTGGAAGTTATAAAAGCAGTGGAATGGCTCAGTCTAAATATTATAATAATAATAATTCTCCACATCACTCAAAGGAGTAGTTTGGCAAAATGAAATATCCAGCGTTCTCCTGACATGGACTTTCCCTTATTTGCTGCCACTAAAGCTTTTTTATTTTTATTTATTTATTTTCATTAGCAATCAAATAATCATGTCATTGTTATTCCCCCCCAGTTTAATTAAAAAAAAAAAATTAAAAACACTAAAGAAATCCCTTCATAGTAATGATTGCTCACCTCAGAGTTGTCATGGGTGCAGACTTTTAAAATAACCTTCAATAATTGTTTTATGCTTCTTAAAAAGTGGTCTCATCGGATGAGTTTTTATTTTTTATTTTTAAATAATAAACTAGCTCCACTTCTGTATTTAAAAATAATTTAATTGTTCGGAAGATGTTTCCATTCATACCTTTCAGATTTTTGTATGAACCGTTTAGTTCATACAGCTTCTTGATTAGACATCAGTGTGACACATCTCACAGTAAATAATAACCTCAGTGTCGGTTATGAAGATGCAGTTCACACACAAAGTGATTCATGATTGTGTTAGTGAGTCAGATAAACATGATCAGATTAGGATTTGCACATTAGCTGTGAGCTACAGTTGCTGCTCAGCAGCAGCTCAGTTTGGAATAAAGATGTTGCTACTGTCAGTGTAGATGTGGACGCGTTGCCGTGGTAACAGATGGCAGCACCTGCTTTCTTCCACGCTCCTCTATCATCATCGTCTCTGCGTTCCCTTAGTGTATCCTCGCTCTTCTTAACTCCTTTTTGTACTCACACAGGCTCAACTTGCTCGTGGCTAACAGGCTGTAGCTTGCAAGTAATGTGCTGGAAATAAATGGATGATCTGATCTGCTGTGGCTTTCACTTCAGGGCCCGGGAGGTTTTTTTCCTGCTCAGTTCGTACGGTCAGGAAAACCTTTTGGTCCGTGTCCTCTTGATGCATAAACTGACTGTTCTCACCGCGTTCCGTCACAGGCCACGTGTGAACGAGGCTTCGCCGCCATGGAGGAGTCTCATCAGAAGGTTATAGACGAGCTGCAGAGGAAACACCAGAGGGAGCTGGAGAACCTGCAGGAGGAGAAGGACAGGCTGCTGGCGGAGGAGACGGCAGCCACCATCGCTGGTAAAATACCACAGATTTAAAAGAGGTTCTTCTTTAAAGGTGACAGAGGATCAAAAGCGTTTTTACCTTTTTGAAGAACGGTCGTCCACTCACATTCAGGAACATGCGAAAAGTGATAGAAAATCTGAACATCTCCTCGTTCATAGAAATTCCTCTTTTAGAAATGTCGCTAGAAAATGGGTGAATTTCAAAAACAGTTGTGACATAAAATGTAACTCACTGCCCCCACTCTGATTCCTTTCCCTCCTCTTCAAAGGCGATTAGCTGTAAAATGATGGTCGGTCCATGACCTGAAGCTGGTGAAGTTACATTCATTTGAGTGACAGTGAAGGAGCCAATCACTGTCAAGTACTTGCATTTCATAATGAGGTTGCCAGTTAAGCCCGAAAAAATGCCAAATAGGTGCAAAACCGTGCGTTTTATTGTGTCACATCACAGAACAGGGATCAAAACCCCGTTCAGCTGTTCTCTGTCACCTTTAACTGAAAAGTGAATCTGTTGTTGAAGATGTTTGTGCTTTGTATCGCAGCAATCGAAGCGATGAAAAACGCCCACCGGTCGGAGCTGGAGAAGGAGCTGGACAAGGCTCGTAAAGCCAACAGCAACGCAGAGAACGCAGACTTGGACGAGATTCACAGGCAACACGAGTACGTTTCTCTAACTGTTGTAATGATGATTACTGGTCGTGTGTTTGAAGACATCTCAATGCCTCAATACTAAGAACAATAACTTTGATCACCAGACTCTCTAATATTTCACTATATTGCGAACGCAACTGTTAATTCAACCGATTCCTTCAGTTTTTGACCAATTATCTTTGTTTCCCGAGAAATGTTGATCCATACGTCGGTGAACTCAATTCCTCGTTCCTTTTGAAAGACAAAGGAAATATGAGAAAAAAAAGTCTCACATTTACCTTCTAACATCACTGCTAAAAGCTCCAACTGCCATTGTAATCAGTAAATTCACAAAAATCACAAAATCAGGAAAATTAGGACACAACAATCTCAAAACAGACCTGTAAAATCCTGTGACACTGAAACGTGTTGTTTTTAAAATGACATCTGAATAACGATGGCGGTCAAAGTCCACTTCACATCTGCAAAGACAGTGGTAACTTTTAAAAGCGAAAACGACCAAAATTTTCTTTTATTTACACAGATTACAAACCGAATGGTTTGGTTTTTCCACAATGGAACAGTTTTTTTTTGTCTTTAATGAATACGATTACAAAGTGTCAGTGTTTATCAGCTGACGTCAGTGTCGTCCTTCAGAAGGACAGAGACAGTTTCTGTGTTTCTCTGCTGGACAACAAAAAAAACCAGAGGGACACTTTAGAAAACGATCATGAAATCGCTTCACCAAAATATTGAGATAAAGAGCGATGTCGATATCGGGTGTGACGTGTCCAAAGCTGTTCAGAGTAACACAGAACAGATGAGCCGTCCTCTCTAATAAGAGATTAGATTAGATTGGTATGTTCTGGCCTCAACACAGATACTTGTGCATCAGCTGAAAGCGGAAGGGAACATCTGCAACTTTTTACACTGGAAAAAAAAAAAAAAAAGTTTCTTAATGAAACTTAATCCATCATCAGCAAACAGTTGAAGTACAAATGGACGTGTCTGCTCATGT
Organism: Polydactylus sextarius; assembly: GCA_016801845.1. NCBI lineage: Eukaryota > Metazoa > Chordata > Actinopteri > Polynemidae > Polydactylus > Polydactylus sextarius. The sequence goes on along the minus strand of CM028920.1, from coordinate 4,462,018 downwards.
TTGGAGCTGACGTAAAGATGTAATCTGCTCTGTCGAAAGTGGTTTGCTCCATTTTTTTTGTTTCTGATTGAAGAATTCATATAAATATCAATTAATAAAACTTTCATCCAGTTCAGTTGAAGATAATAGAACAAATCAACATATCGACGCTTAAACAGCACTAATGTAATAATCTTCTCTAAAACCTTGTTAAGTAATAATAATAAGAAGTAATAATAAGTAATAAAAATAAGAATAAATAATGAAGTAATGTGTTGAAAACCAGGATGAAGAGGAAGGTTCAGTTTACATTAAACATATCAACACCTCAGCTCTTTTTTCTCATTATGTTGTTGGGACCACAAACAGGTGTGAAATCACATCTCAGATTCAAACACATTAAAGAATCTATATCATGTTTCTACACGTTAAACATTCATCAGCGAGCGCGTCTATGTGGCTCGTTTTAAGACCGTTAAGAAGTTTTAATTTGATGTAAAAAACTGATAAAGAGCCGGAGTATCGTGAAGCCTCGTGGATGTGGGTCATATGACTTGCCGGAACATGTGACGGTTGATATAAGACTTCATGTGTGGACACGTGTGGAAGGCGCAGGTGTTGAATCAGAAACGGTTTCATCGCGGTAAAAAAGTTTTAAGGCTTTTTTTTTTTTTTTTTTTCATCGTTTGGGAGACGGCGTCATGTGATCATTAATCTGTGTGTTACCAAACACGTAGCTGAGCTCATAACATTTGTGTTGGCGTCTCTTTCACTGTGGTATTTGTGTGTGTGTGTGTGTGTTTGTGTTGTGCTTCAGGGAGGAGCTGTGTTCGTTCCAGCGGGAGATCGAGGTGTTGTCGGAGCAGTATTCCCAGAAGTGCTTGGAAAACGCCCACCTGGCCCAGGCGCTGGAGGCCGAGAGGCAGGCCCTCAGGCAGTGTCAGCGAGAGAACCAGGAGCTCAACGCACACAACCAGGTACACACACTCCTGTCACTCCCTGGTATGCACAGCACACCTGTGTTACACACTGCGTTATCCCGACCGGGCTCTCTATACTTTTATGTATTATATATTATATATTCCTCCTCTGTGTTATTATTTCCTCATACTGCAGTATTTATTATTTTACTATTTGTCATTCATTCCCCTGTAATTAGTTGAAGGTCTTAATTTTTCTTCTTTTTTTATATAACCTATTTATGTCTTGAATGAAGCGATTCATTGTTACATTTCACGGTGCGACTACGCGTGCGACAAGTAAAGTGTTGTGACGTGAACTTGTTTGTTTGATTCTCCAGGAGCTGAACAACCGTCTGGCAGCAGAGATCACAAAGATGCGCTCGATGACGTCAGAGGACGGCGTCGACACGAACACCACGATACAGGGGAAGGAGCTGTACGAGTTAGAGGTGAGGGCTCCGGGTTCGAGGTTCAGGCAAGGCAGTAAAAAGTAAAGCTGCTTTAAACATTCTTTATGTAAAAGATCATAAAACAACAAGTCTGTGCTGGTGATGTTTTAAAAAGCAGCTGATGCTCCTCAGGCAAGTTCCTGCAAAATCCTAAAGGAACAGAAAGTCGACATCTAAACATCTTCTTTCTTTGGTTTTCATTTTCATCAAAATGTTCAATTCTTGTCGTCCAGGTGATGCTGAGGGTGAAGGAATCCGAGGTCCAGTACCTGAAGCAGGAAATCAACTCCCTCAAAGATGAACTCCAAGCTGCCCAGAGAGTACGTGTTCTTCACCTCTGTTCACGCTCGGACGTCGATTCCAATCGAGTGATTCGAGCCTCGTCTGATCTGACCCGCCGTCTGTGTGTTTTCAGGACAAGAAATATGCAACAGATAAGTACAAGGATATCTACACGGAGCTGAGTATCGTCAAGGCCAAAGCGGAGCGGGATCTGGGCCGGCTCAGAGACCAGCTGCAGCTGGCGCACGAGGCGCTCGGCGAGCCGTCGCTGGAGGAGGTGGAGCGAGGAGGATACGGTACCAAACATGGAAACAGTTTTAGAATCTTAATCTCAAACAGTTTTGTCTTCCCTTCCTCTGAACTCTTGACATGCCCCCCACCTTGTAGATATCATGAAGTCCAAAAGCAACCCCGACATCCTGAAGATGGCGGCCGCTGCGGCCAAACGCTCGGAGCGTACCATGAGGTCAAAGGTCAGTCAGCTTCCCGTCCGTCCTTGACCTCGCTCTGTTTTATTTCAGCATTCAGCCGCATCAACCATTGTGTCATTTTGCTTGAGCAGCTCTCAGAGCAGTCCTGCTTTTGTCACATTACAAGTTTCCCACCAAACAAAAGGCCGCGAGGCAGTTCCCAGTGACTTGGCGCCATCTACAGGTCACCTGTGCGGCTGCATGCGGCATGGCACGATCACTGTTGCATCACCGCTGGCAGTGTTCCCGCTGGGCTGCGTTTTTATCTGATCCATTTTGTGACTCCATCACACGGTGCGGTCTTGGAGCTGTGATGCTAAATGAACACGGCAGGAGTCTAACACACACTTTGCCGCTGTGTTTTCCCCTCTTTCCTGTCCTCAGTCTGTGAGTCGAGACATTCCCTGGGACAGTTAGTGCTGCTGAGGACGTGTAGGCCTCCTCCCCCTCCCTCCTTTTAGGTAAACCAAACTGGTCGCACCCACGGCCGGTTCAAGCACGTCCTCTTGTCCTCCACTAAACGTCTGACTCACTACCACACATTAGTATGCACTTATATCCCACTGTTACAGACGCATGATGGTGAGGAGCTGATGACATCAGCTCTGGCACAGACACAGCGTGTCCGGCATATCAATGGGGTTTTCAATAAGCACTAATCTGAATGGTTTGTGAATGAGTTATTACAGACTCAGTGTCTCACTGTGGAGCCCTGAAACCATTAAAAGGCAGAAGAAGACGATCGGACGAGACAAACACAGAACTGAGTACATCAGTTAAAAAAAAAAACTTTTATCCTGTTTAGGCGCTTTAAAAACAGACAGATTGTCCTTGTGCAAAAAGGAAAGAAAAAAAACCAAACATCGAATCTGAACCTAAAATGATGAGATTTTATCAAAACCAGTTTATTCTTCATGTCTCATCTATACAAATTATTATGATGATATTGTAAAGTTTGCATAAATGTAAATAGCTCAATGTTTTCACCAAATGTTCCTTTTTTTAAAACTTGTTTAAAAATATATGTTGAGATCCTGTTTTTTTTCCAGTTTTTGTAAGTGTCAAGAAAACACTTGTAGTCATTTATATTTGGATTTCTGTCTACTTGTAGTTCTGATGAATTTATTTCCACAGAGGTGTAGAGGTGATTTTATTTTTCAGTAAAAAAAAACACAAACTGCTCAGTGATCTTAAGTTAAATGATGAAAGTGTCTCTTCACGATATAACCATCAGGATTGTGTTTTGGTGCAGATGCTAGTATATTTTTTCATTTATTTATTTATTTTTTCAACTCGTCCGATGCTCACTCCTCTGCCTCTGGTCGGGTTCGGGGCTCCCGTCTCCTCAGGGTGTTAGTGCTTGCGGTCAGGTGTGATGTGATGTGATGTGGGTGTGTGGTGAGACTGGAATCACGGGGTGACAACAGATTTTTTTTTTTTTTTTTTTTTTTGAGGGGAACACTTCCTGCATGTATCTAGAAAACAACATCAACAATAAAAGTGTTTGTCACGGTCAGTGTTAACATGTCGTCTTCTCTCTCTCTCTCCAGAGTCTAAAGGAAGGGCTGACAGCTGAGCAGAGGCTTCACCTGTTTGAAAATAAAGACACTAAGGAGTTCTGACAGTGACGCATTGTGTCGATGGACCTTGCTGCATGTTTAGAAGCCCACTATATGTTAGCTCTGTAATTACTTATTTAGAAACACTACACACTGGTCACAAACGCAGATCATATATTATTAAAAACATGGTATGAAGTTTGAATTTCATGTCTAGAGTTTGCATTCCATGCACTTCAGTTAACTGTGACATTTTTTTTTTTTTTGTATTGTTTATTTCTTTGCTGCCATGTCTTACTGTAAATACTGTTTTTAAAATGAGCATCTGTCATGCGTACACTAAAACTATGACTGTGTAAGCTACTGTTTTAACTCCCTAGACTGTTGCTAGCCAAAGGCGTTACTGTGATGTTTTTCATGGCTGAACATGACTACACATGGACGAGTGACGTTAACGCTCGCGTTGGGAAAAAAAAAAAACACACACTCACAAAACAAAACAAAAAACAACAAAGCATAGGAACGAGTGTGGCGTTCAGGTGCGCACGTTAAATATGAAACGCTCCGTCTTACTCCGTTATCGTTCCAGCGCTGATGGAAACGTCGCTCGGGTTAAAACAACAACAACTACTACTACTACAAAATAATAATAATAATAATAATAAAAACGAGCTACGGAATAAACAAAAACAAAACGAAACAAAAAAAAAGTGTGCATCTGCATTAGGACGAACACAGAAACCTTCCGTGTTGCTTCACCTCCGCCTCACTTTAACATCTGAGAAGTTCACTGAAACACTCACGTCGGTTTGAGTTGAAAGGGGACAGCTGAATGCATATGGATAGAATTCACTCATTCTAATTTAAATATATGTATATGAAAATTTCTATAGAGTTTTTTTTTTCCTCACTGCAGTCATCGGTCCAGCTGTATAGGAGCTGTCGGAGTCGCTTTATGTTTGTAGTCTTGTTCAGTGGCAGTCCCTTTGTATTTATTTAAAAGGTTGGGATTTTTCTTTCACATTCCCATTCCTCTGTACTCTATTATTGTAAATATAAAGCAAATATACACCAACTGACTACAGGTTTATTAGCAATAAATATTTTTGCACCCTTCATAGTGTGTGTGTGTGTGTTTGTTTAATGTTTGTGGGTCTTTCATGTGTATCACACTTGATGTCATGAATTCTTATCTGAACAGATCAATCTTAGGTTGATTCAACGAAATAGTTGAACTCTGGGATAAAATTATGAGTTATGGGTCAGAGGTCAAAGGACTGAAATGAAAACAATAATATAAGTTGCATTAACAGAACATTTAATACTTTGACTGATTTGATTTGATCTGATCTAATAATACCTCACGTTTCATCATCAATATTTAAATTTAAATATATGTTCACCCCTGAGGTGAAAGATACATTGGTTGTGTTTCTGGAACGTACTTTACACTGATAATGAACTGGTTGAACTAGAGTTACCTCCATACAGTTGTTTAACTCCGCTAGTGAAGATATGAGCACATCTGCAGCACAAGGATTTTTGTAATAAAAGTGCAGTGTTCATTTACAAGTCAACAGGCTGATATAAGCTCTGCTGTGACTGTGTCAGCAAAAGGTTAATTACTAAATGTCAAAATGTCCAGCTCCATTAAGGAAAGTATTACATTAATTCAGCTGTTTGAATTATTCGCCTTCTCATGAATATCTTTCCCATTTAAAATGAATGGAGGAGTTGTATTTTTTATTTCTTTTTGCTTAAGTCCCTCATGTTTTTTTCCTTTTATCTTTTTCTCTCAGTTTATAATGGGTGTGTATGGGTCACATGACCTGTGGTGTCATCCACTCTAACTCTTGAGCTGTTTTTCCTTTTCTACATTTTTTTTTCTTTAGCTCTTGTTGCTCCCGCATCTTTCACTTCTTATAAACACTTCATACATGAGATTGAGATGACTCATAGTTTTTTGTAAGTGGTTGATCAACAAGAAACTCCCTCAACTGTCCCATAGACTCCAATGTTAAGTGACCTCTAACACTGGAGAAAACACAGGAACGTGATCACTTAAAACTGGCACATATCAGTTATTTTGCATTTTATCTACACAAATGACAGATGTAGGTTTCCAACAAAGTCTCCTGATGATCAATGTGAAGAAACATCAGCTGTAGTTTTAGTGTTAACGTGTCAGATGTAGGGTAGTGTCCAGCTAATCACTGCAAAATGTAGTAATGGTTTGCTTTTTGATTTTGACAGTTTTTCTCACAAACAGGAAGAATGTTATTATAATTTCTGGGAAGTTGTAATAAAACACCTGAACAGGGTTTGAGTCCAGGTCTCATTAATACCAAACAATGCATTTATTACAGTCAATTTCAGTGTAAATGTTGGTTCACGTCAGTGTAACAGAGCTGTAATAAAATGATTAATTATTACTTTCCTGTTGTAAAAGTCCAAATGTCTCCCATAAAAAGTGTCTAATAAAGTGATAATGAACAGGCCCCGTTCTGCATGTGTATGTGCTACATGTTCACTGTAAATACACTGTATTAAAATGACAACAGCTCGACAGATTTATTACAGAGCTGATGTGTCACACTTCCTGCCTCTGCCGACAAAGTGTCAAAAAGTGTTGTAATCAACCACGAGCGTATCTGTGCCGTTAACCAGGTGCTGCAGGGAAGTTACCTAACACGGTAACAAGAGCTGAAGAAGATACATGAATCATGATTAGTGTTTACATACACAACATTTATATTAATTTAAAGATGAAGTATTGTGTTTCTTTCTCTACGTAACAAACCATAAAACTGTTGCTGGGAGTGTCACAATATATAAAAAAAAAAAAAAACAACTATGTCCTACTCCTTGTGGGAAACAATCACAACTCAAGCTTCACTTAGTCATTGTTTCCTGATCTTTCAACAATGTGATGTAGACTTTCACACGCTAAACCTCAGTAAACTCAGTCAAAACTAAACTCCTAGAGCTGAAAAGTTAACATCTGTACCACTGTGATATTGTATGAACATTTAATTCACCTTAAGCGTTAGAAAATAAAGTTCTCTGAGTCGTTCATAGATAGTTTTTAGCAACTAAAAGTGAATTACTTTTATTTTTAAAGAGACAGTCTGCTGCTGTAACTGGTATAAAAACCCATCAGGAGTTTCTCAGTGTTGTGTTGCATTATGTTAAATGTTGGTTTAGTCTTATTCGCCGTGTTCATCCACTGAAAATGTGTTTTAAGTTATTAAATTAATGAATCACCAAGTGTATCAAAGATGGCGAGTGTCAAAAGTAAAGGAAACTATAAAGGACATCAAACAAAATGACATCAAATGTTGTTTAAGGATCAAACATTAGAGCTGGAACAGGTTCAGTTCTGACCACTTTTGTTCCCATGATGCCTTTCTGTTTCACAGCTGAGACACAACTGTTCCACTGCTGCTCCACTCAACTCGTCAAGTTAGACACAGTCACCACAGGTCGGACAGGAGCCGGAGCACATCACCTGGTTCAAGCTTTCTGAAGCGCGGCAGCCTTCACGTCGCCGCTGGATGATGTGTAAATGAATAGATAATTGACTGTGTTTAGTAAATTTCACCCCTTCAATGTGGCGTCTGAAAATTTCCTAATTTTAAAAAAAGAAAATAACCCAAACGCGCCATTGATTGTTTTATTGTGGAGGGTGTATCCGGAAGTGTGGGATTTCACTCTAAGCAACTTGACAGCGCTGTTATCAGAGTAGTGTGTTCCTGGAAAGTGTGTGGATCTTTATTTAATTTGCAGCTTTCTCCTCTTTGTAGTGCTGCTGTGGTTGGTTAGAGTAGATGTCTCGTTGAAAGAAATGCAGGGTGGGACGATTTCTTAACGGGACGTTAAAAAAAAACCCCGCTACGATCTCTCCCGTCCGGGTAAGTTTGGATCAGCAGCGCAGCGCATTACCTCCGTCTGTCTTTGTTTCACCCAGCCGGGCCTTGCCCCGATGCGCACCGTTCTCTCTTAAACGTGCAACCAAACTCGATGATGAGTAACCTGTTATTTTAATACTACCTAGCTTATCGTCGTTGTTTTTGCACCCGTTAGATACCAGTGTGTGTTCACTTTGGTCGTTACGACCCAATTATCAATTCGGAATGCCAATAACACTGTAAAAAAATGAATTTTGAACAAGATTTAACATTTAAAATTTTGTTAGTCTGTTGTTTTAGTAACAAAGTTACTACGAGCCTCACTGGACAGGGACGTACAGTGCGGACCACTAAGCTATAAAAGTTGACATTTCTTACTAAGAAGACGTTTCTTAAAAGTGTGGACGTTGCCGAATAATAGAGTGGCCACTGTTTAAAAGTAGAAGTTGACATGTAATGTGAAATTCAGTGTGAGTTTCTACGTTACACGAAAAAAACTTAAAGTTGCTTAATATTTCACGCAGTTCGTCGCGAGGAAACGTTACCGGAGCTAAGCCGGGCCTAGCAAGCTAGCTAGCTGACGTTAGCCGCGGCTAGGCTAAGCTAACTATCGTTAGCACACCCTGACCTGTCAACGTTGGTTGATAAGAGTCAGAGGGTTTGTCTGTAAACACGTTATTTACTGTATGTAGCCGCTTGATGTAATTAACATCCAATAATATTCTCAGAAATTGGAAATGAGCCAGAATGTGAATTGTCAGTTAGTCCCTAATGTGCTCTTCAACGTTAATGAAATTCAAGCACGCGTCAGTTTCCAAGCTAATGTCAACGATATGACTCGAACTGTAAAAGGCGGTTAACTTTCTTTTTGTTTAATTAGATTAGATGTAAAAACAACAGCCGAGTATTAAAGAGTATAAGTTCTATAGCTCAGTGTTTAAAAGTAGTTAAACTCTGACCTGAAGTTCACTGCTTAGTGAACCTACTCTGCTCTGATAAAGAGTTGATGACTGATGGAAAATAACAATAATTGATTATTGTGATTGTCTTCACTGGTGGACCGAACGTTTATAAGTTTCTCTGCTTCTTTCGAAAAAAAAATCCCAGTTGTTATGGAGCAGCCACCCGGGAGCGTAGATGATCTACAGCCTCAAGATCTGTCCACCTCCAGCGTCCCGACTGTCATCGATCTGACCAGGAAAGGCGAGGAATGTGTCGTCAACGCCACGTCTCTGGACGGCCTGCGGATGGTCAAGAGCCCGGGATGGTTTCCAAACTCAGCAGGCGTCAACCCAGGACTACTGTCAGAGACTTCACTGTCAGAGAGCGGAGGCGGAGGCGGAGGCGGCGACGGCTCCTCAGACATCACACTCCAATCAGGGGATCACGATCACATTCAACCAGACAATGCCTTCTCCCACACTACAGTCACCCTCTCCTACGTGAGCAGGTCTCGCGTTTTCTCCACTCCGGACCCCATCTCTCGACACTCGCCACTGTCTACCGTCGGAAAGTTCTCCCTCCACCCGGCGTGCGACGCAGATAAAGGACTCGGGGAGACCGGATACTCTCTGAACCAGCATTACTTGGAGCAGGTGGAGGGGCCGGTGGACCTCGCCGCTCAGACAGAACTTTTGCAGTCGTTGTCTCAGGATCAGGTGGGACCAGAGGACGATGGGGGGGTGTGTGTAACGCAAGAGCCTCATGAGGTTAATGGTGGAGTAGTTTCCAGTGATGGAGACATGGACAAACACATACAAGAGGAGGAGCAATCTGAACACAGTCCATCTTGGAAGAACAGCAGTAGTTTAGAGAACGGTGGACGTTGTAGCCGGTCAAGTTCAGGACTATGTGCTGAGTCCTCACCAGAGACACTCACCCCTGCTGCAGTAGAGGAAGAGGAGGAGGAGGAGGAGGAGAAGGGAGACCCTGAGGTGCTATTTCTTACAAAAAAACAGGACCCAGTGGTGGTTGGCGACAGCGTTGGTGCTAGAGACCTGTGTTCACTGAGCAGGGAGTACATCAGTCCTCTGGAGGACCCTGTCTCCCCCTCGGCTACCTCACTGGATGGCGTGGAGGACGTGTTCGTCCTGCCTCAGACCTCCAGCTCACCCAGCGGTGACAACTCTTATCTAGAGACGGCCGAGGTGGAGGAGGAGGCGGTAGTGGTGGTGTGGGATGGCCCGAGGACAGAGGAGGCCATTCAGCCGACCGCTGGCATCAGTGATCACGCCACAAGGTTGGATTCAAGCGTCGAAAATAAGAAGCCGGCCCATAGACGGAAGGCGGTGTTGGAGCCTTTGATAGACTTGACAGATGACGCTTCCGTGTCCAGCATCGTGGAGGAGGACAAACCCAAGACTGTCGTCCCTCACATGAACGGGAATTCGAAGGCATTGCAGAGAGCGCTGAAAGCTAAAAAGCTGCCGCAGCGTTCTAGTAGGGGGACGCGGCTAGAGGCCATCGTCATGAACATCAATTCAAGCAGGTATAAAGTATCAGGATGCATTCGCACCAATCACAACAAAGCCAGCGCTTCCCAATCAACAGTGAGCGATTCCAACTTAGCAGATCCTGAGAGGAATGACACGGTGGCGGTGGGAAAAAGAAACAGCAGAGTGAGAACATCTTTCTCAACGAAAACAGTAAAGCAAAAAGCAAAACCTCCAGTGACAAGGGGTAAAACTAATAACATAAACACTGACAGCTGCAAAGACTCTACCTCCGATTCTGAACTCCTCAGTAATTCTAAAATGTCTCTCAGAAGCACACCTCCAAAAAGTCCTCAGCCTGCCATGCACAAGAGGTCGAAGAAAGAGCCGGAGGATGTTTCGCATCCAGTTCGCTCTCCACAGACTACACCTACAAAGTCGAAAAACAAACCATCATCACCATCAAGTCCTCACAAGAACTCCACCAAGCAGCCAGAGCTTCTGTCTCAGCCTGAAGAAATCCATGTAGCGAGATTTTCCCCGTCACCGTCGCCGTTGTCGTCAAAGTCTCCAAAGAAAAGTCCAGGGAAGGCCAAAGGTCAGGCTGCAGGTAGCAAAACACCTCCCACTGCCAAGACGAAGGTGGCACGAACTCCCAGGAGGAGACGGAAGAAGCTCAAAGGCGGCCAGTCGTCCTCCATGTTCTCACCCAAAGAGCCTGAGATCAAGCTCAAGTATGTCAACTACAAGGAGGAGAAACGAGACAGGTCGGACAGTTTCTCACCGTTTATCCGCGTGGAGCGTCAGCAGTCGTCACCATCATTGTGCACTATAATTAACTACCCCGAGGAGGTGAGGGCGCAACACAAGAAGGGGCAGCAGCAGGCACACACCACCGGCTACATGTCCGCTGTCGTACCCAGCACTTCCTGCCTCCAGCTGGGCCGTGCATCCAATCACAGCCAACACCAGCGCGCCCTCGTCTGCTGCCTATGTGGCCGGTCAGCCAACGCCATGGACCTTGGCGACCTCCACGGCCCATACTACCCCGAGGGTTACCAGGTGCCCAGCGCCAAAACGCCAACCAGCATCAAAGAGGATGAGGATGACTACACCGACTCGGACTCGTCGTCCTGCAGCGTCAGAGGCGGCAGGAGGAGGAGGAAGTGCGCCGTGCCGCCACCGACTGCACCGCCGTCGTGGTCCTTCAGGCAGGGAGCTCAGCTGAAGCAGAAGGGCCTCCTGGAGAACCATGACAGCGGCGTCAGCAGCCCCGCAGTGAAGAGGGCACGCATGGACGCCGTCTCCACAGATGTAGAGGACTGGTACAGTCCCCCCATGCTGCCTCTGGAGCCCTGCGAGTACTGGCTCCATGAAGACTGCGGCATCTGGTCTGTGGGCGTTTTCCTCGTCAAGGGCAAAGTGTACGGGCTGGAAGAGGCGGTGAGGGTCGCCCAGGAGACGGTAAAGATGCACTCAAACGTGTCACATGATTGTGATGTTACACAACAGCACCTGGTTTAAAGACTAAAACACCCAGGGATGATAATTCGCTCGTAATCTGACTGTTTACTTACTTGTTGTCTTTGCCTCTAGGATACTAATAGACTTCGGGTGTGTGTTATCGAATCAAAGCATGAGTAAGAAACCAGTAATTGACCATTAGAGAGAGAGACGGTTTGAGGCAAACAGCACGGAGATGTTGTAACTTACACAATAAGACACGTTTTGCTTTGCTTCAGGGTTCAGTTTGTTGTTGAGATCTTTACCACAGACTGTCCTTATTTTTTTGAGGGTCAGCGTTTACACATGAAACCAGTGGTTTAATTACGTGATCCATTCATTGCTTATTTGATGCCAAGACTGTGAGATGTGGTTGAAAAAACTAAGTGGGGGGAAAAGTGGAGTCAGTGGACATGAGTCAGGAGTTGTTTTTTTTGAAACAGATTCAGTGTAATTAGATTTTCAAATTGCTCTGTAATAGACCTTTTTTTTCCACTTGATCTTGCTCTGATCCAGTAAAGTAAACACAAAGGTGAAGCAACCACCCTTAACTTTCACACCAAATATCTCATGATGTGGCTCATCAGGCAAAATGCCACAACATTTACCAAATTCACAATCCCAAGGTGATGATGCCTGTGTGAGTAATGCTGAATGACCTCAGCAGCAGGCAGAGTCATGTCAGACCACTGAGCGCAGCTTCACCTCCCCCCTCAGTTATCCATAATGATCACAAGTGAGAAACTCTAGGATCTGTGACATCGGGGCAGTTGCCGAGGAGCTGAGACGTGATCATTTATTTCTAATATGCTGACAGAACGGAGCCGCCGTTATTTTATTAAGATTCTTGCCGAGTCTATAGTCATCTGCAGCCCTTCACGGCAGACGTTACTTCAGGACTGAGCGTGCTCTCCGTTGATTAAAACACTGACATGTTTGCGCCACATGACGCTGATGAACGACGACCTTAACGTTAATAAAGTCTCCGCAGGACGTCGGCGTCTTAAAACTGCCACATTTTTATTATCAAACTCGAAACTACACGCAGGCTTTATGTTTAAATTTTATTTTCAAAGGTCTTTGGGGAGCCGGGTTGCGCTGCTTTGATTGTGACTCAGGGGATCTTTTACTAAACATCTTTAATTTGTAGCTGCAGCGCAGAGTTTTTAATGAAAGAGCACACTGTTATAAGTCTAATAACGTCTTCATCTGATCTGCTGGGGTTTTTTTTGTTGTCTTTTTTTTTTTTTAAGATGTGCTCGGCGTGCAGAGATCCAGGCGCCACACTGGGCTGCTTCTTTAAAGGCTGCCCCAACAAATACCACTACAGGTGTGCTCTGGAGTCAGGTGAGTCCTTCTCTTCTCCAGTGTTTTTGTTGATTTGCAGCAGCTGTTGCATTTTACAGCCTTTAAACTTCAAGTTATGTCGAGTCGAGGAGTTATAAAAATATTCAGTTTTCTCATGGTTTGAGACGCTATGTCTGAGATTTCTGCTTCAGGCAGAATACATCTAGAACTAAACACATAAGACAAACATCTCTGTGAGTCAAACTGCGCTGCATGAGGAAATACTGGCTATTTATGAAGTGACCTTTTTAAACTTATAGATTGGGTTGTTCTGAATAAGAGCTCTTATTTTGGTAGCAGAGAGAAAACCTCAAATGTCTGACAAAGTGGGAGCTGTGAGAATATGAAGTTGAAGGCTTCCACGGCTGCTGGTCTGTGTGTGTGTGTGTGTGTGTGTGTGTGTGTGTCTGTGTGTGTCTGTGTGTCTGTGTGTGTGTGTGTGTGTCTGTGTGTGTGTGTGTGTGTGTGTGTGTGTGTGTGTGTGTGTGTGTGTGTGTGTGTGTGTGTGTGTGTGTGTGTGTGTGTGTGTGTGTGTGTGTGTGTGTGTGTCTGTGTGTGAGGAGCTGCAGCTCTTATCACTTCCACTGAGCCTCAACCTGCACGTGTGGGTGGTCGACCGTTGGCATGAATCATTGTGGCTTCTTCACCAACCTCTGTTCTTGTTCTCACTCTTGTTCTTACAGACTGTGTTCTCATTGAAGAAAACTTCTCCATGAAGTGTAAAAAGCACAAGGTGAGCACAAAATAACTGCCGTTCTGCGCACACAAACCCCACCCCACCCACCCGTCTGATTTATTATGTCGGAGGACATCACAGGCTGAATTATTAACGTTTTGTTTCTTCGTCCCGCATCAGAACAAGACATTTAAAGCTCCTCCGGGGAACAGATGGGACGACAGGTGACGACGCTGGTGCGAACCTCGTGAGGTGAGTAAATATCTGCTCCGCTCTCGCGTCGTCTGTCGCTCAGGAGGAAGTTGTGTTTACTCATCAGACTCTGAGGTTTGCCTTTCAGCAAATTTCTGACTTATGGAAAGTGTTGTAGTTTTCTTTGTTCACTGCCAACTCTGGCAAGTTCCTTCACTTTAGGAAAACATGTGTAGTAAATTGAACATATTTAGGTTTTGGATCGTTAATTTAGCTGGGGCAACCACAGGAACATTAGATTGTCTCGATTTAAATAAATCAGTAGTGTAATCGATGTAAATATCAGTTACTGCTCTAATTGTTATCATTAAATGTGATTTTTCTTACAAACTTTCCTTGTAATATCCTGACAAATATCTGGTATTCATTTATGTTCTTTGTTGCTGTTCTGAGCTTCAACACTTTCACTTTGAACTGAAATAATGGAGACGACATTAAAGAGCCAAGTCACAAGTTTTTATGTGATTGGGTTTACGTCAGTGTAGGAAGAACTGTGTGGGAGAAACAGCACATTTAAAAAAAAAAAAGTACCGCTGTGGTTTGAAGGCTTCGAAAGTAATTGGACACTTGGCTACTAAACGTTTCTTGTGCAGCTGCGTGTTAGATCATGAACAGGAAAAAGCTCACATGCGACTCGACTGAGAGTTTAAAAAAAAAAAAAAAAAGGAGCAAAATCTATCAAATGTCAGAAAAATAAAAAGATGGATACCTGACGTAGTTGGATTGTTGTTAGACGTTTCATGTAAGAGTCATGAATTTGTGTGGACACCAGAGATCTAGTGTTCACAGGTGTGTTAACGACAGTCGTGGGGGTGATTTGCTAGTTTTGTCGTTTGCCGTTGCCCCTGACAACAGTCGTTCAAGTCGCCCAAGATTAAGTGGCCACACTCGCTGTTCCCACCTGAGGCAGATGAGTTCCTAAAGAGGGAACTCCGGCACATCTGAACCAATATTCTACTGTTATAAATCTTTGAATGTCAGTTGCCAAAAATGAAACAAACCGGTGCTACGTCAGCGGAGATAGACAATAGCAGTGAGTCTGGCCAGGCAGCTGATGAACCAAGTGATCCAGCAGGTTAAAACTAACATAAGTTTAAACAAAAAAAACAACTGTATTTTGTGCCACTAAAGAGGCAACAGCCAGGAGCCTCACCAACATAATACTATAGTGTTTAACTCAGTAGTGGTAAAGAAATGGCAGGAAGCTAGCAAAGGTTTGTTTTATTTTTTTAGTCAACGGTAGAATGTCGGTTCAGATGTTGGAGTTCCCCTTTAATGTCTTGTAGGAACAGATGAGAGGACAGTGTTGTGTATGTGGAGACAGGTGGTGTCGCAGGCCTCCTCCACTGTTGAGTGATGGCTCCACTTTCAAACCATCTATCTCCGCTGTACCAGTTGTGTCTGAGACTCAGATGTATAGATAGATGGATACTTTTTAAATAAATAAAAGCTTCTGAGAGTAAAAAGCATTTCAAGAGCACAAGGAAAATCAGTCATAGACGACTGTATGACCGTAACCTCAGAGGATTCACAGCATTATGCCACACGCTGGTAAACCTCAAACTGTCATTAACACACATTCTTACTGACATACACATAGTGACGGTAAAACATTGGAGGCAATTTGCAGTTTAGCATCTTAGCCAAGGATATGTGGACCAATCAGTGAAGGACTTCAGTGAAGGATTTCACTCAAGTCAGAAAAAAAAACCCTGGTTGCAGTTCACTAAATCTTGAAGAAAAAAAAAAGCTTCCGGTGGAGATGATGAAACCAAAATCAGCATTAATCAAAACAATAGAAAGAGGAAATTGTGGAAGAAAAAAGGAAGAAAGATACAACTGTCTTTGTGAAACATGGTGCTGATGACAGACGATGGTTGAGGAAACCAAGGGCAGAGAAGCTTCAACAATACACACACACACACACACACACACACATATATATATATATATATATATATATATATATATATATATTCTCAGACCCAACCACAGAGTTGAGTCTGACCACCAACGACCACAAGGGTTAGCTGTTGGCAGAGTTACTGTTCCACAGTCAGATCACTGATAGACATGTCTGGCCTGACATAAGCTGGTGGCAGATCCAGATGTGACAGGAGTCTGGGCATCAGCTGCTGATCTCACCTTGGTCAAAATAAGAAAAGCCAATGGCCAAAAGATGATATCCAAAGAGTCCTGATGAGACAAACTAAGGCAGAATTCCCTCTCGGTACAATAAAGAGGGTCAATAGAGACCTAAAGCATTGTTCTGGGTGGCCCCAACTCATAATGCCTTAACAATATGCTTGTCACTGCAGCATCTCTTTTGAATGAAATCAGCAGCTAGACATGTCTATCGGTGATCTGGGTGTGGAACAATGACTTTGTTATCAGCTTATTCCTTGTGGTTGTTGGTCACTGAAGCACTGCTGTGGCAACAAATCTGGGGGTGACCAGCGTCTGAATCCAGAATCAGAAATACATTTTATGTGTTCTTACAATTAAAGAAAGTGAGAGATAAACATGTTTGGTCTTTACAGCGCCGTTGAAACAAAAACATTTTTACACAGTACATATATATGTATATATTGGAACTAATATTTCACTCGGTTCTTCGGTTCTCTTTATATTGATGTAAACACACTTAAAGCTGAGACAGTCTATTGACTGTTGTTTATCGTCGTGATTTTTTTCTCTCAGACGTTCACCTGCAACATCCTACAGGGGCCTCTACATCCCCTCCTGCTGGTTACCATGGCAACAATGGACCAGGGTTCTTCTGACTGACAGCTACACCATAAACCTTAACTTCACCCTCTGCTCTTCAACTGCACTGTTAACCCCCTCCACCTCCACCATCTCCACCCTGACACTGACTAGAGGAGCCCAGTCAGCGACGCCTCCCTCAGTCCAGTCAGACGGTACTCGTCAGCCATGACACCTCCCTCCCCCTCCTCCCCCCAGTGGACTGACGACAAACACCAACTCACTTCACTCAAAGCAACATGCTGAATCGTGTCGTTTGTGTAGTTATTTATGAGGAATTTTTTTTCTTCTCCTGAATTAGATATGAATAATAATCAAAGATATTTAATTTTTTAAGGAAAAAAAAAAAAAAGATTTTCTAAGTATTTGATTATATTTGGTTTATTTATTCCTGAAGTTTTGGTATTGGCTTCTTTAGCAGTGGTCAAAGAAGTTTTGATTGTGTTGTTGTTGTTGTTGTTGTTGTTTTTTTCTTGTTTTTGTTTGGTTTTTGTTTTTTTTTTTTTTTTTTTAAGTTATTGGTAAAGCAGTTCAACATTGAAACATGAAACCAGTGGAGAAGATGCTGGTTTGATGAAGAGATGGGACAGAGAAAAAAAAAAAAAAAAAAAAAAAAGGCTGGACGGTCGATGAACAACCATCACAGAACAAGGTACCTGACTGGACGCGTCAACACAACACAACACAACAGGGTCTGTGGGGTTTGTTTTTTGTTGTTTTTTTTTTAAATCACACATGGCATTACGTTGAGAAAAAAAACCGACGTTGGCACTAAAAGAATGGGCCCGGTTGGCGTTTACAGAGGGAACTGAACAGTGTAAAGTTTGAATGTATTGTCCCCAAACCCCCATGTGAGGGTTTTTTTTTTTTCGCAGGAAGCACTTTGGAGTGGCACTGAACATGTCTGGTCCTCTGCTCCGGCTGCAGTATTACCTTCTCCAGCTGATTTAACCCGACCACCTTACCCACCTTAAACCACATCTGCTACAGTCTCCCTCACGTGTCTCTGTGACGCACCGTTACGACAACAACACACCTTTTTTTTTTTTCCTTTTTCCTAAATCGGCTCAAAGCACTTTGACCTCTCAACATCAGACCCGGGAGCATTTAAAAGTGCCCGTGTTGCATTCGTGTGCACGACCTTTACAATCTCACAATCCCTGTTAAATTAACAAAAGTTTTTTTTTTTTTTCTTCCTTTAAAGTGGCCTGAACTGACTGCGGTCGCTTTGCTGATGAGTCCGTCTTCATCAGCTTCTTCACTAAAGCTCAAAGAGGACATATGTTTGTAAACGTGAAAACACTCGTTTCTATGCTGACATGGAGAATCTTTTGGTTTACATCTACGTTATTTACAGCAGCGATGGCCGTGCTAAAGTGTTAAAAACAAAAGAGTTTTATTTCCTGACTTTTGGGCCTAAAATGGTGCATCTTCACCAGAAACTTTTCTAAATAAAAAAAACAAAACAAAAATCAAACAAAAAAAAAAATGCCTTATCTGATGTACAAGAAGAGGTATAGTCACTTTTTTTCTTAAATTTAAATTTAAATTTCTGTTCTTACAAGTTCGTGGTGCAAAGACAAATCAGTGGATGTACGTCACCGTCACCTTCCTCACATCCTGACGACTGAAGGCAGCTTCGTTCGCTCTAAACTGCTGCAGACTTTATGATTAACACCAGTGGCGTCGCAGGCCGATATCTCACCAACCCTCCAACCACACACAGGTACACACTGACTCTCTGGAAAAAAAAAAAAAAAAAAAAACCTGCCGAGTTTAGGTCCCAGTGTTTTTGTACTTGTTGAATCAGGTGTGGAGGTCAGGGCTTTGTTTTTTTATTATTTTAAAGAAAAAGTCTGTGTGATCAGTGTTGGTGTTAGCGTCTCTATGTAACTCTTGGATACGGCCATTAGAGGCAGCCTTTCGCTGTCTTATGACACCAGTGTGTTGAGGATCTGCTACAGCCGTGTGTCCACACAGAGGCGACCGCAGGCTTCCTCTGCTTAGAGTCTCACCACCACCAGCAGCAGCAGCAGGACACACACACACACACACACACACACACCTAGATCTCCTTATCCTGAAACACCACTTCTTCATTCGTGCCATCATCAAAAAATTTTTTTTTTTGTTTTTGTTTTGTTTTTGTGTGTGTGAAAATTAACTTTTTTTATGGAGCAGTTTTGTCTAAAAGTCTTGACATTTTTTTTTTTTTTTCCTGCAGTTTGTTTTTAATTACAAACACGTGTTTGCATTGTTACCAAATACAGCTTTTTTATTATTATTATTATTATTATTCTTACAGAAATGTTTTTTTTTTTTTTTTAAGAGTAATATTTTGTCCGTGTGTTAATCTCAGGGCTGAATCTCAGATATTCTAATGATTTTGAAAATTTATTTGATGAATTTCTTTGTGTCGACCCCACATTGACTGGAGCAATGATTCATGTAGCAGGACGTCGTCGTCGTCTCGGTCCTGTCGAACTCAAACCGTCACATTCCAACGCCTCCTCCATGTGTCTGTCAGTGCTGTGGTGTTTTTAGGTTTAACATGGGACTGCCAACATGTGACACATCTTTTTTTTTTTTTTTTTTTTTTTTTAATTTTATGGCAACTTTTTGTACCGTCTTGCTCACCTCCTGGGGTTATCAGAGGTCATGTACTTGTCAAAAATAAATATTTTGTTCAACATTGTGGTTTTTGTGTCAAATATTTGGAGAATTCGTTTTAGAAAAAATTACACAGTGAAACGGTGTAAGTCTCAACATTTAGTTCATTTTAGTGTTTTAATTCTGAGAAGAAGTTTTTTTTTTTTTTTTTTTTTTTTTTAAAGTTACTAGTTCTAGATAAGTTAAATTTAAAGCAGCAGAATGTAAGATTTTGGCCAGAAGGGGTTCTGCAGTCTGTGGCGCCCCGTCATAGTCTAGTTTGCTCCACCATAATTTTAAAAAGTTGGGCCGGTGATAATTGTCTTGGGCTTTAAAGCACTTGGTAGCTCTAATGCTAATGCTAATGAGCTGGAGCGCAAGTTACAGCTTTCAGCCGTCTCCCATCTTTCAAACGCATTTTCTGCGTAGACCATCAATTAGTTTCTACTTTTGTCAAGATGTTTTTGAGAGTTATAGCGAGGCCTTTTAGTTTTAGTGACGTCAGACATTTGTACTCTGTATGTTTGCAGCTGCAGCTCAGTGGTAACTGACAACCTGGATGATCAAATGCTATTGACTTCATCAGGGTGGCCACGGGTCCTTAAAAAGTCTTAAATATGGTTTTCCTAAAATAAGGCCTTAAAAAGTCAGAATTTGTCTTAAATTTCAATCTAAGGGTCTTAAATTTTAAATCTTAATTTTTAATTTAGGGAGAATTTCTCTGCTCATATCATTACGAGGTTTTACAGTTTGAAAAAAAAAGTTGATTTAATCGTTTTGAACCGCGCATGTTCTCAATCTGCCTACCAGTTGCAAGACTTAATACCTCAGTGCTGGATTTCTTCACATGGCAACATCAGCCTCAAATCTTAAGATTTGGTCTTAAATTTTCTTTTAAATGATCTCAAAAAGTCATAAATTTAACTAGGTCAAACCTGTAGACGCTCTGTTCATGATAGGGAGACAGTGGTGGGTGGAGCAACGGGCCAAAACACTAAATCAAAACATACATTTTTGTGTTGTAAATGAAATTTGAAAATGCAAATATTCTGGTTGTCGTCAGTGATGTGAATGTTTCAAATTAAAACGATTCCTGAATCTCTGGTGAAATTAGGATCATTTTATGATCAGTTACCATTTAAATCTGACATACTGCTGTTTAAACAAGTCGGTACGTTTTTAGTACTTCTAAAGAAATAGCAGGGATCTTACTGGTTGTGTGTGAGTCCAAATTTATTTAAAGTTAATCAACCAATCAGAGCGATCTCTGCGTTAATGTGGGCGGAGCCTGAAAATGCTGAGTCAGAGAGGGAGCTGAGAATCGTGAGAAAGCAACGATGAGGTAGCCACCAAACAAGACGCGTTAACGTTAAAACTATAGTTGATGTTGCTGAAGTTTCTTCACCTTGATCATCAGGAGACTTTGCTGAAAACCTACATGTGTCATTTGTGTAGATAAAGTGAAAAATAACTAATATGTGTCGGTTTTAAAAGTGGTCACTTTGCTGTGTTTGTTCCAGAGTGTTAGAGGTCAGTTAACACTGGAGTTTATGGGACAGTTGAGGGAGTTTCTTGTTGTTAAATGACTTAAAGTTCAAAAACCACAAGTCTTTATAATGAGGTCGTCACAGAGTGTGAAAAAGGGCTAATTTGTCTACAATTCCATGTATAAACTATTAATGAGAAGTAAAGGATGTGGCAGCTACATCCGCTAAAGTGAAAAAAAAAAGTAGAAAAGAAAAAGCTGAAGAGTCAGAACGATGACATCACAGGTCACGTGATTCACTCTAAACGCTCCCAAATACACTCGTTATAAACCCAGAAACAAATGAAACACAAACATAAAACTTAAACTGCAACAATTCAAAACTGTTCAAGATATTAAAAAAATAAAAAGAACAGCTGAAAGACTTGTGACCTGTTTAAAGCTGAGTCTACTGAAGTAATTACACTTCAAAGAGGAAACCTCAAAGGGTTTCAAACACACTTTCATTCATTTTAATGAGGAAAAATATATATGTGTGTGTGTGTGTGTGTGTCTGTATAATGATGAATATTTCAGTAAACCATATATAACCCTATTTTTCAAAACTTGAATCCCAGAATATCCTTATTGACCCTGGAAAATATTGACACTAGCCTAATGTAGTAACAGTAGTCACAAAGTAATTATTCATAAAAAACAAAAAAAAAAAAAAAAAAAAAAAAAAACAGTGAGATGAAGAATCTGAAGAACGTAAAGTGGATTCATTTGCAGCGATTCATTTAAATTAACGAGACAACAACAGCTTTTAATAGCAGCTTCTCACTCTGCTGCCAAGTAACACTCATAAGCTCATAAGCCAACCTGGCTAATTAGCCACTTAGCTTAAGTACAATGAGTTATTTATGGAGTCGCTGTTCTTTGTTTGGAGCAGCAGCTAATTCAGATGGTTCACAAGTACTGTGACACATCTTAATAATGACTGAAGTTGTAACATTTTGCAGTTAAATGGCTCATTTTACGTATTTCTTCTCATTATTTTCACCCTTTTACTTTTTGTTGACATCTTTCTGTGAAGCTCTGATGAAAACATGCAATGACAGAGTTGTTGTAATGCAAACCACTGTACACACAATACACTCAATAATACACTGTTAATATAAGTAAGTCACAACACCGACACAAATCCAACAAGAATTCAGATTTTATTGACTAAATCTCAGCTTACAGGAAGACAGTTGTATTGCAAAGACAGAACCGGATACGAGTTCTAGTGCTGTGATCATCTACTCACTAAAACTCCACGAAAAATTATGATGCTCTGAAATATGTCACTGGACAGAGAAGAGACACTGAAACTCCATTACAACATGTTTACGTCATGGATGAGTTGAGGAGGCAGCAGAGGCTGACTCAGGCTTTGAGAAGAAGAGAAAGAGAGAGAAGGGTGACAAAAAAAATGTATGTGTTAATTTGTCCATCAGTGTGACTCATCCCTCCTCTCCAGGCTCAGGTGTCCTCAGCTGCAGCGGGTACCAGACGTGATCATATAACAGGGAACTAAACCATTTCATGTCTTTAAACTGCATCACAATTGCACAAATCAACTTGGAGGAAAGTGAAAATCTGAAAAATCAACTTGTTTCTTTAGTTTCAAGGTTCTAGAGCTGACAAGTAAACCATCACCATCACGAGTAAAAAGACAATTTATTGGACGTATTATTCTGTTTGCTTGTGATCCATTTGTTCTTAAATGAATCCAGAAATAACACCATAGGCTGAAATAGTGAGACATCTTCCTGAAATCTAAGTATAAAAGGACTTGGGATTTTTTTTCTTTTCTGAACACGCTAAAATACTCCATGCTGATACAGTGTTCGTGCAAAAAAATCGTATTTCTCCACTTTAAACCACTTAAAGACAAATCTCAGCAAAGTTCAAGGTGCTCTGTTTCTCTGTTTGTACACACGGGGGCGCACACACAAGTAGTGCAACCGATGGCACCGAGATATGTAGCAATGCGTTAAGATGACATCATATTTGTTCACATTTAAACTCCACAAGGGGAAACTTAAAGGGGCCAGTGTGTAGGTTTTGGTGGCATCTAGTGGTGAAGGTGCACATTGCAACCAAATGAATGTTCCTTTGTTAACTGTGCCAGAGGAACTAAGGTGGCGTGAAAAACACAAAAAAGATCCTCCATAGCGCCAGTGTTTGGTTTGTCCTTTCTAGGCTACCGTACAAACATGGCTGCCTCTGTGGAAAGACGACTCACACATATATGAATATTGTAATTCATCTTCCACCAACAGATCCTCGTAAAACCTACACACTGGACCTTTCATGAACTAACTTCTGCATGATGTATATTAAAAAAAAATAAAAAATTGCTAGCTAATTTAGCTTTTGGCTAATGTCGGTGCAAATGGGGGCAGTAGCTGTTTTTTATTTGAAATTCAAGCTACTGTTAAAAAAAAAAAAAAGAATTGATGGGTGGAAGCTTTTTGGATTTGATATAACTGATGGAAAAATAGTCAGCGCTGTTTACCTCCCACGTTAGCGTTACCGCAAAACTCGCAAAAGACTCGTTAGCTTGATGCTAACTAAAGCAGCCGGGGAACCATTAATTCTGCCATATTTTACGATCGCACTATGGAGAGTACGTTTCAGTTTGTTTTAAGGAGATTACGTATTGACCACCATTAGCTCTGCACTGCCAGGTTTGACTTGAAATGAGGGTTAACGTTTTGTTAGGACAGATACACTGTGTAGAGAGGTTGGATTTAGGTGAACGGTTAATGTGTAATGACATGATGAGGTAACGTTCGGACCTGTGTTATCTCTTCTTCATGTGATCATGTGAACGGCCTCCAGCGCTGCTTGCAGCTGGCTGAAAACAGTGCGACCACAGTGTCTGTATCAGGCCCGTCCATTGTTCTGAGTCAGAAGGCTGCTGATGAGGTCAGAGATTGTCACAAGATGTAGTAATTTGCATACACACCGGCTGATCTGGGAGCAGCTTTTTTTTTTTTTTTAAAAAAAAAAAAAAAAGAAAAATAAATAAATAAATAAAAGAACGCGATTCCGAACTTGTTTATTGTAAGAGCTGAGCTGAGTTTAGCTGACCCTCGGTCTGCTCTCGGGGGGCGGGGCTACCGACTCTTACGAGATAAAGAAACATGTTGTTTGCAGCTATACTACATCTACATCTACTACAGCTTGTGACAGGAGCAACACGGAGCAGGTTTTCACAACAGTGCGTTAGCACATACAGATTCATGCAGATTTATGTCGGGAAAACAACACACCAAACATCCATTCCTATACATGACCCAAAGGTTGTTTTTTTTTTTTTTTGTCTTTTTTTTGTCTTTTTTTTTGTTTGTTTGTTTGTTCTTCTTCAAATTATAGAAGGAATGGATCCATTTTATTTTTTGCTATTGGTAAAAAAAAAAAAAAAAAAAAAAAAAAAACAAAAAAAAAAAAAAAAAAAAAAACCATGATTTTATTCCCTACCCGTGATTTTTTAACTCAAGCCTCTCGCTCTGTCCTCATGCTTTCCTTTTTTTTCTGTCCCTGAAGGCGATGAAATGAGAACACGACATTAACAGCAATAACAAACACAACACACTGATAGAAACTAATTATTGTTCTGATTTTTTTTTTTTTTTTGTCTGTTTTTTTTTTTTTTAGCCCTAAGATGTCTCAAGAGATCATAATGGCAATATTCACTCTGGGACATAATGATAATAACAATAGTAATAATAATAATAATAATAATAATAATAATGCAAGAAATTGTGCTACGGCAAAAGTTCCACATCACAACATTTTACAGTTCTTTTTATCTTTTTTTTTTGTAAAGCCATTTCAAATTTTTCCATGAAGTTAAGTTGGAGCTACTCGTCATGCAGTTTTTTTTTTCTTCTTTTTAATATAAAAGGTGACTCTTCCACATCTTCTGTGATTTCTTCTTCTTTTTCTTCAGATTGAATTGAAAACGCGGTCGCTTTTCTTTTTTTCGTTTGTCCGATGATTAACTTTGCGCTGAAAGATTTCGATAGAAACGTAATTTTTCAGAATTAAGAAAACAAAACAAAACAAAAACAAAAAAACAAGACGACGAGCTATACAAACTGAATTTTCCAGAGTGTGAGTTCAAAAAAAAAAAAAAAAAAAAAACAGTCTTTCATCAGTGAAGTAGATATGTTTGTCGTGAATACAGAGACATCATAAACCTTCTGGTTCAACGGTCCGACGCCCACCGACCGACGTGTTGGTCTGGAAAAAATAAAAGGAAAAGAAAAAAGAAAAGAAAATAAGAAAAGAAACGCACATGTGATGAACAACTACTGATTCCAGACTGTACAGCAGCCACACCGGTACGACGTGAAGCCAACAACAGAAAACAAAGAAAGCTACTTTACAAAAAGAAAACAATAGAAAAAATAGAGTGTGTAGTCTTTCTTTCTTTCTTTTTCTTTTCTTTCGTTTTTTTTTTTTTACTTTTTTTTTTCGATTTTTTTCAGATTGAAATAAATAACAAAAAATTCTCGAAAGCAAAATAAATCCACTCACACGTCCACGCTTTCACATTTCTGTTACATGAAACATTTAAAACCAACGCTCACTCCTTTTTTTGTTTTTGCTTTTTTAAATTGATTTTTTTTTTTTATATTTTTTTTTTTTTTTTTTTAACCGTTTTAGTTGTAGTCTTCTTTAAAAATACAAATCCCTTGTCCCTTGGCTTTTGTCAAAAACGACGTCTTGAAGAGATCACACAACGTTCTGAAACTTTCTACGTCTACGTGCTGTGTTTTTTTGTTTGTTTGTTTTGCTTTTGTTTGTTTTTGTTTTGTTTTGTTTTTTTGCTGGAAGTATTGCTTTAAGAAATACATTTTGGTCGTCTTCTCAGATGGTTTTTAGTGACAGAATTTCTAATGGAAGCAATTTTTTTATTTTATTTTATTTTTTTTTTTTTTTTTTTATGCTTTTCCTCAGGGGTCAACGTGTCGTTGAATTCAAAATGTAAATGTTGCTCCTTTTGGAAATCGCTTGAGAAAAAAATTTGACCAAAAACCTCCGACCTCGTGAGGAATGTTCGTTTTTCTACCGAGTCCTCCGTCCGTGTGCTCTTCCACTCCCAAGATGTTTAAAACAGGATACGTGTTAGTATTCGTTGTCTTTTTTTTCCATGCATGCACATCTACGTGTTTGGATGAGAGGTATAAAAGTGTGTAGTGGTGAGTCCGTGACGCGCTCACACGCAGATCTCGATGGGCGTGGCCACCAGCATGCGACCGCCCGGCGAACTGTTTTCTCGCGGCATTCGATCGTAACTGTTGGTGGACGACACGGAGCTGTTGGTGGAGACGGAGACGAAATGATGGCCGCCGCCCGGCTCCATCACCCCGCCCTTGGCCCCGCCTCCGCTCCCCCTCTCCACCGCCACCGGAGACATCGGGGAAAGAGGAGAAAGCGGCGATAGAGGCGACAAAGTCTGCTGCTTCAACCGCTCCACCAGGACCTCCTCGTCTTCCTCCCCGGACGACGACGACGACGAGATGATGTCGTCCACGTCTCCTCGCACGCCGCCGCCTCCACCTCCACCACCTCCGCCTCCTACGACGTCGACCCGCTCCCTGCCGCCTCCGCCTCCCGTGTTGCTGTTTCCGTTGTTGTTGTTGTTCTCGGCGTCCAGCATCCAGGAGTGGCTGAAGTAGGCGAACACCTCTTTGACGGAGCAGCGGCGGTCCTGCTCCAATGACAGCAGGCGGCGGAACATACGCAGCGCCTGCTCGGTGAAGCGCCGCCACTGTGACGGCACCGTGTTGGTCCTCCTCCTCTGCCAGCGGATGAACTCCTGATAGAAGGAGTCAGAGGGCAGCGCCTTCTCCCAGGGGAAGTTACCGGTCAGCATGCAGAAGAGCA
This sequence comes from Polydactylus sextarius, assembly GCA_016801845.1. Taxonomy (NCBI): domain Eukaryota; kingdom Metazoa; phylum Chordata; class Actinopteri; family Polynemidae; genus Polydactylus; species Polydactylus sextarius. The sequence continues at coordinate 4,435,370 of CM028920.1, read as the reverse complement.
GCACGCCGAAAGCCCACACGTCGGTGCTGTAGTCCACGCAGAAACCCTCATGGCGAGACACATCACAGAGTTCTGGGGCCGTGTAGGGGATGGTGCCACTCACCTAGACGAGAAATCCAACAGGTTACCACTACACTTCAAGAAAAATATGAGATATAAAGATCACAAACTACGACGACTACTCACTCTTTTCACAGGTGAACCAGCACGACGCGTCATGCCGAAGTCAGACAGTTTGACCTTGCGGCAATCTCTGTCAAAAATGAGGATGTTTTCAGGCTTGATGTCTCGGTGAACAAGCTTCTTACAGTGGAGATAGTCCAGAGCAATGGCTACTTGGTGCACGCAGCGCTTTGCCACCGCCTCAGGAAGACCAATCTGAGAGAAAGAGGGTGGAGGAAGATCAGCATACGCCCACAGAACTGGCAGATTTACTGCAGATGAATATTTTAATATCATGTGACTGTCTCATACTTCACTGAGACGTGTAGCACATTAAAACTCCATAAAGTACTTTTATCAAATATCTAATCACACGACTTAACTTTATACATTGCAGAGCGGTGTTAATTATAACAGTTAATTATTTATGCTATTGCTGACTCATGCATCTGTGTGCCGCCAGCTGATTATGTAACATCTAATCAATTTGCTTGGAATCAATTGCTTGAGAAATCCAGAAAAAGTTCAGATGGAAGTGAAGTTTGACTCACTGGCTTCAGTTCAGGCTAAAAACCACTTGGTCTTCAGAAAAGATGATGGTTTGGGTTAAACAGACTTATTAAAAAAAAAAAAAGGTTAACCAAGTATGAGGTCAAACTTCACCCAATGTGGGGAGACTCTATCAAGACTCCATTTCCAAGAGCATCGTAAGCTAGAAATACAGCCTGGAGGATATGTATTCAGATTCAGCAGATGCTGAGATATGTTGACACTTTGTCTCTAGTACGCCTTAAGCAAAGTTATAATTACCAGCTTGCAGTTGTTTGTCTTTATCAATCTGTGCAGTTGCAGTTAATTAGTTTTTATATTCGTGAGTTATGGGGCAAAAAACATGTGGTCACTGTTATCAATCTTGTAATCATATCTTGTAATTTTGTAATCATATTCAAAGAGCTAAAACTAAATGTTTTGTCAGGTCACAGGGACTTTGACCGTTAACCATCAACTACTAAAATATGATCAATATATCTTTGAGTCTAAATGAATGGTTGTGCCAAATTTGAAGAAAATCCCTTCAGATGTTCTTGAGATATTGCGTCCCTAAGAATGGGTCTGACGGATGGACGACTTAAAAATATAATGCCTCTGTTCATGGTGTCACCAGAGCAGATGTATAAAAATATTTTCTCAGTTTGTTGATCAAATCCTTTGGAAAACTGCAGCACATTTTAAAACTACCACTAGAAAATTAGTTCTATAAGTTAGTGGCTTTAAATGAAGAGACACATTCAGTCTGACATCCTTTGGTTTTCAATCCAATTAGAAAAAGTTCATTCAGGTTTATTTTCTAGACTGGACACAGATCAGTCCTCGACTGTCGAACATCTGACTTTAACTAACTTCCAACTGACTTCCTTGCTTATCTAAGTTTTGTTGAAATGGACATTTTCCCTCAACCACAAAGGCAACAATGACAATAAAGTGTGAGATGAAGAACCTGTGGAGGAATGATGTCGAAGAGGTCTCCTGCCAGAGCGTACTCCTGCGCGAACACGTAGTATTCGTCTGTTTCGAAGGCGATGCCGAACAAGTTGATGATGAAGGGGCACGGTGACAGGTAGAGAGAGATGCTGTACTCCCTCAGGAACGACTTCAGCTTGGTCGTCTTCTTCTTCAGGAACTTCAGCGCCATTTTTGTACCTTTAGTGGGGAAAAGAGAACATTTAACTTTCTGCTAATACGACAACAAATTTGGTTCAGTTCTTATGTGCGTACGTCCCCTCACCTCTGATCTTGTGGATGACCAGGTCCACCTTGCCGTAGGTGCCTTTACCTAGTTCCCTGATCACCTCATAGTACTTGTTGACCTCCAGCCTCTCCAGGTTCTGGGCTGCGATCAGTTGCAGCTCATCCAGGACGTCCATGTTCGCTCGGGAAACTAGCGGAGAGGAGGTCATGGTGGGGACTGATTTAGGGAACGGACCAGAAGGAAAAAACTGGGAAACGGATGCTCAGTCGGAACAAGAGCAGCAGCAGCAGCTAACAGCTGGTGTCACTGTAGAAACAAGAAGAAACACTTCTTTAATTTTCATCATTCTTCTTTTTCTCAACATACAGTTTAATAGAATTCAGTAGGATATAGGATGCACTGCTGCTCAGCAACAAAAATCCTATGTAACATTTCTATCCTGGTGCAGTACAGTGTAAAAGTTACAGGCAACCCCACGTTTTGTTTTAGCAGCACTGTAGAGACCATATATATTTAACTCTCACTTTCTTTAGGCAGATATGATAAGAAAATACAGGAAATGTGTACAAAGTATTTAGGAACACATAAAATGTACTAATGATTCTGGATTCAATCCCAGATTTATTGTCCCAGCAGTGCTTCAGTGACCAACAACCGCAAGGAATAAGCTGTTAACAAAGTCATTGTTCCACACCCAGATCACTGATAGACATGCCTAGCCTGCCAGAAACTGTTGTCAGATCCAGATGTGACAGGGGTATCGGGATCAGCTGCTGATTTTACTGTGGCTTACCCAAAATGATGCTGCAGTGACAAGCATATTAACAAGGCATTATGAGTTGGGGCCACCCAAAACATGCTTTAGTTCTCTTGTGACCCTCTTTATTGTGCCGAGGGGGAATTCTGCCTTAGTTTGCCTCATCAGGACTCTTTGGATATCATCTTTTGGCCATTGGCTTTTCCCATTTTGACCAAGGTGAGATCAGCAGCTGAGGCCCAGACTCCTGTCACATCTGGATCTGCCACCAGCTTATGTCAGGCCAGACATGTCTATCAGTGATCTGACTGTGGAACAGTGACTTACCCCTTGTGGTTGTTGGTCAATGAAGCAGTGCTGGGGCAAAAAATCTGGAGGTGGCTAGAGACTGAATCCAGAATCATTAATACATTTTATGTAATACTTTGTAATACTTTCCTGTGTTTTCTTATTATATCTGCATAAAGGCAGTGTGATTTACTCAAATGTAACATATAACCTAACATAACATATACCCAAATGGATGAATTAGAAAAATACAAATATATAGGTGCATTAATTCTTATTCTTGTAAAGTGAAACAACAAATGTATGTTTTTCCATTATTTCACATGCAGTCACATTAAAAATTGCAACACTGCTGTAATAAATTCACACTGAGGCCTGTGTGGTCTTCAGACATTTCATGCAAAATGTGATGAAAAAAAAATAAATCAATGAAAAAGTGTGTTCAAAGCAAAACAGCGAAATGTTAAAAACAAATGATGAAAAACATCATTGCAAAGAGATGGCGCGAGATCACAGATGTGTGTGTTGGTCACAATCATTATGAACACTGAAGGACACACACAGCTGCTTGCACAGGGAATATTTTCCTTTTCATTTCAAAAATCAAAGATGTCATTACTCCTGTGAGTGAACGCTGTCGTCTCCAAACTCTCAAATAAACTCGAAGATGTTGATTTCAAGGTCAGCGACGGACAACAAGCTCAGTGTGCTGCTCTGATCTGCAGCGAGATACTCACTGAAAATGCTAATTATCTGCAGTGAAGGCTTAAGTAATTCTAAATGCTATTCGCCAAGGGGAACGCCAGAGCTGGGCTGTGAGCTGAGTCACACACACACACACACACACACACACACACACACACACACACACACACGGCCAATAACAGTCCTTTCTAGCAAATCCATTCCCTGCTGCAGTGTGATTATTCGTAGTGATTGCTTTCGTTTTTTTCTTTCCTGAGCAGCAAGACCTGCCAAGTACCAGCTCTCACTTTATAGATCCAGGCACATGTGCGAGAAATATAGGGAGCGTGCACGTGTACGTGCAAACACATAAACTGACAGTGATTACATAACCTGAAGGCTGGAGAGCAGCCTCTCCATCCCCTGAGCAGACGTTTATGAATCTGTCTTGCTGCCGTCGCTCACTGTGAAACCAGCGACGCTTGGCCTGTCTATCTTCACACGCTTTACATTCACACTGTTTTTTTTCTGCGTCCGAAAAACTAGACGGAAAAAAATAAAGGGGGAAAGAGATTTAAAGAAAACAGGCTGAACAGCTGCGAGTTGAACACATGTTAAGTCACCAGCTACATGACAAAATACTCTCACACAGCAAAATGCTGGTTTAAGTACGTTGTCATCCCCTCTGCAGGCCTTTGTGTTCCTCTGTGGGAGTGTAATGTTTTTTTCTTTTTGTGCAAAGCAGAGAGGAAGAGCAGTTTGACACCAGCAGGTGAGGAGGGATGAGTCAGTTTGGGTGATAAATGACCGTGCAGAAGAGGATGCGCTGTAGCTCTCTCTTTCTCTCTCTTAAATAAAAACAGGGAGTTGTAAACAGAGAAGCCTATTTGTTTCTGTCCTGCATCAGAAGTGCTTACTGTAGCACTGCAGGATGCGTGCAGCACCACGTGTGTCACTGTGTGTGTGTGTGTGTGTGTGTGTGCTGGCTCTACAGTATGAATAAGGTTAAAATAATTATATTCAGTTATGTCTGATATCAGTAATTACTTAAAGGTGCTGATATTCATGGGCAATTCTGAAGGTTTGAGGAAATATCTTAAAATTCGGGTTTGGTGCTGATAGAAGAGGAAACAGTAAACTTTGCATCAGCATAGTAGTACTGTCGTGAAAATGCATGTAAGTACAAACAGAACACAGCATTATGTGCTGCGTTCTGTTTGTGTGTGTGTGTATATATATATATATATATATATGGAAATGCTGCTATAATGTCATTTACATACATACTACAACACATGCCATGCTAACAATGGCTAACAATAGCCTGGTAGATCGGTGCCACTGATAGGATTAAAATGCTCTGAGTGTTGGTGACTATAGGCTTGTGCTGATCCTCTATTGGCGACAGAGGTTGGATGATCGACGATGTTGTTGTTTGTTTTGCCGTTATAAAACACACATGCACTGCTACAGCTGTGCAGCCACATCCACTGCGCTCCGGATCAACGGACTGGCATCTTTTTCCGGCTTTTTCCCGATGTCTGTGCTAGTTTGTTAGTGGTAACAGAGTCTGTGCCGACCAGTCACAAGTCTGTTTTTATAACATCATATAATGAATTAAAACTGAACTGAACTAGCTAAAATGAATTATTTTTGAGAAAAAGTTGTTTGATGTGTAATCTGACGTTTTAATTTGACCGATGTCCAATTGGCTAACATGGAGGGGGCTGGGTTTATGATGTATACTTGAACCAGCCACCAGGGGGCAATCATATTATCAGTCTTGATGATCTGTCATGTCATCCATCTTTATATAGATCCAGATCCAGTCTTTGTTTTAAGATGTAATCAGTACAAACAGAAGATGCTAATGTAGCTTTGTAGCTACATCACAACTGATACGCAGGTCCTCAAAAGGGACCACACATCAAAAGTGTGTGTGTACAATATGAGGACCTAATATAATATCTTCAGTGAATGTAACAAAGTGAATTAGACAAAGACACAGAGTAGCAACACAGCTACTCTGGAATCTATAAAACATGACACAATTTAGTCCTTTACTCAGGTGAATTTAAGATATTCCTCTAATTCCAGTTTGGTGAGTTTTATTGTATTATTGTTCATTTTGAACACACTCCATGATCCCAGGGCTCAGCTCCACCGACACTGAGCAAATGATCCTGCTGAAGTAAAGTAACTAGAATTGAATTCCGCCTCAAGTCTGATGACCTTAACTACATTAAAGCTCTTTATCAGTGTAAGAATAACCACATTAACACACCTACACTTGGCTTGAGCATTTCATGCACTGGGGCAGACGCACACAACTGATTTCATTTGGGGTTTTAAATGTCCAAATGCGCTGGAGAGGATGAAAAAGAAAAGTGTCTGCTGCAACGCCACGCTAAGAAATATATCAATGTGAACGGGAACAACAACAATATTAATCACAACAACCAGTGAGCAGAGGAACAGTCTAATCTGTTTATGTCATTTGTCAATAGATTAATGTGAATCTGATATTAAAATGTTACAAACACCAGCTACAGCTCTGGTAATTAGAACTGATGGTTTAACAAAATGATCTAACGGCACTTTTGCATCTTATATAAACAAGTCGACTGGAGTGGGCGTTTGAAATGAGTAGAGATTTGTGATTAGTTCTTTAAACTACAATCGTTAATTATTGAGCATTCATCTCTCCTGTGTGTGTGTGTCTAGAACACACTCCCAGTAGACGTTACACACACACACTCACTCCTTACCTTAACCTACCTTTATCAAACACACTCTGTTCTGTGCTTTGTGTTGGCAGCTCTGACCAGCTCTCTCTCTCTCTTCTCTCTCTCTGTGTGTGTGTGTGTGTGTGTGTGTTTGTGTTCATCACAAAGAGAACTACATCTGTATTTATAAAGAAGCGGTATTAGACTCATCGCTGAATGAGTCATCGGATCAGTACCAAATGTTGGCTCCGTGTGGAGAGGAAGTCTGCTATCCCACACTGTGTGTGTGTGTGTGTGTGTGTGTGTGTGTGTGTGTGTGTGTGTGCATGCTGCATCACAGCTCGGTGTTAACAATAGACATAACTCAGTGCACAACTAGCTGCATTTCACAAGCATCTTACATCCTTGGTGGAAACAACTGCAGAGGCCGTGATTTGACAGTATCGCGGCAGAGCTGAAATCTGATTGGCTGGGAACGAAGGGACGTTCACAACGCCCTAAAACTGTTTTGCGCTGCAGCTCAAGAGCCTTAAAGGTGCAACATGTATAGTTTGTCTGACATCAAATAATGTGACTGTGGCTTTAAAAGAAAAGAGAATGAAAGCAAAGTTGTTGGTATCAGTAGTAAAAATGATCAAAATGACACTGCAACTTTCAAAACAATAAAACACATGTGGTGAAATGCAAAGGTAAATAGATAATTAAACTTAAAATTAAAGAGGTGATGAAATAGACAGTCAAATGTTGCAAGTAGAAGCAAGTTGGAAAAGATCTTTGAAGAAAAGTCCTTGTGTTTCTTCTTCAAGCCCCTGGTGGCTGTAGTTGGAACTATATGTTATATGATGTGACAATTTGAAAGAAAATAAAATTAAATGTGTAATTTAAAAAGCTGACAAATCTCTGAAGAAACCATCCGCTCTCATACATAATTAAACTTTCTAAAGGTCTGTATCAAGCAATTACCCCGAGAAAGACACGATTGTTCATTCATCAGCTGGCAGCAGACGCATGGTAACCTTGGTGTCCCATGAATGCTAAGTGAGCAGTTTCCACTAAAGTGAAAGTGCTGTTGGGTCACCTCATCCATTTTTAAAAGCTGCACTAATCAATATTTTATATTAACATTGGGTCACATGGTTCCCGCTAAACATAACATTTTAGCATTTAGCTTTACAGTTCACCACTTTACTGTTTAGGTTTGATTTCCACCAATAGAGTCTTTTGGAAAAAAAAAAACATCTGTTTCAAATGGAAAAACTTCAATAAAACCACTTTACACTTCCTGCCCGATACAACACAACACACACAAAGTTAGTGACTAGTTGAACTTATAAAAAATATAGAGTTCTTGGAAAAGTTGGTGGAGACCAATAAGAGTCACGTCCCACTAGAAAACAAAACTGTGAAGGTTTGCTAACATTGTTATGTGTCTACTGGTTGCTAGCATGTTTTGACATATTTTCAGTAAAGAAATAAAGTTAAAAAAAAACAACAAAAAACAAACAAACATGTCAGTCTTTGTAATAGTTCATTATCTTGCTGATTCCTTGGTTTGACTGATTTATTGAGTTTTGGTTTCAACAAAGACTATGTTGATGAATACAACAGTAACGCTAAAGTGAATGGTTGAAAGACGTCAACAGAAGATGAATCGACAGTTTTGAAAAATCAGTAAATCCATCAATCCATTTTCTACCAGTTTATCCTATACTCGGGGTCGTGGGGCTGGAGCCTGGCCCAGCTGCTTATGGCCGAAGGCAAAATCAGTAAATGATGAAGCAAAATTCCAGTTTGATTCCAGTTCCAACATCTGCTGCAAGACAATATGTTGGACTTTGAAGACACGTGACAGGAAAGTTCTACATTTTATAAACTTAACAATCGAATGAATAATCAAAACTAGAATTACTGCCTTGCAGCCTCTGCCAACTACCCCGGGAATAGTTCATTAGCCTGTGAATTATTAAGTTATGGCAAAAAAAAAAAATGAACAAAACAAATAAAACAAAAAAAAAAAAAAAAAACATGTTTTTTTCCCCACAGATTTTACTTTTGACTTGAAAACGAATCAGTTCATCTTTGAGTTTACGTGAGGGTGTTACTGAGATATCGAGTTCACAAGAATGAGATGGAAACAAACAAACAAAAAAAACAAACAAACAGACGTTTTAAGGGGAGATTTTATTTTTATAAAATTAAAATAGTTAGAAAGGTTGAGGTCACAGTGACCTTGACATTTGACAACCAGAATCCAAACAGTTCATATTTGAGTCAGAGTGAACAAATCTGAAATGATTTACACTGGCTACTCTTGATATATAGCTTTCACAAAACAGAACGTATGGACCAGAACCCCTGAAACATAACGCTCCTGGCTGTTGCTCTTACTGGGTGTAGAGACATAAAGACTAACTGACAGATTAACTGATGATGAAAACAGTAACTGTGCTATAACTAATTGTAACTATACATTCTGAAATGTAATGTGTCATCTGTGGACGTTTGAATGTGAACAACATTTGCATATCGAGCTCATTTTGCTGGCAGGCTTTGAATTGCAACGTATAGGACACAGACACAAATTACACCATGTTCCTTTTAACCGAGCGGCCCCCTCTCCCCTCCCCCCACCTCTCTGAATACTGACAATGTGCCACCAGGTTTAACACTCTGTGGAAACACAACAGCGACCAGGGGGCCGCAGCTGACTAAATCCCAGACTGCTTATGCAACCAGCGGGCAGAGCTGACCATCCGAGCGCGTTCAACGAGCCGAGGCGACGATCGCGGCCACGTCCACCCCCGTCTGATGCAGCCATACTGCCCTCAGACAATTAGAGCAACGCCATCTTCATCCTTTTTCCATTTCAACGACCTTTCAGTTTTCAATTCGCGCCCCGAGCCAAAAAACACACACACACACACACACACACACATTCCTGTTTCCCACATTAAACACAACGGCAACAAAAAAAACATTTAGCCGTTAAATTTGCCTACGCAGGATTTTGTCTCCCGTTTGCAAAAAAAAAAAAAAGAAAAAAAGGCTTTGATGATCAGAAGTGACCGACTACAGATTGTGTTTGTGTGTGAGACCATGCGTTGACGGGGAGAGGTGTATAGAAGCGAAAATAATGAGAGAGAAAAAAAGGAGTGAGAGTGGTACACAATGACAAGGACCGTTGAGTAGCAAAGTACCAGCAAGTGTGTGTGTGTGTGTGTGTGTGTGGTGAAAGATAAAGAGCAGGGTGGCCAATATCTCTGCACCAACAGCCAACAGCACCCGCCTTTTATAGCAAGTTACATCCCGGGTGTAGCAGATTTTTTTTTTAACCACATTTGCAGCTCAGACTTAAAGACAGACCTCCTCCTTCTGAAACCTTTCACCTTTGAGCTTATTGTGTTTAAAAATCCTTTATGGCCTAAAGTCGCTTTTAAAACCCGATCATTACATTTCCATGTAAGAACTGAACCATCACAGTTGAAGTAGCAGACACTCAGATATATTGACAGTTTGTCTCTAGAGTGATATAAGCTAAACTAGAATCATGAATCCCCAAATCATGTTGGTCGCAGTTCATCGTTGAGTTTAAGTGAATGTTTGAAAAGAGTGTTATGAGGCTCACAAGAACAGGATGGACAAACGACCTGAAAACATGCAGCCCATACATTTTCCATAATGCAGCTCTGAAAATGTCAAATGTCTTTCCCTGTATGACAATCTTGACAAAGCTCCTCTGCAGATAGAGAAGCTGTTAAGGGATCATAAGATTTACAGAATGATATTTCTAAAACGTGTACCCATAAGAAAAGATTTAGTTTCACAGATTATCTGCACCGGAGAGAACATGATGTCTCCAAATCCACACATACAATGTCACCAGATCATTGCTGCTACTCTGAATGGCACAACATCTTTAGAGCAGATAAGACAGGTTGGCCTGACCAAGGCTTAGCTTTGGTTAGCAGCTAGCATGCTAACTTAAGCAGCTTTCAACTCATGAAGACAACTCCCGAGTCTCCTGATCTCCTGACCGTGAGTCAAGGATGCTGTTTGATGCTTCACTCACAATGTTATATAGCAATAGCAAAGCTTACAATTAGCTTTTGTAGTCACTTCGCTGGCTAAGAAATAGTTCCATCGCATAGTGCTAATGTAAAACCACAAATTCTCTTTGAACATTTTGGTTTGGGTAGAAATTAAAATGTGGTTGTAGATAAATCTGTTTACATCAAACTGAACTACATTGAGATAATGGTCGCCAGGTTCTCCTGTCTTTGGGTGTCCTTTGAAGGTTGCATCCTTAGAGGACTGGATTAGTCGACTGCATACATCACAGGTTTGCGACTCGGCCATTCCGCATCAAAGGCTCTTTCAAATATGACTGAAAATTTTTTTCCTGTAGGACAAAGGCTATCATGGCTGGATCGCTGACAGCCCAACCTATCCCAAGATTCATTGTGCAAAGATGATGTTCTGGAAAAATAAGGCTGGAATCGTCAGCCATATTTGATGGAGTCTTTGATATGGGACGGTCCCCTGTCTGTTGCTGCCTCCCAACTCTAAGGCTAACGTAAACACACTATGGATATAGATGATGAAAATACATAACATACATACATAACACAGTGACCAGTCCTTTGTTGACTGGATCCTCAGAAGGATGCAGCCTTTGAATAAAGACACAGCCACAGACAGGAGAGAGAGACAGAGAAAACAGAATCTTTCAAAATGTCAAACTCTAGAATATTACCAAACCTGACCTTTTATAAACTTTGTATTATTATTATGACCACGCCTTTGCTTCAAATATCAGTTTGATTGTCTCTGTGTCATAACGTTATAAACCGTTTATATTAAAAATGTCATCATGACCCTCCTAATGCAGAGAGCAGACAGTGCAACCTCATTGTTTGTCTGCGTCTAAGTTCACTAGCAGCATCAGGATCAGCATCTCCCATTTTCCTCCCAGAGCCGTATTACGATGTGGCGAGGGCAGGGACGAGCAGCCAGACACCCTTTTGTTGAGGATATTGTTGAACGCTGGACGTGTATGTGACCCACATTGTGATCTGTGACTCATCATGCTGGAGTGTGATGTGTCTGTGAGGTGTTTTTACGCGCAATCAAAGAGCTTAAACCCACTTTGATCGGCTGTGTCTCGGCCTTAGACACACACAGACACACACACTCGAGATTATTCTAAAACAGTCGGTCACAAGGTGGTTTAGTTTTTCCTGAAACTCTTCTGACATTTTTCTAAACTTAATTCTTACATGTACGATAAAAATGGCTGCACTTTGGCCTGATCAGCACAAAACCCTGCAGGTGGACTGATCCAGTCAGGATGTAAACATTATGGTCTGTGTTTTCCATGAGGCTACGTCATATTGTATCCCACCTGCAGTGTGTCCTCAGACTGCACCGACTCTGAGGTAAATCACTGTCACTTGGCGAAACAAAGCTCAGAAGACACACACACATACACACACACACACACAGTATTGGTTTCTGCAGATACCTGGCGGCCTCCAAAACACAGGCTGGCACGGTTGGTGTGAGTTGGGGAGGGAAGGATGTAAGAGTGTGTGTGTGTTGTGTTGTGTTGTGATGATCAATAACACAAATTGTAGTACACCCAGAGATTGTAAACAATGCAAGATGCTCACGGTGATGTATCCTGGAGATAAATGGGAAAACACAACAGGAGCATCACAGCAGTGTTGTCAGCGTGTGTGTGTGTGTGTGTGTGTGTGTGTGTGTGTGTGTGTGTGTGTGTGTGTGTGTGTGAGAGAGAGAGAGAGAGAGAGAGAGAGAGGTGCTGCTGCACAGAATGGGCCCGATCAGTTGTGCATTGAAAAGATAAAAACAGAGTGTAATTCAAGCCGGTGAATGAGTCGGGTGCAGGTTGGTGTTGGATGCAGGTCGAGGATGGAGGATCGGTGCCGGTTTATTCTTCTACTCACCCATCAGTCGGTTTCCATATGGAGACAGTGGAGTCCGCCCTGTCAGCGCAGGCTGCTGCTAAACACACGGGTTGAGCTGAGCGCATACTAAAGCCAGGTGAGGCAGGAGAAACGCCTGTCAGTGTCTCGGTGTGAGCAGCGTCCGAGCAGCGGTGCGTCCGCGGATGTGTCGCCGAGCATCCTGCAGCCTCCTCCGGCTCTGCGTCCTATTGTCTCCGCATCGCTCTGTCCTCTAGGATGGGAGGAGAGAGGAGAGAGGAGGAGAGATGGGAAGCGGTGCAGGAGAGAGGAGCGCCAGTAGCGAGGCGAGGAGGAGGAGGAGGGAGGAAGAGGAGGAGGGAAAAGCCCTCCCTCTCCTCACAGCTCCGGCCAATCACAAAGCGGCTCCGCCGAAAGTCGCCGCTGCCCGCTGTCTCCGTACAGACTATGCTGCCTTCATGGGTCGTGGGAAATATGATAATCATTCCTTTCTCAACCACAACCACGGTGACTGACCAGATTATTCACAAGCACAGCTCAGCTTTGACTCATTATCAAAACAACAAAAGTTAAATGTGGATTAATTTTGACAAAAAATATGACATGATCATCTCATTTCCACAAGAGAGGTGAATTATTGTTATTTATTACGAAATTATTTTATTTTGTTTTTCAAAGTTACACAACTAGTTTAATTGTGCCTCAGGAGTCAGTGGTCGACCCACTTTAATGATGTTAATCTTTAAATATCATGGGCGTGAATGTGCATACAAAACCACAACTAATGGACATTAGATGTGGTTTTGTACATCCAGATGAATCCAATCCTCCACACTGTATCTCTGGTTTAATAAATTCATGGCCCTAAGTCAAGTCTTTTATTTTGTAGATGTGTATATCTTTCGATGGTAGCTGTTAATTTTAAACAAGGCCTTGGTTTGCTGTACATGACTGATCAGAATATCACGTCATAATTATCATGGTTGTTGTGTTATATTTATAAAGTCAGAACATCATTATGGCCATACAATGTTTATATAATGTTTATTCTGTGTTTTTATGGTTGTATGTTTAAATTACATTGGAGCTAAGGAAAAGAACCGCAGACAAAGTCCTTGTATGTGTTCACATACTTGACCAATTAAGCTGATTCTGATTCTGATCCCACACTACAAAAATATAATTCTTTCAGTCTTGTAAGAATTATTGTTTTATTTTGTGTTTTACTTATTGTATGTGTGAAGTTAAAATAAAGGTTAAACAAGAACTAGAATAAAGGTTGAACAGTAAAAATGCACATCCTCTCAAACAACAGTCCCTTTCAATCCTAAATCTCCTTTTAACGCTTCTTAAAAACTCTGAAGTTAAGATTTACAAGCCTGAAATGAACGCCTCATACGTCCAATACAGGAGGGGGCATCTATGCGGTGCAAGTTTCCATTTCATAGGAAAAAAAACTCAAAACTAATATCATCACCTGGTGGTCATCTCTGTTCTGTCTCATGACTGTGGCTCAGGATCTGTATCACTGCTCTGCTCTGACCTCATTTCACCTGATGCTTTTTATTGATCCTGTTAAATACATTTTATTGTAACAACACTACATTTTTTTTTTTTTTTACAAAATAGCCCATTGTTGTTTCTAATGAGTCCTGGTAGAATTATATCAAACATCTGAGCAGTAGACGTCCTCTTCTTTGGTCAGAAACCTGCCGTTATATTCGGTTCAGTACATTTTGTTTCTCTCTGTGACTGATCCTTTGTTTAAAACAGCCCTGGAGTTACCAAGATGTTGCATCATAGGAGGGAAACAGGTTCCCAGAAGCTGTTTATGATTTTCTTCTGCAACTCTCATCACATGGGTACGAAGTGGCCTGATGTTCAGGGATTACAAACTGAAAACAATCACACAGACTGTGAGGTACGGGGATCTGTACAGGGGTCTCCTCCAGGGTCACAGAGAAATAAAGATGAGTTCAGCTTTGACTATGAAGTAAAAAAGAATTGTAGTCGATGGGACGACACTGCAGTTTTTTGACTGTTTTCTGTTTGAGGAGCAATAATTCTGTACATCACGGTCGCAGGAGAGCATCATATAGATGTTCAGTCTGTGTCTGCACTATCAAAGTACAGCCTGTTCACTGTGACAGTGTAATTACCAGGAATGATGGGAGCCTGTGAGGGACCTGTCCAGTCAGCTCCGCTTCCACATGATTTAACTTAACCCGCAGCTATAATCACTTCATCTGTCGGCGAGGTTAATGTGACAGAATTCCTCATTACTGAAGATGTACTGAAGCTGTCTGTGAGTTTATTTAAGGAATGAAGACGAGCTCAGTGTGTTTGTGTGTGTGTGTGTTCACCTGCAGCACTGAGTCAAACACATTCTGACAACAACAGATTTTATTTCATAGGAATGCTGGATTACAGGTGAGGTAGGGGAGGGGAATAAAAAGGGTTAAAAACATTCAGTACGTCTACTGACTTACAAATAGTATACTAAAAAACACACACTGTGCTGCGTGTTGGAAATAAAAAATATTATGTTGAACAGCAAAATGAAAAAGAAATCTCTTTCTCACAAATAATAAAGAATACACAGTAAGAAGCACAGAAACAGTTAAAGAACTACATCAGTGCAGTTGGGATCAACTGAAAAAGGCATATTAAAAACTGTTAATACCAGAAAGTTATAGTGCAAATATCTCCACAAATACGACTTATACAAACAGATAAAGTGCCAGTTCTTTGGTGTGAAGATGCTGCGCCAGGTTCTGGATGCGACACAGTCGGACGTTGTTGGCGTCCCCGGCGCTGTACACTCTGTATATGTGGTAATGCTCCTTCTCTTTCAGTGCAAAGTCCAGCTCGTTGGCCGAGAGGTGGATGAACGACCTCTCTTTCTTCACGGTCGACTTCACCTCCACATACACCACCCGGGCGCCGCCCGCCGCCGCCGCCATCTGCCTGAACGTGAGCTTGAAGTCGTAGGGCTGGCCGCTCTCTCCGCTCTGGTTGCACCACTGGACGTGGGCGGGGCCACTGGGGTCGCCGCTGTCCCTCCAGTGGCACAGGAAGGAGTTGACGAGCTGCTCCCCCCAGTCGACCGATCGCGACCACGTCCATCTGGTCGTCGGATAACACCACCTGATGGAAGAGCGGCGCAGGTTAGAAAAGCCTGTAACCACTGGGAACACATCACATATATTAACCCTTAAAGATGCAGTAAACTTTTTTTTTTTTACTCATGTCACTTCTGTTTTTTTTCTGTCATTTGTACCAAACCAAAACAAAATAGAAAGCCAGTTGTCCCTCCCACTTCCCCCCGTCAATTGCTATGAATCACCAACTAACCCATCAGTGATTGGCTGGAACAATGCCTGTTATTGTTTTGGTGTATGGGATGTGCACTTTGTCTTTGTGTGAGGTTTTCGGAGTCTGTGTTGCCTAGAGAGGCCAATTTTTTTTTTTTACAGTGTAGTTATGTTTGTAAGGAGATGATCTCTGAACACGACAAAAAATGTTTCAGATGTAAATCGACAAAAAATCCATTATTGCACCTTATTTATTGCAAAACACGAGTGGGACGGATCAGTTCCACTGACGCTTCATTGGGCTGTGACTGATTTTTTTAAAAAAACAACTCCTTATATGGAAGTCCTGCAAGTGTGTACCTAAACGGGATGGTTTAGACGTCAAATTGAGGGCTTGGATGTTCAGTTCTGCGACGTAGACCTAAAATTGTACATTTTACCATGACCAAAATGTGGCAAGAGCGACAGAAAAAAGTAGAGGCGGATAAAAAAACAAAAGAATGTCTGATCTGTCTGTGTCTGACGGTTGACGCCAGTTTATTAAAAATAAAACTCAAACGTATTTCAAATATTGCTGATGGTTACTACTCGGTCATGCTCATATAGTGGGTTAAAATAAAATAAAATTCATTTAATCATATTGTCAAGGTTGTGCTGAAAAAAGGGATAAAAGACATTTAATACTAAACATTCCTGAACATCTATAGGAAGCATAAGTCACTGCCCCTCCGGTTGACCCACTGGGTGCTTAGATTGAAAAAAAAAAAAAGTAAGACAGTGAATGGAGAGAGATAATTATTACAGTCAAAACTATGTGTAACTGTTGATTTATCTGCTTCTGAAAATACGTAACTGGTTCCACTTCAAACCAAACAGTCGCGTAGGTGACGTCACGTCACAATTTCTCCTCGCTAACTTTTCACTGAATTTCTTTCCCCCTCTCTTCTCGGCTGAAGGGAGAACGAGGAGCAGGTGGATAAAACTTACCAGGTGAGATGTTTTCCTAGGTTGTGTAGCTAGCTGTTAAGCTAACGTTAGCTGTCATAGTTTGATGGTGATGTAAATTTTGCCACTACATGGTCTCACACAAAACCTAAAGTAACATTTGCTGCCTGTCAAAAATTATCTTTAAAATTCACAAATATCATATGTGAAAACAATGGCACATTTCAGGACCAGAAATCTTTTCATAGACATAATTATTACGAGTATTGGACCCATGCACCGGAAGCAGATGGGTGTAACTTAGGTTCCCTATAAATTCATGAAAACATTGTAATGTCTCAAAAAGTGCACTGACGGTGGTGGGTCTGCGGCAGGTGAGCTCCATGTCCTCCAGTGTGGCCTGTGTGGGCTGGACTTTGTTCCACATGGGGAAGTCCAGGTTCAGAGGAGGACGTTGGGTGTCTGCCGCCCCCTGGAACGTACCGGAGACCACCACAGCCTCGGGGACGACCCTGACAGAGACAAAAGAAGGGGATTGGTGTGTGGGGATTAGTGTGGATTATATATTAAGCGAAAATCAAACGTAGTTTTTTTTCTACATGAATATTTCCGATAGCGTGGGAGAAGAAGAAGACGCCTACAGGCTGTTGGGAGCGGGCTGCTCGCTCACGGTCTCAGCAGGCGCTGCAGATGGAGGACTCGGCGCTGGTCTGGGATCAGCGAGGTTTTCCTCTTCTTTCTTAGCTCCGGCTACAGACTCTGAGGTCTCGTTGTGTTGCCTGTGCTCTGTTCCCCCGACAGACAAACAGAAACAGAAAATCAGCACAGAAGGAAACGGTGCAACGTGTAGAATCTGTGGATAACAACACTTTGTATGTTTGTGTGATTATGGCGCCTTCCAGTCCCTCGGATGCCAGACGCCTGTGTGTTTTCTAACGCTTGCGGAGGACGCGCAATCAAGAGAGTCGAAACGCGGAAAGCTTTAAATAAACAAAACAAAAACCGAGGACAATTTATTGAAAAGAGGACAAGAAACCTTGTTCGGGGAGAATGGATTTGCATTTTCTTTACATTATAAATAAACTCCAGTTTTAAAAGCTGCCACGTCGAAGACAAAACAAAACTAATAATATTCAGTAATAACATCAGAACTTTTAATGTTAGTTTTATAGAAATTGAATGTTCAAAAATAATGCGACAGCAAAGTTTACACTCTGGATTATCTAATGGCAATATGTGAAAATACTGGACTAAACTAATTGTATATGTAAGTTAAAGCTGCACTAATTAACTACTGGTCACTTCTGGGCAAAAGAACAAGCTGAAAACACAACATTAATGTAGCTAGCATGTTAGCAAGCTGGAAGCTTGGTGGATGTGTTTACGCACTGGTAAACCAAAACAATGAGCTTAAAGAGGCTAAAACGTTGCTGCTACAGCTTCACTTTTCACTGTGTCAGTGGGAGACAGAAGTGTCACCTGGAGGTTGTGGTGTGTTGCTGATGGTGTTGGGTGCAGCAGCAGTAGCAGCAGCAGTGTTTTGCTGGTCCTGATGGCTGAGGCCTCTGTGAAGGTTGGGCTGGTCTGGAGCTGGTCTGTTGCTGCTTCTTGGTGGCTGGTTTCCTTCGTGGCTGCTGGGACTCTGGGGGACAAGATGGCCACCCTCTCTGGGAGAGACGTCTCTCTCTGGGGCTCTGTCTCTAGGCCCGGGAGGAGGTGGCCACATCTTCAGGACGGCTTCAACCGGGCCTCCGTCTCCCTGACCTGCTGTTGCACGGAAATAATTAGCAACGCTGCCCATATGCAGTAGTTTTCAATAATTGTCTTATGGTAACTGCTGTGTAAAGTACCCATGCGGTTTCCTCCTGTGGCGTGTAACGATGATCGAGGAGGCCAACAAGCCAGCGTCTGCTCCCCGTCATCTTGCGCAGGGCGAAACGCCTCCTCGGGGGAGCTGATGGAGGAGTGACTCCTTGACAGCACTGAAGTAAAACATTGTCAAGAGAAGAAGGGGAAAAAGCAAAGAGGGGAAGAGAGGAGAGAAGAAAACCAGTCAAACAACATCCACGTCTAAACCTGCTTCACTGCTGTCGTACCATGAAAACAGATTTTGTAATGGAAAAGTCTTTTGATCATATTAATCCTTGTGGATGTGCAGTGTGTGTGTGGATGTGCAGTGTGTGTGTGTGTGTGTGTGTGTGTGTGTGCTTTTTGCTGCAGTGAGGGATCTGCTCCTCTCGCTCTTTGAGCCCTGGCAACAGCTGCTCTTTTATGTTGCCACACACAACAGTGAACAAACCCGAATTAGCATTTGTGAGAAACGCACCAGTTATCTTAATGTGTGTGTGTGTGTGTGTGTGTGTGTGTGTGTGTGTGTGTGTGTGTGTGTGTGCACGTGTGTGTGCAGCCTGAGACACAACAGCCAAAGAGAAACACTTTGAATATTATGAAATGATAATGGAAATCGGGGCAAGTGTCACAGAGAGAACAGGAGGAGCTGCAGATGTGAGATGTCACTTTCACAGAGACTCAGAGAGAAAAGCTGCACTGTCTTGTTAAAATTCATCTCATGTTGCAGTTATAGCATCAACTTACACGCTCATGTTCTGCATCTAACTCTGACTATTTCACACATTAACAACCTGAGCCGCAGACACGTATTTCCCCGACATCGTGTTCACTTAAGAGAACAAAGAGTGGACGTCGGCTCAGTCCATCACTCGGTACATTCTGACCTGTCTCAGTCTCTCTGTCTCAACACCAGTGGTTCTACGTTACACTGAAGCCGACAGTGAATTCTTATTAACAAGTACAGCGTGTGTCTGTTTCCCTAAAACTATTAATAACACATCAGTGAGCCACGCTGCTGCACTCGCTCACATGTTCCCTCATTAAGAACAACGGACGCACTGTGGTTTATTTGAACTCAATCTGTTCTGCTGCTGCAAATATTCACCACAAGTCCAAATATGGATTAATCCACCACTAAAAATAGTCCCTAAGAAATGCATTGTTTTCTCCTGTCTGAGTAACATTTGCTTAAAATGACACTGTCCAGCTGTGTTAGAACATTTGTTGCATAATTGTAATAAAAAAAAAAAATTAAATCTGTCTCTGTCTGTCTGTCTGTCTATCTATCTATCTATCTTTCTTTCTTTCTTTGAGGCAGAATAAGAGATATCAGATCCCTTTATTACCCATAATTCAATGTGACTGCTGACAGTTTATTTGTGGAATTAGCTGCTAGCAGGGTGCTAATGTAACCATCAGCCTCAAGCCTCAGATCTCAGATTTCAAACCCGACATCACCAATGGGAGTTAAACTGGATCGTCCACTAATCTAATCAGAAGGTCGGTGGTTCGATCCCCGAATCCTCTAGTTCACACGTTATCCATAACTGTTAGATACACTGAGATAATGAAGCTCTGTCCCTGACGGCTACTCCATGAATATGACCAGCAGTGTAAAGTGTTTTGAGTGGTCATGACGACTAGACTGTGGTCCATTTACCATTTACTTGAAGCAATTAATCAGATTTCACAGAGCTCCCTTTGGAGCAATAAAAGGTTAATACAGTCAGACTCCACAGCTTCTCTCTCAGTAGTTCTGCCTTATTGTTTTTGGTACCTCTATCCAGGTTAACCTCTGGTCTAGGAGGCTCGGGGACCTCCCACTGCTCCTCGTCGCTGGGCAGCTCCTTGATGTGCTCTTTTTGCAGCCACCTCCTCAGAGCTCCTGGGTCCTGCACACGCACAAACACTTCATTACTGTGCTGACAACATGCAGTTGTGTCGTAGCAGCGGGGTTTCTGTTTCTGTTTGTTTCGTATTAAAGATTTTTATTAATGCTTTCCAAGAATAGCTGGATTGAATTCACACTGTGGGGGGGAAGTAAATGCTTTAGTTTTTTGTCCAACGCTCAAATCTCCACCATTGAATAGAAACATGACTTCCCCCACATATAATTAATGAACAATACGAACATACTGAACTGGTCCATTCAAGATTTTCTCTTCGGTCTCACACAATAAAACTAAAGCTGAATAGATTGTGGGTTTCTCTCGGTAACAGAGGCAGTGGCAGACATTCGATGACCTAATTAACATCTACTGCCACTGATGTTATTCCCTTGAATAATATAAGAGTTAAAGCAATAAGTGGGTATATTAAGTGGAGAAGCAGAGCTGTGCACAGTTCCCCCCCAAGCTCCTCATATCTGTACTTCTCTGACTTGAATGTTTTTTATTCTACAGAATCACATCATTAAAACTCCTCATCAATCACGACTCCATTTTATGGACTTCAATCAAAGACTAGTCTTTTTTTTCCCCAGATTTTAATATCTACTAAATAATGCAGCCGAACTCTGCTCCTCACACACACACACACACAGGACAGGATATTGAATAGAGGGAGATCAAAGTTGACGCCTGATGTGATCTTTGTTAACCTCTGACTTCAGAGAGTCTGTGCTGCTGCGCGGCTCTACAGCGAGTTGCCGTGTCATGTAAACGTGACTCCCTCCGGGGAAAAGAGACGATTAGTTCTAGCTACGGTCAGCTCTGAGCTGGCAGCGGAGTGTGTGTGTGTGTGTGTGTGTGGTAGAATAGATAGAGAAGGACGGAGTAAAAGACAATGAGCAAGCGTGAGCGTTCTCGCTGGATATGGATTTATTAGTGATCAATGTTTGAAGGGATCATATAGCACTTACATCCAGTGAGGTTATCAGGCCACTGAGGAAAGACATCAGCTCTTTCCTGTGGCTGATCTCTTTGCAAAACAGCTTCACCAGCTCCCTGAAACACACACACACACACACACACACACACACACACACACACACACACACACACACACACACACACACACAAAGAATAATTAGGTATTGCAAGATAAAGTAATAACTTGATATTGAACATTAAATGGATTTTATTACAATGACTCCTCCGTTCATATCAGTTAATAGTATCATTTCAACTTTTATTTTACAGTGAATAATCTGATACTTTCACAGGTGTTTTCTGTTTGTTGATACTCGTTTCATTTAGAGCAAACAGGAAACCAGAGTTGAACCCAGTCTTCAATGTGATTTAAGGAGAAGTGTGAGAATTCTCCAAAATAAAATATGATTTAAATCAAATTAAGAATCTGATTAAAAAAACGGAGTAAACAAGATTAGAAAACAGACCAGATATTCAATATCAGCTGTTAGTACCTGACAGTTTGACATACACACTTTTCAATCCCTAAAAAAGTACAACAACTACCCAGCACTAACCAGCCTTGGTATTCATGTTTATTGACTGTTCTAATTAGGGATATTGATCTCAGATCGAAATGTCAGATCGGAGCTGATCTGTTTTTTGTTTTTTTTTAACTGATCAGTCATTAGATTTCACCCTCATCTGTCACATCAGCTGTTGTAAACTGAGCACAATTTCATGCAAAACTCAAACTCACAGGTAATGTAACATATTTAACTCTGTGGTTGAAATATAAGCAGAAATTGCTACTTTGTTACTGTCAGCTACAACTATTATATAAGTATGTATTATATTAAAATCACTGGCTTATTTGAACTATTTCAAACGACTATTTCAGACATCGGGGACCAAACAGCTTGTGAAATCACATCAACAAAACATAATGTAATTAATTTAGCCATCAAATCTATAAGATCAGATACTGAGACCTGGTGAGAATACTAGTGCTGTTCCACTGTAGTTAAGATCATATTCATATAAGATCACACATTCAGACAATCAGGAATCAGTTTCAGAGCAGAAACAAGTGTTGATCCCCTTTCCTGTCACAGACCTGCAGATGTCCAGTCTGGCCGTGAGGTGATCCTTCTGGATGTAGAGCTCCTTCTCATCCTTCAGCAGACAGATAACGTCCTGCAGCTCCACCACAGGTCCGTCATTGTCGGCAACATCCAGCTCGTAGCGAATGTACAGTTTACCCACCTGTAAACACACACAACATAACTTCAGCTGTGCACATGGGAAGCTTCAGGTGACAAAAAAGTGCTAAAAGTCCAGATAGGTGATGTAGAGACAGAGTGATCCTGACTGTTCAGCACAGACCGCTACAGTACCCATGACAACACCCAGTGCAAATTGGAACTGTCACCTTTCTTTTTCAAGCTTCAGACAAATCCATATCGAACTGCACCTTGTTGCAGACTGCGTGTGGACAGTAGTCTCAGCCACTGACTGCATAATGAGCTCCTGCCTCAGCACATCAGCTGCTAATTATACACAAAGTGCAATTCGAATGACTGCTCGAGTATTCACGCTGTAAAATCAGGCTTGACAGCCCTAAGACAAAGTTCCTGCTGCTGAATGACAAATATTCGCTTCCTCAGGCCAGTTAGTGAAACATCTAGCCTCCAAACGACTGTTCTAAACCACTGAGTTGTGATCTGACCTGTCCATAGTTAAGACGCTTGATTTTCTCTCCTATGTTGTTGTCGATCAGCTCGTTGTAGACGTCGTCCAGTTCGTCATGGTAGTACAGGAACCTCTGGATGTAGGGGATGATGGAGCGCACCATGGCCTGCATGGCTGGACACGGCCTCAGACTCTCAGTCTGAGGCTCAGACTTGACACACTGGGACAATGGACGGATGCCGCAGATCTCCAAAAAGAGAGATCTGTCCTTCTCCTTGAAGATAGCTACGGTGTTGATACGTTCTTCGGGGCCTGAACGCCCTGTTGGGAAAATATACACAAACAGCAAGAAAATCCTTTTTATCCAGATTCATATTTGTCTCATTTTGACAATGATTCCTCCTGGGTATAATCATAATGATAAATAAAACAGCAGCGGTACCAGAGTTGCCAGTCTTGGTCTTGGAAGCAGCCCTCTTGTCTGCTGGGGGCAGGTTGAGCAGGCAAACCTGCTTGTGAGATTTAAAGATGCTCTCCAGCTCTTTGTTGTCAGCGATCATGGGCTTGCGTGCCAGACTCACCCAGCTGTTGTCCTTGGACGGGAAAACCCTCTTATCAGACACCATACCTGAACAGAAGGCGAGGAGGAAAGCCAGAGTCAGCTGAGGGCTTTTGGTGAATATCTGGTGAGTCATTATTCAGAGCACAGATGTTTTTCATGCAGCAAACAAGAGTCCTCGAATGTATTTGATCATTAATCATCATCCAATCAACCATATCCAGGTAAACACTGTATTGATGCGGAGATTTCTTGAAATAAGAAAATATAGGAAACAGCTTCAAATATGTCTTTAACTTCATTCAGATGTAAGTGAACTTCAGTAGGTATTATTGAGTTTCTGGTGAGGTCACAGTGACCTTCACACACTCATGTCATCCCAAAACTTGGCACAGCCACTTTATACAACTTAATACTACTACTATATCTCTGTTGCTCCTGACGTATGTATATAAATGTATATACATTTCTGACCTACCTCATATTCATATTTTATTTTATTTTGTATGGTCATATTCATTAATATAATACAAAATTAAATTAAATTAAATTGTATCTTATTTTATTGTTATGTTGTTGGTATGTTTATAATTAATGTTATTCTATTTTTTGCATATTGACATTTTTGACTAATAAAAAAAAAAGAACATTTGATTCTCTTGAGGCTTTAGAGATACAGCGGCATCGACAACCCAAAAACATAATGTTGCAGCTGTTACCATCGAGAAAAAGGTGAAGTGACCCCATTAAAATGCCTGAAATTCTGCTTTACTTTGAAACTGAAGAAGACTCAACATCATGACTGACATCTTTGTCTATGAACAGTGGACAGTCGTTGTGCATGATGTGCATGATTCTGTTCAGATCTGAGAAATGATGTAAATTGCAGCAATCGGGTGCAATAAGTTCCTTAATTGCTTCCATCAGAAATAAATAAATAAATAAAAAAAGTTTTCTACTGACGTTTGCACCTACTATCTGTGAGAACACACGTGGTCAGATTGTTTCCTAGAGTCCTGGATAACATTAGAAGTGTTGATAAGTCTTCTGCTGCTGCCACACCTCCAAACACTGTGACTGCAGCGCGTACAGTGAGCTATGTGACTGCCTTCAGTCTCTGGTGGAAAGTAATTCCAGACTGCAGCAACAAATTCTCCCCAGCTGCTCTGAAAACATGCGCTCCGCTGACAGGTGGCGGATGATGCTCTTTCGCAGCGAATACTTTCCAGTAAATAATCAGGTCAACACAAAGTCTGAGACGCTGATTGAAGCTTTAACAAAGGCTGCGTTGTGTTCACTCACCTTTCAATGTGGAGCAGTAACTGGAGTTCAGTTTGTACTGATAGACGCCTTCCTGTTCTCCAGACACTTGTATTTTACACTTTTGAGCTGTTGAACACAGAGAGATTTGATGTTATATATTAAATTATATCAAAACACGTGATGCTGCTCAGAGCTGAAGGTAGATGCGTCGTGAAAAGTGAGAAAACTCTGTGAAACAGAAGACAGTCAGTCTGCACGTTCTTACCGAGTCTGGCGTAGAGCACCGACACATCCTGCAACATTTCAGCCGTCGGTATGGACGACGATGAACAGATCAGCTCCAGCAAACCCACATACTGCGCCATATTGGGGCTGTTTTCTGCGTTCAGCAGCTACAAAAGATAAATCATTATAGTGGACGTTAGCTATGGCAGAGTTTGGTCTGAACATGAGCTACAAAAAGTCAGCTAATAGTTTATTGTATTGTAAAATGATTTACCAGTTCAGCTTCAAAAACTTAATTATCATCTTTTTTTCTGAATATAAATGATATAGATGGGTATTATTTATTATTATCAGCCCACCCTTAAAAAGCTAGTGTCCAATCACAGCTCAGAAACAAAGACACTTAAGAGTTAAAAGAGTTTAGTCTTTTCAAAAACACAACATGAATAAAAACAGAATGAAATAAACATTGTATTCATTCTTGTATTGATGTGTTGACTCAATCATAAGTTGAAATCATTATCATGACCTGCTAACTACAGCAGTAACTAAGTATTACTTCCATGGTTAAGGAACAGTAATCAAATCTTTTCACACATCAAATTTAGATTATTTCCCAACGTCTGAGATGGAAACCAACTCAGCTCATTTTGGCTTTAATTATTTCACTACTAACATTAGCTTAAGATGTAATTTTTATTTGCTTTGTCAAATAGAAATCAAGAGTCTGCCTTTCTCTGTGTGTTAAATCTACCACCATTATCAGGGACAGGTTAAAAAGTCTAAGAGTTTCTCTACATTTTATAAATGTAGAGGAAACTGATTTGAGCTATAAGTAACAGAGATAAAGTCTGTTGGAAAAGTAGTAATTGAGCATCGTACTCTGATGAAGAAGTCCTTCATGCCTTCCAGGGGGCCGTAGAAAGGAAGTAGGACTTTTGGCTCCTGAAGTGTGCCTGCCTCAAGTTCCTGAATCTGGCGCTTGTAGCGCTGGAACATGGTTGTCGGGTCGCTCCAGCAAACCTCCTTCAGGTGGTAGAAGCGTCCAGAACACCATTCACCACGCCTGGGGAAGAAAAGTTCAACTTGTGGCCTCAGGGTGTTTAAATACTGACATTAATCTGAAATATTGCGCCTCCAGCTGACACTGTACCTGTTGTACTCTATGAACACGGCAGGGTTGTGCTGGAACAGCTCCTTCAGTGTGCTCTGGGGACAGTTTTTGAGTAGGTAGGTGTATACGCTGTGGATGTGTTGGACTGTGGAGGTGAAACTGGCTCCCTCTAACTCGTCCTCATGTAGACTCTGCTCCTGGTTTTCTGCCTTTGGTTTGACACACCACTCCTTCAGGTAGTTAATCAGAGTGTCCACTGTGACAATCTCTCTCATTCCTGAAGGACGTAGACAGACATAAACAGACTGTAAATGACTCAAGCGAACCTGCAGTAAATATATGCCGACCTAAAGATGTCCAACATTTTTTTTACCGAGAGCTCTGCTGAAGATGCTGGGGTCTAAATCCACGTAATAAACGTGGGTCCCCAGCAGCTCTGTCACTTCAGGTGAAGTCAGGTAGACCGAGCTGGGGCGGAGGTATTTCCTGTCCTGCTGTCCTCCTTCCTGCTGCCGATAAGCTGGCACCCATTCCAGACATCGCAGGAAGTGACAGAAGGAGGAAGTGGTGCTGGTTGATCGTCCGTCGCCGTCTATCACCTGGGCCTTGACGTACTGAGAGTACTGGTGTCTGAAAGAAGTAGACGGAGGTTATCAAACTGCATAATAATAATAATAACTACAGTGTAATATAGTAGATGATGTCACACACAATGACAACGTCTTTGACAAAGTGCATTCAATGCACCGTCGTGTAACTTGCTATGATTTACTCTGCGTCTTCAGCTGCAGCTCAGTGATCTTCACGTCTTTTCTGACGATTCAGCAAAGTGGCAGGAGTGTGCGACCGACATTTCCATTTCATCTACAACACTCAGAAGCCCTGCACGTGTTTACCGATCAGAGTTTAATGCATCGACAAGTTCTGATCTGCTCTCTTGAGAGGAATTTACTCATGTCAAATTAACCAGTGTAATAGACGACAGTTACGCTTCACGTTTGCCTACAGAGCTGCGATTAAAGGAAAACAAAGTCGCTGTAGCCTCCATTTGTTATAGAAATGCAACCCATTTCAGTGTTACACTGCCTTCAATCCACTGTATTACCTTGTAAATAAGAGTAGCAGGTCATTGTAAATGGTAAATGGTCCATTTAAATTTCTTCCGACTACATTTTATCCCTCATTAAATTAATCTACAGGACATTTTGGGGAATATTTCCTCATCATTTCCGAACCAGCTTTTCTTGGGCACTAAACTGAAATTTAAAATCTAGTTAAAAAAGAAGAAGCAATGAAACACACGGTTTTATGGAACAGAGAGGGAGATTAGCTGAGGTGAGAGAGAGAGAGAGAGAGAGAGAGAGAGGCAGAATTAGTGATTGCGTCTAAATGATTGAGACGTTTCCCTCATTTACTTCCTGCTTGGATTTATATTGTTTTAATGACTCACAGTGAGTCTGGTCTAGTGCAATATGTTTAGTGATATTTATCCTGCATGACTGTTACATTATTTTCTGTATTTACAGAAATAATCAAGTCAAATGGGAATTTACCAAAAAACTCATCTCTGATCATTTTACTACTTTCATGTTATTTTACAAATGTTTTTTCATTTGATCTTCTTCTTGCGGGACAAGTACATACTTGAAGGAATAGTGGTGTGATTTCAAGTTGTGTTAATATATCTGGTGATAACACTGCAGACCTCTCTACCTCTGTGTTAATGAGGGTGGAGTCTGAAAATGCTGAGTCATTGTTGACCAAGCAGTGACAATACAGAGAGAGCAGCACTGAGATATCGACCAAACAAGATACGCAAACGTAAAAACTATAGTTCAGGTTGCTGGATTTTTTTCTCACTGAGTATCAGGACACTTTACCAAAGACCTACATGTGTCATTTGTGTGGATAAAGTGAAAAATAACTGATTTGTGTCCGTTTTAAAAGTGATCATGTTCCTGTATTTGCTCCAGAGTGTTAGAGGTCAGTTAACATTGGAGTCTATGGGACGTTTGAGAGAGTTTTTCATTGATCAGTGACTGAAAGTTAAAAAACCATAAGTCCTAAGTTGTCACACATGTTACTGTAACCTGCTCCCATACACATTCATAATAAGCTCATATAAAGAAAAGGATAAAACCTAAACTGTGATAAATCTTCAAAAACTTCTAAAAGCTGCACTTGATATCAAGAGATCTAAATAGCAGTTGAAAGACTTGTGATCTGTTTAAAGGGAAGTTTGTAGCTCAAAGTCTGCTGAAGCAGTTATACTTCAAAGAGGAGAGGGTTAATATGTAAAAGCGTTTATAAAAAGCTGAACATTTCAGTGTGAAACACTTTTTTAAAAAACTATGCTCTTTAAAAAAGTCAGAGTAAGACACAAAAAAAAAACAAAAACTGGACATTATAAACGGTGTAATGAGAATATCTGCAGTCTAAAGCTTAATGGTGTGCATTAGCAAACTGTTAGCAGTCAGGATGAGGGCGTGATCCTTTAATTGCTGGGATATAAAGGAGCAGCCGGTAGTGAAGGTCAAGTAACAGATCTAATTTTTATACTTTTCTTAATTTCTACACTGTTCTTCTACTGCCATTGTGCCAGATGAGATTGAAAGCTTGACTGAGCCTGACTGACCTGAGCTGTCGTCCTCTGCTCACACATCTATAACAGTAACTCGCCACATGGGGCAGAACTAAGGGCAACTAAATCTAGATTATTAATCCCCAGACTGAGCTCTCTGGCAACGTTGAACCCAAACAAAAGGCTAGTGTGTGGCTGCTTTTTCTGAGGGAGGACATAACATTTAACTGTCCAGCAGTGTCTCTACTTTACCCAGGTAATCACTTAATGGCCACAGTTGAAATTATGGAGATTACTACCTGACCCTAACTAACCCTGGTGCCATTAACTCAACCATTATCTCGAATATTAAGTTTCCTAATCACAGCAGAAAACCAGTGAATGCAGCTGCTCCTAAAACGGGACAATATCCACCGGTGACAGAAGGAGAAATAGAAACATGTGTGTGACAGTGACAATGAATCAATGTGTGTGTGTGTTACCCAGTGTCCCAGTTGGTTGCCAGCAGCTTCAGCAAGGCCAGTCTCTGCTGCAGGAGGATGGAGCCAGGCAGCTGGGCTGTGGCCAGAGCATGAAACTCCTCAGAGGGGTAGTCATCGAGCATGCAGTCGTCCCCGGGGCTTTGGTGCCACGATGCACTTTCAGTTGACCAGGGGCTGGAAGCCTGGAAGAGGAAGAGGAGGAGGAGGGGGAACAATAGGAAAGAGTGAGGATTAAAGAGAGACACATGCTGAACTGGTGTCACGTCCAATGGGATAAGTGTGAATGATTTGATGGATAATAGCAACGACTCCGTCCATCAAAAACCCTCCAAACTAAAAAGATGTGATCACATTACACTGACCCTGGTCTGAGTCCACCGGCTGTCATCACAGACCAGAGCCACTTTCAAAGCACTCAACCTGACCTCCAGAGAATTACACATGCTGGCGAAGAGTCAACATTTATACCTATGCAACTGTCATCAACGAAACGTATCGACTATTTTTCTTAGAATAGAATTAGGTGACCGGACGGACATATTGGCCATCGCCAGTTATTTTTTTTTTTCGTTTTTGTTTTGTAGAAGAGAATCATGAGTTAACATTGGCATTGTTTTCTACCACTGACACAGGTCTGGGTGAGTAAAAGAATGAAGTTTTGACGCTGAAGTTGCAACGCGTCTTCAACGTAGATAAATAAACGGTTGATCATGCAAACACCGATCATGTAGCATTAGCAGAACTTATCCCCTTTGCACCCTTTCATTCAATAGCAGATATTATGTCCATCTGTTTGTTTATTTAGAGGCTGCGAGCTGATGTGTCCTTCATCTGACACCATCACACTATCTTTCAACATTGTGAGTTGTTCAGTCTGTTCATACAGTTCATAGAAAACTGCTCTGCTGTGCTGTGTTTCCACTGTTTCCAGGCATGAATGTGTTTCCGTGAATAGTCGTTAAAAAATGTTTAAAATCACATTGTCTCATTGGCTGACCAGTAGCAAAACTGGTGTTGATTATATTTGTTATTAAATTAATGAATTCATTGACTGTTGAAATGAATAGTAATGATAATAATAATGATCTCACACTCAAGGTCTTTTCAGTAGCTGCTCTAGATATTTTTACTCATATCACATGATAACCGTCAGCAGATGGAAAAAAACACTAATTGTTACATCTACAGCTCCTGCTGAAGATCATGTGATATGTCCGCGCTTCAAATAAATCTTGCCTTGACTTTTGCAGCTTGTTCACAGATTATTATTTACGTTTTATCATATGAAACAAACGCAGTTTTCTCACCAATATGTGATTTTAAGTCTAGGTTCAGTGTTTAACTGCAGGAAATATGAACCATTTTTCCAACGTAACGTGAAGCAGCATGAGTTGAGCAATGAAAGATGGTATCATGACAAATCCACACACCATCCACGTCGGTCTAGGCCATTCTAAAACAGGCAC
Organism: Polydactylus sextarius; assembly: GCA_016801845.1. NCBI lineage: Eukaryota > Metazoa > Chordata > Actinopteri > Polynemidae > Polydactylus > Polydactylus sextarius. The sequence continues at coordinate 4,404,717 of CM028920.1, read as the reverse complement.
CGGGAATGTCTGACCTGCTCAGCCTCAGCTCTGTCCCATCAGTCAAAGCAGCTATTGACCTCTCGAGTCCCGGTGTGACTCTTTATCGCCAGCATCTTCATCCTTTAATCGCTACCTGATTCATCACGATGAGTCACGGTTAGTTTCTAATGTGGGTGGAGGTGCGTGTCCACGCAACCAGTAAATATTGTGTCCTGGACGACGCATCTGCAGCTTCCTATCATGTGTGTTCACAGGTGGAGCTGTCATTATCTCTCTGCTCTTTTTTGCCATGTATAGCTGCATCTCTGCAGCGTGAGACAAGAGCGTGATTTCTACAAAGATTAGGTAGCGGTGCGGCAAAGGTCCCCCTCACCAGTTCTTTATCAGTGAGCGTTCGTCTCTCTTTGCGGATGATGAGACCATCTCTGACTCCCAGTCTACTGAACAGCTCCCTCCATCCTGCTACATCACTGTCTGTCTGCACGTATAGAGGGCTCAGCAAAATCCAATCATAACCTGGTGGAAGGAAAAAAGCAGGAGTGAGATAAGTGTTCATGTAACAATAAAGACACACTTTATCAAATATATGATTCTGGCAATATAAATAAATAAGCAGGAATCAAAGACAGGAAAGAACAAAGTGCAGCATGAAACCTCAGATATCAGTTAATCATTCAAACCACGTGAAAAACCAAATGTAATCAGTCAAATCTCACAGGGAATGTCTTGTGTTGTTTTATGGCCCAAAGATAAACTGCTACACTGTTTATCCAACACAAACACAACAAAAAGCTTTCAGAGTTTCTGGCAGTGGTGGATGGTGAAAAAGCCAAGGCCTGAGGGGGGTAACAATCACATGCAACATATTTTAGTCAGAAAATCCAAACAGAAACAACAAGGGCCAAAATAATCAGAGCACATCAAGACATCTTTTGCAATAACTCAATGAGTTATTGAAATAATGAGCTGACTGATTAGATTGACTGATTAGTAACTGTTTTTTCTGTGAACGTTTTATTTTTTCTAATATGATCATGAGCTGAAATCAAAAGATTTATTGAGAATTTGATCAGTAGATTAATCGATAATTCACTGATTGGTTACTGTGAGATGCACAACTGTGTCATTGATAAAAAATAGAAGTAGCACATGAGAACAGCTATTGGCAGAAACTCAACATTAGATGCTTCAGATTATGATCAAGGACACAAAAACATCATTAAAATGTCCAGGGTTAATAAGCCTACAGCTATTAGAGCACTAGTGTCCGCAGTGATGTAATTAAACATGTTCTGTGTGAACATTAGTCGTGAATGCATCCCCTCTGTCTTTTTCAAAGTGTAGGCCAAGTGTTCTGATCCATTTTCCATGACATGTTCTCCACCTCATCGCCCTTACATAACACACACACACACACACACACACACACACACACACACACACACACACACACACACACACACACACACACACACACACACACACACACACACACACACACACACACACTCCTCTGTTCAATATAGTGTAGGCAATACAAAGCATTTCATGCTTTCTTTAACCATAACAATGAAGGAAAACCTCAGTATAATCATAAATCACTTTCCTCACAGAACACACACACACACACACACAAACCCCTTTTCCACAGAGGTCACAGTACACTGCTATTAAGAAGACCCCTCATTATGCTGCCTTCACTTATTTACACTGAACCACTAAAACACTGTGTAATGCGTTTCAGAGGAGAGACATGACTTTATCATGATCATGTGGAATAATAATCTGAGCGTTCTGTGGAGGAGCAATTTGTACAGAAAATAGTGAACATGAAGACCACAAAGGCATTTAAACAATATGTATGAAGAACATATTGTCTCACAGACAGATAAACAGATAAACAGATAGATAGATAGATAGATATTCCACAAACAACAGTTTTTAAGTTGTTATACTTAGGATTGAGAAATAACCTTGGCTTATTTTTTGGGTTATAGTTATAATTACATTTAGGTTAATAAAAGAGCCGAAGCGTTCATACCGGGCAGTTCCTTTGTCAAGTCGATGTTGCCATACTCCTCAGAGAAGTGGACTCTGTCCACTGCTGGGCACAGCAGACCCCTGCTGGTGAGGACAGGTACTGACAGGTCTGAGTACTCGTTGCTGGAGTTGGAATGCTGCTTGATGAAAACCAAGTAGCTCACAACCACTGCCTCAGACTTCGACTGATGGCGATGAAGGACAGAATAGAAAAGACGGACAAATGATGAGAAATGTGTTTGCAGTGTACAATTAGTATCAAATCATTTTCCCACACAGATGTAAACCTGTGCTCTCGGCACACTACCTTCCATTTGTTGTTCTGTATTGTGGGGTATATGTGCTGCTCCAACAGCTCTTGAGGTTCCAGTTCATGGACTCCGAGTTTTCTAAGCAGCTCTCGAACCTGTTGACTCTCCAGCGGCTCCACACAGCTCAGCAGAGACGGATGGACTACGTTTACATCCTTGTATAGTGCAGACAGCGGCCCTGGGAAAGACAAAAAAAAAAACCACAAATTTAGAATCATAGATTTCATGCAATTTTGAATAAAATGTAATCTCTATAATGACTTTGCCTCAAAATGATATTAAGACACGTTATTCCAGCGCATGTTGTTTAAATGACCTCATGAGATTATATTGCAACAGATGTTATCAGAAGCAGACGACCGCTGTTGTTTTTAGAACTGATGTCTGGTCTGGTAGAGTATAACTGGAAGTGGAAAATATGCAATTCATAGTGAGTCTGAGTTTCTCGCATTTCATTTCCTTTCAGGAATTAAAGGTGGCAAACTGCAGTGGCAGGACGCTTAGATCAGTGTGAAAATCAATTATTCATGCCCGCCATTCTAAACCTCTGCTTCGGATGCTGCTTTTCAATGAGATGACGCACGACGCGAGTGGCGTTCCTTCACTTTTTGTGAGCAGCTCCATGCGCGTTTATTCTTAGACAGGGGTTGGGTCCCACATCTTCTTCATTGCCCTCGGTGGTGTTGGAGGTGCAACACCACCTGCAGAAGTTGCAGAATTAACAGATCTAAATATCACACTCACCTTGTGTCTATAACAACTAAGAAAGTTTTAATCCCAGTTGTCACGTCTGTTTTCTCTGAGTGTCTGGATCCAAATGTCACACAATTCAAAGATCTATTTTTATTTAGTGCAACGACCACTTTCAGCAGCAGCCAGTGATTCACTGCTGAGCTTTCTTCCTGAGCACAGATGGAGGGTATTACATGTGCATCTCTCACCATCACCGAGGTGATACATATTTATCTGTTTTTTTCTACATCAGTTCGTCACATTTTTAGAAACTGGAAACCTGTGAAACTGTGCTGCTTTATATTATGATTGTCTCTTCTCTTTGTCTCCCATGTTGGTTTGTTGTTCCTAGCACTGTGCAATGAGGATGCACGTGCCAGAACTGAAAGCAAATGCATTTTTAGTGATGTGATAGTGATCTGAGATCTCAGCAGTTTATTTGGTGAGGGAACCACATCACCAAATCTTCAGCTGTACGTAGAGGGTTGGATACTGAATGGGAATAAATAATTGTAGTATGATGTAACTGTGGAGAGGAATTTAATGAAAAAGACAAATTAAATTACCCATCTCAGCCCGGGCTTTCTTTTTCTTGGTCTTGATTTCTTCCATAGGAAAGAACACTCCCCCGCTGCTGCTGAGCGCCACTACGCGTCCATCAGCCAGGGGGATTATGGGTAGGTCCTTGAGGGTCTGCAGGATGGAGTCCGCCTCTCCGTAGCCGTGCTCCAGCGCTCGGAAGTTGCACACCAGCAGCCTGGCCAGTTGTCGCAGGCCGTTGTCTGAAGAACAAGATGCAGGGGATGAAGGGGATGAGTCACGCTGATGTAAACACTGTGTGAATTCTGTCATGTTTCCAACGCGGCTAACAACTGATGAGAGGCAGCGGGTGGGTGCATCCACAGAACACACATTTTTCAGCAAATAATACTTGATATTAAACTCATACAAGCATAAAAACATCACTAACGTGAACGATTACATCTTTGAATATGATTGAAATATTTCATAATTAACATTAGCTATTATTATATAATCAGTACACTCATAATTAATTCTTCTCTGTCACAGTTTGAAGTGTCATGGACTGACTACCCATCTTACTTCTCTGTCTCACTTCAAACAAACTCAGTGCACTCACCTGACTGGATTCCCTCCTCCCGCATCAACTCCTTGGCCATGGCTGTTGTTACCATGGTAACATCTGATCCCCGCAGGTACCGGACTCCCAGGTGAGTGAGCAGGGAGGCGGGCGGGGCAGGAATCAAACCCGGGTGAAGATAGGACAGAGAGAGATGTCTTTCGAGCTCGTCTCCGCCAATCACCTCACGGATCACGGTGTCCTGACAGACGGCCACTTGGGACGGCAGCTTGTACACAACCTGACCATCTGGGAGATGGAAGCATGGAGACGAGACTCACAGGCTTAGATATGATGTTACACAATTTCTGAGTGTAAAAAATATTACAATGCTGTTTTTTTTGTGTCATTCTTCAGAGTTTTACATTCTAGATTTGTGACTAATACCTGAGCTGAGTGTAGGCAGGAATGCTTTGCCCTTCAGCAGCTGAATAATCTGCCCAGCGACAGGCTTGAAGAAGTCCAACACCTCATCAGGCAGCGGGATGAACTGTAGGAACTGACACAGGCCCTTCAGCCCACTGAATTCTGGGTGATTCTGTAACAAGGAGCAAGAACTAGTTAAAAATACTAATGGACACTAATAATTAATTTCAATGCACGTTGTTCTGGATATCCTATAGTTCTGTAAATTCTAATTCTGATTACTAGTTCCACACTTCCATTCCATTGTCTCGATAAATTCACTAATGTAAAACTCCACAGAATAAAATCCAACAACAAAACAACAGCCGTGTCCCACTCAAAGTCTGATTCTGTGACTGTGAACTGGCAGGAAAGAAAAAAAGCTGTTTTCATTCACTAATTATTTCCAGTTGCTGTGATTTTATCAGTTTTATAGTTGTTACCGTTAGTCAACGTTCCCTGCACAGATGTTTCACATTAAAGGTCCTGAAAACATTTTCTTAATCAGCTCATTATTGTGAACAATGGGGTCATACATGACCACAGACAATATACCAAAGAAGACTGTTCTGTTCATTTTGTTTGAGCTACAAAACTGATGACTGTCAACCAAATCTGATCATGCACACAGCCCTGATAAAACAATCATTTTTTAAGTATTTAGCTCTTTATAAATAATAAAGATGTTTAGTTTCCAGATTTGAACACTGGTGAAATATTAAATGAAATATTAGCAGGAAAGTGAAAGCTGCTGTAACTAAACTTGAGGGGATCACTGGAAAAATATCATCTGTTCTTTCAGTGAAATTTGTCTCATTGTAGATAAGAGTATATTGTCTTACAGTGAAGACGTCCATGGCCTGAAGGAAAAGCTGAGGTATCTCAGATCGAAGCCACTGGTTCCAGGAGCTGTCCCTGTCGACATCTTCACGAGAGGAAGGGATGTCAAAGTCACCTGGAAAACAGTTTATATTGAGGGTCATGTTTCTTTTTCTACACAAAGAGAAAAAACACACACAAACTAATTGCGTTCTTGTATAATTTAAGGTTCAATCATCACCTTGGATGATGAAACGGAAGCCGAAACTGCGAAGGGGCAGGTAAGCGAACACGGGTTGTTTCTGGGGCTGGCACACGATGTCACTTCCCGTGTTGTCGCCGCCAAGCTGGAAAGCTAAGGCGAGCTCGGTCGACTCCACATCCTCTTTGATCTGAAGGTGAAACATATCAGTGTCAACGGGGGATTCAACAGCTCACAAACACGCTGACTTGTGACAGAAATGGATCTGAAGTAAACAGAGCGCCTGTTGGAAAACAGGGAGCACAGAGAGTGTCGGCATATTTTCTCTTAGTCAGCTTCATATCTTTTCTTACATAACCTGACTGCATGGAACGGGTAACTGCCTGTGGGAAATCGAAGGAGAAAAATAACTGAAAGGGAGAGAGGCAAGAGATAACAGCGTCGTTTCAGACAGACAGATCATTAAAATCTGCTCGCTGGTGTTTATGTGCTGGTGTAGTGAGCGTGCGCCTGCTTTGTCGTTTATTCCCGCCGCTTAATAAGAGAGTTTTCACAAAGTCTAACAAGAAGCAGAGAGGGAAAGACAAAGGAACATTTGTGAAGCACAAACACTGAAGTACATCAGCCAAATATAAAGCTGCAGTGAGCTTTATTTATTGCCCCAGAGGGATGGAGGGTAGACACAAATGTCAACCAGTTCTGGAATCTACATGATACCTGTGGACAGAAATGTCATGAGGGAATAAGATGTGGAGGTTTGTGTTTGTTACCTTCTTGGGTTTCAGTGTAGTTTTGACCACCAGCCAGCGCTCGATGCCCTCCGTGTGCTCCACCTCTAACACACCGTGACTCAGATCTTTCCTAGTCATGGTCACGAGGCGTTTCTCACTCTGTGGGGAGACGGAAGCGGTGGGTGAATGGGTGACTTCAGACTTGTTTTCCTTGTTTGAACGAGAACGGACGTGTGAATGTGACAGCCACCTGATTGTAGATGGTGATGCAGCGCAGGCGGTGGAGGAAGAGCAGCAATGACGGGTGCACGTCGTGAAACAGGTTCCTGGTCTGATGGCTCTCAGAGCGCAGTGGGAGGCAGATCTTAGTGGTCCACCTGATGAGAAAAAAATGGTGGCAAATATCAGGCATACAGCTTTAAATATTTATTACCAATGAATCAAAGGGGTTGACTCAAACCAGCTACACTGAACTACATAATGTAAAAGGTGTTACTCATTAGCATCTTTCAGCTCAGTGTTTTTTTCTTTTATCTTGTTTTTATCTTATCTATGGTCATTTTCCAGCCACTGTGGCTCTATTGTTCGATACTTTAAAAGCACAAATTGACAGTTTCGGCAGCTAGCTGGTGACTGAAACAACTAACAGTGAGCTAAGATACTTACATTTATTAAGTGGACAAGAAAATAATTGCTAACGCACATGTATATTCATCACAATGACCATTAAGTGCTAATATATTGTGGTTATGGATTGTTCCGTTGCCCTCAAGTGGCCAAAAAAAAAAAAAAAAAAATCAATTCTACTCTCGCTGCTTTAATTATTCATTCCTTCAGACAGCACGTAAACGTGCAAACGTCGTTAGCCAATCGATATCTCTCTTGTCATGTTCTGTGTATTTACTAACATGATTAAAACTCAGATGTGTTGGAACAGAAGAGAAACACACAAAACGATGGATTTCAATTAGCTTCAGTGCTCTGGTGTTGCACATTATTGTCACACTGTGTTTTTCTCAGTGATCCAACCTGATGTGGTTGATGTTCTTCAGCTGTGCGTCCAGAGGCCTCTCATCTTCAGCCCAGTGGGGGAGGATGTATCCCATGGAGCCGCATGTCTTATCGAAACGCAGGTGGAAGCCATTGGAGTGAATCTCGGGGCAGTTTGTGATCTTGAACACCGACTTGAAGCCGATGCCCTTTTGTCCTGCGAAGGTGTCAATTTTTAAACTCTGTCTTGTAATAACAGTCAAGCTACTTTGGGCAGATGTAACAAGAACAAACAGCACTTACCGATGTATCCGTATTTGTGTTTGCCTTTAGTGCTCTGACCTACATCACAGATGGCCCTGATGTTCTTCTCCTGGAAGCCAATCTCATTGTTGAGAACAGTGATGCAGTCTCTCTCAACCACAAAGGCCAGCGATGGAACAACATCAGCCTCTAATGGATAATTGTTGTCATCAGCGTTCTGAGAGAGTGAAAAAAAGACTAAGTTGTAGTTAATAGTAACCAAAATGTCTTCACAGTAGATATCGATGCCACACAGCTTCAACTCAACCTTCTCAAACATTCATGACAAAACAGTTTATAATTAACCTGAATGAGCTCCAGGACAAAGTGTGTGTCTTTGCTGTAGAGCTCAGTGGAGAGACGTTCCAGGCTGCGTCCCAGCCTGTCCTGGTGAACCTGCATCAGCTTCTGTCCTTCAGCATTCAGCTCCACACCGATACCAAACTCACTCTTCCTGTGAAGAAGCAGAAGCAGAGATCAGCTCAACTCTGTACGAGCCATACAAAAAAACAATGTTCACTTCAACAGACACAGTGAACATAACCACAGGTGGTAAATTTTTAAAAACCTGATGTCTTCAATTATGGCTCTCTGGGGATCTGATGTGGTCTCTGATTGGCAGCTGTCAGCGTCATTTTCATGTGTCATTTCGGACTGTTCCTCGTCCTCTTGTCCTTCAGCCTCAATGTTCACATCTGGCATGTCCCCATTAGTAAATGAGGCCAACTCAAACAGCTCCTCTTCATCCTCCTCGTCCTCCACCTCCACATCTTGCTCGCCATTAACTAAAAAACAATTTATGACCAGAAACTCATCATTAAAACACTGGTCGCGCGCTTTATTCACCATAAATCAGTGCTGCAGTGCTACTTTCAGTCACCTTGTTGGAAGCTCTGGTTCAGCTGGGAGGAGGAGAAGCTGCTCTCCATGATGCTGTCGTCAAGATAATCATCTTCGCTGGTGTTCAGAGCCGACAGACTGCTGCTCTTAGAATCGATCAAATTAGACTAAAACCAGAAATACAAAGGAAAATAATGACATTGAATCAGACATAAACATTTATAAGAACAATTGAATACAGGATGAATGAAAGATACGATACAAACAACTAACACTCACACTCACTAACACACATTTATGTAGAATATACAGTGAGAAAGTGTTATTTAGCATCTTCATAAGAAAAAAAGTAAAAATAAATGTTCACAGAAGCAGAATGTTGGAAGTGTTAATTAAATATGTAAATGTAAAAAATATGTGTGGCACGTTGAAGCTTAAACTGTCACTCGCACCTGAGTGTTTTGCGACCTTTGTCAGTAAAAGATAGGAGACAGAAGATATGATATGATAATATATAATATCATATATAATATCATATAATATATATATATATATATATATATATGTTACAGAGAAAGATCAATTAATCTCTATATTTTTATATTCTAGTCTGAACCCAGAATCCACACTCACAATTTCCACTTGCATATGCAAAGAAATGTTTTCATCTGTGTCTGAGGATTCATGAGCTATATTTCAAAATAAATCTGATCAATTTGACCTAACGACGTTTAAAACAAAATAATCCAATCTGAGTTCTGTGTCTCCCTTGTGTTGTGTTGTATTCTGACCTTGCTCAATTCTGCAGGCACTATGTGCTGTGTGTTACAGGTCTGACTCTGTGGTGGGTTCAGTTTTCTCTGGTAGTCTCTGATCCACTCTGTGATGCCCAGGACAATGCCCAGCCGGTGCAGACGGTTCATGTACTTCGGGTCGGACTGGGCCACGGTGATCAGGACCTGCTTGGACTTGGCCTGTCCCAGGACACGGGTGAAAGGCTCCAAAAACACCTAAATGTCACAAAGACCAGTTCATGACTTGAGCTGAGACAGAAATCCCTTTAGGTATTTTGTTAAAGCAACATATTTTTTTAGTATGTGTTGCAAAAGACAAACATTTAATACAGGGTCTAATAAAAGAAGAATAAGTTTTCACACAAACTGCAATGAGTCTAAAATGACCAAACAAACCATAAAGCTGCTGGAAAAGTATGTGGTTGGCATGACAACAACCACCTCTTCAGTAAATTAGATGAGAGGATTAAAGCTGCCCACTCTCTTGGTCAAGGAGACGCTGAAATGTTGTTACAGTTTCTGTTTGTTTGTTTGTTAAAAGCTGTGTTTCATGTGTTTGCTGGAGGGGAAAACTTCCTGATTACACACATTGTGTTGTTAGCTGCTGACTCACATGGAGGCTCTGGCCTTGTGTTAAACAGATTGTTAAATGCCATGATTAGATTTTAAGGATACGCGGGCGGTTCTGGACTCTCTTAATTTTCCATTTGCGCCTCCTGAATGAGATTTTAACAGCTTCCATGTGAAATACCTGCTCTCACCATCTCTACTCTTAAAAAACCAAGCGCAGCTTTGACATAACTTCTCTACAGAAATAACAGAAAGTTGATCCTGTAATCCATGTGGGCGATGCAGTGCCACTGACCTGCTGCAGAAGAGCCTGGCAGGTTGTGTTGGGGATTCGTATCAAACACTCCAACAGGAACTTGGCCACTTTGCTGTAACACGTCATGTCCTCTTCGTCCTGGGGCAAATCTAACAACAACACAAATTTAACTTTAAGATTTGCTGTTCGGCAAGTGCATGACTCCACCTATGAGTATTTCCTGTGCATCGCTACCTTCTTGAGCCACAGCTGCTGCCAGGGAGCTCTCCATGTGATTGGCCAGCAGAGCTGTGGGAGCATTGACGATCCCATCAGCCACCACCATGGACACCAGATGACCAGCTGTGCCGACGGGGTCAAGGACCATGGCAGCGTTGGAGAACTGCTTGTCTCCTGTGTGTGCGGTGATCCTGAGCAGCAAACCTGGTGTGACCTCCAATGCTGCTAGGCCTGTATTACCTGCGTGTCACGAAATAAACACGAGTCAGACATGTTATTGATTGTAAATGTTACGTACAGATCCCACTGCTATCTGTGTATTATCTATACGTATTTAAATACAACGTGGTTGACGTCTACCTGCATTTCTTTCGATGAAATCTTTGAGAGAGCCATGAAGTGGTTTTAACATCTCCCACTGGCTCCACTCATTTAAGTCCTCCAGCAGGGGGCAGGAGAGCAGGCTGTTCAGAGCCTGAGTCTTGGACGTGTCACCCAGACACCCCACTGACTCGCTGCCACCTTCAACACTGTTCATGGGAGGAATGAGGGAGACAGAGGGTTACACACAGAAAATGTAAAAGATCTTCTTTTCTTCTTCCTTTGTGAGCTGTTGTCCGGCTGGTAAAACGCTGCTAACCTCGGTTTTCTGTGTTTGGCAAACAGGGCAGACTCATAGTAGACCTGGCTCAGTCCTCCTCCAGCCAGCCCTCGTTGACATTGAACAAGACCTGCGAGCATTTGCAAACTCCCATGGCCAAGGTCACGACTGTCCCGGATCCTGAAGTGGCTCCTAAGGGCCGACTCAATGTGGGAAAGCTGGAAAAAGGAGGGTGGATGCTGTAATAGCTCCTGTCAACTTGAAGAACACTCACTATTGTTTTACTACCCAGAAAAAGTCACTGTGTACAGAGAAAGGGGAAGCTATGTCATTGTTTTGCTTTTTGTTTTTATGCAATAAAACAGTATGTTTGTAAATGACTGACTTCATCTGGATCAGAGGAGGAAATGTCGCCACACTGGTTGATGAACTCAAACACGTCTTGTCTCGTAGGTCGGAAACCGCCGCCTGCGAGCCCCGAGCTGCCGCTGCCGAGAATCAAAGTGGATCCCAGCACGTCCTGCAGCATCTGCACACAACCACACAGGTCATGAGCTTTGCGTAGGCTGCGATACACTCAGAACTATATTCAACAGCCAAAAAAAGATGATAAAAAGATCTGTACCTGACTGTGTTTAACCAGGAACTCCAAGAAGTTGCCTTGTTCTAAAGAGACGAAATCTTTGACCTGAAAGTGTTTGGTCAACTTCTTCTCCAGAGCGGCCACGTTGGCCAGAGTGACTGCTGAGTTCTGAGAGGACAGGCTGTCTTTAAGATACTGCTTCACTTTGGCTGAGAGACACAGAGCAGAAACAAAGTCACTCAGATACAGACGAACACGGAGGAGATACCGGTTGTTGATGTAATGAACATGTTGTATCCTGCAGGGATACCTTCACTTGGCAGAGATGTGGCAGGTTTGTCCTCTTTTTTATTCGACTGTGTGGTCTTGGGTGCCTTGTCTTTGGGCACCAGGTTTGTTGGGACATCCAGGGAGCCGCCGCAGATGGCCAGCTGAAACAGAGACCTCGCCAGCCGATCACCTGACACCTGCAGCAGAAAGTTCTGCACGTGCTGTAATAGAAACGAAACTAAAGGTGAATATCAAAAATGTGGTAAATTCACATTGACATGATTTATAAATCAACAAACAATAACAGCCACGGCTATTAAATCATAAATAAAGTATATCTATGCCAGTTGCAATGACTTCAGCATTAATACACATCACAATAGAAACATAACTAAAAGCTTAATTGTTTTCATACATTCAACAAGTGTGAAATTCATTCCACATCTCACAGTTGTTTAGGAAATGTGCTTTTTCTTCAGTTTGAAGTGGCCTGTTACCCACACACTCCTGACTTTAGGGCTGATGGCGCCCTCTGCTGGCCTGAATATGGTATAAACTGCCACACGTCTCCATTATGACAAGATGTTTTCACCTGAGGCCGGACTGACCCGTTACTATGAATGTGGCAAAGGGTTTTTTTCCCCAAAAAATTTGTTGTTAGTAAAATACTTTGGAACTGGAACTATATTTGTTTTTGTTTGGACAAAGCCAGGTTTCAGACATTTCAGTCACAACCACGTCATTGTTATATCATGTTCATGATAAAATATCAATATTGTAGATGTTTTAAACATCACATCACAGAACACATAAACAGCATAAATTCTCCATTTCTTCCCAAAACTGAGTTGAGTCTTAGTTTTAATGTCTAGACCACATTTATCAGACTAAACTAACTTTTTTCTTTCATCCTGTGATGGATTGTGACACTTGTGAGATGCAACACATATAACAAGTGCAATCTGAAATGGTCTTCCTAGTTGTATACCATCCTATGCTGTATACCATCTCATAAATACATGATTATAATTAAACTTACACAGAAAACTAGTTCCAGCGAGCTCACTGTCTTTATGTAACAAGATCATTTTATCAGCTCCATCAGCTCCAAAGCTGTCTGACTTTACATTCCATTCATAGATGTTTACATGTCCAACACATTCCTTCACAGCTCCTTCATTAAAGATTAGGAAATTATTAAGGGTGACATTTTGTTAATGAGTTTGAGAGTGGAGAGCAGCTCTACAGCTCCTCTCTAATCCCCTTGTTGGCTCATACATAATGGGAGGCTTGTTGGAATTAACTTCCAGCAAACTGAGGACACAAGACCAGTTTGTCAAAACCACTGAGATTTGACCTCACACTAACTGAGAAAGCATAATGAAACACATATGTCAGCGTCTGGCACCCACCTTGGTCATCCTAGGACTGAAAACCGCCTCTGCGTTTGAGAATACAGCCAGCACTACCTCAGATGCTGACATAGACGCGTACTTTTTCCTGAGATCCATGTTTCCTGGGGAGAAGGAAGCTGCTCCCTGCACCTGCTCCAACACGCTCTTCTTGATCTTCCTCAGCTGCTCATGGGTTTCCTCCTCCAGCTCTTTCTGGATGTCCTCCCTGGCTTTGTCCATGAGGGAGTATTCACAACGAGTCACCTTCATCAAAGTCTGGATGGAGGGGGTGGATGTTATTTATTATGATATTAATCTCAGCTGTACTGTTATCATATTGATGAGGTTCCAAATGACTCATTGCAATGGAGATACAATTCACATTGTGATTAATACAATAAATTATATCTCACGGACGTGACACAGATACAGAAGACACCTGCATCTATTAGCTGATGACTGAAACTAGAAGTCCAGAATGAAAAAACAATACATGTCCATGCTTACGATCACTCATCAGACAGTATTGCTGTGGTTGCTGCCGTGTCTTACCGATATGCACAGGCCGAAACTGCGTATGCTGATCCCCAGCTCGTAGGGAGTTTCACAGCCGTAGTGATCGGTCAGATACTTTATGAACTCAGCCGGGTCGACTTTCGGTTTGGTCTGTTGCTTCCGGAAAGCACGAAGTTGCTATAAACCATGAACCAGGTTCATTAAGACAGAAGTTAATTTAAGAAAAAACTCAAATACACAATTGTACAAGAAAAATCACAAATTGATGACAAATTTGAGGCACTAATTTAACATAAATGCAAAACTGAAACAACATTAAATTCATCTATAGATGATAGAAGAGAATGTGATGGATAAATACTGAGTTTTCATGTTGACTGTTACAAGAACATAAAGTCCATTTAGTGAAAAAATGCTGACAAAACCATCTTTTGCAACAATAAAGATAACATGTCTGTTGTTAGGTGATATGATGTTTTAACTGTGACTATGACTGTTTTTCATCCACATAACAGGAAACAAACCAATGACAGAACAAAATATGCTGTGTGAGTCGTACCCTTAAGATGTCTATCGTCTCAACCTGGTAGATATCATCATCCTTGGTGTTACTGTCGATCTTGAACATGCGGTGGATGAGCGGCAGTTTGCAGAGAGGCCCCAGGTTCAGCTCTTCAAAGCGCTTCTTGTTCTTCAGGGCAGCGAGTGCCTGGCCCAGCTCATACAGGGTAGAGATGGATGTCACTGCCTCAGTGGACTGACATGAAGAGATAAAACTATGTCAATAGCAAAGAAAAATGCACATAAAACCAGGTTGTGAGCAAATGCAAATGTTTACCAACCTCTATGAACATGTTGACCTCTCTTATGAGGTACTGAAGGTTTTTCAGAGCTTCAATCTGCCAGCGTTTGACCCTCATATCTTCCAAAGAGGAAACCTGCATGAGCCGACATGCCCTGGATATCACCTGGATGACAATGAAAAAATTAAATACTGATTCACAAATATTTCACATCAAAGGAAAAAAAAATATTATTAGATGCTATTGAGCATTTAAATGTTTTAAAATGTATTTCTTCTATGCATCTTTTCCACTTTAACCGTGTCCTTTTCTAATATTTATAATATTGACCCAATTACTTACTTAAAGGTGACAGAGAACGGTTGAACAGGTTTTGATCCTTGTTCTGTGATGTGACATATACACAATAAAATGTTGGTTGGGTGTGTAATAGCTCAGAAGTTTCATAAAAACCTCTCTCATAAAGATATTTTACGGTGGGGATTTTAAACACGTCGTTTTATATCTATTTGGCATCTTTTCAGGCTTAACTGGCAACCTCATTAAGAGGCCTTCACTGTCAATTAAATGAATGTAACTTCGCCAGCTTCAGGACACTGACAGACCATTTCTTTACAGTTATTCGCCTTTGAAGAGGGGGATGGTGGTGGTAAGGGGTGGATTCAGAGTGGGGGGTGAGGGGTGCAAGGCAGTGAGATACATTTGACATCACAAACAACCGTTTTTGAAATTGACCCATTTTCTAGCGACATTTCTAAAAGAGGAATTCCTATTAAAAAGGAGATGTTCAGAATTTCTAAAACTTTTCCCATCTTCCCGAATGTGGGTTGACGACCGTTCTTCAATAAAGACGAGGTAAAAATGCTTTTTGATTCTCTGTCGCCTTTAAAGCTGAACATTTACTGAAACCACACAGATATTTACACATCTACACATCCCATGGGGTGGACATATTGCTGAACTATTCCTGTAAGATTCAGACACTGCATTGTGCTCCTCACCAATTCTTCAGTGACGTGCTCTCCCTCTGCAGCGATTTCTCGTATCACCTCCTCTATCAGAGTGTTGACTGTACTCTTATCAATGACCCTGTTCCTCCTCCTCGCTGCAAGATCATCTTTATCCTCTTCCATGGCCTCCACTGCTCGCATATTAGCTCCATGGACCTCTCTCAGCTGGGCATGATAAGCATCTTTAAAGGCAGGGAAGACGTTCTCTCTCTGAGCTGCCTCTTTTGCTTTGTTCTTCTGTTCTTTAGTTAAGTTCTTGCTTGCTCCCAGCTCTGGAAACTCGGAGGCAGACAAGACGTCTGGGCGCTGCTGCTTTTTGTTGGTCTCCTGTGCGCGATTCTTTCCAGCTGTAGGAGGTGACATTTAAAGTGCAGATATGTAAAAGTTTATGTGTTTGCTTGTTTTTTAGAGGAGAAAATGGATCATTGTGTTGTTTGGCTACCTGAGGATGTCGGCATCACTGCAGCGTTGGGATCTGCTGGTGGTTCAGCTCCAGCGGGAGGATTTTTGGTGCAGGATGATCCCAAGTTGTCGTACAGAGACTTGTACTGTGTGAGAGGAAACGGTTCACTGAACTCCTGAACATAGACAGTTTGGAGCTGCTCTATCGATGGAGCAATCAACTGGTTCTTCTGAATTACCTGAAACACATCAATAAATTTTTACTGACCAGGTGGTTTACATACAGCTCAAAGATAAACAGTGGCAATTACTGCATGCTGTAAAGCTCGAAGGTCTGTTTTCTTCTACTTTTTTTTTTTTTTAATTCAGATTAGCGTATTAAAGTATCAATCAAGTCAAAACCAGATGTTAATTTGCTAAAACAAACTTTTCAGTTATCATTGTGATTACACCTTGTAATCACAATGACAAGTAAAAAACTGACTACGCTCATCTTAGTCCTATCAATCTGTCAACTATCTGTCTGATATAGATGGATGGAAACACCCTGAGTACCTCTCTCTTTATATCAGGAAACCAGTGGATGTTTGCTTTTCAGGTGAAGCTGGTTCACCTGCTGACTTTACACCAGCCTGATTAACTTGAAAGGAATTTTACGTGCTGTTAGACAAATATTATGCCTGGTCCCTCCTACTCTGGTGAGGCAGTTGGTATCTGGCATACCAGGTACATTACATGTCGTCTTCAAAGGCTGGTGTTAGTCACACGAGTAGCGCTACTGACATAAATACTCATTAAAACACCACATGTGTATTCATCCGCAACTGAAAATAGTCACCAACAAATACACCATTTACCCCAGCTGGAGTAACTTTTGCTACAAACTACAAACATTAAAACTATTTATGACATTAATCTAATCACATAAAACAATATATTTATGACGAGTTTTTATACTTTTCCACATATAAGATCAAATATTGTACACTAGAGATGTTTGAAACCAGAGTGATCATTTGGCAAATCTTTTCAAATCTTCTCAGTTTTTCAGGATTGGCTCCTCTTTCCATTACTCTGTTCACTTGACTGTCAATTATAGTCAACATCCGACACTGCAAACCTTGCTTACCTCTAAAACCCTCTGGAGCAGCTGCTGTTGGGTCAGTTGCTCCACTTGCTTGGGTACAGCAGTGGGTTGGTACACAGGAAGACAGTGGGGAGAGAATAAAGATGCAGGCGAGATCAGAGGGGGACCCAGAAAACTAAGTCCTGGGTAAGTGAGAGGCACATAGTGGGGGCTGACATCTACCTGTGACATGTCAACAGCAGCAGGGGTAGCGCTCCTGTGTCCTGGGACCTGTTCATTTCTCTGTGGAGTTGCTGGTCTACTGTTCTGTTTGGGTTTTGTTGACGTCTTATCTTCGGGTTGATTTCGAGGCTGGTGGATCTTATGGAACACCACGTCCCCTGACACAAGTAGATCTCTCTTCAATGATGTTACCAGGCAGGTGATCGTTTTGAAGCCCAAAGAGGCCAAAGTTAGGTTGCGGCCGTAGGTCTGGCTGTAGACTGTAGCCACCATTTTCAGAGGAATCCCGTTTGGATGTTCTTTCATCATGGCCACAACATTTTCTAGAACCATATCTGCATTCTTACTGTCTTCTGTGGTGTTTGCTGATGTGGCAAGTCCAGATCGGTGGTCCTTGTGATACACCAATTGCCCTTCCACAACCAGATCCCTATCCAGTGAGTCTACCAGGCTGGTCATAGAGTTGAAGCCCAACGAGGATAAAGTCAGGTTTTTGTGATATGTCTGGCCATAGAAGACAGCCAGTTTTTTCAGAGGGATTCCAGCTGGGCTCTGCTTCACCATGGCCACTATATCTTCTAAAATCTTTTCTATTTTCTTGATCTCCTCTGTGGCCTTTGTTGAACCCAGCAGCAGCAGCAGCCCCAGCCGCACCGCTAGCCCGCCTCACACGGGGGTGGGTTCTGTGGAACACCATTTCCCCTTCCACAACCAGATCTCTATCCAGAGATGCTACCAGGCTAGTCATAGAGCTGAAGCCCAGGGATGATAAAGTCAGGTTTTTGTGGTAAGTCTGGTTGTAGAAGACAGCCAGCTTTTTCAGGGGGATCCCAGCTGGGTGCTGCTGCACCATGGCCACTATATTCTCCAGAACCTTCTCCATCTTGGGTAATGCTGTCAGGTGAAGAAGACGTATTTTACCATTTTTTGAAATTTGTTTTTGCTCTCATTAATAAGCTACTCACGATAATGTGCTACTGTATGAGTGGATCTGTAGCATTGTAAATTGTAACTTAAGAGTTTATTCATTAAACCACAGCAAATCGCAGTCATCACCAGCCTCTGCAGTGAAGAACACAGTGAGGAAACTGAACGACTGCTTCATAAACAGGCCACGACACAGAAGAGCCAGTCCCTCCTCCTGATTTAGGACTCAGCACCCATCTACCTACCAATCCACCTATCACACGACTACAATACAGTCCTGAATTCACTCCCCGCAGAGCTGAACATCTATTCACATTTCAACCCATGTGACTTCAATGACTCACTCGTCACCGTAACGATCCTCGGGTTTAAAACCTTTTCACACCTTGACACAAGTGACACAAACAGGCCACATCGTGACTGGGAGGGCCAGGACGACCCATGTGACCAGTTATCCAGTCCAGTTGCATTTGCATAGGAGTTAGAGAATATTACTCTAGGAGCCTCTGAACACCGGATCCTCCACCTCGACCAGATTAAACCAGTCTTTTTAAACCACCAACACAGCACACTAGTGAAAGTTCAGGAAGTCTGGGACAAAGTATGTATCCCACCCCTTCAACAAGCAGACATTAAAACTATATTGCTAACAATAAAACAACAAAATATAAAATAACAACAAAATATTTGAAAAGTCCTCATTCAAAACGGACAGTGTCTAATTTTCTATCATAAGAAACTGAAGAAATGCTCAATGTAACCAAGAATCACCCTCATCTACTGTGTTTCTATTTGATTAACCTAAAAAATTGCAGAGAGTAATTATTTCAAAACATCAATGCTAATTAACCTTTGCACAACATTCTCAACATAAAGTGTGGAAGCACAAGGATCAGCTACGTTCAACAAATCTGCATGAAAATAAACAGGAATAAGAGTGTGGGTCAATCTTACCTATTCTTTCAAATATCAATTTCTGTGGTTCATCTCCGTCCGAAGTTGAACTGTAAATGAACTAATGAAAAGAACAGCCTTCCTGTTTTGGCTTTTAAACTCCCCCTCCCTCCCTCACCAGCTCCCTGCTGTGTTTCGTTCTAAGCAAATAGACAGAGAAACGAAACTGAAAGTTAACAGGCAGGCTCATTCAAGTGTATGGCAGGCAGAGAAGCACAGCTACACTATCCTATTCCTGGAAATGGTTTTGCGACACCACACAGACAACGAAATGATAAAAAAAAGACGACTGTGAAAGACAAAAACAGATCAGTGCAGTGGTGCGGTGTCACACCTCTCTACCAGCATCAAACAGTACAGTACACTAAACCTATTTCACAATGACACCAGTTTATCTCAACATCAGTTTTTATGTTCTCAGGATATCTACCCAGACAGACTTAATGACTCGGTATTTACCACATGACACGGTAACGGAAATAAGCCAAACTCTACATCAAAGATAGCAGTAGGGAAAACAAAACAGGAGGAGCACAAGTAACAAAGAAAAAAAGTGGATTTAAGTTTCAGATTCCTGATCTGTACCAGCCCATTTTTCTTGGCAAGTTACACTATCATGTCATAATGTTAACCCACAACAGCAATGAAACACTGTGTCACAATGATTTCACAAGTTCCTGGTCAGTGTGGGGACACTAATGTCAACAGTCACGTTAGCACAAATTACGTCCCCACCTCTGTGACTGAATATCATGTCATCGAATCAGAATGACTGCCTGCCTGCGGGTACAATACTTATCTTGGCACATTTTGTTCAGTTTCATTTCCTCCTGACTTTATTTATATACCACCTGACTGTGTTGTGGAAATGTAAAATGCAAATCTGAACTGAACAAAAAACTCACTGATGTACTTTACTGTGTAACTAACTAATGTAATTACAGAGCATGTTACACAAACCTTTAATGACAACAAGGCAGGGGAACATACCTTTCATTGATGAGTTGTGTGATCAGTACATCATATCTTCACTCTGCTCACGTGTAGAGCTGTTGGTGAGGAGGAGGAGGTGAAACAGCTGACAGCAGTAAACAAGCCAAATCTGTGATTTATGAGATTGGTTAAAAACAATAGAGGTCACGGTGTGTAAACTCTGGAGCAAACTGAGTCGTGTCATTGTGTCACACACTCATGATCCATGACAGTACAGTCTCCACATACACTGAGATATATGAATATATAAATATGGTATATTTATTCTAATATAAATGTGGGATATATGACTCAGTTTCACTGTTAATATATCAATATATCATATTAATATAGAAGGAAATTAGGAGAAGGTTTATAACATCGTGCCATCACTTACACAGGCACAGTCTGAAACAACAGCAGCATCAGACTCTTATCAACTTATCCAACCAGGTAAGTGCAAGTACAGCGGACCACCGCTGCACACACACACGCACAAGCACGCACACCACACACACACACACACACACACACACACACACATTCAAACCCTGGTTAGGTCAGACTGGGTGACCCTCCAGCTACCTGTTATTGAGGAAGACATTTCAGCTGTGGGGCTGTTGTCTCTGTCTTCATTCATCGTTTACAGTCTCAGTGATGAAGGAGCCAATGGGGTCGCTCCCTTCGACTAACGGACCTGCTATATTTGCTAGCTAACATTAGCAAACAATACCAGAAGTATAACGACGTAAGTTTACGTTAATTACGTTGGTCAGTGAATAACGAGCTTTAGTGGGGCCAGCGTCGTAGCATGTGTATTATGAAATCCTCTAACACCGTTGCAGTCGAGAGCCGCGTGATGCTAAAAAAAGCGAAAATCACCAACCTAACGATGTTTATATTGTTAGCAACTGCTAACCGGCTTCCTGGCTTAACCCTGTGCTGCATTCACGTCGCCCAATAAACGTGGTAAATACGAGTTCTACACACAAAACAAACGCAGGTATAACAATTCACATTCCAACTGCAGCTGTAAAAGATAGTTTACCTCTACTTTCTGTCGATAAAACGGTTAGAAGCTTTTTAGAATGAATTTCTGAATTTTGTCGTACCTTTACTTTTGAAAGAATGCATAATAACAATTATAAGAAAGTTGTTTAGTCCTTTAATAAATGAAATACATTATAATGACCACGTTATATAGTCCAGTCAGTTCGTATAAGCCCGAGCTACTTTTTATTATTAGCATGAAATAGTTGATTGGTTGGACACCATCAAATAAACAAACGATGCGGTTCACAGGTTTCAGACTTCAGACAGTCACTTCTTTTTTTTTTGAAAAAAATATTTTTTTTTTTTTTTTTTTTTTTTTTGGAAAAAAAATATTTTTCTCAATCCAACGTGAAAGTGCAATTCAATATAATAATGCTGTAATCAAAGATGTTTTAATACAGTTATAAAACTGCTACACCATCAGTCTTGGTTACTTTTGGTTTTATTTATAGTGAATAGTTCAGGATTGTGCAGCACGTGGGGGAGGAGGCAATAGGCAAAACAGAAGGAAACAGTCTCAGTAGAGCTGAGGCCAACAGTATATGTACCTGCCCTAGGGAACATAAACATCACACAAACATCAAAGACCACATCACATGTTTTAATTCTAATACTGTTATTATTTAAATCCGTTCAGGCTCATATCAGGCGCCTATCTGCAGGCGATCATATCTGATGTAGGCTATCAATAGCAGGGGTGCAACAATACACAAAATTCACGGTTCGGTTCGATACTGTAGACATTTTTTTCGATACAAAAAGAGAAATTTCCATCCTTTTATTTTAACTTTATGTAGTTTACTGAAATTACCAACATTTGTCTCAACTCTAATTGCTCGCAGGGTCAATGTGTGGCGGCCTTCACAGAATCAACACTGGTCGCTACAAATTATTTAATCTATTTTTCCAACACTAAACACAACGTTAAAAACAAACGGCCTGTCCTATCACTGATCGGGGTCTCACCCTCGGTGGAGACACAGATGTTACAAGGGCCGAGTGAGACGATGCTCCTGAAAAGTTCCCGGCCCCTAAACGTTTCCAGGAAACATAAGATGCTATTGAATCTGGGAGGCACGGCTTACAGGATTTGCGCTCTACAATGCAGCCTAAGGCAGAGTAATTGAGCACAGATCCACTGAGCTTTCAGCACAGAACACATCATCATAAGTTGATAAAATAAAAATAAAATTGCATATTGCTCGATTCATAGTGAACTGAACCAAGACCACTGTATCGAACAGTTCGACACAGATACATGTATCGTTGCACCACCATTCAATAGTGTCTGTACCATCAGATATATCATGATATATACTAAAACCTAACCCAAACCTTAGTTAAACTATAGTCTGACATACAGTTTGTGAAATATTCATTGAAATATGCAGATATTCATGTTCCCCAGATGATGAATCATACCATTGTCGTCAGTATTATGTTAAGATGCAGCTATGCAACAATGTTAAGTTTCAGTTTTACTTCAGATTGCAATATGTAAATTAAAACTTAAATGTCTATGAATTAGTATTAATAATGCAGTTGACAGTTATATTTACTTGTAATATTTTTTAACATTGTGGTTTTGCTGAGTCTAGTTTAGTGTTATACTAATGAGTCATAAACGCCCGTCCACCTCTCCAGTCTCGATTAAAATGTAGAATTAGTTCAAACTAAATCTCATACAGGAATTGTGTGTTGTTCCCCAGAGGATAATTCTTGCTCATTCTGGTACAAAGGCTCTAAAAAAAAAATCAATATACAAGTTATTTTTTTTGCAGGTTGATGATTTCAGTTTTCCCAGAAATATTACAACAACTATGGATGAGTTGGGCCTATTTTTTTTTCCCACTTTTTCTTTGATTTATAACTAATTATTTACAAAACAAATCATGTCTCCACTTACGTACAGCTATGAGCCACGAGAAACTGTCTCGCTTCAGTCTGTTTTTTTTTGGTACCTGGAACCTTTGAATTCAAGACACAAACAACATGACATTTTTATTTCATCTTTAAATCATTAATTTTATATGAGCAATGCATAATACAAGACAATTTTTTTATAGAAAAGACTTGATGATTAAATGAAACTTTCTGCAGTTATGTGTTTGTGATTATAACAGGTGGTTATAACATTTTATCTTTTTAACTATTCTTCTGAACTGTGATGATTCCTTTTACTATAATAGTGAAGAGACACTGACATCACTTATAAGTTTTAGCTGTTTTTAATCTTCCATCATGAGCTACTACTTTTGTTTATATAAGATTGTTGCATATATTTATATAAAAATGAATCAAGGTGTATTGTAGGAAACAATGTGTAGTCGCTGTTGCTTCTCTGTACCTTTGACTCATTCATGCTCATACACATTTTTATATGTGTTTCCTTTAAATGTCCTTAGTAACCGACTGACTTGACCATGCCACATAAAAATCAATTGTATTGAGGTGTGTTTCAGTGTTGTCCAGCAGAGGGCAGCAGCACTGATCTGCCAACACTATAAACTACTGTTTTAGTTTTCAGGAAGACATACAGAGCAACTTTCTTTTTCAAGATGGAGACACTGTCAATGTCAAAAGAGAAAATGAAAAAGAATCAACCATTAATCAACTATTATTATTATTATTATTATTATTATTATTATTATTATTATTATTATTATTATTATTATTATTATTATTATTATTATTATTATTTGCTCCTACTGAAGTCAGCATGCTAAACAATAAGCCCTGACCTGGTCTCCAGATTGTGTGGTACTATAGATGTTGCTGGTTTATGTTTTCATGTTGTTGACAAAATAAATTATGGCATCTGAAAAATGAGTGAAAAAGAAATAAAAACCATGTTCAGTTACAAACAGAAGAGACACAGTAATTTGAGATAGAAATGAAAACTCAGTAACACTGCTGATCAGCTGTTCTTTCTTGTCAGCACACTGTAAGTTTTCACATGATTAATATGTTGCAGAGAAATGTGAAGAGCTGAGAAGAGACTGTGAAACACACATACAGTTGTTGCTAGGTCATTGTGGTGTATATAACATCCTTGTGTTATGTAACAAAGACTGAAAGACAGTCATAGACACCACGAACCTGTTTGAGAACAGAAACACAGATGAAAGAAGAGGAGAACAAATATGAAAAATCTGAAAGTTTATTTTAAAAAATACAATTAAACAAATAACATAAGTGAGAAGCAGAGTGAAGCTGGACTCAGGTCTCTTCATATTTACTCTTCACACAGTTTTTTTTACTTCATGGAAACAGCAGAATAAACAACGTGTCCGTTATCTTCAGTATATGGTTTCTGGGTAAGGAAGGAAGGAAGGAAGGAAAGATATGTGAGACAGAGAATAGAAATTCACTCGCACAAATATTCGATTGACACTGTGGGTCAGAGTTACCTTATGTTGACTTCTTCTCATGTGTTTTATATCACTGTAGGTGACTTCCTCTTCAGTCTGTGTTAAAGAAACAAAAGAAGTTGTAGTAGTATCATTAGTATCTTTATTAGTATTAATGTATAACAATTAAACTGCTGATACTTTATTGTAGTAATAAGACTTTAGGTTTTTGTAATGCCTGATAACAATGAGCAGATATGCATGTTCCTCCTTGTGATAATCAAATGCTGTAGTATAAAGACAGATGCCACTCAGCATATCTTACCACTGCTGCAGCTGATGATTGTGCTGTGGTCCAGTCTAACAGTGAAAACAGTGAAAACTCCTGTTACGGACTCTTATTGTGCAAAGACAATGACGTTGTACACGTCTACATTTAAATCATTTCAATATATTGATGAGAAGGATTTATGGAAGCAAAGAATAAACTTACTGAGTCTTTTCCACATAAACCAGGTGAACAAGGTCGTCATTGAGATGAAGATGATGATCAAGGCGATGATGAAACACAGCAAGTTAATGGAAACACTGAAGCAAACAATTTAAGAATACAAATATTAAATGAAGATAAACTTTGTTTGTTTCCTTCACCAAATCCACCAGCCATATATGGTCTTAATTCTGTATTCGTCAGACCTGTGGTGTCCACTGTGAGCTGTAGTTGATGCTTCATGTGTGAAAACAGCAGCTGTGGTTTGACTCACAGGATGAGAAGTAAGTGATATGGTGGTAAAACGTGCTGCTTCTAAAAAAAAAAAAGCCATGAGAAACAACACAATGTTCACCAGACTCATGTCACAACAATCAGTACTAATGTATTTAACAATCTTACTGACCTTCCTAACTGTAATAAACAGGAGATAAAACACTCAATGAAAAACCTGTTCCTACTGATCCACAAGTTACAATAATCACTGTCAATAGTCTAAGATGTGTAGCTGGTTTGACAAAGAATGAGGATATGGCCTGATTGTTTCTATCTTGGTTGTTTAAAAGTTACAACTCTTCCATTAGCAGCCAATCACCATCATGCAGGAAACCTGGTCCACCAACCACCTCTTCATACCTTTATAAACAGTATTTAATAGACAAAAGACACAACCACATCATCACACATGCACAGAGATGGTAGCAATGTCAAAAAACAAACAAATAATGGTCCAGCACAGCTTGGGTTAAGCTCACAGTCTGAACTATGGTTGGTGTAAAAGTGAACTGTGCAAACTGAAGTGTAAAGTGTAAATTTGAAATGTTTCAGGAGAGTCTGAAATTGTGGCTAAAACCTTTGTTCTCCTAAGGGTCGTTATTATAAACTAGCCTGTTGTTCCTATAGCTGATGTGGTTCTAGACAAACTCCCTTGACCCTCAGTCATGTCACAATAATCAATACTAATATATTTTACAAACAGCTGAATATTTCATATCTATTTTCTTCTCATTAGTGGAAAGTAGAATGGTACTTACCAGTGCTGGGTCTCTCTGTAACAATAACATTTACAGGCACCTGTTGCCCTCCACTGTCACAATGATACCAGCCGCTGCTCTTTGTCCTCAGTCCAGTCATAGTAACACTGAAAACATTTGCATCGATGGTCACTCTTGTTCCATATATTGATCCAGACGACCCCTCCACACAGCGCCCTCCCAGCCTGCACCACTTTGGTTTTCCAGAGATTTTACGGTGACAATTTATTGTTAAATCTTCTCCTTTAAACCCTGTCACCACCTGATGATCCACATGGAGTGAATGTTGAGAGATCACACTGTAGACTGTCAGATGAAAATACTGTTTAACATCTTCCGCATCTTTAATCTCCACAGCACACCAGTAATGAGCATCACTCTCCATCACATTATTAATAGTCACAGTGAAGATTTTCTTGTGTTTGTCATCAGAGATTGAAAACTTTCCTGTATGACTTGGTTTATTTGTTTTAACTGCGTAAGAGCAGTCCCGCCAATAATATCCTTCACACAAGTATTTCACATGGTTCGTGTACTTAGAGTCATAGAGACATGGGACAGAGATGGAGGCTCCAACTTTCACTGACACTTCACTGACTGTAGTTATGCTGTGAATTCCTGCAACAAGAAGAATATTCCTGTTGATATCATTTTACTACTTCACCAAATCACATTTACAGAATCAACTTAACTGAAATTACAGTCACATCATCATCTGACAGAGTCAGCAGACATGTGAGAAACTGACCTGTGAATCCAGTGAAGAGGAGAACAAAGCTGAGATGAAGAGTCATGATAATGAGCAGAGTGAGACAAGACAACAAGTGGCTCAGTGGAGTTTCCGCGAGTGAAGTTTAACCAGATGAGCAGCTACAGTGTTTCACACCTCTCTCTCACCGTCTTGCAGTGACACGTCACTGGTTTGATGATCAAATAAATATCTACATCGTAGAAGTCACATGGTCATTAACCAACACTGAAGATTTTATAGATTTATGTTTTATTCCTTCAAAGATGATTGTAACCTTTTGATCAGCATTCCAACAGATGTGTGAAGTGACATGTTTTCATTTATTAAAACAAAGGACAGGAACTTTGTTGGATTGCCGCTACACGAGGCAGCAGGTTTGGTGCAAACATGCCCCCACAGGATGAAAATGCATTAACTCATTAACTGCATTAACTGGTGATCCCATGCCCTGTGTAAATCTGATCTCACTTTATTTTAACCCTCTAGCGCCATCATTAGGTTAAAAGATAACTTGACACTTTCCCTTTTTTCTATGAATTAATTCACTCTCCATAAAATATACTTAAGATGTAGAAAAGAAGAAAATAGGAAATTATATATGATTCATGGTGATGTCACTGTCACCTTTTGAAACACAGCAGTAATGCAGCTGAAAGGTCAGCAGACCAGACTGAGTTGATCTGCTGCAGAACCTCAAAGTGGAAAGAGAGACAAATGTTGGATTTACAGAATGACAAACACTAAAATTGTTGATGTATTGAAATAAAGTGTAAAACTAAGGAACATTAAAATAGCCTCCAGCAGACACTCCTGTGTTGGACAATGACAAATCTCTATGTAAAGTGCCTTGAGATAAATATTTTTTATGATATGACACAATACAAATAAAATTGAATTGAAGATTGATTAAATCAACCAAATTTAAAATGTTTGTTTTTATCATGTTTTGTTCATATGATTATTAAGTAACTTTTTGACAGTTGGACAGTTAAACTCTACTTTAATAATGACACTGATGTGAAGTTTCCATGGCATATTACAACAAACATGTATTGTATTTTGATTGTTGTCCAGCAGAGGACAGCACATACCTGACAGTACTAAAAGCGAAAGATTGTTTATAGTTTTTATGCAGACAATGACAATGTCTCAATGAAAAATAAATCAAATGTTGAATCACAGCTTGGGAGCAGGAACGTTTGAAGCAACAAAAAGCAACTAGTAGTTTTGTCCCTGATGTTTATCAGAACAGTCAAACTCATCATGAAGCTGTCAACCCAATCAAATATCACTTACAATGATAGTACAATACAATGATAGTGAACAGTACAGATCTGACATCAAGTTTTCAGATGCTTTAACTATTTTTTCCTCCTCCTCCTTGCAAACTACTTTGCTGAACGTCCTGAACAAAATGAGTCTTTCACTAATTAAACCAATCAGGTCCATGGTTTGAGTCCCATCTCTTCCAATTGAAGTGTCTTTGGGCAAGAAACACCAAGTTGTCTCTAATAGCTCTACCAGTCGCAGCATGTGAATGATCATCAACCATTTTTTTAAGATAGAGGCACAGTGTGAATAGATAAATTTAAACTGTATTGTGTTGAGCTGTGACTGGTCACCAGAAGACTAGAAAAGTGAAATATAAATGCACTCTATTTACCATTTACCATAGTTGCTAGATGACCAGTTCTAGGTGAAATTTCTGTCTGTTCTCTGTTCAGTGTCAGGCTCCTTGAAGACTGTCTTATTGTTAACAACAGCTCTTTCGCAGAACATCAGTTTGTATTAGAAGCAAATAAGACAAATACGGTACCTGTACCAATGGTAGAAACCCTACCAATACCCGAGAAGCACTGTAGATGAGAATGAAGTACAGTTAAGCACTGAAGGTACAAATAGTAGACTTATATAAAAGTAGACTTACATAAATTCATAAGATTCAAGAGTAAGAGAGAGATTTAAAGATAGAAAAGAGAGAAGAGGGAGTGCACAGTGGCTGTGGGAGTCCCTCTAACAGCCCAGGCTGTGGGATGGTTCAGGTCTCCAACTATAAATGTAATCATAGAAGAACATTTGTAGTCAAACATCAAATCTACAAAGGTTGTCTGCCTGGTAACTGAAGGCTCTGCCTCCTATTCAAGTCTTTGTTACAAGGCAGGTACAACTTTTTACACACTGTTCAGTTGTTTGGAGGAAAAAGTGCTGCAGAGATCAATGGACTAAAACAAAACAAAACTGAAAATCTTCGGTCAGTGTACTGACATACTACAAACCCCCAGAACAACTTTTACAACTTCCATAGTTCCCACATCCTGCCAGGGTCTAAGCACCAAGGATTCTCTTGCACTGTCAATAAATTTCATTTCATAATTACAAACTCTCTTGTTAGTCTTTCTTGATTGCACTATACAAATAGATGTTCAATATATGTATAATAAACAGTCTGGTGAAAAATTTAACGTAAAACCAACATTAAGGGCCTGATTTACTAAGATCTCAATAAGGGGTGCTAACGTGCTCTAACGGATTCCATATGCTATTGATTTGCGTGCTGTGGGTGATCAACTAAGATTGCTCACGCAGTTGATAACAGGTGCAAACGTGGTGGGATCGCCCTATTTAAATGAGGTTTTTGCATGTGTTACTACTGTATAGCTGCAGATAATAGCCGCAGTGGCGT
Organism: Polydactylus sextarius; assembly: GCA_016801845.1. Lineage (NCBI taxonomy): Eukaryota > Metazoa > Chordata > Actinopteri > Polynemidae > Polydactylus > Polydactylus sextarius. The sequence continues at coordinate 4,375,280 of CM028920.1, read as the reverse complement.
CACCAGCTGATTTTTACCGTGGCCTCAGTCTGGGGTAATTTAAGATCAGTCTGGGGTAGCCAAAATGTTGTTTATCTTATTTATTCCTTCAGGGTTTCCCATTAATTACTGAGACTATGGTCACGCTCCACAGTCTCATCTCTTAACCATTAACCATTAACCTCTCTTAACCATTAAAAATATATAATAAATAATAACAATAATAAACAGTAAATATATATATGCACACCCTAAGCTTCCGCATGGGCACGTTCCGCGGAAGGGCAAACTCGAGGGCTCGTAAACTCTGCTATTGGTTTTAATTATATATATATATATATATATATATATATATATATATATATATATATATATATATATATGTGTGTGTGTGTGTGTATTGTTTTAACAACTACTTGCAAACATCTAGTCTCTACTGTCTCTTTCTGGTCTCCCTCTTTTCTTTCTCCTCCCTCCCCCGTCCTCCTCCTCTCCCTTTACTCTGTCTCTTCTCTTTGTCTTTTCTCTGTCTTCATTTCTCTCCAGCCGGTCGAGGCAGATCAGACCGTCCACTCTGAGTCTGGTTCTGATGGAGGTTTCTTCCTGTTAAAAGGGAGCTTTTCCTCCATTGTCACCACGCGCTGCTCATGGAAATGTTGGTTTCTCTATGTAAAGAGACTTGAGATAAATGTTTTTATGATCTGGCGCTATATAAATAAAACTGAATTGAATTGAACTGAATTGAATATATTTGCTGTTGCAAGTTGTTACATCTTGCTGTCATGTTAACTAATGTGTGACATATTTCATTAATAATAAAAAATAAAATGAACACATAAAATGAAATATCCTTCATCTAGGTTTTTTTCAACCAACAAAATAACATTTATCTTCACTGGATGGCCTCATTCTCAGATCAAATTTTAATCTAAAGAAGGACTTGACACACTATAGTCAATATTTACAAAACTGAAAAGTAGTCTTATTTTTGGAGTCTTATGCTTTTTGTAGGGGTCTGTCAGACACAGGTCATTTGTCTCCAGTTTGTCACATGCAAAGGACGTGGTCACTCACTGTGCTTTGCTGTGAACCTATGACCTGGGTCATTTGCATACTAGCACAGTGATTGGTTGTTTACTGAGGACTGAGGGGAGGTGTGTGTGTGTGTGTGTGTGTGTGTGTGTGTTAGACCCTGCAGACAGACACAGACAGCAGGAAGGATCTGATACTAAATGTTTTTTCCTGCTATCTGGTGAGCTTGTAGAAAGTTATTGTGGCGCAATTTGCCATCGTATGAGATAGGCACAATTCCTTTGGCACATGTCGTCGGCACTGTCCTGTCATCATGTATGACAAATTTGAGACGAATCGGTTGATTGGTTTTAGAGAAATTGATAATGTGATCAAACGCAAACAAACACCAATATCTCATTTCCTGTTGGCCGTGGCCAGGGTCATGCAGCACGAAAGTTGTTTGTCTAGATCACCTCTACACACATACGAAGTTTGGTGTGTCTATTTCAAATGACACATCATTTATAGCACTTTTATCACAGTTAAAACGCTACTAAATTTCAAGGTGTCGCCATTTCAACATAGAGCGAAAAATCAAAAAAAACCCACACAAATTATCATCAGCAACATCTTGACATCATGTACACCAAGTTTGACGGCAATCGGATGAACCGCCTAGGACCAGTACGTTAAATTCCATAAACATTGACCCGCAAACAAACGCTAATAGCTCACTTCCTGTTGGGCGTAGAAACAGACATGCCACGTGAAAGTTGTCTGTCTTGATGAGCTCTACACACATACCAACTTTGGTGTGTCTACCTCAAACTATGTGCCGACCACCAGCCTTTGTTTAAAAATTTCAAAAGGGGGCGCTCTGGAGCCCTAAGACATGCCTGGACTCCAAAGTTGGTCAGAACGTGCTTTGTGGCAGTTCTGATGTGTGTGCAAATTTTGGTGCGTTTTCGTGGCTGGGAAAGGCCTCGAACGGGCCGCATTCCTCGAAAAGAAAAACAAAAATAATAATAAGAAGAATCTGAGCAGAAGCAATAGGGTCCTTGCACTGGAGGTGCTCGGGCCCTAATAACAATAAGAATCTGAGCAAAAACAATAGGGTCCTCGGACCGGAGGTGCTTCGGGCCCTAATAATAAGAATCTGAGCAGAAACAATAGGATCCTCGCACCGAGGTGCTCAGGCCCTAATAATAAGAATCTGAGCAGAAACAATAGGGTCCTCGCTCTGAGGTGCTCGGGCTCTCATAATAAAGAATCTGAGCAGAAACAATAGGCTCCTCGGACCGGAGGTGCTTCGGGCCCTAATAATAATAATAAGAATCTGAGCAGAAGCAATAGGGTCCTCGCACCGAGGTGCTCAGGCCCTTATAATAAGAATCCAAGCAGAAACAATAGGGTCCTCGCACTGAGGTGCTTTGGGCCCTAATAATAGGAATCTGAGCAGAAACAATAGGGTTCTCACACCGAGGTGCTCGGGCCCTAATAAGAATCTGAGCAGAAGCAATAGGGTCCTCGCACCAGAGGTGCTCGGGCCCTAATAATAATAATAATCCAAGCAGAAACAATAGGGTCCTCGCACAGAGGTGCTTCGGGCCCTAATAATAAGAATCTGAGCAGAAACAATAGGGTTCTCACACCGAGGTGCTCGGGCCCCAATAAGAATCTGAGCAGAAACAATAGGGTCCTTGCACCAGAGGTGCTCGGGCCCTAATAATAAGAATCTGAGCAAAAACAATAAGAAGCTGGACTCAGGTCTCTTCATATTTACCTTTTGCACCGTTACTTCATGGAAACGGCAGAATAAACAACGTGTCCGTCATCTTCAGTATATGTTTTCTGGATAAGAAGGAAGGAAGGAAAGACATGTGAGACAGAGAATGGAAATTCACTCACAAATATTTGATTGACACAGTGGGTCAGATTTACCTTTTTTCTGCTCTCCCAAAGAAATGATGGCATAGTCGCTGTTTCAGTGATGGTGGTTTATTGTGCTCAAAGTCCCAGTGCGATGGTGAAAAATATTTGCAAACATACCCAAGTGAAAAATATTTACAAAAATAACACTCAATAAATAGGAAAAAATATTTACAAAACTATACACACAGTACTTCAATTACTGGTGGCTCTCTCTCTCTCTCACACACACTTTCTCTCTCAATATGCTGCTCTCACTCTGACGCCCCAACACTACCCCCCTAACATGGAGGCAGCTCACCTTTTATAGGCCTTGACTCCTTCCATAGTCTCAATTAATTACAAAATCCTTACTAACGCCACAGAAACATTCTTGATCAAAATAACAAATATAAGCAAAAATAAAGAAAACTTTAACAGCTTGCCCAGGCCCTAAATATTGCTTCTCTTGTACATAATATGCCAAAATTAATCAATATACACACAAATAAAATTGCCTGCTGGCGCTGACGTCATCTGCTGACACTTACTCATTTAGTGTTATAAGCTTGTTGCTGACATTCACAATATTTTAAATGGACGCGGGAAGGATGGCCAGTGAACAATGGAACGAAGTGGTGAGTAACCGAAAAGCACTGGTTTATTGTAGGTGAACTGGTTGCATGGGACAGCATGTGTGCACCCATGAAGACCTATGATGACTGTGAACTAGTTAATTAAATACAGGGAAAGCGGTAACAATGATTATAATCGCTGTGTCCGTGTGTGTGTGTGTGTGTGTGTGTGTGTGTGTATGTCTGTGTTGGCCTGCGACCCGCAGTCCGTGACAGGGCTACTCCGTCACATGAGCAGACATTCATGTTCCTCCTTATGATAATTAAACGCTGTAGTATAAAAACAGATGCCACTCAGCATATCTTTCCACTGCTGCAGCTGATGATTGTGCTGTGGTCCAGTCTAACAGTGAAAACAGTAAAAACTCCTGTTACTGACTCTTATTGTGTAGATGTGGCGGATGGTGGTGAAGAGAAGGGAGAGTTGCTCGACAATGCCAACTGGGGAATTACATCAAAGGAAATACACCCTTGACCCTATACCAGGTCAACAAGGTCACACAGATTTGTTACACTAACTTTAGAGAGGACAAGAGACGGACTTCAAAAGAACAAATTAATATTGATTTATTTGTCATAAATTACCAGATTTAAAAAGAAGCTTAGGTACTACAACCGAGGACAACTGGAGTGTAGGTCACAAACCACAATCACGGTAAAAAAAATAAACAACGCGAGGCTAGGCCTGAGCAAGGCGGTCAGACTAAAACAACTCAAACAAACCAAAAGAAAAGAAACACTACCAACCAAACCACCACAACGTGTCACGGCAAACTTAAGGGAGTGCAAAGGGGACCACCACCAGGGGAAGCCTGCTGCACCAGCTCCTGTATGGGAAACAAAAGAAACAAAATTATAACCCTGTGGTGGTGCGACACTCAGTTGTTGCCCAGGGAATAATATTTAAAATTTTTGGCCTATACTAACCCTTTCCCCCGACCAAAGCTACATACTAATTATTGAAAAATAAATCGAAATACCAATATTCAAAACAAAAAGAAAACCAAATTAAAAATGTAAAAGAAAATGCCAATGAAACCAGGACAACTTCAACGGTTTGCCGGGGCCGAGCAAATCAGTCACCCCAATACAAAACCGCTTGGTGTTAAACTAACTCAAAACAGAAATTATATAATCAACTGAGCCCTAAAGAAATAAACCAACAAAAACAAAACAAAACAAAACAAAAAAACAAAAAACATCCACAGGTCAATACAAAAAAAGGAAACATTTAACCCAAACAAATATACCCAGAACACAAACAAAACAAAAACAAACAAACAATTAACCAAACCAATAAATTTTGTGGTGGAACGGAGACGCTGATGAAGGTGGTGATGACAGCGAGGACAGAGAGACCACACCCGGACCTGAGGCCGTAGTTTCCGTGGGATAACCAGGTAGCAGCTACGTCACGGAGCCGTGCAGTGGAGCCCTGACAGCGCACAGGAGGAGGAGGAAGGGGAGAGACGGAGCCGCTGCAGCTTCACAGCTGAGCAAAAACTTGCTAAACCAACAGTCAAAGTTAACAAAAGAGCACGCTTACCCGAACGAAAGGAGCTTTATGCCCCCAGAACTGGTCACCAGCTACAGTGACAGTTGAGAGCGGACACCACACACCCCCAGTCGCTCACAAGATGGCACCCCACGACACGGCGAACAACGCTGGAAGATAACAAAGATGGCGGCAGCTATCATACCATGATGTGCCATAAAATTACGCAAGGAATTACCTTAAAGTACCTTAAAGTGACTGAAGCACACGGAATAAAACTCCAGAGCACGCCACAACCGGAGCACGTCAAGCTGAGTCCTCACGACCTGAGTGTCGGGCAGCAATCTGTGCCCCAGGAGAAACGCAGCAATTATACAGGTGAATCCACTCTAATAAGGCCCACCTGAGAATACTGAGTGGAGGCGGGGCAACACCCGACCTGCCACGCAAAGACAATGACGTTGTACATGATGAGGAGGATTTATGGAAGCAAAGAATAAACTTACTGTGTTTTTTCCACATAAACCAGGTGAACAAGATCGTCATTGAGATGAAGATCAACAACATCAAGGTGATGATGAAACTCAGCAAGTTAATGGAAACACTGAATTTTAACACTGAACATTTTAAGAATACAAATATTAAATGAAGATAAACGTTGTTTGTTTCCTTCACTAAATCCACCAGCCATATATAGTCTCAATTCTGTGTTTGAGTGTCAGAGTGTGTCCACTGTGAGCTGAAGTTTATGCTTCATGTGTGAAAACAACAGCTGTGGTTTGACTCACAGGATGAGAAATGAGTGATATCATGGTAAAACATGTTGCTTCTGTAAAAAAAAAAAAAAAAAAAAAAAAAAAGCCATGAGAAACAACACAATGTTCACCAGACTCATGTCACAACAACCAGTACTAATGTATTTAACAACCTTACTGACCTTCCTAATGTAGCGAATCCCGGCTGGGTCTCTGCTGACAGATATATTGATAATCCTGGAAACACAGAAGTCAGTGAAGCAGGACAACTGTGGCTCATTCCCCATTCATCTGGATTATGATTTATTTTCATATTCATTTTAACCTTTTCACTGCAACCATGAATTATTTCTGTTATTTTGTCTGCACTGGTTTTAACCACATTTGGATAACATTCACATAAATGTCTGTTTTCACATATTTTAATAAACAAATAAACTTGTCACAATTTGTATCCAACCAATAATAAACATTTTCCCTTTTAATCACGTCATCTGTCTATCATCAAATTTACACTATGAACACAAACAGAAATAATAAACATGACAGATATCTTGTTGCTATAACCCATGAACAAATAAATATGGCTGACTCATGGCTTGCCAACATGACATTGTTTGCGACTATCAATGTAACTGTAACTGATCTATAACATTTTGAGTTTTCAGTTTCAGAACAGGTGATAACAATAAGTTTACTTAATTCTGAGTTCAGTTAAGCCTGAGTAGAGTGAGTTAGCCATGTGTGAAATCTGAAACATATTACACAACAAAATAATAGCAAACATGATCAGAATCAGAGCAGGAAGCAGAATTTATTGTCATCGTACAGTAGAGATGTCTGATATTGACTTTTTGCCGATATGCCGATATTGTCCAAACACTTACTTTCCAATTCTGATATCAACCGATACCGTTGTATGCAGGCGTTTATTTCAAAACTAATTTTAAGTCACATCCTATATCTCTCTCCTGTCATGGAATTAACACATTACCTACTTTTATTTTGATGCCCCCACTAGATGCATTCCACAAATTAACACTGTCTGTACAAAATTATAAGATATGGAAAAGTACCATATCCCTGCATAGGGGTAGGTACTTCGTTCGGGCCCGAAAAGTTCTTGGGGGGTGGTTGACTCGTGGTGATTGGTTGTAACTCTAGACAGTATATGATACAGTCAACAAAGAAGCTCCATTTTAAAAACCCAGTGGCAGAAGTGTATCAATAATTAGTCAAAGAAGCAACGAAGCCTAAACTTGGCCTTTAACTGCAAAGATAACATTAAAACACAAAGACATTCACCATAATACACATTGTTATATGAGTTTCCTTTAAATGTCTTTTGTAACTAACTTGTTCATGCCACGTAAAAATCAGTTGTCCAGTTTGTCTCTAGAAGTGTGGCACTATAGATTTTGTTGGTTTGTGGTTTCACATTGTCAACAAAATAAATGTATAATAGCTGACAAATATAAATGTTTTTTTTTAATGAAAAATATATTAAGTTATGAACAAGAGACACAGTAATTTGGGATAAAATGAATGAATTAATAAAAATCTCACTAACACTGCTTCTTTCACATGACAAACAAACATTTTGGGGAGATATGTAGAGAGATAAGAGTAAACTGTGAAACACACATGCAGTTGTTGTAGGGCATTGTGGTGTATAAAAGTTCCTCATTTGTTGTGTCAGAAAGAAAGGAGAGAACAAAGATTAAAATTCTGTTTACAAAGTTTGTGAAATCTAATTAAACAAATAACATTTTTCATTTTTCAAGTGAGCTAGATTAAAATGATAAGCAACATTGATGTTAATATGTAAGAAGCAGAGTGAAGCTGGACTCAGGTCTCTTCATATTTACTCTTCACAGTTTTTTTTACTTCACGGAAACAGCAGAATAAACAACGTGTTCGTCATCTTCAGTATATGGTTTCTGGGTAGGAAGGAAGGAAGGAAAGACAGATGTGAGACAGGGAACGGAAATTCACTCAAGACTTTAGTGATGTGTATAACAGAAATGTTATATATATGTATAACAGACAATAGTAATAGATGTATTTAAAGTAGAATATTTAGTATATTAGTAGTATTGTATCTGTATTGGTTCAGTGTTGCTCTGAAGCTGACACTGCTCTTTTAAAATGACAGTTCAGTATATTAAAACACTAAAACATTAAATATTCAATTTATCTTCATGTCGCTGTGGGTCAGAGTTACCTCACGTTGACTTCTTCTCATTCTTGTGTATTTTACAACACTGTAGATGACTTTGTCTTCAGTCTGTGGTAAAGAAGCAAATAAATGTCAGTCATCATTACGAATGAAATGATATCCTCAGTTTGTTGCTCGCTTAATGCAACTTCAAACATATGTGATATCATTTATAGTACATGAACAATATGAATTGTCAGTAATGTTACCATGTTTGTCAAGATTAACCTTGTTTTTTTTTTTTTTAGCTTTACTGACAGAGACAGTGAAGAGAGACAGGGAACAGGGAGGAGAGTAGGGAAAGATACACAAGACTGCAGCTGGATGGCACATACACCGTGGTGTGCAATACCCACTATTCAGTAGTTAGGGCACACCATTAATAATAATAATAATAATGATAATAATAATAATAGTAGTAGTAGTAGTATAAAGACAGATACCACTCAGCATATCTTACCACTGCTGCAGCTGATGATTGGGCTGTGGTCCAGTCTAACAGTGAAAACAGTAAAAACTCCTGTTACTGACTCTTATTGTGCAAAGACAATGACGTTGTACACGTCTACATTTAAATCATTTCAATATATTGATGAGAAGGATTTATGGAAGCAAAGAATAAACTTACTGAGTCTTTTCCACATAAACCAGGTGAACAAGGTCATCATTGAGATGAAGATGATGATCAAGGCGATGATGAAACTCAGCAAGTTAATGGAAACACTGAAGCAAACAATTTAAGAATACAAATATTAAATGAAGATAAACTTTGTTTCCTTCACCAAATCCACCAGCCATATATGGTCTTAATTCTGTATTCGTCAGACCTGTGGTGTCCACTGTGAGCTGTAGTTGATGCTTCATGTGTGAAAACAGCAGCTGTGGTTTGACTCACAGGATGAGAAGTAAGTGATATGGTGGTAAAACGTGCTGCTTCTGTTAAAAAAAAAAAGCCATGAGAAACAACACAATGTTCACCAGACTCATGTCACAACAATCAGTACTAATGTATTTAACAACCTTACTGACCTTCCTAACTGTAATAAACAGGAGATAAAACACTCAATGAAAAACCTGTTCCTACTGATCCACAAGTTACAATAATCACTGTCAATAGTCTAAGATGTGTAGCTGGTTTGACAAAGAATGAGGATATGGCCTGATTGTTTCTATCTTGGTTGTTTAAAAGTTACAACTCTTCCATTAGCAGCCAATCACCATCATGCAGGAAACCTGGTCCACCAACCACCTCTTCATACCTTTATAAACAGTATTTAATAGACAAAAGACACAACCACATCATCACACATGCACAGAGATGGTAGCAATGTCAAAAAACAAACAAATAATGGTCCAGCACAGCTTGGGTTAAGCTCACAGTCTGAACTATGGTTGGTGTAAAAGTGAACTGTGCAAACTGAAGTGTAAAGTGTAAATTTGAAATGTTTCAGGAGAGTCTGAAATTGTGGCTAAAACCTAATATGCTGCTCTCACTCTGACACCCCAACACTACCCCCTAACATGGAGGCAGCTCACCTTTTATAGGCCTTGACTCCTCCCATAGTCTCAATTAATCACAAAATCCTTACTAACGCCACAGAAACATTCTTGATCAAAATAACAAATATAAGCAAAAATAAAGAAAACTTTAACAGCTTGCCCAGGCCCTAAATATTGCTTCTCTTGTACATAATATGCCAAAATGAATCAATATACACACAAATAAAATTGCCTGCTGGCGCTGACGTCATCTGCTGACACTTACTCATGTGGTGTTATAAGCTTGTTGCTGACATGCACAATATTTTAAATGGACGCGGGAAGGATGGCCAGTGAACAATGGAACAAAGTGGTGAGTAACCGAAAAGCACTGGTTTATTGTATGTGAACTGGTTGCATAGGACGGCATGTGTGCACCCATGAAGACCTATGATGACTGTGAACTAGTTAATTAAATACAGGGAAAGCGGTAACAATTATTATAATCGCTGTGTCCGTGTGTGTGTGTGTGTGTGTGTGTGTATGTCCATCACATGAGCAGACATGCATGTTCCTCCTTATGATAATCAAACGCTTTAGTATAAAAACAGATACCACTCAGCATATCTTTCCACTGCTGCAGCTGATGATTGTGCTGTGGTCCAGTCTAACAGTGAAAACAGTAAAAACTCCTGTTACGGACTCTTATTGTGCAGATGTGGCGGATGGTGGTGAAGAGAAGGGAGAGTTGCTCGACAATGCCAACTGGGGAATTACATCAAAGGAAATACACCCTTGACAGTGTACCGGGTCAACAAGGTCACACAGATTCATTACACTAACTTTAGAGAGGACAAGAGACGGACTTCAAAAGAACAAATTAATATTGATTTATTTGTCATAAATTACCAGATTTAAAAAGAAACTTAGGTACTACAACCGAGGACAACTGGAGTGTAGGTCACAAACCACAATCACGGTAAAAAAAAAATAAACAACGCGAGGCTAGGCCTGAGCAAGGCGGTCAGACTAAAACAACTCAAACAAACCAAAAGAAAAGAAACACTACCAACCAAACCACCACAACGTGTCACGGCAAACTTAAGGGAGTGCAAAGGGGACCACCACCAGGGGAAGCCTGCTGCACCAGCTCCTGTATGGGAAACAAAAGAAACAAAATTATAACCCTGTGGTGGTGCGACACTCAGTTGTTGCCCAGGGAATAATATTTAAAATTTTTGGCCTATACTAACCCTTTCCCCCGACCAAAGCTACATACTAATTATTGAAAAATAAATCGAAATACCAATATTCAAAACAAAAAGAAAACCAAATTAAAAATGTAAAAGAAAATGCCAATGAAACCAGGACAACTTCAACGGTTTGCCGGGGCCGAGCAAATCAGTCACCCCAATACAAAACCGCTTGGTGTTAAACTAACTCAAAACAGAAATTATATAATCAACTGAGCCCTAAAGAAATAAACCAACAAAAACAAAACAAAACAAAACAAAAAAAACAAAAAACATCCACAGGTCAATACAAAAAAAGGAAACATTTAACCCAAACAAATATACCCAGAACACAAACAAAACAAAAACAAACAAACAATTAACCAAACCAATAAATTTTGTGGTGGAACGGAGACGCTGATGAAGGTGGTGATGACAGCGAGGACAGAGAGACCACACCCGGACCTGAGGCCGTAGTTTCCGTGGGATAACCAGGTAGCAGCTACGTCACGGAGCCGTGCAGTGGAGCCCTGATAGCGCACAGGAGGAGGAGGAAGGGGAGAGAGGGAGCCGCTGCAGCTTCAAAGCTGAGCAAAAACTTGCTATACCAACAGTCAAAGTTAACAAAAGAGCACGCTTACCCGAACGAAAGGAGCTTTATGCCCCCATAACTGGTCACCAGTTACAGTGACAGTTGAGAGCGGACACCACACACCCCCAGTCGCTCACAAGATGGCACCCCATGACACGGCGAACAACGCTGGAAGATAACAAAGATGGCGGCAGCTATCATACCATGATGTGCCATAAAATTACGCAAGCAATTACCTTAAAGTACCTTAAAGTGACTGAAGCACACGGAATAAAACTCCAGAGCACGCCACAACCGGAGCACGTCAAGCTGAGTCCTCACGACCTGAGTGTCGGGCAGCAATCTGTGCCCCAGGAGAAACGCAGCAATTATACAGGTGAATCCACTCTAATAAGGCCCACCTGAGAATACTGAGTGGAGGCGGGGCAACACCCGACCTGCCACGCAAAGACAATGACGTTGTACATGTCTACATTTAAATCATTTCAATATATTGATGAGGAGGATTTATGGAAGCAAAGAATAAACTTACTGTGTCTTTTCCACATAAACCAGGTGAACAAGATCATCATTGAGATGAAGATCAACAACATCAAGGTGATGATGAAACTCAGCAAGTTAATGGAAACACTGAATTTTAACACTGAACAATTTAAGAATACAAATATTAAATGAAGATAAACTTTGTTTGTTTCCTTCACTAAATCCACCAGCCATATATAGTCTCAATTCTGTGTTTGAGTGTCAGAGTGTGTCCACTGTGAGCTGAAGATGATGCTTCATGTATGAAAACAACAGCTGTGGTTTGACTCACAGGATGAGAAGTGGGTGGTAAAACGTGCTGCTTCTGTAAAAAAAAAAAAAAAAAAAAAAAGCCATGAGAAACAACACAATGTTCACCAACAACCAGTACTAATGTATTTAACAACCTTACTGACCTTCCTAATGTAGCGAATCCCGGCTGGGTCTCTGCTGACAGATATATTGATAATCCTGGAAACACAGAAGTCAGTGAAGCAGGACAACTGTTGCTCATTCCCCATTCATCTGGATTATGATTTATTTTCATATTCATTTTAACCTTTTCACTGCAACCATGAATTATTTCTGTTATTTTGTCTGCACTGGTTTTAACCACATTTGGATAACATTCACACAAATGTCTGTTTTCACATATTTTAATAAACAAATAAACTTGTCACAATTTGTATCCAACCAATAATAAACATTTTCCCTTTTAATCTCGTCATCTGTCTATCATCAAATTTACACTATGAACACAAACAGAAATAATAAACATGACAGATATCTTGTTGCTATAACCCATGAACAAATAAATATGGCTGACTCATGGCTTGCCAACATGACATTGTTTGCGACTGTCAATGTAACTGTAACTGATCTATAACATTTTGAGTTTTCAGTTTCAGAACAGGTGATAACAATAAGTTTACTTAATTCTGAGTTCAGTTAACCCTGAGTAGAGTGAGTTAGCCATGTGTGAAATCTGAAACATATTACACAACAAAATAATAGCAAACATGATCAGAATCAGAGCAGGAAGCAGAATTTATTGTCATCGTGACAGTAGAGATGTCTGATATTGACTTTTGCCGATATGCTGATATTGTCCAAACACTTACTTTCCAATTCTGATATCAACCGATACCGTTGTATGCAGGCGTTTATTTCAAAACTAATTTTAAGTCACATCCTATATCTCTCTCCTGTCATGGAATTAACACATTACCTACTTTTATTGTGATGCCCCCACTAGATGCATTCCACAAATTAACACTGTCTGTACAAAATTATAAGATATGGAAAAGTACCATATCCCTGCATAGGGGTAGGTACTTTGTTCGGGCCCGAAAAGTTCTTGGGGGGTGGGGGGCGTGGGGGGTGGTTGACTCGTGGTGATTGGTTGTAACTCTAGACAGTATATGATACAGTCAACAAATAAGCTCCATTTTAAAAACCCAGTGGCAGAAGTGTATCAATAATTAGTCAAAGAAGCAACGAAGCCTAAACTTGGCCTTTAACTGCAAAGATAACATTAAAACACAAAGACATTCACCATAATACACATTGTTATATGAGTTTCCTTTAAATGTCTTTTGTAACTAACTTGTTTATGCCACGTAAAAATCAGTTGTCCAGTTTGTCTCTAGAAGTGTGGCACTATAGATTTTGTTGGTTTGTGGTTTCACATTGTCAACAAAATAAATGTATAATATCTGACAAATATAAATGTTTTTTTTTAATGAAAAATATATTAAGTTATGAACAACAGACACAGTAATTTGGGATAAAATGAATGAATTAATAAAAATCTCACTAACACTGCTTCTTTCACATGACAAACAAACATGTTGGGGAGATATGTAGAGAGATAAGAGTAAACTGTGAAACACACATGCAGTTGTTGTAGGGCATTGTGGTGTATAAAAGTTCCTCATCTGTTGTGTCAGAAAGAAAGGAGAGAACAAAGATTAAAATTCTGTTTACAAAGTTTGTGAAATCTAATTAAACAAATAACATTTTTCATTTTTCAAGTGAGCTAGATTAAAATGATAAGCAACATTGATGTTAATATGTGAGAAGCAGAATGAAGCTGGACTCAGGTCTCTTCATATTTACTCTTCACAGTTTTTTTTACTTCACGGAAACAGCAGAATAAACAACGTGTTCGTCATCTTCAGTATATGGTTTCTGGGTAGGAAGGAAGGAAGGAAAGACAGATGTGAGACAGAGAACGGAAATTCACTCAAGACTTTAGTGATGTGTATAACAGAAATGTTATATATATGTATAACAGACAATAGTAATAGATGTATTTAAAGTAGAATATTTAGTATATTAGTAGTATTGTATCTGTATTGGTTCAGTGTTGCTCTGAAGCTGACACTGCTCTTTTAAAATGACAGTTCAGTATATTAAAACACTAAAACATTAAATATTCAATTTATCTTCATGTCGCTGTGGGTCAGAGTTACCTCACGTTGACTTCTTCTCATTCTTGTGTATTTTACAACACTGTAGATGACTTTGTCTTCAGTCTGTGGTAAAGAAGCAAATAAATGTCAGTCATCATTACGAATGAAATGATATCCTCAGTTTGTTGCTCGCTTAATGCAACTTCAAACATATGTGATATCATTTATAGTACATGAACAATATGAATTGTCAGTAATGTTACCATGTTTGTCAAGATTAACCTTGTTTTTTTTTTTTTGAGCTTTACTGACAGAGACAGTGAAGAGAGACAGGGAACAGGGAGGAGAGTAGGGAAAGATACACAAGACTGCAGCTGGATGGCACATACACTGTGGTGTGCAATACCCACTATTCAGTAGTTAGGGCACACCATTAATAATAATAATAATAATAATAATAATAATAATAATAATAATAATAATAATAATAATAATAATAATAATAATAATAATAATAATAATAATAATAATAATAATAGTAGTAGTAGTATAAAGACAGATACCACTCAACATATCTTACCACTGCTGCAGCTGATGATTGTGCTGTGGTCCAGTCTAACAGTGAAAACAGTAAAAACTCCTGTTACCGACTCTTATTGTGCAAAGACAATGACGTTGTACACGTCACGTCATTTCAATATATTGATGAGAAGGATTTATGGAAGAAAGAATAAATTTACTGAGTCTTTTCCACATAAACCAGTTGAACAAGGTCGTCATTGAGATGAAGATGATGATCAAGGCGATGATGAAACTCAGCAAGTTAATGGAAACACTGAAGCAAACAATTTAAGAATACAAATATTAAATGAAGATAAACTTTGTTTCCTTCACCAAATCCACCAGCCATATATGGTCTTAGTTCTGTATTCGTCAGACCTGTGGTGTCCACTGTGAGCTGTAGTTGATCCTTCATGTGTGAAAATAGCAGCTGTGGTTTGACTCAGAGGATGAGTGAGTGATATGGTGGTAAAATGTGCTTCTTCTGTTAAAAAAAAGCCATGAGAAACAACACAATGTTCACCAGACTCATGTCACAACAACCAGTACTAATGTATTTAACAACCTTACTGACCTTCCTAACTGTAATAAACAGGAGATAAAACACTCAATGAAAAACCTGCTCCTACTGATCCACAAGTTACAATAATCACTGTCAATAGTCTAAGATGTGTAGCTGGTTTGACAAAGAATGAGGATATGGCCTGATTGTTTCTATCTTGGTTGTTTAAAAGTTACAACTCTTCCATTAGCAGCCAATCACCATCATGCAGGAAACCTGGTCCACCAACCACCTCTTCATACCTTTATAAACAGTATTTAATAGACAAAAGACACAACCACATCATCACACATGCACAGAGATGGTAGCAATGTCAAAAAAAAAAAAAAAAAAAGGATTTATTTATTTACAGGTTTTAATGTACTTACCAGTGCTGGGTCTCTCTGTAACAATAACATTTACAGGCATCTGTTGCCCTC
Organism: Polydactylus sextarius; assembly: GCA_016801845.1. Classification (NCBI taxonomy): domain Eukaryota; kingdom Metazoa; phylum Chordata; class Actinopteri; family Polynemidae; genus Polydactylus; species Polydactylus sextarius. The sequence continues at coordinate 4,359,495 of CM028920.1, read as the reverse complement.
CACTGTCACAATGATACCAGCCGCTGCTCTCTGTCCTCAGTCCAGTCATAGTAACATTGAAAATATTTGCATCGATGGTCACTCTTGTTCCATATATTGATCCAGACGACCCCTCCACACAGTGCCCTCCCAGCCTGCACCACTTTGGTTTTCCAGAGATTTTACGGTGACAATTTATTGTTAAATCTTCTCCTTTAAACCCTGTCACCACCTGATGATCCACATAGAGTGACTGTTGAGAGATCACACTGTAGACTGTCAGATGAAAATACTGCATATCATCAACGTCATCATTATTCTCCACAGCACACCAGTAATGAGCATCACTCTCCTTCACATTATTAATAGTCACAGTGAAGATTTTCTTGTGTTTGTCATCAGAGATTGAAAACTTTCCTGTATGACTTGGGTCATTTGTTTTAACTGCGTAAGAGCAGTACCGCCAATAATATCCTTCACACAAGTATTTCACATGGTTCGTGTACTTAGAGTCATAGAGACATGGGACAGAGATGGAGCCTCCAACCTTCACTGACACTTCACTGACTGTAGTTATGCTGTGAATTCCTGCAACAAGAAGAATATTCCTGTTAATATCATGTTACTACTTCACCAAATCACATTTACTGAATCAACTTAACTGAAATTACAGTCACATCATCATCTGACACAGTCAGCAGACATGTGAGAAACTGACCTGTGAATCCAGTGAAGAGGAGAACAAAGCTGAGATGAAGAGTCATGATAATGAGCAGAGTGAGACAAGACAACAAGTGGCTCAGTGGAGTTTCCGTGAGTGAAGTTTAACCAGATGAGCAGCTACAGTGTTTAACACCCTCTCTCTCACTGTCTTGCAGTGACACATCACTGGTTTGATGATCAAGCAAATATCTGTGAAGTCACGTGGTCATTTACCTACACTGAAGATTTTATGGATTTATGTTTTATTCCTTTAAAAGATGTTTCAAACCATTTGATCAGCACTCAAACAGATGTGTGATGTGACATGACCCCCAACTGCAACACAAATATAAGCCACTTCACCTGTTCCTGTGAGACTGTGGGAACACTGACACCGGGTAGACAGATTATGCAGATGTTTAAATTCAGTTGTTACAGCTGTGGAGACCGCATGTGACATTTGTAAAGCTACTCACACTGAAAATAGCAGCAACATTTTGTCAAATTTAACTTTAAACAATGTTTTAAAAACCTGTGAATTTTTGAGTCATGACATAGTGAGTGAAGCTACTCCATCAGTGCTAGTTGCCTATATAAAAAATCACCAGATTTTCAGAGTTGACGAAGAAAATCAGATGAAAGATTACATCATAAAGGTCTCTGAGATCTATTATGGTCTTGCTCCCAAGGTAGTACACAGTCTGGCTTACCAGTTTGCAGTGTCACAGAAAGTTAAAATTTCACAGTCCTGGAGTGACACGAATCAAAACAGTCCTGACTGGTTCAGTGCCTTTATTAAGCACCACCCTTCTCTCTCCCTCCTATTCAACTAGTTCGCCAAGCCCAGAGGATATCTGCCCACTTCCAAAGGTGGGCCCAAGTAAACTGGTCCAGCGTAGGAGAAAACGCACAAGTGCTATACTAACTGATACTCCTGTTAAAGCCCAAATTGAAAATGAAAAAAAAAAAGGTCTGCCAATACTAGAAAAAGATTTTTTTAGCAAGAAAAAGAATGTGTCCACAGATGCTCCCCAACCCTCAAAAAGAAAAGCCTCACTTAAAAAAAGGGCGGCCAAGAAGACAAGACTAGAAGAAGAGTCCTCTGATGAGGAGGAATACTTCTGCCTGGTACGGCTCAGATGTGTTCACTGTCAAATGTGGGCTTACAAAGGTTATCGCTGTGTTACATTTGTACTCGGAAGTCAGAATTTTAAGTTTAATTTACATTTTTAATGTAGTATTTATAATGCAGGCTGTGCTAACAATGGCTAACAATAGCCTGGTAGATCAATGCTCTGAGTGTTGCTGACTATAGGCTTGTGCCGATCGGCAAAGCGATTGCAAGGATGATGATGACGATGATGTTGTTGTTTGTTTTGCCATTATAAAAGACACACACACACACACACACACACACACACACACACTACTACAACTGCATCCACATCCACTGTGGATCGGTCTGGTTCAGCGGATTGGCAACTTTTCTGACTTTGTAACTGGAACGCTGATAACTCGGCTGTGCCCTCCTTCCTAGCTCGGAGTTCTGACTTCCAAAGTAAATGGAACGCAGCATATACTCCTGGCAATCCAGGGGCATATGTTACAGGCCTCAAGATGAGTCACCTGTTAACAAAAGCTATATACCCTTTTTACACAGGAACACAGGAAAAGTAGAGACAGGAGTCATCAGTCACGTTCCTCACAGCAAGCTGTTTGCTGTCTGAAAAATGCCAGCCTGACCCACGTACCACAACTAGCGCTCACTAGAGATGATACTCCCCCTTGTGGTCGAGTTAGAGACTCTGCTAATATCCATAGAAAACAAACACTTTAAATCTGTCTTATTTTTAATACAAAACACATAAAATACAACTCAAAAGTTTGTGACCATACATCTACCCGACAAAAAAATACAATGGCTCCTGACATTTTACTTCTTTGACCCTTTAACTCATTTACAAAATATCACTCAGTATAGTCCAAAACTTAAAGTGCCACCCTTTAACAACCTTTTGACAAGTATAGATAGGCCTGTTATAAAATCCTTGTAAGGCATTATATGGATTATATGGATACAGCTAGGATACAGAAACACAATGTGCTATTGGTACAGGTGTAAGGTGTCGGGGGACATGGCTGAATGCCCCAAAGTGTCATGTGTGGTGCCTCATAAACTTCTGCGTGACTAACTGATGGTTGTAACTGAAGCGAGGGCTGACCTAGGTCGTCTCTAGTTGTCCTATTATCCTATAGAAACTGTTGGGGACTGTTGATGTTGTTTTGTGCTCATTAACTCTTGAAATAACTCATTTCCACACTTCACTTCACTGAGGTGTGACCACACGAAACTCCTCAGCTCACTGAGGGTTAAGTTGTCCTTGTTAATCAGAATGCCCTTGAACTGTTCTGGTTTGATGATGTGGAGGACACCTTGGATGATTTCTGATGTGCTGTCCCCAACCTGACCCCTGTGAGCTTTGAATTCCCTGTGCTGTAGGAATGACAGGTCTTGTAGGGAAACCATGCTATCACATTTGCTGTGGGCTGAATATGTTGTAGGGTAGCTATTGGCAATTGTCTAGCGTAGGTGTGGAGGTAGGTGCATGTTGAACTGATGCTGTCTTAAACTCAGTTAGCTTCTTACCCGAACCCTCATTGTTAGCCATTGGATTTGCAGACTCAATAGTGAGTGTGTCAGCTTACTTTCTGTGTTACTCTGCTGATTTACTGTAATGGGTAAAGGTGTGATGGCTGCCTCAGAGTTATGCTTTTCTGACTGTGTACTGCATGGCAGACTACAGTCGGATTTAAGCAGTCGTGAACCTTTTCGAAGTTCTCTGGTTCGTTGGCTGGTGGGTGTTGTAAAGCAATTCACTGCCAGAACAGAAGGGGGCGAAAGTTTTATTGATTAATTGTTTATTTATTTATTTATTATTCGTTGTGACAAGTATACTTCGTATGTCTGTACTTGATGTTTCCGTGGGATCTTCGTCCTCTTCCCGGACGCACTCACCACCCACAGGCATAGAATCACGAATTCTGTTTGAAAACAGACTTAGTTGCATCCGCAGATATTGTGAAGAATCGGTTTAAATGAAGCTGTTTGCAGGAGGCTGTCCAAGTCCAAGGAGAGACCATGCCAATGAGTTGTTTCAGCAAAATTGATTTACTCTGATATTTGTGTTATTTGTATTTTTCAATGTGCAAAAGTTGTTTTCACTGTTTGCACTGTAAATCATTCTTTCATTAAAAGTATGGAAATGAAGTCACTGTGTGTGTGTGTGTGTTTCCTGCTTCTTTTGTCCTTTGGCAGTCACGCCTATTCCTCAGACCTCAGACCTCAGCCCTTCGAGGCGGGGAAGAGGCAAGACCGGAAAAGCCGACTCTGGTTTATAGATCAGTCACAGCAGGAAGCTGCTTGTAGAGACGAGCTGCTCTGCTCTACTCCGTGTTTTCGCGTGAAACGATGACTGAAGCTGAGTTATACACGCTTTACAAAGGAGTCTACGTGCCTTCGTGTCTCCACCCGCCGCAGAGCCTGAAATACTATGAAGAATTTACTTTCCGCTCTGATGACATTGTCATTGTGACGTTTCCCAAGTCAGGTGAGTTAACATCTGTCGCTTTTTTTTTTTTCATATGTAGTCGCCTGTCTGTGAAAACGTCCTACGTAAACTATTCAAGTCGTTGCGTTTTTACGTTGTATGGCATGTTTGTTTGTGTGTTTGATTGGCAGCTGATTATCATTTACATCTTTGACAGAGTGATGAAGTTACGACACGTATTTAAAAAAAAAACAAAACAAAACAAAAAAAAAAAAAAAAAAAACAGGCCAACAAATGACGTGTGTTAACTAAGGTGTACTTTGTAACGACTGTAACACTGTATCTCTCCACCCGCCTCCTCGGGGCATTATAAAGCTCCACATCAGCACAGATGGTGCAACAATAACTGAATCACTGCCAGCCTCTGGAAAATGACTTTGCAATGCCCTGTTCTGGATTTGGACATAGTAAATACATAAATAAATAAATTTTGCTTTTCTTTACGCCAGCTGTCACTATATTTTTCATATAGGAGTTAAGTACGAGAGATGAAAAAATTAAATACATCAAGTGGCAATGAAAGTAATGTCATTAAAGGTACAGATTGTGCTATTATACAAACTTGCAGTGCCTATTAAATTTACAACTTAATAATTAAGTTGTAAATTTAATAACTTATCACCAATGGAAAACTGTTGTTGTATTACTGCTGCTCTGCATTAAGGAGTAAATGTTGTTGAAAAGGCAACCATAAATGGTAACATTTCTGTTTCTCCATAAGCACCAGCACCATCCTGTCATGAGCTGCTGAGTTTTAACAGATGTCAGTAATGCAACCTTAAAAAGTTAATAAGCTCAGGAAAAAGGAGAGGGTTTGTTTTTGTTAAATACTAGTTTTAATAAAGTGTAGAGTTTAAAAATAGTACTAATAGTAGTCTTATGACAATATAATATGTAAAAAATAGAGCAAAAGGAAAAGATAAACAGAAACTCCGTATGAAACTTATTTTCTTTGTCCAGGTACGACTTGGATGCAGGAGATTGTCCCTCTGGTCATCAGTGGAGGGGATCCAGCTTCAGTTGAGAGTCTTCCTAACTGGGACCGTGTTCCCTGGTTGGAGGAGCATCGGGCCTGCGTCCTAAATCTGGAAAAACGGCCGTCTCCTCGGATGTTTTCTACTCACTACCACTATAACATGATGCCCCCATCATTCTTCGAAGTAAAACCAAAGGTAAATCTGTCAAATACATATGCGCAACTATTCAGTGACATCTCTGCATCTGTTTGCATCACATGTCAAAGCAAGAGAAGGGCAACACGATGTATGCAATGTCACAAAACCATGGGTATGTAACAGTAACAGTGATCAGGATAAGTGGACAAATCCCTGGAGCATGTAGTCTAATCAGTGAACTTAAATCAACCAGGACTACCTAGCGGACTGAACTCCTGTCTCGTATTTGTAAATCATTTAATTTTAGACATACAGTTTGTTGTAAGAAATAGAACAGCCAGGTAAATCTGACAAGTGTATAGATGGGAGCTCCCTGCATTCTAGACCCAAAGTTCAGTCCTTTCAAAATGGTTTGTTGTTGTTCAATGAGCAAATTACAGTTTGAGATTTTTTTCACCCCTTATAATTATGTTTATATTATTTCACTGCTTATATATAATTTTTCACCATTATAAAGATAAAAAACAGGTTTACAGTGTTTACAGTTTTTAGCCCTACATATATAACACTGTAGAAACCAACTTAGATCATAAAGCTATCAACATGGTACTGCTTAGTAAACATTATTAAAGAATAACAACCACCTCTGAACACCCCAAGCTTGTACGTTCATGAAAGTGGATTCATCTTTTCCAATATAGAAAGTATTTCATATTTGGCTGCATGACAGAAATTTACTACTTCTCTGCTGCAGTGGTGGTGATTAGCACAGGCCTGCACATGTCCAGGCCACCCCTTCCTAGTTTTATAATGGCTAGATATTTCTGTGTTGAGTCAGCCCACAGTCAGCTGGGACTGGCTCCAGCCCTACAGTGACTCTCTATAATATAAACGGTATAGATAATGGAGGGATGGATGGCTGTTTTTGAACTTGTTCTCTGTGTGTAATTTGTTATTAAGTGATTGATGAATAACATATTATCATCGCTGCAGGTCATCTATGTGATGAGGAACCCTAAGGATGTCTTTACATCTTCCTATCATTATTATGGGATGACCTCCTTCCTGGTGAAACCAGGAACTCAGGGCGAGTTCCTCCACAAGTTCCTTGATGGAAAAGGTTGTACTCACAGTCACACATGTGCTGTCTAGAATATTAATTATAATACAACAGAGTGCTAGAAAATGAAAAAAAAAAATTTGATTATTAAAAGTTTTTATTTTCTCATAATAAAGACATACTTGTGATTTTCTTTCCCTTCTAGTTATGTTTGGCTCATGGTTCGATCATGTAAAGGGCTGGTTGAATGCTGAAGATAAAGAGCGAATAATGTACATTTCCTATGAAGAAATGATCATGGTGAGATTTGGAAATACTAAACTTTAAAACTTGTGCATAAAATGTTTAAAAACTGTTTGATGGGAACACAGAGCAATAACATGAGAATTTAAACAGATACATGAACTGAGCTGTGTCTTTGTCTGGTGCAGGACCTGAAGGACTCTGTGGCCAGAATTGCTCAGTTCCTGGAGAACCCTCTGGAAACTGAGGTGATAGAGAAGATAGCAGACCGATGTTTGTTCAAGAACATGAAGAAGAACAACATGTCAAACTACTCTATGGTTCCTGGTGGATTCTTTGACCAGACAAAGTCGGAATTTCTCAGGAAAGGTCTGTTTTTATTGTCCTTAGCTGTATTTTTACACAAAAACCTTAATATTTAATCCAAAGGTAGTATACTAGTTATTGTTTCTTCTTGTGTAATATTGTCCCTCTTGCTTTGTGTTTCAGGAATTGCTGGAGACTGGAAAAACCAGCTAACAGTAGCAGAAGTGGAGTACTTTGATGCAGTTTACAAAGACAAAATGAAGGATGTGAAATATAAATTTGTATGGGATTAAAAATCACCTCAGTCGACATACAGACTGAAAATCATTCTACTGAATTATGACGCACAATGACACGGATTGTTCTCAAATCAACTCAGACCATTAGTTTTGCCTTAGAAAATCTCAGTATATTATACCCCTGCATTTAGCTACTTCAGCTAAAATAATGAGTATTTTTCAGAAAAATTTTCTAAAATTGTTTTATTTTTTATATGTAATTGTTATATTGATCTTAATTGCTTTTAAAGCTGAAATTCCACATTTCAGTCATGGTTGCTTTCCTGTGAGGTAAAGTTACAAAAATACTTGTGGATCTTGCCATACATTAATGAATATTCAATAATAATAACAAATATGAAATCTTTCGTTTGACTTCATTTTTCTAAATATTATACTGACTTGTGTTAATGACAATAAAAGAATTTTCAGGTTTAAGGCGGGTACACCTTATTAAAGAAAAATAAAAATGTATGTATGAGTCATTGTTTGTTAGATATACATGATAATAATGATAATTCACTTCCAGATATCTTTCAGCTTGAAAACACTAATTTTTACATCTTTATGCACAAACACTTGAAATACATGAAAAAAGCAGTTACATATTTTTAATTAATATGTTATTTTATCTATCTATCTATCTATCTATCTATCTTAGATATATAATCATATATATTATAATGCAAACTGGTATGTTATATATTATTTGTGTACAAAATAGCAAAGCAAGAAGCTAAAATCCTTCAATACTTTAAAACATTACATGAACACGTTAAACAAAAGCTTGTAATAATTTTGTTTATCTACATTTCTGACAAAATTTGATTTTTAGTTTATTTTAATTTAATCTGTTCATCTCCAGTGTGTTGTTGACATAATTAGCTCTCATCACCTCCCATAATGCACCTCTCCTCCTCCAGACATGAGCTAACAGGCGACTGGTTAACTCCACTTTACTTCTTAACTTCAGTGTTTGGGAAGTTGGTGCTGTTTGGCCTCAGAGGTAGTTGCATGGAAGTGGGTATTGACATAAATGTCGTCATCTATTGCGTTGAATATCTGTAATTAAAAATAATAATGTCAGTGGTGCAGATATTCTATTGATCTTAGTTTAATTTACCTGAATGAAACAACTGACTCACTTGGTTCATAGCAACTGTGCTGGTGTCACCTCTGAGCTGATTCTTCTGACGGTTCATGTGAATCACCTGAACCCTGAAACACATAATAAAACATCTGTGATTCATCTTTGTCAATGAAAACTAAATATCAGAGGAATGGACGTCATCCTGTTAACAATCACTGATACAATGGTTGATTATATTAGTCTGTTTATCAAAACTTTAATACGTGTTTGTGAATAGAAACAGAACTGAAGTTTTCAAGAGGAAGAGTCATGTTGGCTTAAGTTAGATATGGATTGATTGAAAAAACCTCTGAAAAGATCTGATGTGTTTGAAGAACATAATCCTGATGATGAAAGCAACATATATTAAAAAATATATAAGGTTTAGCTGATTGACCTGAAAACTAAAATTACCCACCAATGAGTCACTTAATGTGAAAGCATATGTTTGTTGTCTTTGTGTTGAAATTAAACGATAAATAAATCAGTGTTCACAGAAATAAACTTGTTGCCTTCAGACAGGACCTGGTTCAGTGACTGATAAAGCTACAAAATTAACAGTTTTCCATTTGTTCTGATCAATGTTTCACAGAAACACTGAGAAGACTCAATATTTCCACTCAGAGTTTGGAAACAAAAATCTGTCCAACAAGTAATGGTTGTGTGTAGTGGTGATCTGCACATGTTTCCCTACCTGATAACAATCAGCAGAGCACATACTAACATCAGTAGAGCGACGGCTGTGGTGATGCTGACAAATAACATGATTTGGTCTGAAACATACAAGAACAGTGGAGGATAAACGTGAAAGACTATCACCATGTCTTCTGAACTTGTGGAAGAGTTATTGTGTTCTTGTCATGTCCTGTGTTTACAGGACATGACAGGACAAGTAAGTAACAAAATCATCAGACACATGTGATACATACATTGAACAACTATTTGATGATTGTTGGACCTTTGAGCTCCAAGATTGTTTTAGCCTTGCAGAAAAAAGGAGATTTGAGTTTCCATGCTTTAATTTCTAAAACTTGTTCGCTCCCAATGAAAGTCTCCTGTCCTCCATCAACTCTGTACCAGGTATAGTTCTTTACTGGTGGGTTGGCAGTGCTACTGCAGGTCAGAGTCACATCACTGTTCTCTGCTACTGGACCACAGGGACTGACTGACACTGTGGTATCTTTGGGTGAATCTGAAAAGAAAAGAAATACATTATTTTTATTGTTTATAGGTGTAACAGAGTATACATTCATACAGTCATACACAGAGGCAACAAAATCAGAAATAGGATTTGCTTTGACGACTTGTTGATCAGTTGTTCAGATATATCGTAGAACAGAAACACCATAAAAGTTGACAACAACCTTCTTGAGGCCTAAAACACTGGACATATGAATGGTCTCTACACATGTCTATTGGATCCTGCTACATTTGACACCATCAGTCACAAGATCTTACTACAGAAACATAAACATGTCATTAAGATTTCAGGACTGGTTTCAGTCAAATGTTTCCAATAGATCCCAGGTCATGTAATTTAACAATAAGTCTTCACACTCCAGTCAGTCATAGAGCTCCACAGGGTTCTGTGATAGGAACTAATCCTGTTCAGCCTGTACATGCTTCCTTTGGGCAATATCATCAGCAAACATCATTTTTATTCATATACACATGACCCCTTTATAAAATGTGAGAACTGACTTTCAAACTTGAACTAGATCAATCATTTGATGATTTAAATAAAATGTAGAAAGAATGTTTGGTCAAAAACGAGGATATTATAGAACAATGTTCAGATTAAAACAAAAAAATAGAAAAACGAATCAATCACATTTTAAACATCAAAATATAACAAACTAGAAAAACAAAACACTAGACAAGGGATTAAATCAATTGTAATGTTGGAAATTGTGCAGAACACAACTGAACTCACATGAGACAGAAGCTGTTAATCTGCTGACAGATGATGAAGTGCTGCCATCTTGTTTGCTGTAGGTGGCAGTACAGGAGATGATCTTGTCATGATGGATGTGAGAAACATTGAAGATCAGATCAGAGGTCTGGACTTTGGTTTTGTCCTGATTCTCCAGCAGTGTCTTCTGACTGACACCCAGGTTGGAGGTCCACGTCAGAACTGGAGGCTGAGACGGACACGGAGCTGGAGCAGAGCACCGCAAAGTGACTGAGGTTCCCTCCTTCACGTCCAGAGTGGACAGAGTCAGAGTCGGCGAAGGAGGATCAGCTGGTGGTAAACATTTGAAACTGTTACCATCAAAACAGTCATTTCTAAAAGTTTCCTCATACGAATCTTAACATGTGGTCAGATAGAAAAACATGTCCATGAATTGTCTGCAAATCGATATAAAGACCTTACCTTTGACTGAAACAGTTACAAGAACCATCTAGAAAATTCCATTTCAGTGGGTTGTCACACTCCAGTCTGAGAACATATTCTTCACTGTCTTCAACTTTTATATTGTTGAATGTTGAGGTGCAGCCTTTTCTAGTTGAGTCTATCTTTACTTGTTTCACTGTCGCTGGTTGAGAAAACAGTTTTCTTTTTCTCATTTCTGTTTTACATGTGTCATTTAAGTCAGATTCATATTTGCTTTCTATGTCAAAGGAGCAGGGGATGGTCAGACAGGATCCATCCAGAGCCTCTATATATTTTGGGATGCTGACTTTAAATTCATCAGACAGGACACCTGAAACATAAAACAACAATCTTTAAAGAAGAAAAGGAAACATTGATTCACAGAAACAGTGATTAACAGCTCTTTTTTTTTCCAACTTTCACATAAAAATTAAATATTCCTCTGTTAATTGTATAATATATCACACCAGTCATTACAGACATTGATATTCTGTGCTGTGAATACTTCACATCAGCTACAGTGTGTTGTTATTAGTTTGAACTCACCGTCCAGCAGACAGCCAACGAGAAGAAAAGTCAGAGCTGCAGCCATTTTAGTTGTGGGGAGGAAGTTGAGTTTAAAAGAGTCTGGAGATGACAGAAGAAAATATTCATGTTTTCTACATTTCTTCCTTTCACACTGATGAAAACCAAAATCAAATGTAACATTTTGTTTGTTTATCAACAAATGTTCATCAAGATAGAATTATTTATGATTGTTTTTTCTTATTTATTTCAGAGGGTTATAAGTTCTTCACAGCAGTGTGATGCTGCACATATTTTCCTCATTGCTTTTAAAATGAGTAGCTTTAAACATGACAGCATCAGTTGAACTAATCAGTGCTTCAATAGAAAACCTAGGTAACTGTAAAAGTGAATCATTTCACTAATATTGTCAAATGCTCTGCTTCTATTTCACCAGATTCACATACATGAGATGAAACTCAGGAAGTGTGACGTCAACGAATAATGACAAGAATTTTATCTGCTCTGTTGAACAGTTGTGTTTGAAATCCACATGTGTTTTTGGCTACTAATAAACTGAAGAGCCACAATCTCTAAACAACTACTGACTCACTGATTAAAAGCTTCAAGATTCAGAAAAGCAAATACGTCTCCACCTGCAGCAGAGATGAAATGTTTTACTTCATTTTAAACTTTTAACTCCCAATTGTCTTAAAGGACAGTAAAACAAAAAAAAAAAAAAATAGATTAACATGCAATATTTATGTTAAGTCATGATATTGACTGATATCTTATTGAAGTTATGATTACTTACATTTTCCTGTGGTCTGTAGAGAAGTCAGGTTCAATAGAAGTGAAGTGAAAACACTCTCAATATCAAACCTAATGTATTTAGCTAACAATGTACAGAGGTGAAAAAGGTACAATCAGTCTGGGGTTCTGTTGTGGTGACAGATGAGAGAGTAAGAGTCTTTTATGATCAGAGTAAACCTGAAATTGAGGAATAAGCAATAGTGTGAAATATGTAAATATGTGTGAATTATTCTAGAGTGAGAGTAACTGCTATCTTGTGATCTGAATCATTTACATCAGCTCACATTGCTGAAAGACAAAATCAAATGGAACATTATGACCGTTTATCAAAAAATGATACAAGATACAATTGTTTATTATTGTTTCTTTATTGTTATCTTTATTAATTGTTTCAGATGGTTAGAAGCACTTTGTGATCAAGTCAAATTGAAAATAAGGAACTAGCATTAGTGTAAAATATGTATATTACTTTAGAAGTGTAAACACAGCCCTACAATCTGTTCTATTCTGTTGATCTCAGCACTGATCTCCTGACAACTGAACAGTGTGTGGGAACATGCAGCCTCCACACAGACAGTCATTTGTTTATTTGCACAAGAATGGTCAATTTGAAGATTTTCGGTCAGAGTTCAGATACATTGTAGTACAGAAACACCACAAGTTGATAACAACCTTCTTGTGGCCTCAACCACTGGGCATGTCTCCATATATGTCTATTGGATCCTGCTACACTTGACACCATCAATCATAAGATCTTACTACAGAGACATAAACATGTCATAGGATCAAAGGAAACACACTAGACTGGTTTCAGTCAAATGTTTCCAATAAATCCCAGGTTATGTAATTTGACAATGAGTCTTTACATTCCAGTCAGTTATGGAGCTCCACAGGGTTCTGTGATAGGAACTAATCCTGTTCACCCTGTACATGCTTCCTTTTGGCAATATCATCTGGACACATCATTTTCATTCTTATAAATATGGCCGTCTATACATGAACTACTCAGTCAGTCAAACCTTAAAGCTGCAAGCTCCAAGAAAATCATAAGCTTATCATAGTTACTCTTGATGTCATTAACTTGGTTCTACTTCAAGTCATTTTTGACCAGGACATGTTCTTTGTCTCACATATAAGTAAAGTGTCTATAGGAAAATTTTTATCCACTTAAAACAACCCGTCTCAAAAGGCTGCTGAAAAATTAGTTCATGCCTTTGTTACCTATAGACTGGACTACTGTTAAAAACCTCCAGTTGATCCTAATTTATGCAGCATGGCTACTGACAGGAAGTAGAAGAAGTAGAAGAAGAGATCAGATATTTCACAAATTAGTTTCTCTTTGCCGACTTCGTCTAAAATTCAGATCAGAATTAAAAATCCTCCTGCTTACATACAAAGCTCTTAATGAGCAGGCTCCATTGTATCTTAAAGGGCTCATATTTCTCTGTTATCCCAATAGATCACAAAATTGTGTACTGTAGCTAAATTCTACTTTCAAATATGTTTTTTTTATTTTTCATTATCTTTCATGCAAACACCTGTAAAAATCTCTTATTTTTTATTTAGTTGTTTTGAAGGCAGGATAACAGCACTCAGTATTCAGTGAACAATGTACAGTGGTTAAAGAGATATGATAAATTCAACTGTCTCATATTTAAGGCATCATTTTCATTGGCTCTACTGAGTTGACAGATGAAAGAAAGTGAGGAGTAGAGCATTTTGTGATCAGGACAAACTAGAAAATGAGGAACTAACAATAGTGTGAAATATGTAAATGTGTGAATTATTTTAAGAAGCTTGAACACAGCACTACAACATCTACACTGTCTTTTTGCTTTTGTTTTGTTTTAGTCCATTGATCTCTGCAGACCTTTTTCTGCCAGACAACTGAACAGTGTGTGAAAAGTTGTAGCTGCCTTGTACCAAAGACCTGAATAGGAGTCAGAGCCTTCAGATACCAGGCAGACAACCTTCTACATTTAATGTTTGACTTCAAATGTTTCTCTATGATTACATGTATTATTGGAGCTGGCTCAGGTGAGACCTGGTCTCCTGACATCTTAAGTATATTTTATGGAGAGTGAATTAATTCATAGAAAAAAGGGAAACTGTCAAGTAGTCATTTAACCTAATGATGGCACTAGAGGATTAAGGTAAAGTGAGATCAGATTTACAGAGGGCATGGGATCACCAGAGTTAATGCATTTTCATCCTGTGGGGGCACGTTTGCACCAAACCTGCTGCCTAGTGTCGTGACAATCCAACAAAGTTCTTGTCCTTTGTTTTGATAAATGAAAACATGTCACTTCACACATCTGTTGGAGTGCTGATCAACTGATTAGAAACATCTTTAAAGGAATAAAACATAAATCCATAAAATCTTCAGTGTTGGTTAATGACCATGTGACTCCTACAACGCAGATATTTGTTTGATCATCAAACCAATGACATGTCACTGCAAGACAGTGAGAGAGAGATGAAAGACTGTAGCTGCTTATCTGGTTAAACTTCACTAACGTAAACTCCACTGAGCCACTTGTTGTCTTGTCTTACTCTGCTCATTATCATGACTCTTCATCTCAGCTTTGTTCTCCTCTTCGCTGGATTCACAGGACTATAACATGAAAGGGTCACAGAGATGGGGGTGTGCAAAAAGTAACAAAATTTAATAGAAGGAAAGCCAGGATTTGACAACTAAACAGGACGGTTAATAAAATACAGAAAAACAAAAGAAAACCTCACTCTGACTTTCTTGATTTCCAATGCTTGCCTGACTCCCGAGGTTCAGCAGGCCCAACAGAAAGAAAGAAGAAAGGTGAATCTTCCGGCCCACTAGCTTACTACACTCACTATGTCTACTCTACCAGAGTACAGGAAAAGGAGAAATACTTGATTAACAGTTCATGGATACAGAGCCAGTCTTTACAATGCTAACAAACAAAAAAAAAAAAAAAACTACAACAAGCAAAAGTAGCAGGTGCCATTGTGTCCAAGAGAAGAGAGAGAGGGAGCCATCTTGGACGGTGGATAAATAGGTTGAAAGGGGGGTCTCCAGCCAATCCCAGTCACCTCCCACTCAGCACCAGCAGAGCACCACCTGAGAGGGAGACTCAGACAGACAAAACTCAGAGGTAAAACAGGACCATGTAACAGTTATGCAGTATTTTCATCTGACAGTCTACAGTGAGATCTCTCAACGTTCACTCTATATGGATCATCAAGTGGTGACAGGGTTTAAAGGAGAAGATTTAACTATAAACTGTCACCACAGAAAACGAAAGTGGTGCAGGTTGGCGCTGTGTGGAGGGGTCATCTAGATTAATAGATGGAACAAGAGTGACCATCGATGCAAATGTTTTCATTGTTACTATGACTGGACTGAGGACAGAAAGCAGAGCACAACGTCAGCTCTGCTGGACAACACTGGAACACACCTCATCACTTTGTCTGTGGAAAATTATTTTCTACATGGCAAGCAAGACACTACAGACGTTTAAAGAAAACACATACAATAGTGTGCATTATATCTAACAGTTATTAAACAGCTAATTGTATCTATTATTCATATTTCAGCATATCCTCTCATTTTGAATATTTGTTTTTTCTTTCTATCTGTTTTTTTTTTTTTTTTTTTTTTTTTTTGTGGCTACACTTAAAGTCCTGCCCTGGCAGTTGTAGTTGGTCAAGTAAGACAAAAAAAAAAAAAAAAAAAAAACTGTTCATGCTTGTCTCTTCTCCACTCTAGAATTCTTCTGATGTTTGTGCTACTTCCATTTAAATTTCACATGTGTCTTATTCTTTTTCTATAATGAATTTTCAAAATTCAGCCTTTTACCTAATCCCATTCATTATTATAAGCTCTGAATTTCTCCAAAATTGGTCAAAGTCATTGATCTGTGATCAAAAAGTATACAACCTATCAAAAAGTTAAATACCACATCAATACGCCAGACTTGTGTCTACATTTTAAAGTTTTAATGATGTCTCTGAGTGAAATTATGAGAGGACAGTAGATGTTTAAAACACCTTGAAAATTTGTGATTTTTTGTCCTCACCTTGTCCTAGTCCGTCTCTAAGGGAAAAAATGTTTTTCAATGAGGAAGTAATAGCATAGCGAGTCTGACTGAGCCGCATGTTTTGATGTATAATTTGTCTGTCTGCAATGAACAGTGCGTTAGTTATTACGAAAGAAATGCAATGTCCCTATAGCTTTGCCATGCACCATCACCAAGATGCACCATCTTAATGAACGCAGCAATATTTCTGCTAAAGGCAAAGAGGTCAGTATTATTGCTATGGATTGAAAATAGATTTAACCCAACTCAACACTGGCGTATTTATGTCTTTTTAAAACACTTGCACAATACTAACCCTGTCCTTTCATGTTTATGATTACCAGGTGCAGTCAGGGCATTTACCATTACCATGAAACTGTTGCAAAGTACAAGGGCTCGTGGTGACATGGAGTTGGCTGGAGAGTACATCCATACAAGGGTCACTTTGCCAACAATAATGTAAGCTCTGTTTTTATGAATTCTCAAAAACACATGGTGGTTAATGGGTTGTTGCATATTTCTGGCACATCAGTTGCTGTAAAACGGCTATGTGGTTATTTAGCCACCTGAGAGCAGCAGAGGACAACACTTACAAACTGTCAACTGTTGATGTGAATCAGTGCAGTGCAATAATTGCTTCATTCAGAATCATGTTTGTCACCTTTTTTCTCTGTTGTGGTTTCACAACTTCAGATAGTGATCATCCAGCTCTTTAGCTCTGAAATGCCACGTTAGCAGTTTTCTGTCTGCTGCTGGGGATGTAGTGCACAGTTGGTTTATCACTGAAAACAGCTGCCTGATGGTGGAAATAAGGTTGAGGAGAAACTGAACAAAGAGCTTTTAGGTTGCAGCTGTATCAGCAAAACAATGAGCTGAAAGGTACTGAAACACTTTGTGAAGCTGAGGGAAGCTGTGATGATTATTATATGAAGATTTTCTATATGAATGAAAACTTTGGTTGACTTAATAGTTTATGGAAGCCTTTGTTTTTGGTCAGTGTTAGCGTCTTCTCTCACTTTGTGTTCTTGTTTTTGCGACCTAATGGTCTGGGGAAGTATGTGGTTGATGTCAGGTGTAACAGACTCTACATTCGTAAACATGCGCAACAAAGAAATAAATTGAGAATAAGAAAAAGTTAAATTCTAACAAGTTGTTCTGGGGGTTTGTAGTATGTCCATTTTCAGTCAGAGTTCAGATACATCATAGCACAGAAACACCACAAGCTGACAACAACCTTCTTGTGGCCTGAAACAATGGACTCTACATGTCCTATTGGATCCTGCTACACTTGACACCTCATTCACAAGATCTTACTACAGAGACATAAACTGTGTATGGATGGTAGCTCCCTGCATTTTAGAGCCAAAGTTCAGTCCTATAGAAATGGTTTGTTATTGTTCAAATGCCAAATTTCAGTTTGTGTTCCAGCAGTTGAAGCTATTCTACTGGAGAAATGTTGTTATGTGACGATGTTTTGCCATTTAAATCCTGCGGTGTGTGGACCATCACGGTCCTAGTTGCTTTCTTACTGCTCTGATCAGTAATGTCGTGAGATTACCACATGACTACAGGTTCAACCCCCTCTGGGACACACAATAGACAAGAATCAGTTTACAGATTTTATTACGGAGGGTCAGCAGCCACAATCTCCCAGCACATAAGCAGTACCCCACCCCAGACTTATATCAGAGCAGCAACACTACTTGCCACAACCCACCTTACTAGGTATAACAGAGCACACCATGTCACTATCAGAGAAACCCCATACCTGCAACAAACCTGGTCCCAGGTCCGGTCTGATGCCGCTCCGAGCCAGACACCTCCACAAAGATAGAACACAAGCACTAAACATGAGGACGAAAAGGCTGGACAATGTCCTCCCATGCTCAGCAATGTCAGACAACCAGGAGCACTTTCCTGAAGTCGGCACGCGATCATGCTCTTCTCCACACACTGCTGCTCCTGTCTCTGCTGCCACCACCGCCGCTGCTGTTGCTGGTTTTCCGATGATGACCTTGCTCCCCCACTCCACTTGAGCCGCCTGGAAAGAGCACCTCCACCAGCTGCCCCCAACGTCCTGTAATACAAGAATTTGTTTTCCCTGCCCACAATCCCAGTCACCCAATCAACCACCCCTGTGTCCAATTGTCCCGCATACCCTTCAAGGAGTTCCTGGGACAGTTCTAATCCCGCAGACAATTTCACATCATTACATTACTCGGCATCAGTCCATAATTAGTCCTAGGAAACACATAACACAAAAGACACATAATACATTAGGTAGCAATACGACAACAACCTGCTGCTTCTATTTATATCACTAATAGTGCAACTATTCCACCGCATCAGTCATTAATTGTAATGATGAAAAACACTATAGTGTTTAAAACTAAATAGAATTACCCTGCAAATGTAACAATGTAGAAACCAACTTAGATCATACAGCTAAAACAACATGGTACTAGTTTAGCAAACAATATCAAACAACAGCAACCACCTCTGAAGACCCCGAGCTTGTACATTCATGAGAGTGGATTCCATATTTCCAAACATAGAAAGTGTTTCATGTTTGGCTGTGGCAGAAACAAAGCACTTTGATGCAGGTTATAAAGACAAAATGATGGAAAAACATATATAGATCAAGTATTAGAAAATGGTTAAAGGACCTGTCTATGTGTGTATCCTTGGAAAAAAACAATGACTATATGAAAGGAAAATAAGAGCTCTTTAAAAAAGTATGAGGGTCTTTTATTAACTATGTTGATCAGAGAGGAGACTGTGAAAAAAGCGTATCTGTAGAGTTAATGCAATATTTTTATGAAACCACTTGAATTAAAGTTGAAATTCCTCATAAATGTTTTTATTCCTTTTCTTCTGTCCAATAAAACCATCCACTACATAGAAATATCAAAAATGACTGACTTGTGTTAACGACAATAAAAATAATGTTCGTCTGGTTAAGGCAGGTGCACTTTATAAAATAAAAATAAAAATGTATGTAATAATGAAATAAATATTGAATGAACTGGTAGATGTACAACAGTTCTGACATCTGAAAATATTTCTTTGTGTCTTTAAAGATGTTTCTATGCTATGTATAGTTGTAGTATAGTTATATAGTATAGTTTTATAGCACAATATAAGTTTGATAGAATATAATGTAAATACAGAGATGATGTTTCTACTGAGCTTTATGTGTCTGGACTTTAAAGTTTGGTTCAGTTGATGCTTCCTGACCACGATGAAACAGACAAAACTCTGAGGTCTCAGACTCTGAGGTCTATTGTACATGTTGACTAACTGTGTTGTGTTTGCAGTGATTAACCATGGTCACAGTTTGTTCCTCTCACACACACAGTCGCTGCTGCCTGCATTAACATCAACATTAGCAAGTCACTGTTCGATATACATGATAATAACAATAATAATACTCCACTTCAAGATATATTTCAACTTTAAAACACAACTTTTAATATCTTTATGCACAAACACATAGTTAAATGGTGTAAATATTGAACAGTGAGCTGCTGTTGTGATCTGTTGCTGAAAATGTTCATCACATCATCACATTTGCTGCTCATCTCCCCTCATCTCTCACTTTTTTTACTCTTGTCATTAACAACAGGGCTGCACTATGGATTTAGACACAGCAAATGTTGAAAATAATATGCAAAAAAATTAGCAAAGCACACTGTCTGTCTGTCTATATTATATATTATTTATCTACAAAATAGCAAAGTAAGAAGCTAAAGTCCTTCAATACTTTAAAAAATCACATAAACACAATAAACAAAAGCTTGTAATAATTTTGTTTATCTACATTTCTGCCATAGTTTGATTTTTAGTTTGTTATTTTAATTTAAGCTGATCTGAGCTCATCTCCAGTGTGTTGTTGACATAATTAGCTCTCATGCCTCCCATAATGCACCTCTCCTCCTTCATACATGAGTTAACAGGCGGCTGGTTGACTCCACTTTACTTCTTAACTTCAGAGTTCGGGAGGTTGGTGCTATTTGGCCTCAGATGTAGTTGCATGGAAGGGGGTACTGGCATAAATATATTCATCTATTGCGATATCTGTAATTAAAAATAATAATGTCAGTGGTGCAGATATTCTACTGATCTTAGTTTAATTACCTGAATGAAACAACTGACTGACTTGGTTTATAGCAACTGTGCTGGTGTCATCTCTGAGCTGATTCTTCTGACGGTTTATGTGAATCACCTGAACCCTGAAACACATAATAAAACATCTGTGATTCATCTTTGTCAATGAAAACTAAATATCAGAGGAATGGACATCATTCTGTTCATCACAAAGGTTGATTATATCAATCTGTTTATCAAAACTTTAATACGTGTTTGTGAATAGAAACAGAACTAAAGTTTTCAGGAGGAAGAGTCATGTTGGCTTAAGTTAAATATGGATTGATTAAAAAAAACCTCTGAAAAGATCTGATGTGTTTGAAGAACATAATCCTGAAGATGAAAGCAACATATATTAAACAATATATAAGGTTTAGCTGATTGACCTGAAAACTAAAATTACCCACCAATGAGTCATGTAATTTGAAAGCATATTTTTGTTGTCTTTGTGTGAAATTAAACAATAAATAAATCAGTGTTCGCAGAAATAAACTTGTTGCCTTCAGACAGGACCTGTTTCTTTCACTGATAAAGCTACAAAACTAAGTCTTACATTTGTTCTGATCAACGTTTCACACAAACACTAAGAAGACTCAGTATTTCCAGTCACAGTTTGAAAACAAGCTGTCCAACAAGTAATGGTTGTGTGTAGTGGTAATCTGCACGTTTCCCTACCTGATAACAATCAGCAGAGCACATACTAACATCATTAGAGCGACAGCTGTGGTGATGCTGACAAGCAACATGATTTGGTCTGAAACATACAAGAACAAAGGAGGATTAACTTGAAAGACTATCACCATTTCTTCTGAACATGTTTGAGGGTTATTGTGTTCTTGTCATGTCCTGTGATCACAGGAATGGACTAGAACAACACTCAGCAGAGTTTATAAAAGTGATGAAGAAAAAGCCCTGGATCCTCCATTCTTATATAGATGAAGTTCTGTGGTAAATGGCTAAATGTAGAAAAATGAATGAATGAACAAACAAATGGGCAATAAATGACAAAATATTTTGATGAAGTGTGTCACTTGTTTGAAAATTGTTTTGTTTTGTCTCAAGGTTGGTTAAAAACAGAAAAAATAAAATTTATCAATCAGTTTAAATTCACCAGGTAAGTAACAAAATCATCAGACACATGTGATACATACATTGAACAACTATTTGATGATTGTTGGACCTTTGAGCTCCAAGATCATTCTCAGCCTTGCAGAAAAAAGGAGATTTGAGTTTCCATGCTTTAATTTCTAAAACTTGTCTGCTCCCAATGAAAGTCTCCTGTCCTCCATCAACTCTGTACCAGGTATAGTTCTTTACTGGTGGGTTGGCAGTGCTACTGCAGGTCAGAGTCACATCACTGTTCTCTGCTACTGGACCAGAGGGACTGACTGACACTGTGGTATCTTTGGGTGAATCTGAAAATCAAGAAATACATTATTTTTTATTGTTTATAGGTGTAACAGAGTATACATTCATACAGTCATACACATAGGCGACAAAATCAGAAATAGGATTTGCTTTGACGACTTGTTGATCAGTTGTTCAGATATATCGTAGAACAGAAACACCATAAAAGTTGACAACAACCTTCTTGTGGCCTCAAACACTGGACATATGAATGGTCTCTACACATGTCTATTGGATCCTGCTACATTTGACACCATCAGTCACAAGATCTTACTACAGAAACATAAACATGTCATTAGGATTTCAGGACTGGTTTCAGTCAAATGTTTCCAATAGATCCCAGGTCATGTAATTTAACAATAAGTCTTCACACTCCAGTCAGTCATAGAGCTCCACAGGGTTCTGTGATAGGAACTAATCCTGTTCACCCTGTACATGCTTCCTTTGGGCAATATCATCAGCAAACATCATTTTTATTCATATACACATGACCCCTTTATAAAATGTGAGAATTGACTTTCAAACTTGAACTGGATCAATCATTTGATGATTTAAAAAACATTTTGGAAAACTGTTTGGGCAAAAACCAGGATATTAGAAAACAATGTTTAGATTAAAACAAAAACAAAATAGAAAAAACTAACCAATCACATTTTAAACATCTACATTTAAATTCACACTAGAAAAACAAAACACTAGACAAGGGATCAGTTCAATTCTAATGTTGAAAATTGTGCAGAAGACAACTGAACTCACATAAAACAGCAGCTGTTAAGCTGCTGACAGATGATGAAGTGCTGCCATCTTGTTTGCTGTAGGTGGCAGTACAGGAGATGATCTTTTCATGATGGATGTGAGAAACATTGAAGATCAGATCAGAGGTCTGGACTTTGGTTTTGTCCTGATTCTCCAGCAGTGTCTCCTGACTGACACCCAGGTTGGAGGTCCACGTCAGAGCTGGAGGCTGAGACGGACAGGGAGCTGGAGCAGAGCACCACAAAGTGACTGAGGTTCCCTCCTTCACCTCCAGAGTGGACGGAGTCAGAGTCGGTGAAGGAGGATCAGCTGGTGGTAAACATTTGAAACTGTTACCATCAAAACAGTCATTTCTAAAAGTTTCCTCATACGAATCTTAACATGTGGTCAGATAGAAAAACATGTCCATGAATTGTCTGCAAATAGATTTAAAGACCTTACCTTTGACTGAAACAGTTACAGAACTATCTTGAAAAGTCCATTTCAGGTGGTTGTCACACTCCAGTCTGAGAAAATATCTTCCACTGTCTTCAACTTTTATATTGTTGAAGATTGAGGTGCAGCCTTTTTTAGTTAAGTCTCCTGTCCCTTGTATTACTGAGGTTGGCTGACATTGGTTTTTAAACCATACTGTTTTACATGTGTCATTTAAGTCAGATTCATATTTGCTGTCTATGTCAAAGGAGCAGGGGATGGTCACACAGGATCCATCCAGAGCCTCTATATATTTTGGGATGCTGACTTTAAATTCATCAGACAGGACACCTGAAACATAAAACAACAATCTTTAAAGAAGAAAAGGAAACATTGGTTCACTAAAATAATGTCATTGCAATTGGAAATATTAAAATATTATCTAATTTTTTCCAACTTTCACATGAAAATAAAACATTCCTCTGTTAATTGTGTAATATATCACACCAGTCATTACAGACATTGATATTCTGTGCTGTGAATACTTCACATCAGCTACAGTGTGTTGTTATTAGTTTGAACTCACCGTCCAGCAGACAGCCAACGAGAAGAAAAGTCAGAGCTGCAGCCATTTTAGTTTGTGAGGAGGAAGTTGAGTTTAAAGGAGTCTGGAGACGACAGAAGAAAATATTCATGTTTTCTACATTTCTTCCTTTCACACTAATGAAAACCAAAATCAAATTTGACATTTTGTCTGTTTATCAACAAATGTTCATCAAGATAGAATTATTTATGATTGTTTTTTTTTATTTATTTCAGAGGGTTATAAGTTCTTCACAGCAGTGTGATGCTGCACATATTTTCCTCATTGCTTTTAAAATGAGCAGCTTTAAACATGACAGCATCAGTTGAACTAATCAGTGCTTCAATAGAAAACCTAGGTAACTGTAAAAGTGAATCATTTCACTAATATTGTCAAATGTTCTGCTTCTATTTCACCAGATTCACATACATGAGATGAAACTCAGGAAGTGTGACGCCAACGAATAATGACAAGAATTTTATCTGCTCTGTTGAACAGTTGTGTTTGAAATCCACATGTGTTTTTGGCAACTAATAAACTGAAGAGCCACAATCTCCAAAAAACAACTGACTCACTGATTAAAAGTGTCAAGATTCAGAAAAGCAAATACGTCTCCACCTGCAGCAGAGATGAAACATTTTACTTCATTTTAAACTTTTAACTCACAATTGTTTTAAAGGCCAGTAAAACAAAAAATAACAGATTAACATATAATCTTAATGTTCAGTCATGATATTGACTGGTATCTTATTGAAGTTATGATGACTTACATTTTCCTGTGGTCTGTAGAGAAGTCAGGTTCATCAGAAGTGAGGGAATATTTTAAAAAACACTCAAGACCTAATCTAAAATGAGGAACTCATAAAGGTGCTAATGAGTAAGACATAAACCTATTACCAGAAATGACAGAATGCAGAAGCTGAAAAAACTTTAACTTGTTTCCATTATTTCAAGACTTATAATAAAACAGACTGTAGATCACAACACAATAGTATTTAGTGAACAATGTAGTTAAGAGGATATAATGAATTCATCTGTCTCATATTTAAGTTACCACTTAGGTTTCATTGTTGAGTCGACAGATGAAAGACAGTGACTAGTAGAGCATTTTGTGATCAGGACAAATTTGAAATTGAAGAACTAGCAAAAGTGTAAAATATGTAAAATTATCTAAGAAGTGTAAACACAGCCCTACAATCTACTCTATTCTGCTGATCTCAGCACTGACCTCCTGATAACTGCAGTCATCATATCACAGAAACAACATAAAAGCTGGCAACAATCTTCTTGTGGCCTATATGTCTCTATACATTTCCTATTAGATCTTGCTACACTTGACACCTTCAATCATAAGATCTTACTACAGAGACATAAACCGTGTATAGATGGTAACTCCCTGCATTTTGGACCCAAAGTTCAGTCCTTTAGAAATGGTTTGTTATTGTTCAATGACCAAAGTTCATGTAGCAGCATGGATGTAGGTTGCACACCACGTGTAGCTTGTAGGATGACGTCCTGCTTCACCCTGTCCCTATTGTTGACTTTCCCTGCGTGATTATAACGATCGTGTGTGTGTAGAGCGGCAGAGCTTGTGCGCGTCTTTTGGGCGTAACGCCATGTCTCATCCGTTCCGGTGGTAAGTGTCCTCCCTCACTGCATCATCCTGTTCGGGGCTCCTCAGCTAACGCTGGCGTGGTCGCAGGTAAACGCCAGTAGCATCGTGGGTCTCTCTCTCCCCGCCGTGTGTGAGCGTGTCTGAATCTACAACAAAGTTTGTTACTGTTTTAATCGGCGTTTAAAAACACAATTTTAGCATCGTATGATTATTATACTACTTTTATTTCTTTTTAGATGAATGGCATTAACCTGGCCGATTGAGAAACGCGCTGCTTTTTTTTTTTTTTTTTTTTGTCCCTAATATTGTTTTGGGGGAAGCCATTGTTTATTTATTTTTTTCCTTTAAATCTCTTGAGTTGGTTTAATTTTGTTTCTTTGTTTTTTTTGTTTTTTTTTTTGTTTAGGGCAGGGGATTATTTAGTTTCCTTATAAAGTTGTTATTTGTTCATTTACTTTGTAGTTATTTACTCTGGGCATTTGGTTCTGTTTCATTTTGATTGCAAATAATTTGCCCTGTTGCTGCTGGTAAACTGGGTTACAGTGTCCCTTTCTTCATTTTCCCTGTGTGCTGTGTTTCCCACACTGTGTGTGTGTGTGTGTGTGTGTGTCTATCATGTGCCTGGGTGTTTAGTTCAGACCCCTCTCCCCCTCACTAGTGCCCTCCCAGCCTAAGCCCTGAATAGGTTTTTTTTTTTTTTTTTCTTTCCTTAATTTGGTATGAGTGATTGGGATGTTGGGATGTTTTTAAATGTTTTATAAATAAATAAAAAATAAATACATTGTTCAACTTGAATCCACGTCTCACTTGCCATCATCGTAGAACTTGCGTGTCCTGTAAATTTGAGCGACTGTTCCAAAAAATGAAGTCTTTGGGTGCAAGCCCCAAGGTGGCGTTGTCGGTGTGACTGAACAGGCTACGAGCCGGACCTCGTTGGCCGCACTACTTCCCACCACACAGGCCCGAGTACATCGCTGTGTGGTTCCTCTACAACCGAATTCATCAGTTCCAGTGATTCTACTGGAGAGAATGATTATGTGACTGTGTTTTGCCTTTTAAATGTCACTCTGTGTGGACCATCACGGTCTGAGCTGCTTTCTTACTGCTTCTATCAGTAACAACCTGCTGCTTCTATTTATATCACTAATAGTGCAAATATTTCACCCCATTAATCACTATAGAAACACCTTTGTAATGATGAAAAACAGTATAGTGTTTAAAACTAAACAGAATTACCCTGCAAATGTAACAATGTAGAAACCAACTTAGATCATACAGCTAAAACAACATGGTACTAGTTTAGCAAACAATATCAAACAACAGCAACCACCTCTGAAGACCCCGAGCTTGTACATTCATGAGAGTGGATTCCATATTTCCAAACATAGAAGGTGTTTCATGTTTGGCTGTGGCAGAAACAAAGCACTTTGATGCAGGTTATAAAGACAAAATGATGGAAAAACATATATAGATCAAGTATTAGCAAATGGTTAAAGGACCTGTCTATGTGTGTATCCTTAGAAAAAAACAATGACTATATGAAAGGAAAACAAGAGCTCTTTAAAAAAGTATGAGGGTCTTTTATTAACTATGTTGATCAGAGAGGAGACTGTGAAAAAAGCGTATCTGTAGAGTTAATGCAATATTTTTATGAAACCACTTGAATTAAAGCTGAAATTCCTCATAAATGGTTTTATTCCTTTTCTTGTCTGATAAAACCATCCACTACATAGAAATATCAAAAATGACTGACTTGTGTTAACGACAGTAAAAATAATGTTCATCTGGTTAAGGCAGGTGCACTTTATCAAATAAAAATAAAAATGAATATATAATAATAAATATTGAATGAACTGGTAGATGTACAACAGTTCTGACATCTGAAAATATTTCTCTGTCTTTAAAGATGTTTCTACACTATATATAGTTGTAGTATAGTTATATAGTATAGTTTTATAGCACAATATAAGTTTGATAGAATATAATGTAAATACAGAGATGATGTTTCTACTGAGCTTTATGTGTCTGGACTTTAAAGTTTGGTTCAGTTGATGCTTCCTGACCACGATGAAACAGACAAAACTCTGAGGTCTCAGACTCTGAGGTCTATTGTACATGTTGACTAACTGTGTTGTGTTTGCAGTGATTAACCATGGTCACAGTTTGTTCCTCTCACACACACAGTCGCTGCTGCCTGCATTAACATCAACATTAGCACTGAGTCACTGTTTGTTAGATATACATGATACTAACAATGATGATAATTCACTTCAAGATATATTTCAACTTTAAAACACAGCTTTTAATATCTTTATGCACAAACACCTGAAATACATGAAAAAAGCAGTTAAATATCTATCTATCTATATATCTATCTTAGATAGCAAAGAAAATAGAAAAGTAAGAAGCTAAAATTTTTACTTTAAAAGATCACATCAACACATCAAACAAAAGCTTGTAATAATAATGCTCATCTCCTCCTCCAGACATGAGCTAACAGGCGACTGGTTGACTCCACTTTACTTCTTAACTTCAGAGTTTGGGAGGTTGGTGCTATTTGGCTTCAGAGGTAGTTGCATAAATGTCGTCATCTATTGTGATATCTGTAATTAAAAATAATAATGTCAGTGGTGCAGATATTCTACTAATCTTAGTTTAATTACCTGAATGAAACAACTGACTGACTTGGTTCATAGCAACTGTGCTGGTGTCACCTCTGAGCTGATTCTTCTGATGGTTCATGTGAATCACCTGAACCCTGAAACACATAATAAAACATCTGTGATTCATCTTTGTCAATGAAAACTAAATATCACAGGAATGGACGTCATCCTGTTAACAATCACTGATACAATGGTTGATTATATTAGTCTGTTTATCAAAACTTTAATACGTGAGAAGACTCAGTATTTCCAGTCAGAGTTTGGAAACAAAAAACAGTCCAACAAGTAATGGTTGTGTGTAGTGGTGATCTGCACATGTTTCCCTACCTGATAACAAACAGCTGAGCACATATTAACATCAGTAGAGCGACGGCTGTGGTGATGCTGACAAGCAACATGTTTTGGTCTGAAACATACAAGAACAGTGGAGGATTAACGTGAAATCTCTGAAACAAATGTGATTTTCCTGACAACAGTGTGAACATTGTGGTATAAAGAATTCATCTTGGTGAGTTGGTGCCTCACATCATATTAAACACTTGACAGAATAACTGTATTTTTTCTAACACTTTTTATCCATGTTTACTCGCACATTGATTTTTCTTTTAACAGGAAATGTCTCAGTAGTAGAAGTGAATATTCATTTAATGTTTCAAACAAAGATTCAGGAAGTACACATGTTAAATAACATGAATAAATGTAACAGTGTTTCAATCATTACTGGTCTCTACCACAGTTTACATATGGGCCATCATGAGCCAAATAAAGAAATGACATTAAAAATAACAATATTTCATCAGTATTAATCAGAAGAAAACCAAAAACATTTACATTTTTCTTGCTCAAGTTTGAAGATATAAAACTGCTGACTGGCAGTTCCCAGAGAGTTGGAGCTGAGACAGACCAACGTGGAAAGATTCCTCCATCGTGGCTGATCGACAGTGATGAGGCTCCTCACACTTGTGTCATTTAGCTTCTCAGTGATGATCATCACAAACTTGTCAGAGAGATTGACAGGTAGTTCACCTGAATACCAGAGTAAAATAGGAGAAGGGTTTCCCACAGTCTCACAGGAACAGGTGAGCTGGTTCACAGTTGTGTTGCAGTCAGATGAATGAATCTGTGGAACAACTGGAACAAAGAGGAGACAGACATGAGAGAAAAGACTATCACCATTTCTTCTGAACATGTTGGAGGGTTATTGAGTTCTTGTCATGTCCTGTTATCACAGAACTGACCTAGAGTGATACTCAGCAGAGTTTATGAAAGTGATAAAGAAAAAATCCAATATTTATACAGATAAAGGTCTGAGGAAACTGGCTAAATGTAGAAAAATGAGTGAATGAGCAAGAAAATAAATGATAAAACGTGAATGAAATATGTCACTTGTTGTCAATTGCTTTGTTTCATGTTGTCAGATATTTTTTTAATTAAAAAGTGTCAAGTAGTTGAAATATACAAGAAAAAGAAAAACAATCATCAGACAAATGAAATACATACATTGAACATCTATTTGATGATTGTTGGACCTTTGAGCTCCAAGATCGTTCTCAGCCTTGCAGAAAAAAGGAGATTTGAGTTTCGATGCTTTAATTTCAAAAACTTCTCCGCTCCCAATGAAAGTCTCCTGTCCTCCATCAACTCTGTACCAGGTATAGTTCTTTACTGGTGGGTTGGCAGTGCTACTGCAGTTCAGAGTCACATCACTGTTCTCTGCTACTGGACCAGAGGGACTGACTGACACTGTGGTATCTTTGGGTGAATCTGAAAATCAAAGAATAGATTATTTGCATTATTTCTATGTGTAACAGACTATTTATTCATATATCTGGGTGATACAAGAAAAGCTGAAAAGGAGGAACAAGAAAGTTTTGTGCCAACATGTTACTGCTCTCCACTAACATCAAAACACCAATGAGGGAAAATCTTTTGGAACAAATGGTGTCCATCCTTCCTCCAGAGTCAATGACAAGTTGTTCTGAGGATCATAGTGGTCCAACTATTTACTAAGACACTTCATGTTTGTTTTATCTTGATTTCATCATGTGTCTGTTTGTGATACATACATTGAACATCTATTTGATGATTGTTGGACCTTTGAGCTCCAAGATCGTTCTCAGCCTTGCAGAAAAAAGGAGATTTGAGTTTCAATGCTTTAATTTCTAAAACTTCTCTGCTCCCAATGAAAGTCTCCTGTCCTCCATCAACTCTGTACCAGGTATAGTTCTTTACTGGTGGGTTGGCAGTGCTACTGCAGGTCAGAGTCACATCACTGTTCTCTGCTACTGGACCAGAGGGACTGACTGACACTGTGGTATCTTTGGGTGGATCTGAAAATCAAAGAATACATTATTTGCATTATTTCTATGCGTAACAGATTATTTATTCATATACCTGAGTGACACAAGAAAAGCTGTAAAGGAAGAACAAGAAAGTTTTGTGCCAACATGTTAATGCTCTCCACTAACATCAAAACACCAATGAGGGAAAATCTTTTGAAACAAATGGTGTCCATCCTTCCTCCAGAGTCAATGACAAGTTGTTCTGAGGATCATAGTGGTCCAACTATTTACTAAGACACTTTATGTTGGTTTAATGTTGATTTTATCTCGTTTGTTTGTGATACATACACTGAACATCTATTTGATGATTGTTGGACCTTTGAGCTCCAAGATCATTCTCAGCCTTGCAGAAAAAAGGAGATTTGAGTTTCAATGCTTTAATTTCTAAAACTTCTTCGCTCCCAATGAAAGTCTCCTGTCCTCCATCAACTCTGTACCAGGTATAGTTCTTTACTGGTGGGTTGGCAGTGCTACTGCAGGTCAGAGTCACATCACTGTTCTCTGCTACTGGACCAGAGGGACTGACTGACACTGTGGTATCTTTGGGTGGATCTGAAAATCAAAGAATACATTAATTTAATTACATAAAGGCAAAAAAGAGCATACATTGATACATATAGGTGACAAAATCAAAAATAGGATACGTTTTAACAAGTTGTTGAGCTGTTGTTCAGTCAGATACATCATAGCACAGAAACATCATAAAAGTTGACAAAAAGCTTATTGTGGCATTAAACAAATCACTAAAATAAACAATTTGATCATTTTCAACTCAGTGAACAACAAGAAGGCGCTTCAGTGATGTAACAGTGTTGATGCTGATGCACATTTGTACAGAAGTTGCTGTTTCCAAAATGTGAAATTTGACTTTTAAACTTGAGCTGCATCTGAAAGGTATTTTCATTGTTGATCAATCATTTGATCATTTAAACAAGGTGAGAAATGTGGGAAAACTGTTTGGTCAACAAACAGGATGAATGAATGAATGAATCAAAACAAAATAGAAAAATGAATCAATCACATTTTAAACATCTACATTTAAATTCACACTAGAACAACAAAACAGGAGACAAGGGATCAATTCAATTCTAATGTTGGAAATTGTGCAGAAGACAACTGAACTCACATGAAACAGCAGCTGTTAAGCTGCTGACAGATGATGAAGTGCTGCCATCTTGTTTGCTGTAGGTGGCAGTACAGGAGATGATCTTTTCATGATGGATGTGAGAAGCAATGAAGTTCAGATCAGAGGTCTGGACTTTGGTTTTGTCCTGATTCTCCAGCAGTGTCTCCTGACTGACACCCAGGTTGGAGGTCCACGTCAGAGCTGGAGGCTGAGACGGACAGGGAGCTGGAGCAGAGCACCGCAAAGTGACTGAGGTTCCCTCCTTCACCTCCAGAGTGGACGGAGTCAGAGTCGGTGAAGGAGGATCAGCTGGTGGTAAACATTTGAAACTGTTACCATCAAAACAGTCATTTCTAAAAGTTTCCTCATACGAATCTTAACATGTGGTCAGATAGAAAAACATGTCCATGAATTGTCTGCAAATAGATATAAAGACCTTACCTTTGACTGAAACAGTTACAGGACTATCTAGAAATTTCCATTTCAGTGGGTTGTTACAGTCCAGTCTGAGAACATATTCTTCACTGTCTTCAACTTTTATATTGTTGAAGGTTGTGGTGCAGCCTTTTCTAGTTGAGTCTATCTTTTCTTGTCTTACTGTTGCTGGTTGATCAAGCATTTGTCTTTTTCTCATTTCTGTTTTACATGTTTTATGTAAGTTAGATTCATATTTGCTTTCTATGTCAAAGGAGCAGGGGATGGTCAGACAGGATCCATCCAGAGCCTCCATATATTTTGGGATGCTGGACTTTAAATTTATTAGACAGGACACCTGAAACATAAAACAACAATCTTTAAAGAAGAAAAGGAAACACTGATTCACTGAAATAGTGATTAACCTCTTTTTTTCTTCAACTTTCACATGAAAATAAAACATTTCTCTGTTAATTGTGTAATATATCACACCAGTCATTACAGACACTGATATTCTGTGCTGTGAATACTTCACATCAGCTGCAGTGTGTTGTTATTAGTTTGAACTCACCGTCCAGCAGACAGCCAACGAGAAGAAAAGTCAGAGCTGCAGCCATTTTAGTTGTGAGGAGGAAGTTGAGTTTAAAAGAGTCTGGAGACGACAGAAGAAAATATTCATGTTTGCTACATTTCTTCCTTTCACACTGATGAAAACCAAAATCAAATGTGACATTTTGTCTGTTTATCAACAAATGTTCATCAAGACAGAATTATTTATGATTGTTTTTTCTTATTTATTTCAGAGGGTTATAAGTTCTTCACAGCAGTGTGATGTTGCACATATTTTCCTCATTGCTTTTAAAATGAGCAGCTTTAAACATGACAGCATCAGTTGAACTAATCAGTGCTTCAATAGAAAACCTAAGTAACTGTAAAAGTGAATCATTTCACTAATATTGTCAAATGCTCTGCTTCTATTTCACCAGATTCACATACATGAGATGAAACTCAGGAAGTGTGATGCAAAAAAAATAAGGACAAGAATTTTATCTGCTCTGTTGAACGGTTGTGTTGGAAATTCACATGTGTTTTTGGCAACTAATAAACTGAAGAGCCACAATCTCCAAACAACAACTGACTCACTGATTAAAAGCTTCAAGATTCAGAAAAGCAAATACGTCTCCACCTGCAGCAGAGATGAAACGTTTTACTTCATTTTAAACTTTTAACTCACAATTGTCTAAAAGGCCAGTAAAACAAAAAACAACAGATTAACATATAATCTTCATGTTAAGTCATGATATTGACTGGTATCTTATTGAAGTTATGATGACTTACATTTTCCTGTGGTCTGTAGAGAAGTCAGGTTCATCAGAAGTGAGGGAATATTTAAAAAAACACTCAAGACCTAATCTAAAAACGAGGAACTCATAAAGGTGCTAATGAGTAAGACATAAACCTATTACCAGAAATGACAGAATGCAGAAGCTGAAAAAACTTTAACTTGTTTCCATTATTTCAAGACTTATAATCAAACAGACTGTAGATCACAGCACAATAGTATTTAGTGAACAATGTGGTTAAAAGGATATAATGAATTCATCTGTCTCATATTTAAGTTACCACTTAGGTTTCATTGTTGAGTCGACAGATGAAAGACAGTGACTAGTAGAGCATTTTGTGATCATCACAAATTTGAAATTAAGGAACTAGCAAAAGTGTAAAATATGTAAAATTATTTAAGAAGTGTAAACACAGCCCTACAATCTACTCTATTCTGTTTTTTTTTACCTCTACAATTGAATTCACCAGTTCCAGTGATTCTACTGGAGAGAATGATTATGTGACTGTGTTTTGCCTTTTAAATGTTACTCTGTGTGGACCATCACGGTCTGAGCTGCTTTCTTACTGCTTCTATCAGTAACAACCTGCTGCTTCTATTTATATCACTAATAGTGCAAATATTTCACCCCATCAATCACTATAGAAACACCTTTGTAATGATGAAAAACACTATAGTGTTTAAAACTAAACAGAATTACCCTGCAAATGTAACAATGTCGAAACCAACTTAGATCATACAGCTAAAACAACATGGTACTAGTTTAGCAAACAATATCAAACAACAGCAACCACCTCTGAAGACCCCGAGCTTGTACATTCATGAGAGTGGATTCCATATTTCCAAACATAGAAAGTGTTTCATGTTTGGCTGTGGCAGAAACAAAGCACTTTGATGCAGTTTACAAAGAAAAATGATGGAAAACATATATAGATCAAGTATTAGTAAATGGTTAAAGGACCTGTCTATGTGTGTATCCTTAGAAAAAAACAATGACTATATGAAAGGAAAACAAGAGCTCTTTAAAAAAGTATGAGGGTCTTTTATTAACTATGTTGATCATATAAATGTTTAACATTTGTTGGAGCGGGGGAGTGTGACTGAGGATTGATGGATTCCTCTGTTAGAGTAGGATGCAGGATGAGAGCAACTCACTGTATGTGATTTGTATGGAGCTGGTGGAGTTGGACACAGGTGATTACTGCTTATAGGAGGAACATTTGTTAGTTGTGATCAATGTTGTAATTATGTGACATGTTCATAACAGCAAAAAAAAAAAAAAAAGATCAACATTTTTAAGATTAAAATTAAAACTTGAAATTTTATTAAAATTAAAAACAGAGAAAATGAAAGATGTTGAATTTCCATTTGATTTTTATTTAATTTTATTTAAGTTTATTTTTATATGTGGTTGTTATACTGATTTCAATTGCTTTACATCTTTTAAGAATTAAAGATGAAATGAAGGTGAAAGCAACATATATTAAACAATAAATAAGGTTTAGCTGATTGACCTGAAAACTAACATTACCCACCAATGAGTTACGTAATTTGAAAGCATATTTTTGTTGTCTTTGTGTTAAATTAAACAATAAATGAATCAGTGTTCGCAGAAATAAACTTGTTGCCTTCAGACAGGACCTGGTTCAGTCACTGATAAAGCTACAAAATTAACAGTCTTACGTTTGTTCTGATCAATGTTTCACAAAAACACTGAGACTTTACATGTTTTAAGAATTAAAAGTCCTTGTGTGTATGATGGTGCTGGTTTGTCCTGTTACTTTGAGAGAGGAGACTGTGAAAAAAGAGTGTCTGTAAAGTTAATGCAATATTTTTATGAAACCACTTGAATTAAAGCTGAAATTCCTCATAAATGTTTTTATTCCTTTTCTTCTGTTTAATAAAACCATCTACCAAAAACCACAAAACCACTCGTAGAAATATCAAAAATGACTGACTTGTGTTAACGACAATAAAAATAATTTTCATCTGGTTAAGGCAGGTGCACTTTATTAAATAAAAATAAAAATGTATGTAATAATGAAATAAATATTGAATGAACTGGTAGATGTACAACACTTCTGACATCTGAAAATATTTCTCTGTCTTTGAAGATGTTTCTACACTATATATAGTTGTAGTATAGTTATATAGTATAGTTTTATAGCACAATATAAGTTTGATAGAATATAATGTAAATACAGAGATGATGTTTCTACTGAGCTTTATGTGTCTGGACTTTAAAGTTTGGTTCAGTTGATGCTTCCTGACCACGATGAAACAGACAAAACTCTGAGGTCTCAGACTCTGAGGTCTATTGTACATGTTGACTAACTGTGTTGTGTTTGCAGTGATTAACCATGGTCACAGTTTGTTCCTCTCACACACACAGTCGCTGCTGCCTGCATTAACATCAACATTAGCACTGAGTCACTGTTTGTTAGATATACATGATACTAACAATGATGATAATTCACTTCAAGATATATTTCAACTTTAAAACACAGCTTTTAATATCTTTATGCACAAACACCTGAAATACATGAAAAAAGCAGTTAAATAGGTAGGATATGTCAGCTATCATCTGCTGACATTTCAACATCTACATGAAGTTTGTTACATCCCCAGTCCAAGTGTCATATTAAATGCATAAGACCAGAGAAAACCTCTGAACAATAACATGCAGATGTATCAATCACAAAGAACCTTACAGCCACACAGGAGAGATAACACTGTAGGTAAAACATTTAGCAACAAAGAGAAATCAAATCTTGAAATAAAATGATTACGGACACACTTAGAACACAGAATTAATCAAATGGTACACAAGGACCCAGTGGTGGGTGTAAAGGGTCTATCAATTATGAGGAACCTGGAACCATGGAAGAGAGAACACACATTAAGTAACACATGTTGTTAAAAAAAAAAAGAAAAACACAATTTCTAAATTAAATGAAACCCAAAACGAAAAAGCAAACAAAGCAGATGGACACAGTCAGAACTGTGATCACTGACATGCATGTTTTGCACAGCCATAATATGTCTGAGATGGCTGGCATTACACCCTGGTGTCCTGTGAACTGAGGGGACTAGAAAAGTTATTTACATAATCAAAACCTTGAACATTAATAACATGTGGTTTCACTAATTTTCTATAACAACATTGGACTGAGAATGAATTACAACACAGAATGAGCTATGATCAAAGACAGAACCCAAGAAAGAAACAAAAAGTCAAACACCTTCATTGAATGAGAAACACACAAGCAGATATCAAGAACAAGCCAAGACAACCCATCAATATCATCAACCACACCAACACGTGTTGCAAGGCCGTGACAACATCTCTGCTCAGTGAAATGTAGGAATTTCACAAAGTATCTAGCATATCACAACCTCAAACATAAACTGTGGGATGCAGTTCAAAGTAACACGTATGCTAACTGCACCATCATACATGCTACACAAAAACACAGCATAGCTGCAACACACCCACAGCCGAGATTGACTTTTCCCCACAATGACTGACATATAAAGGGGATGAAAGGAGAATGATGAGTCCGTTTAGTCAGTAACCGTTGGTCAAGCTAGACAAAAATAAAAAATAAAAAAAAATCCACATCTCAGTGTTGCTGCTTAAGGCACTGCTCGTGTCTACCCAGGTACTTTTTACCCTCTCAAGAACAGAACCACTGATAATCAGCAAGTAAACTTCTCTAAAATGTGTATGTATAGATATCTTTTTTTTTGATTACATGATATTTACCACTAACATGAAAGTGTCTCAAAGTAAAGGGGCTCATGGGTGAATGGCAACATGGAGTTGGCTGGAGAGTACGTCCACTAACCACAGATACAAGAGTTACTTTGTCAACTTTGTCAAATAATGTAAGTTCGGTTTTTATGAGTTCTCAGAAACATATGGTGGTTAAATGGGTTGTTGCATATTTCTGGCAGTTTTACATCAGTTGCTGTAAAACGGCTATGTGGCCATTTAGCCACCTGAGGGCAGCAGAGGACAACACTTACAAACTGTCAACTGTTGATGTGAATCAGTGCAGTGCAACAGTTGTTTCATTCAGAATCATGACACCTTTTTTCTCTGTTGTGGTTTCACAACTTCAGATAGTGATCATCCAGCTCTTTAGCTCTGAAATGCCACGTAAGCAGTTTTCTGTCTGCTGCTGGGGATGTAGTGCACAGTTGGTTTATCACTGAAAACAGCTGCCTGATGGTGGAAATAAGGTTGAGGAGAAACTGAACAAAGAGCTTTAAGGTTGCAGCTGTATCAGCAGAACAATGAGCTGAAAGGTACTGAAACACTTTGTGAAGCTGAGGGAAGCTGTGATGATTATTATATGTAGATTTGACAGCTTTGGTTGATTTAATAGTTTATGGAAGCTTTTGTTTCTGATCAGTGTTAGTGTTAGTGTTCTTATTTTTGTGGCCTAATAGTCTGGGGAAGTATGTGTTTGATGTCGGGTGTGAGCAACATGGTGAATACCACCAATCAGAGCAGGTAATACAAACACTGACACACTGACACTGACATCATTTCCTCAGTCTGCTATATTGTTAAACACTGCGACTTTGTCATGGCAGCTGTGATGTGATATAGACACAACATAACCACAACATCACTAACTTTTCTTAACTAAACCTGCAGCCAACAGACACAGTGGAGAATGATAAAAAAAAAAAAAACATTTAAGAGTGGAATTTGCCATATTTGGGTTCTGGGGAGGGCTACGTCACCATAGTGGTGTCAGGAGGAGCAGGGGAGGTGCTGCCTCTGTCTTCATAACTACTTTTGTCAGTTGTGTAGATCTGACAGTGACATGGTGTTTTACATGATTACTCTGTAATTGTTTCAAATATGACAAGTTATTAAAGATCCAGTGCGTAAGATTTAGGTGTGTCTATTGGCAGAAATCTAAAGTAATATTCATAATTGTTTTCATTTTCTAAAACTAATTGTCATCTTAGTTATGATCTTTTATCTACATTAGGTATGGGTCTGCCATATTACACTACCAGAAAAGACAGACCAACCACTGCCTCTACACTGGCCTTTGTATTTTCATGTTACCAGAAGGTCACTATAGACTCTCACATACAGGTTGGGGGAGAGAGAGAGACTCTGGTTTCCATAACTTCAGGGGACCATTGAGTCCCCTGAAGTTCTATTGACTTCCATTCATTTCCTGGAGACTTTCCTGGAAACCCTATAGATCTCAATTGTTGCTACTGCTTCTCTAACCTTTATCTAAATCTGATCCTAAATCATATATTCGGTCTTCGGTGTTTTTGTGGGAGACCATTTGCTTTACCATATCCCTTATTTTGAAAGAACCGGAAGTCGGTGCACCCGGGGAGACGTACCTGTTGGTTTCGTTTATGTTGGAACATGTGACAGTCAGCGATGACAGAGGAAACACAAACACAACCTGGTAGGCCTGAGAGGATCCTGTCATGTGAGGCAACTCTTTCCTGTGCAGGGGATATTTATTGTGAACTCACTGAAACGCCGGTTAATCCAACGACAACACCGACAATGGACGACCGTGCTGACCAGAGGCCACTGTTTACATTCGGCGTCATAGCCGACATCCAGTACGCGGACCTCGACGACGGTTACAATTACACCCGGTCGAGGAAGCGGTACTACCGGAGCAGCCTGCAGCTGCTCAGAAACGCTCTGGAAACTTGGTCAGACTCCGATGTCACACCGGAGTTCATCATCCAACTGGGAGATATCATCGACGGCTTCAACAAGCGCCACAGCGCCTCGGAGCGAGCTCTGGACGCGGTGTTGAGAGAGTTTAGCTCCGGCCCCGTGTCGCAGGTTCACTATGTGTGGGGCAACCACGAGTTTTATAACTTCAGCAGGAGCGAGCTGCTCGGTTCTAAGCTCAACACCTCAGGACACAGTGACAGCAGCCTGAGCGGATCACAGCCTGGCTCTGATATCTACGCCTACAGCTTCAGCCCGTTCCCCGGCTTCCTGTTTGTTGTCCTGGACGCTTATGATGTGAGTCCGCTGGGCAGAGAGGAGACCAGTGAACAGTACAAGAGTGCCATGAAGTTATTAAGACAGTACAACGACAATGAGGACCTCAACTGTCCCCCAGGTACTGGCCTGATTAAACCTCACTTGCTTTATATTAACACGATCATAATAATGTTATAATTTCAACCTGTGTGAAAGCTTGTGTTGTACAACAATGCTGTGGAGATAGTATTGTTCATCAGACTGCAGTCTTCTGGACAGAAACCTCAGATGTTATACTTGGAATCTGCTGGAGCCACAGTTTCTCCCAGTTTTTGCCCCCAGGGTCACTTTCCCATCCAGTCAGCCCTTGGTATTTTTTTGAGCTTCTCATGTTCTTTCTTCCCAATGTCGCTCCTTCTATCACCACTGCCTTTTCTGTAATTTGTCCATCACCATGACGTCTGGTTGGTTGGCCATCACCGGATTGTCAGTCTGGATCTCAAAAAGTCCCACAGGATCTTAGCTCAATCCTTCTCTACCACCTTAGGAGGCATCTTCCATTGTGACCTTGGGACTTCCAGTCCATACTCAGTACTGATGATCCTGCCTGTATCTTACACCTTAACAAAATCTTGCTGTTATTTGTTGAATTGTCTCAGGGGCGTCTTTGCACAGCACTGCACCTCAGGTCCTGCCTGGTGGGCAGACCCAAGCCTTTATTGATCCTCCTCCCTAGCTAGATAAAATAGAGAATAAAGAGGATGCATCATGAATAAAAATCTTCAAACCAGGTTTTCTCAGACCACCTAGTGAGTGAGTTTTTATCATTCAGTGGATTTATTATTTTACACTCTAATTACACTTCCATGGGGATCCTGAAATCAGTACATGGTGAATTTCATGCTTTGTGTTCTTGTTTCAGGGAGCGGTGACCTGGAGCAGGCCAGGTTTACAATGTTCAATGGCGGCTTCAGTAAGGAGCAGCTGGATTGGCTGGAATCTGTGCTGTCATCGGCCGATGAGAAACGGGAAAGAGTCACAATTGTCAGTAAGTAAAACTTGTGGTTTGGTGAAAATACAAGACGATCAGAATTTACTTTATTCACACAGTCTCACAAGTTCGGTCGGTAACTATATAGGCCCCAATCCACAACCCAACAAACGTAAAGAATCATGGGACTTGTTTAACCACTGCAGAAACACCTCAGTAATTTCCCATACTCTTAACATTCGATTTCGATTCGATTCAGGGGCCTGCGTTTGGTATAAGATGATATCATACATCAGTTTAGCACAATAAGTTCATATTAACTACAAACAACTATAACTACTACTAAGTAACTTACTATAAACAACTAAAATAGTCTTTCATTTTTTTTAATTTTTGATTTTTTTTAATTCATCTAGATATCTAGATCAAAATTATTTTTTTTTTTTTTTTTTTTTAAATCAAACTAGACATCGTGTTGTTGATCCAGCTGTGATACTCAGAGCTCCTTTAGAGTTCTAACTCAGTTTTAGTGGAAAAATGTGGTCAAAGCTGCTGAGCAGGTATCTGATGATATGGATCAATGTTTTCATGTTGCATCAATAATATGGGATTGTTTATCACTGAATGGATGGATCAATCTAAATCAGTGGATCCTTATACGAATAGTTTCAGGGCTAACTTTTTTTTTAACAATTCCACGTGTGGTGCTAAGAAGCCTGACAACAACTGATAGTTTCATTTCCTCCCTCTCAGGTCACCTCCCTGTCCACCCCTACTCCACAGACCCCATCTGCCTCTCCTGGAACTTTGACGAGCTACTGGCAATCATCCGCTCCCACAGCTGCGTGGTGTGTTACATGGCTGGACACGACCACGACGGCGGATACTGGAAGGATAAAGACACGGGAGTGCACCACCTGACAATGGAGGGAGTGATCGAGACGCGGTGCGACGATGACGCCTTCGCCACCGTCTCCGTCTACGAGGACAGGATGGTGCTGAAGGGAAGAGGGAGGGTCACAGATCGAGTGTTTGTGTTTCCATGATGCCAAAGTCACACAGATCACAGGGCATTACGACTTGCATCCATCTCACTCCACATGTGGTAATAGGAGTTTTATGACTTAACTTTGGGGCCAGGAAGAGAAGTACTGACAACTATGTTGTTACAAATACACTCTCTGCCCTCACCCCTCACCTTTTTTTTTTATTTTAGATGCAAGCTCACTTTGCTCCACAGAGCAGTATAGTACCTGAAATAATATATTGTACATGAGTTATGATTTTGATTTAGCGTGACAAAATATTCGCTATATCTTTTTACTGGTTGTTTTCGTTTGAAAGTTTTAGTGCACATTTATTTATTTATATATTTTAAAGAGAAAGTGATTTTTTTCTACTGTAGTTGTTGCCTTTCGGCATGCGTGCCTATTGCACAAAACAAACTTTCTTACACTGTTATTCATTAAGCGATGTTTTGTGAAATGCAGTTGAGAGTTCTGATGCAGTGCACTGTGCGGCTAACTATAATTTTGAGATCATGACTGTTTTATCTGTTAATCTGTTTTATTGTTTACTCTGTAAAACAGCTTGATGAATAAAACATCTTTATACCAGCAGTAGTTTAACTTCTTTAAACAAACAAACAAACAAACAAAAAAAAAAAAAAAGTCACACTTAGATTTCTACTATTGCAAGCTGCGTTCAGGTTACATGGGAAAATGGTAAATATAAAGTTTGTATTTGAAAAAAAGACATAGAAAAGTGACATTTAATATATTCAATTGCTCAATAATGAACTTAATATTTGAAATGACTCTAAACACTGACATTACATTGACCCTAAGTGGAGTTTTTGCTCACGGATGAGGATGATGCAATAGTAAATAATCTGTTTGGGGTGTAAGAAAATCATCAACAGACCTTGCTTGCATGCAAAACACAGCTAAGTTACAAATAAAAACAACAAATGAATGTGTTAAACATCAAGAAGAGATATGTTGATGAAAAAGATTTAAAAAGTGCTTGATAAAACAATTTTAAAATCAGTTTATTAATCTCAGTTTTTAGTTTGAAAATAAATCAAACTAATCTTCAGTGAGTGGCCTTAAGAAAGGGAACATGTGATTGATGTTTGTATGTTAACCATTTCGTTGGATCAACTAAGAAAGATATTAAACTGCTACAGAAGGTGGAAATACATTATGTAGCGTGGTAAACCGTATTTCCGACAGTCCCTGAAGGCATCAGCGACATAGACGTGGCCGTGGTGCAGCTGCTGCGTTCAAGTGGCGCAGTGTCCCGTCTGGAGGCAGGGAGGGCGAAGTTTCACTCTGCATTGCAGCCTGAGCGCTGCTGCCGGAATCCAACACAACAATGGCGACTCCCAGTCCTGACAGCAACTCCACAAGCTCCAGCAACAGCAGCAGCAGCATCGTTAGGATCCACGTCGCACCAACTTCACCAGCAGACACAGAGCAGCAGCATGCAAGGTTGGCGATAACGGCCTGTATTTAGTATTTTCTATTTTCAAATGGGGACACTGAAGTTAGTAAAAAAAAAAAAAGTAGCTTGCAGCTTCCCTGAAGCAGCAACACCATAGTTAAGATAAACGCGATAAGCTAGAATTTCCTGTCAGAACTTTCAAAATAAAACCACAATGTCGTTCAGAATACACCACTTGTAGGGTTTTGAACAAAAAAGTTGCTGGTAGGGGAGAGAGCAGAGACTTGTTTTACAGAAACTCTCTTACAGAAACACTACTAGCCCTAAACAGGAGGTTTTTGGTTAGTTTTGTAACTCCTTGACATGGCGTTGTGAAGTATGAAGTAGTACTCACAAAATTTATTGTATCAAGCGTAAATATTTACTACCCACTTGAGTCATCTCACCTTTAAGTACGGTTAGATCCACACTATTGTATATAGTATAGTATAGTTTAATATCAAGTAATTAGCTGCCGATAATGGCAGTTTGTCACACGGTAGTGCGGTCGCTGTAGTCAGCCACTTAGCCAATTAGTGATTTTATTCTGAAGGCTAAATTGCGCTGTTTCCGCTGCTGCGCTATCTTTCTTCGTTTAGCTTGAGTTAGCTGTAGCCTTGGTTAATCAGGTTAGCAGTGATGCATAGCCCCACTGTTTAGCAATGAAGCCATCAGGCCTATAGCGGCACATTGAAGTGTTGTCATTCTTTGAGGTCCCTGTGATTCTCACTAGAAATAAAACTTAATTCACACAAGTCTGACACTCTGAGGACGGATTCAGTGAACGTCTGTTCAACGATACTGTTAGCACCAGGCTGCTACAAGTACCGAGGCCTACATTGAAGTTTCTCTCTTCAGAGCCAGGCCACTGTTCTCATGCACTGCTGTCTGTAGAAAAAGCTACACAAATAAATATGAGTAACGCAGTTTAAGTGAAGTATACAAATCAGACCCACAGTATCAACATTTATATTAAAATGCTGTTTAAATTTGGCTCCAGTCGTCTGACAACGTCATGGAGGTCCTCGTCGTTTACTGTGCTGCTAAACGTTACTTCTGACGGGATTTCAGTCAATTTCATATTGTGGTAGTACAAAAATAATTATCAATTCAGTGTTAAACAGCTTTATTATGTACTGGAATAACATGTCTGTCGTTAGTTAACGTTGTATATATGAGCGCATGTTAGCTAACCTACATGGACTCTGTTGCGATATAAGCTAGCTTCTGAGTAAATTACTCTGAATCCATTATCGGACGAGAAGCCAAGCCTGGTCGTGGCCAATAAATAAATAATTAATTAAACAAACAAAAACAGTATTATTATTTTTATTTTATTCATTTATTCGACTATTTCAGTCACGACCGCTTTCAATACAAGATACATTTAGCCACGACACAAGTCATAGCTAAATGAAGCTACCAAAACAGAGGAAGCGTCGAGCTCCAGCTGAGACGGATACGAGTCTTTAGCTGTTGCTAATTTGGGATCAGATTCAATTTGCTACGTTACTTATAAACGTGTGAAATTCAACCACAGGTTACAGTTTTACACACACAGGTTTACGCTGTGGCCGTGTTTCTGTCTTCATGTCTAAATTTACTGCATGAACAACGCAGGACGTGTCGAGGCAGGGTCGTGTCCGATAATGGATGTGTTGATGATAGCTGCTGGATAACGGACGACGTTTCCACTGAGATTTTTATCATTATATTAATATTATTATTTTAATCATTCGTAACATAATTTAGTAACAATCCAGTTATGTATCCAGTCGTCAACAGATCTGAGTTGTATTTTGTTCCTATGTGGCAGATATCTAGTATCAAATGTTTTATCTAAACCTTACAGAAACCAACACCTGCTGGAGATGTCAAAATGAAACAGGTATTCACACTTATTTTACTAGGTTTCAGTCTGCTGTTGGAGGATATTTGTTTACTTTGTGTTTGTTTAAGTCATATCTTGCCTAAGACATTTCTTGAAATGTTCACCATTCATCTTCTTCTGTTGATCCTATTTTTTGTTTTGTTGAAGTTTCATTGATTTTTCTTTTCTTTCTTCCATTTGTTTTTGTTCCTTTTGTAAAAACCTGCATATTTACCCACTTATCTGCATGTTTTTTTTTTTAATCTAGTCTTCATCTTAGATTGACCTGATGTAGACACAGTAGACAGACCCCATTTGATGAGACACTGCATCAAGCAACTCCAAGCAATAGGAGCATTTCTTTCTTTCTCAGCAGCAGAGATGATCAAAAAACAGCTCGTCACTTCTGTGCTGTTCTCCTGATTTGTGCACTGCTCTTGTTTTACTGGTATATGATGGTAAAAATGGGTTGTTGTTCATGTTCCACTGGTGTATGACAAGTCTATCCACCCAGCTGTCTATTTTCAGCCACAGGTCTGGGGTCAGGTTGTGATGGCAGGGGGTCGAGCAAGGTAGTCCGGGTGTCCGGCGCCTCCTGAGAGAGTATATCTGTCATAACCTCTGCA
This sequence comes from Polydactylus sextarius, assembly GCA_016801845.1. Lineage (NCBI taxonomy): Eukaryota > Metazoa > Chordata > Actinopteri > Polynemidae > Polydactylus > Polydactylus sextarius. Next base: position 4,314,558 of record CM028920.1, on the reverse strand, counting down.
GTGTGTCTGCTTGTATCCACGATCTCATCAATTCAGTCACTACCTGAAGCCTATGTGTAGGGGTCGGAATGAAGGTCGACTGGTAAATCAACAGTCTCTTCACTTCAGCACTGGGCTTCCTGTTGTCGCTGCTCTGATCTGTTTTTTTTTATTGAGTTGTTGAAAGCTACACACAATATGTTAGCTGAACAAGACTAATTTGTAGCTACAACTACCCGTTAAAGATTAGCTATCAGAAGAGTACCCATCTCATTTCTAGCCCTGTGATACCTTCAGGTATGACTTTCAGCGAACCAGTATCCATGAAAGGTAGAGGTTCTCTTAGAGATTCTGCAGCAATATGTTACATAGGAACAGTATAGTTACAGCTCTGCCCTGTACTACTGAGGTATAAGAGGATAACTTGAAACATAAACTGGCCTCAGATAATGTACAGCTGCAATATTGATTCTGAGGCTTCTGATGGTGACGTGATAACCAAATTGAGAAGCTGTGAGCCTCGTCAGTGCGTCTGATGCAATAAATTCAGGCTCGTTTTACTTAAAGAGATTAAACAGATCCTTAGACGTCTCAAGACACAGAGCCAAGTAGGAATCTCAATGTCTCACATCACAGCTCACAAACTAGAAGCCATAGATATGTTGAAATTGTCGTGTTTTAGGAAAAGTTTTTGTTTGCTTCCATCTTTAGAATTAGTCGATAATTTGGTCATTGCTCTCATGTACAAGGTACAAGTGGCACAAGTGTGATCACTGAACTGTTTTTGTAGTATTTCATAATGTGTCCATACTCACCATTAATAGCCAGTGGGATTACTTGTTGTGGAAACACAGCAGATCGCTGGGATCAAACAATAGATCCATATTTGTAGAACTTACGGTAAACCTACAGCTTCTGACTCTTCTTCAAGGCCACTGTTTTTTTTTTCTGTAATGTCTAATAAGGAAAAGAAGTTGTATCGGACAATCTGGGTGTCCCCATTTTTTTCTTTCCCAATTCTCACTTGCGTCAGAAGAATCTCAACACTGACAGGTTGATAGCCAACAGGGGTGTTATCTAGTGGAACATGACTAACACAGTACAGTTACAGTATATCACTAGTCAACAGTGACACATTGCTCATAATACCACTAAAACAAGGGTGGCACAGCCTGAGTCACTTCCTGGTCTTAGCATCACTCATTTGTGTTGTTTAATGTGAAATAGCACTGAATTGGTAACTTCAAGGCGAGGCAGTGAAGATGAACCAGAACAATCACACAGTTCTTTTTAATCCATTCTGCTGTTGGGCTAGTATTAACTACTCCTGTTAAAATTGAACCTCATTCTGTTCAGGAACACAGTGGAACCACATCAAGTACAAATGCAGTGGCATGGCAGTGCACTGACCCAGACCCACCAAATTAACGGTGCTCCTTTCAGCACTCAAAGTAACCTTCCCTTGTGTTTACACCTTCACTTCAGATGGGATGGCACTTGCTAATAATGACCCACTCACACATAAACAAAACCGAAGAAAATGTAGTAAAATGTGTTTTCTTTACTTCAGGGTTTCAGATAAGCCTGTCTGGAGTTTCCCAAAGTAAGCAATAGACTCGCACACAAAGCACACCGACCTCTACTATTTGTGGGTACACCTCAGTAGTCTAAAGTGGTTTCCTTTCCCTCGCTGCCTTACTACCAAGCCACGTGTCTGATCATTCGCTGGCCACTGACTGCATTCTGCTGCCCTAATGACTGATCTGCTTCAGTGTTGAACTCCAGATTCTTCACGTGGCGATCACACTCATATTTACACAGATGAAAGAGGTTGAAATGAAACCACTGTATACTATTGAAACAGCCTGTGTGGTGCTCTGGTAGTTGGGGAGTCTGTCCACTGTTCACTGCTATGAACTGTCACAAATTCAGTTATGGCCAACAAAGATTCATTTTGCACCGGGGCTTAAAGGTTAAGGGATCTGTTTGAGCTGGTTGATCAGGGCATGGCAAAGAGAACTCAACACTTAAACACAGCACTTTAAGGCCAGCTAGCAGTAAATACCAGTTATATTATGGAGGTACATTGCATTAAACAGTCTGATAGGTGTCAGACACCTGTTGAATCAACTTACCTGTAACGTGATATGAGTTTAATTCCACTTAAATGAATCTTTAATGCGAATCAAGTGCTGTCTAAGTGTTGGGTCACTTTGATATCTGAAGGGAACTGTTGCACATTTTTAAAAGTTCCTCAGTGGAAAAATGTTTGGACTGGGATTCCCAATATCAACAGCCTGCAGCGTGGTTCTTTTTTGGCTTTGTTGCAGGAACAGCATCACCAATAATTTGAAACATAACGTGGACAAAAAGTTCCCCATTGAAGCTAAAAGAGCTGGAGCTGAGTCTGGGTATTGGGAACCCCTGTACATTTGGGCACTCTGCTTGTGTTCAAAATGCATTTTGTGCTTCCTCTGATCTTGAGATGAGCTTGAGATAATCCAAAGGTCTGTCAACCAACTGAATCGTTAAATCATGTTGACGTCAGAACCCTTCCATCTTTCTCCATTGACCTATTATTATGGTGCAAAGCTTAAAAATGTACCAGTATCTCCATCATATGAGAGTTTTATAGTAAAGACTTTACTATTGTCAATTGCACATGTATTGTAAAGGCTTATCTCAAGTGTTTTTAGTCAGACGTTAATGAAGTCTATCACACTGTGTGTATCCTCTGCTTGCATCAGCTGGTTGAACCCACAGTGTGGTGTGCATGTTTTGGGAATCTGGATCTGTTTGTGTCTTTATCTCGTCAGGTAAACGTAAAGCCTTGAAGCTGAACTTCGCCAACCCTCCAGTGAAACCAACCTCCAGGCTCCCGATCAATCCGACGGCTCCCTCGTTCCAAAACCCTCACATGTGAGTACAGACGTGACGAGACATTGAGATCACCGAACACACCTTTAAAACCAGTGCTGCAAGGTGTTATGGCCTTTATAACCAACCTCTAAATCATCATCATCAGTGTATCAAACCAGTGGATAGACACATTCCCTCATTTTTAAGTTTTTTGGGATGTGATTGACTTACAGTTGTCACCTTTAGCCAATAAGCTGTTTACTTTGTTACCTTTTAAACAAGCTCATACTCCCATCCCATATCAGAGCGCTCCGATTGCAAAACCTCATCATGGAACCTTTAAATGTTTAAGATTCACAGAAGCTAAGGGATTACTGATTAAATATTTACCATATCCACATCCATCTATAATTCATGTTGTTCTCATGGCTCCACACTGTCCTCTCTTCCTCTTCTTCTACCTTTTATCCTCCTGTGGCCTCTTCCTCCTCCTCCATCATCCTCTGTTCCTCCTCCAGAGAGCGTCTGAGGACACACAGCATCGAGTCGTCAGGGAAGCTGAAGATCTCCCCAGAGCAGCATTGCGACTTCACTGCCGAGGATTTGAGAGACCTTGGGGAGATCGGCCGCGGGGCGTACGGCTCCGTCAACAAGATGGTCCACAAACCGACAGGCCAGATCATGGCTGTCAAGGTGATTGACAATATGGACACGCTTCGCCTGAGTTTACATCAACCAGAACTACAATTATTCAGTTCAAAATACACAGTCTAGAGTTCTGGTTCATACATCCAGATACAAGGTTGCAGCTTCGCTATTTATCTTTTTTCTATTTATTTTTTCCATCTGAGAGAATAAAGTTAGAAACAAAACAAACAAACAAACAAAAAAAGATGTGATCCAAAATAAAGTTCTACATTTTAAGCTTTGGGGTAAAAAACAAAAATGAGCAACATCACGCAGAACAAGCCTCGAATTTAATCAGTGAGGTTCAGTCCAGGATCAGTCTGATTCAGCAGATCAGCAGGTGATTAATGGATTGATCACACTGTTCCAGTACAGTAACAGTATTTAATTAGAGCAGTGAATCAAAACAACAGGATGCCCTTTTTATAAGCAGGGAAAGGTGAAAACAAATGGACAAACTCAGGATCAATCTCATGGATCAATTTATCAAAAAAATGAAGGGTCCAGTGATTTCATGATGGATGTAATCATTACTGTCAGTTCCAAATTAGCCATAGTAAAATAGAAGTAAGCTGTATTCATTTATGATGCATAAAGTGAAAAGATCAGGGTTTGAATCCGTCACTCGAAACATCAGTGGTTTTTGTAGTTTGTGATTTTGTAGTAGTTCTCAAATTTCTCACGTTGAGAATCAACATATTCATTGCACTTATCTTTCTAATACTTCCCATGATTGTTTTAGTACTTAGTAATCATTTTTTGCTTCCTCTGTTTGACATCACAGCTTAGCTTGTCTCGTCAACTATTTAAGCCAATGCTCCACAGTAAGCTTGTAACCTAACAGCTGATGTAAAAATAAACAAAGACAAAACATGGTTTTTATGCACTTACAGTGATCTTGTGATAAATGTTTGGAACTAATTATTTCATCTTTAAAAACCACAAAACCACAACTCCTGGTGTACCACTAGAGGGAGCCACTTTTACAATCACTGCAGTAGACAGTCTGGACAGCGTGAGTGAGTTTGAGGGGTAATTGTGTTTTTGTGTCGTCCGCCTCAGAGGATTCGCTCCACCGTGGATGAGAAGGAGCAGAAGCAGCTGCTGATGGATCTTGACGTGGTGATGAGGAGTAGCGACTGTCCCTACATCGTCCAGTTCTATGGCGCTCTCTTCAGAGAGGTCCGACAAGCCACGCTACACTACGCCACACCTTTCTGCGGTCGTGTTTTGGCTTTTAAATTAACCGACTGCAACATTTCATCCTTCTCTGTTTCAGGGGGACTGTTGGATTTGTATGGAACTTATGTCTACCTCATTAGACAAATTCTACAAATATGTATATTGTACATTAGATGACGTCATTCCAGAGGAAATATTAGGCAAAATAACATTAGCGGTGAGTAGATGATTCAATTTTCCTTCAGATATTTTTATGTCTTCATATCGTGTTTATCATTAATAATGGCCGTTGTCTTCCACAGACCGTTAAAGCACTGAACCACTTAAAAGAAAACTTGAAAATAATTCACAGAGGTAAGTTTTTATATTGTTTGTGAACTTAATTAGCATTTATACCTTTTTATATAGCCTGTAAAAACATTGAATGTAATGAATAGATATAACTTATCTATATGAAAACATATAAATATATATCATGTATATTTGAATTTGCACTCAGACAAATCCTGTCTTTCACATGGTATATATGACTGTATGTTTCATTCTAGACATCAAACCTTCCAACATTCTAATGGACCGAAAGGGTAATATCAAGCTGTGTGACTTCGGCATCAGCGGTCAGCTGGTGGACTCCATAGCCAAGACCAGAGACGCAGGCTGCAGGCCTTACATGGCGGTGAGTCATCATCAGAGGTCCCAGCTAGGTCCATGTACGATGTGAAGGGTTGTGAGCTCGGTTTCATTTCACACAATCCTTAAAACTTTATACAGAAAATAACAGAAAAATATTGGTATTGTCTCATGTCCAGATGTATAGCCTAGAGCTTCTGAGGTCAGATGAGGGATTCTGTAAATCCAACCATTTTCAGACTCTTATCCAGGGTCAGGTCACATTAGCAGCAGGTCCTGTTGTCCATGTCCATAGCAGAGCGTTCCTAGCCACACTGAGTTGTCCCCAGGCTACATGAGACTGGCTACTTGTCAAATGTTGTGTGCCCACCCCCCAGTTGGACACGCAGCAGCTTTATTTCCAGCTCCTGCTCAATATCTATTTCCCTCCCTGCCTCCATCCTCACTGTGAACAAGACCCTGTGAGCAAAGCACAGCAAAGATCAATGGCTTCGGTGGAAGCGGTCGATTTGTGTTTGACCAAAACTGAAATGTTTTAAACACCACTGAGACACAACATGGACTTCTGATCCCAGAATAAAGATGACGTCTAATAGATTTCAGCTTTGGTTAAGAGGCAGAAAAAAACGCCTGTCTGGGTCAGTGACATATCTTTTTTTTTTTTTTTTCTGGTGTGTTTCTTGTTGCAGCCTGAGAGGATAGACCCCAGTGCTTCTAGACAAGGCTACGATGTCCGGTCTGATGTGTGGAGCTTGGGAATCACCCTGGTGAGAAATGTTTTCATGTTTTCATCATGTCTTATCTTTGTTAATGTCTGAACCAGTAGAGTTTGAACCAGTAAAACTGTTTGGATAAGGAAGATCAAGTGTGTGATATGTGTATGTTTTCAGTACGAGCTGGCCACAGGAAGATTTCCCTACCCAAAGTGGAATAGTGTTTTTGATCAGCTAACACAAGTGGTGAAAGGAGAACCTCCTCAGCTCAGCAACTCAGAGGAGCGGCAGTTCTCCCCCAAGTTCATCAACTTTGTTAACCTATGGTAAGCACCTTTATATTAACTATTATAAGCTTCTCATCAGTGTGTGATACATCGCAGAATTAAATATCCTTCACCTCAAAGTTTTTAATGTGTGCATTTGAGCAAGTGAGGAAGTTTGTTTGGCATCTGATGGTTTCTTGGCAGAGGTGTTAATTCTAGGAAAAGTTAGCCTAATTTTAGCCGAAGACGCCCAAAAAAACTCAAAAACGTTTTCTTTTTTGTTCTCGTCTTTTTCCGTCTTACAGCCTTACAAAGGACGAATCAAAAAGGCCAAAGTACAAGGAGCTTCTGGTAAGTTCTCACACTGTTTTGATTAGTTACTTTTGATTTGCACGTCCCAGATTGATGATTCAGATCAAATTTACAAACATGTTGTGAGCAAGTTGCTGTTCACAGATTTTAAAAAAGGATATTATTTGATTTGATATTTATATAAATAACCTGACCAGATTAAGTGTCTACAAAATACATTATTTAGATATAGTGCAGTGTTTTATACTGTAGTTACTGATCAAATGTTTCTAATTCTGTATGTTAATGGTGACCGATTATATTAGTAGTTTCAGTGTTGTTATTCTAAATAAGAGCTGGCTAGGAAATCAACTTTATACTTCTCCAAATAAATTTCTCTTTTGAGTCTTTAAAGCTGCACAAGCTAAATATTATATATGTCTAATATCTTTTGTAATCACTGGAGAGAGTTAGCCTGGTCCCTCCCATACTGCCTGTGACACCACATAGAATTTTATGTCGAAGTCAAGCTCTGTCCAGTAGTACAGAGGGATTTGATCCTGCCTCAAGAACGTCCGTCTGTGGGATCTTTGCCAGACCAAGCTCTGTCTACGAGCCTCGTGCGACAGCCAGGCTTGGAGAGAATGCCATTGTATTATAAAAGGTGTCACACATTGTTACAAACACATGCTCTCACCTACATGTTTCCAGCACCAGGGTGAGCTGTTTCCCACGGAAAAGTGTAATGTCCAAAGTTTCAGCCACTTGAGCAAGAGAACATGTTGAAACATTAAGGAAGTTCAGTCTTTTAGCAAGTAATTAAACGCATTGTTGATAATTTATATCTGATGTGAAATTAGCTGCCTTTTAGCTGTTTTTTTTTTTTCCTCTCACCTGCCTGACGTTCTGTGTATCTGTCCCACAGAAACACCCCTTTATTCTGATGTATGAGGAGCGCTTAGTGGACGTTGCCAGCTACGTGTGTCGCATCCTGGATGAGATCCCCGCCTCTCCTATCTCTCCTATGTATGTGGATTGACTCAGTTAGGTTACAGAGTGGGGGAGGAAGGGGAAGAGGCGGGTCGAGGGAGGGGGCGGGGGGTGGGACTAAGCTTTGTGATGCGACGCTTGACATCTTAGCCCTCAGAGTTATGTAGGATCACCTGTTTGTTCACATGTTCCAAAGAAATGCAAAACAAAAAAAAAAAAAAAAAAAAAAAAAAAAAAGGAACTAAGTCCAAATTGCCCGGTGCAATAAGATGAATCTTGTTAAAGCAAAAACCCTTCCACCTCCCATCACCTCATTTTAAAGTTAGTTAAACCTGAAATATTCTCATCACATCTTCAGCCAGAAAAACTTGAAGACATAACATTGTCTTAGTAAAAATGCAATGCGTCTTTTTATGTGAGGAAAAAAAATCTTAAAAAAAAAAGGAATAAGAGTATACTTGTACGGTTTACACGTATACTTGTACACAAAATACAGAGTCTACCAAATAAAAATGTTGAACAGTGACGCTCATAACGTATGAACAAAAATAGACACCTAATGAATTGTACATTGTGGACTGTATGTATGCATATGTGTGTGTTCACCTCTGAATCGTTGACATGTACAGATGTATGCCGATTGACTCTTCGTCTAAACAGAACACACACTCTTTTCACGCAGTTTGTCGTCGGCACCTTCACTCATGGTAAAAGAATGAGTATGCAAAAGTGTTTCTCTCTGAAAGCTCATGGATATGGTAGCGTGGCTTTACTTTTTTTTTTTTTTTTTCCAATATGCAATCTGTGAGCGCTTGTCTCGACACACGATGGAGACAACATACGTTTCTCACGTTCGCTGCCGTCCCCGGCTTCTGCCTCTCAAATATTATCACTGCATTTGAGTCGAAGCATAGGCAGATTCTCCAAGGTGCGTATATATGTAAATCTGTTCATTGAATCCAAACTCTTTGTCAAATCTGATTGATTCAAATCATTAAAATTATGAAGAACAAAATTTCAAAGTTTATCACCGGTGGCTAAAACCTGAAAAAAATGAGCAGCAGGATATGAAATGTTAATCGTATGCTAACAGATATAGCCACTTGGTTCATAGTAAATGTGACTGCGTGACATTTTAACTGATTGAGTCTCTTGAAAGTGAATGTGCTGAGATCAGATGAGACCATTTCTCCAGAGAGAAGTCACCATCTGTTGGTCTTGTTGAACTGCTAAAAGCACCTTTGACTGCAGACATCACATAATTACGATTTAAGTAGCTAGTGGCTGTAATTGACATAATCTGCTGTTGTTTAATTAGCGTCGGTGCTTGTCAAATCTAGCTACTACGCTGTCGGGGAACTTGATGAATTGGGTGCTAGGACTCAACCTCTAAGTCAATCACATACTGCCTTTCTCATGTTGTGCAGCGCAAAAGTCTAAATATTTTATCTATGAAATATAAAATGAGATGAACGTACCAAATAATTATGTTCCGTTTTGTGTTGTACAACTCGAACATGGAGATGTTTGACTGCAGCTAATGTTAGCATACATACATTTTATTATTATTATTTTTTTTTTTGGATTTCAAAAATGCTACTTGCTAAGACTTAAATGCAAAACTAATAGATGAGAGGCACAAACTGGGGCTAAGCCAGTGCTACATTGCCTGATGTAAAGTTACTTTAGGACACGATGTCCCTTCGATGTAAATGTGTATGTATATAGTCCATTTAGTCTGCTGTTTCCTGGCAGGTTCGGTTCGACGGTTAAGGCTCATTTTCTAAACACAGAGACGATCAAATCAAGTGGTGAGGAGATGTTGGTGCTGACTGGGTGCTGAATGAAAGTGAAAACATGTCCGTATGCTTTAGTTTGAGAATGAGCCTTAATGCTCTTCAGCTGCCTGTCCAAGCACTGTACAGTTAAAACTGCTCATCCACACTGATCACAGATCCACCATACTGCCATACAGAGGCAAACAGCAGTAACTATATTTTTTAAAAGTCCTGGCAAGGGTTTCCCATTGAGAAATATGAGACAAATGATACCCGTAAATGCTGCTAAACGATGTACTGTCCACCAACTACACAACTGTCAGGAGAGGACACTCGCTCCTCGGATAGTTACTGCTCTTTGACCCTTAAGGTCACCATGAACTCAGCATGTTCCTCCGTGACTCGGCATGTCTCTCTAGCTTGCACTGATGATAGAATGTTTCCACGCCGAACCATGTATTAATTACACTTGGGATCCATCTCCATAGTCTCATTTTGTTCCCTCACCTGTCTCTGTCTCCACCGCCGCTGAAATATTCAAGTTTACCGTTTCTGGCCAGGTGACAAGGGAAATTCGAGATTATTGAGATTTGTCCTCCGTTATTTCCTCTCAGAACGCCGTGTCTACCAGGCAGGGTCTCTCACCTGCACAATGGACATTAGTGGACAAACATCACACAGCTTGGAGTTGGCTATGTAACCAAACTGTCTTTATGGATGGTAATCCTTCAAGCCCGAGACACTGTAGAGAGTCGGGATGTGATAAATTACTTCAAAGTGTAAAGGTGGCTTTATTTAAACTGTCTTAGCCTTATCCTTTAGCCTAGCAAGTACAAATAATGTCAATCAAGAATGTGATATAGTCTACGATAATAAGCTGTGAGTATACAATAGCATGTTATTGTTACTCTTGCAGCTTAATGTGGAAAATTCATTTGTTTTCATTCATTCGTTGTAGGCTTTATTACATTTAGTTTCAGTACATTGAAGGAATTGCCATACCTGCCTGAAGTGACACTCCAGCAGGTGATGAACCAACGCAGAGATATCATCATAGCATAAGTTCCTGAACAAAAATAAATCAGTTCTATTTTTCTGTACCAATCATGATGAGTGAATCAGAACTTTATATGTAAAATCAGTGGAGCTCACCTTTACGTTTTACTCTCTACAGATGTCAGAAGCGTTTGAAAACGGTTGTTATTGTCGGAGTGTGCCGGGACTCACTTGTTAAAAACAAACTTGTGGCTTACTCGGGTGTGTTTTAAACATGAAAAACCAAGATGGTGGAGATGTGTTGTAGACCAGACATGATTCTCTTGAAGAATTCTGTCAGCTCTTTTTTTTTTTTTTTTTTTTTAAACAATTCTATCCGTAATGCGAAGTGGTGCAAACGCCTGAGAAAGCCTCATCGGTCTCATTCGACACAACAGAACAAGCTGTTTTAATTCAAACAGTCTCCAGATCTGTTCTTTTCTCTCATGGGATATGTTTCCCAGCTAACTCACCACTGGCGAATATGGATCGCCAGGGTACATGTTGTATAAATTGCAATTTACTAGAATGTTCATATTAGATTATAAGATAATATTAAGGGCAATGAATATTATATTGTATCTTTATCGAGGGTTACAAATAAAGTTCCCATGGAAAAGATTAAAAACCTGTATTGTGTGCTTCTTGTGAATTGGACATGAATAAAAAAAAGTAACTGCGTGAATAATTTTTTTTCTGTGATAAGTTTATTGCTCGTCTTTCTGTAGTATACAGGGATGCAGGCAAATACTGTTTTCTACAATAGTAAAGCAAGTCAGTGGCCAAGCAACATAGAGGCTTCTGTCAGGTGTGATGATCTTTTTCTTCTTTTTTTGAATAGGGGAAAAAAAATATTGTGTAATGAATCCAGATAATTTTTTTTAAAGGACAGTATATATTATAACAGGGGACAGAAGGTACTGAATATCAGCCTTTGCCTTGTATTCAAGATGGGCAGTGATAACCAAGTAACCCACCAAGTGCAACTTTTTTATAAGTAACAAGAAAAAAATCAGTATTTGGTCAAAACAGAACACAAAGTGACACTCATGTTTATAGAGGACATAACTGTGGATGCGAGAAATTTATTGGCCAATGCACTTACAAAAATAGAGCGACATTTTGGTAATAACGCTTACTCACTTTTCTTGCCAAGGGTTAGATGACGAGACCGATGACAGTCATGTAGCTGTGTAGTTAATAGCATGTTGTAGCTAGGAGGCTGTTAGCTTACCTTACTAAAAAGACTGGATGGAAGTAAGATTATTGGCAAGCTTTGGAGATGGTGTTAATGGATAAGTTAGCTAAACCAATTGTTCTTCGTTGGGGAAAGGGTCAACATAGACAGTGAATCACAGTTTTATGAGACGGGGGATGGTGAGAATTAAGTAAGTTATCATCACTTGTACGCTGGTTACAGGTTTAGCCAGGTTAACCATTTCCAGTCTTTGTGTAAGTTAAGTTAATGTGCTTCTAGCCTTAGCTTTATGTTTAGAAAAAGACAAATATGAGATCAGTATCGGTAAACTCGTGAAACACTCAGGAAGAAACCTGATAAGTGTATATCCCAAAAATGAACCATTCTTTCAAGTTTTTACATGAGTGGAAAACAAGTCAATGACTGACCAAAACTAAAACTTTAAAAAGGTGTTTTAAATTCTTACATTAGTCTACTAAACTACTGTGTGTCTAGGCTGGCTCTAGGTACATTTGCTGTGCTGTGTTATATGCAGTATTCACAGTAAAGATCTGAATATATTACATTTTCCTATTCACAAGTGCTAATATTGGGCCTTTCCACTTCACATCATTCTTCAAGGAAAAGTGTTTTTTTTTGTTGTTGTTTTTCTTAATAAAGCATGGCTTTTCAAAGTGGTTCCTTCACTTTGTATCACATTTTTTTAAGAGAAAGGACAAACAAAGAAATGTCCGTGGTCAAAATGGTCGCACTAAATGTTGTTTTCTGGTAAATCAAAAATAGCCCCACAAGGAATGCCAGTATAAATACAGGATAAAGTATAAATATATATTTAAAAAAAAAAAAAAAAAGCAAAATAAATAACTGTGATTGGCCTAGAAATGGAAAGAGTGAGAATTGTAAGGACAAAAATATTTATTTAAAATTGTGTATCTTTTTATTAACATTATTTCAATTTTTTAAACTGACTTATGCTGGAGCTTCTATATTAATATGTTGGGGAAAGAGTGAATTAATATGACGTTGTAAAGGGGAAATTGGTATAAAAATTGTATAATAAAAATATATTGCAAATAAGGCACAGTTTGTCTGCCAATTAAAACAATAAGACCAAAGTTTTTTCAAAGACATCAATTCTCTCCATAATGTCATCCTGTGGATAAATAGGCAAAATAGTGACAAAATAAAACTTGTATAAAAAAAAGGACCTTCAAAGGAATGACAACCACGTCTACACACATATTCTAAGTTCAAGCAAACTGTGATAAATGTGTATTAAGCTAGAAGTGTGCAGTGAGATTTTTTTGTCATATTTACATCAAATGAATTGATTACATAATACACTGATTTGTGGTTTGTGTCCCTTCCCACACCACTGACAAAATATGCAGACGTCAACTTTGTCTCTGTCAGTACAAATAATTATGATATTTACAAAATGGCCATACTAAGCAATCCAATTCACCTTGTAATTCCTTTCATTTTTTCCAGTAATACAAACATAGACTCAGAAAGTATACAATGATTGTCAAAATGCGTCTTCAAGTCTAGGTGGCCTAACACTGATATTGCAGGTTTGGTATAAAGGACTGTAATGGTGTACTTCCATCCTTCATGTGTCTACTGTCTGACTTATTTAACAGTTGTGCGATCATGTCAAGAAGCACCTTGTCTTTGGTTGCTGGTTATGACAACAACATAAGAACCTCATTTCAGAACTATAATTCTGGAGTTCAACCTCCATCATATCTTTGGCTGTTGTCTAATGGACTATTATTATAGAAGAAAAGTAAATTCTGGCACTTGGACTAAAGCTGTTCAGGGAAGAATTCAATTGTTCTTTGGTAAGTTCAGAGCTGATATCAGAAAATGGCTAGCTCGTTGCTAGCCAGCACTTGGGTGGTGTGTGTTTTGCTTTCACCAGTGCTCCAGGTGGAGGTCCATAGCAGAGTTCAAGTTAATGTCTGTGACATCAAGGAACTCTGTATTGAAGATGCTGGGGCCACTGGGTGGAGCGACGCTGAAGGCTGTGGTCGAACTGGGCGGCATCAGGTCCAACCATTCCATCGTTTCCCATGGTGTCTCGCTGAACGTCATGCTGACCATCCCTTGCACCTCGGGGAAGTTGGACCCCTTGGCGTTGATGGGTGACAGAGGGGTGTCGACCTGATCTCTGCTGGTCAGAGGTTTGTCCTGTGGAAGATGGTGAGGGTGGCAGTGGTGGTTGTGGGGGCTGCCGTAACCCTCGCCCTCTCTGTTCCCTTCGCCTTCCAGCCCTCCGTCCTCGGTAGTCATTTTAAGAAGGGCCACCTCCCCTCCCCGGCCAACCGGACTTCCCAGCAGAGTCTCCAGGTGGGTCTCGGTCATGTGATTAGCTGAATGGTTGTATGGGGGCTGGTTGGGGTACAGGTGTTCGTAGTGACGATGGAACCTCGGGATGATGAGGCCGGGACACCCTGGGGACACAGTAATGTGAGGTACAACTTTGGTTACAGAAGACCTCTCCCTCTCTTCTCTGGCGTTAGCTGGCATCTCTTGAAGAGAAACAGGAGAGGAGGGAGGGTCACAGCAGGAAGTGGGATCTGATACCAACGTGTGGGATACAGCTCAGACTGACTAACTTAGTGATTTGTATATTTTACACCAAATCACATATGCATTTGCAGTGCCAGCTGCAGTTTTAGTGACTAACATTATTTGTTGAATGAACATCACCTTACCTCCACTCTCTATGAGCACATCAAGAAGTTCATCCATCTGCTGACTTCTGGTCAGTTGCTGTTATGGTAACAAAAACAACATAGAGTATTTTTAATAACAGAACAATGTTTTAACTATTAAAAGCATAATCCAGTTACATTGAAGGGTTTTATATGAAAATATGCAAGATTTCAAGCAATCTACTGAGACTTGAAGAATAGAGTTTCTGTAACACAAACTTTTCTTGGAGACAGATTGGTTTATTGTTGAGGTAGATCTTTATCTAGCGTTTCAAGTTTTAGGCCAAAAAAGGTAAAGTTTAAACTCAGCTCTTATGAGTTGCTGAGATGTAATTTTATTATTTCTTGTGAGCACCACAAATAAAATACCTACCACTAATGACTAAGTTTTTTTTTTTTTTTTTTTTCCTGGGTTAAGTGACTTTTTTCAATGTTATCTTTTCTATGTTACTTAGCTGGCTAGTTTTCTGCGCCTTGCAGCAGGATCATGATCAAATCTGACATTACACTAAGCAATATCTTTCTTTCTGTCTTTGTTTTGTTTTTAATAATTGTGACTAAAGGTGTGTTGAGACCAAACATAAAGCAAGTTTTTCACTTAACGGGATTGAATGTAAAGTCATGGCAGAGATGCAAATTGCTGCTTTGGCTTTAAATGATGCGAACAGATGGAAAGACACATCTGTGTAAGTTAAAAATAATTCAACTTAATCAGTGTGTTGGGAAAACACATCACATCACATCACATCACACAAATCAGCGCTGGAATTCTCAGAATGTTATTGATAATCAGGAATGACAGACAAGATTATCATGGATGTCTGTGAGCACCCAGAGTTGTATGATACAATGTCTGTACTTTATAGTCAGAACAAAAAAAGAAGAGGGCTTGGAGAAAAATCAGAGAAACAGTAGTACTACTGAATTATCTGATTCCAGCTATCTGTTGTGTTTCCAGAAGGAGTTCTCTCACTCATTGTTAAAGGTGAGTGTGATTCCAGCTGTTAGGTGGTAGGACAGCTTTCGGTCAGCTTTCAGGAAGCAGTACTCCCATTGGCTGGAAGGATGAATCTAATGGTCATTCTGGTGTAAAATAAAATCTCTTCATGTTTGGTCTGAACACACCATCAGACATGGAGGGGGACATTTTTACAAAATAAATTTGTTGACTGCTTAAACTAAAAAAAACAAAAAACATTAATCATTCATTTATTAAATAGTTTCAACTAATACGAGTTATATCTGCCGTCAGAAAATGTTTGTCAGCTTCATACTTGGTAAAAGGTGAAAAGTGCAGAAAACAAAGCAAATGGATGAATAACAGAGGTGCATTAGAGGTGATGGACTTAAGGAGACAACAAAGATGAAGACAGAAGGAAAAGTGGAACTAGAGCAACGCCGATAGGTAAAATGAAATCTTTGGCCAGCCATGATCTACTGTATTTTAGCACAGATATGAGTTTACCTGCTTCACTGCATCCTCATAGCATGGGGGCTGTCTTAAGTCAGATGCATCTGAATCTGAGCTACTGAAGGCAGGGGGAGAGACCTTGCTCTTTTGGCCAACATGCCGAGGAGAGGGCAATACTGAAATCTACATGAGACATAGGTGGAAAGTGACATTAGCCCACCAATTAAAAATAGGGGAGCTTATCAAATATGAGTGTAATACAGATTTAAAAAAGGCCCTCGTATTTGAATAATCTCATCACATTTAACATTTAACTGTGACAAATGGGTTGGCGTTGTGTTCTTGTAAAGGAAAAGTCAGTGATGTGAGGAAATATGTAATGAAAACAGATGAACTCTTACAGAGTGGAAATATGACAAGAGCAACAATGAACCTCATCACAAAGGACAATTACATGGAGTCAGACAGATCACAAATTAATGGAAAAGTGAATGTGAGGTGATTTAGATCAAGTACATGACAACAGCGTGACAACATTGCAAATGTGCTTCACATTGACGTGACATTTACCTTTGGTTGCATATTCTGGTTCTCAGCTTTGGCCGATCCACTGTGATCAAGTCCGCAGTCGTTGGGAAAGACTCCTTGAAGGCTTCTCTGGTCAGAAGTGTAAGAACAGTTTGCTGGTTGGCCACTGTTTTTCTGCTGTATCTGTAGTGGGCCAAAAGTAAAATGTAACCATCTCTAGTAGAAATCAGCATGCAAAAAAGCCAACTGGAGGAACTGTAACATTTACTATGAATTAAAGGTGTTTTAGCCAGATTAGTCAAACTGATGACTAATGTAATTATCTGATTAACCACCATGAAAATTTCTGTATAGATAGTATTACCATCAGCTATACACTTAGCAAGTATGACCATGCTAATATACTGTAATATCTCAGATGGCAAAAATGATAAACATTATCCAGTGACAATCACCATTAAAAGCATGTTAGCTTGATTATATTAGCCAGAACTGGGTAATTTTTATTTTATTTGACTGGAAACAAATGTTTTCAGTGTGTTGTGATAACTTGGGCTGACCTTTCAACCATTTATTAAACCTTTTCCTGACAAAACAATGAAATCTGCCCCATAACTGGTGGAGATAATTACTGTGGAATTATGTGGAATTAAGTAAAGTTTGGTTTTGGTTAATTATACTAATGAAACAGCACAATGGGGCCCAGAGGCTAAGCTCCACAGCAATTATTGATTCATGTGTGCCATTGTTTTTGAGGTAAATAATAATAGTATATGTGGGAATATTTAATATTTTAATATTGAGTGTTGACTACCAAAGAATTGGCTGGTTTGGGGGAATAATTGGGTGATTTGGTGTCAGGTGACACTGCTGCTATACAATAATATAACTAGACTTCTCCATAGAGCAGATTAAAACAGGGATTTATACCTGCATGTTGCATGCTCTGTTGTTCCCTGGGGTGTGGGGGTGACTGCAGCCATCCCTTCCTATTGGCGGTGACAGTAGGTAGGGGTTATTAGGAGATGAAGGCTGGGGACTACTCGAAGGCTTTCCATTGGGAGAGTCTTGAGGTGAGCGCTGTGGACTGAGGAAATTGGACATGGCGGAGGGGCTGCCAGAGGAAGGGCCTGTGTCCATACATTGTGGCCCACCCATGTTAGAGACAGCAGTGTTGCAATGTCGCATATCCTCCATGTGGCTAGCAGGAGGACTCTTCAGCTGTTTGGGAGAGGACAGAGGGCAGCTGGAGGACAGGGACATGGGCTCCTGTTTGATGGTCACTCCAAAAAAATGCTGGCCCATCATGGCTGGAGTCTGCTGGTGGTGCATGGAGGTTTGAGATGGAGGAGGAACGGCATCCTGTGTTGCTCCATAGCAGCGTTTCCTCTTGTGAAGCTGCATCTTCAGCTCTTCAACCTAAAAAACATAGTCACAAAGGCACATGTGCCAATCAATATGGTACTTCTTGTGAAATGATCCTGTAACATTTTTAGAACAATATGTTTATGTGTAAATAATAAAATATATACTGCTAATAATAAATAGTAATTTTATGTCAGTGTTGTTGCACAGTGAGTTCTTCTACTAGGTAGGATACCTGTTTTACAATTCAAACCTTTCATTGGGGCCTCTGTAGCTCAGTTAAAGTGTGGTTTTTAACTTTACATTAAGGCTTTGGTACAGTAGGAGGCATTAGGAAAGAAAACAAGTACAAAATCAGTTGGATGGAAGTGTAAACAGATCAAGTAAGAACTACTCCAGTGCAGACTAGGATGTTAGGCAATTAGAGAAGTTAAAGTTTCTTAAAGGAGATGAGTCTGTGAGAGATTCTTGAAGATAGAAAAAGGGATTATTTTGGACAACCAGAGACACTGATTCCACCCACCTGTCTCTGTTCCTGGTGCAGCTTCCATGTCAGCTCTTCAATCACCTTCTGTTTTTCCACTAACATTTTGTCTTTTTCAGCTTCCAGGCCATCCATACCACCCCCCTCCCCTGCCCTCTGCCCTCCATTGCCCTGGTTTCCTCCTCCTAGACCATCTTCCATGCTGAGCTGAGCTGGGGACGGCTGCAGGGCAAACTGTGTTGGCGAGGACATGGGCACATCGCTGAAGCTGTCGGGAAGCGAGCCATTGAGGGACAGCTCTGACGAGGCTGGAGAGATAGGAGGGGTGGAGGAGGTGCTGGGGTAGTGGTAGTAGCCTCCCTGAGACAGGGCACTGGAGGAGGACGGGGACTGGTAGGAGGACAGGGACCCTGTAGGCGTGACAGGGAAGGTGACTGTGGTGATGTCTGACGAGCCTGAGGGGGATGAGCTGGTGTTGGAATCCATGAAAGGTCGAAGTCGCTCAATGAGGGCAGTCTTGGTGCCTGAGACAGGCATTCCACGAATACGCAGGTGTTGCCTCAGCTCTGATACCTTACAGAGAAACAAAACAGAGATGATTATGGTCTTATGGTAGTGGACTTCTCTTTTACAGTGACGATGATTCCTCTAAATGTGTTTCCTAATGAACACCTACCTTTAGATCATCAAGATTGGCTGGCAGGGGCCCAGGTTTGATTGGTGAGATGTTACTTTGATTGGGATATGTATTCTTGACTGGAGAGGAGGAGTTACTGTTGGCTGTGCTAGATGGACCACTGGAACTGCAGGCTGATATCTGCTCGCTGGATCCTCTATGATGAAATAATAGAAGTGGTTGGTCACTTAAAAGCAACATACAGTGAAAGAAAAACTGACTTTAAAGAATATACGCAATGTAACTAATGGTTCATAAATCTTTTACCAATGCTTTGTTAAATGGTTTTTAATTAAAAAAAAAAAACACATTTAATTGACCAGGGTTTATCAGCCAGATGCTAAAAACACCTTCAGATAATGTGGCTACTGGCATCATTATTTTTGGAATGACTGCATTTATAATGTGAGAGGAGTCGCTTGTATAAACAAACAATCCCTGAATTGTAACCAAACTCTAAATCCCTCATCTTTACAATGTGAGTCTTTCAGTTTAGCCCATTATTTTAGTTTTACAATCCACAACTTGTGGTTCAGTATCACAACAACAAACTCTCATTAGTGTCATTTCCAGATACACCAGACAACATCTCTTAGTGTTTGACTGCACACTACCTGCTGGGCACAGATAGAAACACACAGCACAGAGAAGCTGGTGAACATTATGAAGCATTAGGCATCTAAAGAGCCAGATGGCGAACAGCATGACTCCAAATAAATGCTAATGTTTGCTAACATGATCACGCCATCAAATGTTCACTATGTTTAAATAATCAGCCATGTGTCTATACACCCACTAGGGGGCATATCTGTTACTGCAGATCTAATATTTACAACTGCAGACATATTAACTTCTAGTCTTTTGGTTATGCTCTTGTATGTTTACACTTGTTCATCTGAGATAAATGAGATTTTAATCCCATCTATGTTGTGTTCATACAGCAAAAACCAATAATAAACTCGACAGACATTTGTAAATAGCAAAATCCTAATTAATAATAAAACCTATTAACTTTGAGTATTGGAGTTCATTTATAACCTTGGGAACCATAGCTTTACAAAATAATCTGGGATTATGGTCTTTTTACACTCTTTTTTTAAAAACTTTTATCTCATCACATGGTGTGCCAATACAGCCAATGAAGTGTGCTCAGTAAACAGGCTCCCTACACCGAATATGACCATGCATGCAGCTGAACGCTCCAGAGGTGAAAAGTGAATCTTGATTTAATATTATTTGGTCAGAGTACTTCACAATCAGCTGCCCATGAGTGTGACTTACTTGTGGCTCTGTGCCGGCGGGTGAGGCTGGTAGCTGAAGGCAGGTTGTCTCTGCTGAGCCTGGGCCTGTGTCTGCAGTGCGTGTGAATGCTGCTGTGACTGCTGCGTCTGTGAATGCGAGTGTTTCTGCTGGCTGAGGATCTGCAGCTGCAGGAAGAGCTGCTGCTGCTGAAGGAGACGGGCGTAGGCCGAGTCCATGGGCGGAGGAGACTTCTCTGCCTTCTGGTCTGGAGGAATGTACTGGTGGTACTTGAGCTTCTTCACTTTAGGCTTCACATCTTTGGGTTTCTTGTGTCGGTTCTTGTCTGATGTCTTGGACTTTTGAGAATAAAGATGGCATAAAGAGAAAATGTTAACATGAACGCTGATTATCTAAAAGTCATGCAAATATCAGCACTAAGTAAGAGTTAGCTGACCTTGACAATAGCAGGAACAGGTATGGGGGGAGTAGCCTGGCTGTTGTTGGCACCAGACCCTTCTTCCTGGCTTTGGTCAGGGGGATCTCTGGTTGTAGCGCCCTGTTCACAAATAAAAACAAGACATAAGTATTTTTTTTAAGATTTGTCATCTAGTTATGAAAATAACGGTGAAGATAATCAAGGCCTATACCAAGAGTTTGGTGTACTGAGTCAGGAAAGGCGTGAAAGGCCTGACTTTTCTTGTTATGGATTATCTACTAACTTATCACTTATACAGCTTCACATAACAGGTTTTCACGTTCACATAATATACCCTCTGAGCAATGCTATGTCTTCAGGACAGACTAGATGCTTCTGTGACTTATTATTGCATAGTGAGAATTCAGGTCTTCAGGTTTTGTGGTGGGCTGTCCAACAGTGCCACAGAAATACAAAATGTAGAGAGATATTACAAAAAATATAGAGAGAATACTACACATAAAGAGTACAAGAGATAGAATAATTTTGCAAAATGAAAATACAGTTTCCTAAACTTGATGCATCATTTCTGTTTAGAAACCAGTTCACTTGTTTGGATTTGCTCCAACAGGCTTCTCAGTCAAGTTGTTATATAATATCCTTTAATTTCTGTTAAATGATACTAAACATTTCTGTTTAATATGTTTTCTTCGCCACACATGCACACATTTCTGTCAGGATTTTCAAGTTGAAGTGAAGACATGTGGGGACACTTGGTTTGTAATAAAAATAGAATGATTATCCCAAAAACTGCACATGCATCGATGTTTTCAAAACAAAGGTATTCCAGAAAACTCAGTAGACATTTATAAACCAACAGGACACAGTGAGTTTGAGGACTCACTTGGCATATATTCAGAGGCACAAGTTTAACAGATATAAACAAGCTTGATATGGAATGAACTGAACGGTTGCTGGTGACCGTTAGAATGAGGTCATGTTGAGTGAAAGGTAGAAGCCGCAAGGAAATAAAAGCAGCTGCGCTGGGAGGAATGTGGCACCTGTCTAGTTCAACTCAGTCCAACGGTCAGTGGAAAACAGACGTGATGGTGCAGTTCACTCAACTACCACTGGATGGCAGAACAACCAAAGCTATCACAGCAACTGCACAACAATAACAGGAGTAAAAAGAAAGATTGAAGGAACAAAACGGATTGTATTACTGTGTGTCTACCTGTCGTGGACTGGTGAGGGCTGGTGAGGAAGAGGAGGAAGGCGCACTGCCCACGGCCTCAGATGAAGGACATGCCGAGCCTTGTGACTCATCGCTGTGGTGCTGCTCTGGAGACAGACTCTCGCTGCTGCTGTCCTCCTCAAACGCATAAGAGTCATCCTGCTTGGGGAACTTACCATGGTTTACTGAAAGAAGAGCAGACAAGGAGATGAGGAGGTGGTCAATTAGCTCCAAAGCTTTATTCAGTGGGACACAAAGGACAAATGTGTTCTGTCTTTGGGTTTTCTGTTTGTTTTATTCGTCATTTCCATGAACTATGGTGAACATGGTAGGTTAAAGTCAGAAAAAGGATGTTTGTCTAAAAACTGATGGCTGTTCAGATCATACTTTTACCAATTGCCTTTGTTTTCATCAAGTAGTTCATCCGGAGGTTTGTTTCCTGATGTTTCCGTGTGTTTCATCTCTTCTACAAATCCAGTTGCAACTTCCACAATGCAGATGCGAGAACCAAGTCACCTTTAATTTTAAAATGTTTATAGCAACTAAGGAGTGGTTGCAATTTACATACAAACGTTTTAATTCCTGGGTTTAATTTCACATACAATACACTTTGAAAATACTATGAAAAATGGTAATAATAACAATAATTTGGTGAACATTATTTAAATAAGCCCTAAAGCACTGCTATTACTAATATATGACCCATTAGTCAAAGCAATCGAAGGGAGAACAGGTGTGTTTGTATGGATCTGCAAGCTGCACATGGCTGCACGTTGTATGTAATGTGTGTGACCAGTGGTGTTCACACACTGCCTGTGTGTCACTGACACCTCGTACCACACTCAGCCCGGAGGTGTTACGCCGTGTGGGTGAGAGAATGACACCACCACTTTACGTCCACCGCTCTCCTGATTGGCTGAGCTGATAGTGAACACTACTTTGATTGGAGGAGCCAAGAGCAACTATCTGACAGGGGTGAAGGGACAGAGCCAGGGGAGGGGAGGTGGTAAAAGTTTACGTGTGTGTGTGTGTGTGTGTGTGTGCAGAGGTATAAGATTCTCTTTTTGTATCCAAACATGTGACAGTCAGGAACAGATCCTGGTTTCAATCACAGCACCAGGCTCTTTCTGTGCAACTCAATGACCCCGCAACACACACTGATGGAGCTTGGCACACAGTTCAGACCACAGCATTGTCCTTCCACCTGTTCACATTTAACCCATTCACACAAATGCTCTTACAGGTTCACATGCTATTTTGCTACACACAGTCCAGCACGCGTTCTCCATCTTCATCATCTTTAAGTCAATCCGATGTCACCAGCAGATTGAGATGGTAGAATAACAGGAAATCTGAGAGCTGTATACACTTCCGCTTTTTAAGTGGCTGGTTTGGAAGTTACAGCGGGGTCACATAGTTTCCAAAATCAGCGGACAGAGGTTGAAACGATCGTCAGGACTG
Source organism: Polydactylus sextarius (assembly GCA_016801845.1). Lineage (NCBI taxonomy): Eukaryota > Metazoa > Chordata > Actinopteri > Polynemidae > Polydactylus > Polydactylus sextarius. The sequence goes on along the minus strand of CM028920.1, from coordinate 4,291,414 downwards.
CTGCATGTAGGGACACAGAGCTTTAAGGTGAGGGGTTAATGCTGCAGACGAAGTGGAATGCAGCAGCCTGGTCATATCATCAGCTTTTGTAGGTGGCTCTCTGCTGGAGCCACAGAGGCCAACAAAGAGGCATACACACAGGTACACACACACACACACACACACACACACACACACACACACACACACACACACACACACACACACACACATACACATACACAGGACACACTGAAATCCAAATACACTTCTACACTTCTAAAGAAAAAGGGTGGATCCAAATACAGCTGCTGTTCATCTCAATAAACGGCACTCCCTTCCTCCAGCAGAGGTAGTGTAAACCAGCTGACCACAGCCTGCCGACTCCTTTATGCAACATGTTTACTGGAAGCTCAAGGGGGCAAATATAAAACTACTAAAAGAAAAAAATATTAGAAGTGTTGCCAAGAATGCTATAGGGTGACTAACATGTTTTGGATTGGAAGACAAACAGTGTGAGGTTAGAATGACGCAGTGGGACGACCAACTGTTCATTCGGTGCTAAATCAATAGAGTGTCTGAGTGTCCGTTTAGTTAATTTGCTTAAATCAAACACCAGACGGAGAGGAAGGGGGAGGAGAAGGAGGAGTTGGGGAAGATCTCCAAAGCGCTTCCCAAACCCTTGAACCCGAAGTTTGCCTTCATAAATACTCATACCAAAGGAAAATTAGCCTGTTAAGTGCCACAATAACAACATTTTTGGAGATCCAGACTGATGACAAGAGATTTTCTGGGGATAAGCATGCTGATCTAAAAATGTAAATAACGTTCTCTGCGCGAGGAAAGCAAATAAATATTTTCCCTCGGTAATAAATTTCAAATCACACCAAGAAAGAACAACAGGAAACATGCACCAAGTAACAGAGGTGCACAGGTCAAGAGGTTAAGACTTGGTGCTACGTCAGCCTTTATAAAGAGTCCAATAAATGAATAATGATGTTCTATAGAGTAGATCACTGATGTGCTATTAAAATCACTACAAACATGGATTGCCAGGTTGACAAACACAGTCATTCCTCTCTGTTTAGTTACAAATGTTGATGATCCATGAAAATTACAACATCTTTTCTGTAGCTAATAAGAAAAAAAGTTCTCGGAAACTTGGAATCTCCCCAAAGATATCAATATCTTGTACCAGATATATAAAATACTGGTTACTATTAATGAAGCTACATGCACATTTTAAACCTACATTTTAGATTAAGCTAAAAAAAAAAGATCCACTTCATAGTTTTATTTTTGTGCAGGGTTACTTAGGGTTTAAGGTAATCAGAACACCTCTGGTGGTAAAATCAAACACACCTTCAGTCATTGTATTTGTGTTAAAGCTTGTCAGTTAATACACAGGCCCTCACACAGCTCTCTGTGCTGTAGGAACACAGCGTCCGTATAAGATCTATAATAAACATTCTACTTTTAGTTGGCACTTGTTTGACAAAATGATGTGACAGTGTTGAAATCCAGCAGCGCAGTCGTTAAAGTAGATTATAATCTGCTGCAGAGTGCTCAGTGTTGCTGACTAGAACAATGGTTTGTTAACTCTCACACACACACACACACACACACAGATAGTCAGAAAGTGTATGTGAGCTAAACTTAAAAACCAAACCATGCACACAAACACAGAGACTCTGGCAGGTTGAGATGCAGCAGGTGTTAAAGGTGTGTTACGTTACAAACGCTGCTGCAGCGTCTCTCTGCTGGTACCTGTCACCATGTGGTCAGAGTCAAGGGGAATGATTTTCTTTTGGACCAGCTCCAGAGGACCAGGCCTGAGAGCCAACTTCTCGTTCAGGTCCTCGGCGAGCCGGGCTCGCTTCAGCCTCAGCTGGGCCTCCAGAGAGAAGCTGCCCGAGGCTGGGTCTGCACACACACACACACACACATAGCAGGACCACACAATCAACAACATGGGACACACATGTCTAAACATACCGCAGTGCTGGAAACTTATTAAGCACAGAGAGTTGTATTTACAGTTTTATTCCTCTACCTCATCATAAATAATTTAAACTCTGAATTCTCTATATTTATCTGACAGTGTTTTTTTTACTTCCTACTTTGTATGAAATTGAAGATTTTAAAACAATTTATAGCAGACCAGAGGTAAAAAAAAATAATAAAAATAAAGTAGTAGAAATTAACTTGACTTCAGTTAGATTCAGATGTAGACAATTATATCTGATTACACAATAATATGTAGCTTTTCACTCTCATTGCTGTTACAAACAATAAATAAAGTTTTAGGAAATGGACACACGATTAAATCCAAAACTAAATCATAAAGTCTAAGTTGTTTGGCTGCATTGTATGTAAAAAAAAAAAAAAAAAAAAAGTAACAACATTTTTTTTATAAGGTCAATAAAAAGATAAACATGTTTGTTGCACTTTACAAACTGACCACAGACAAATTTTCCAGAGGATAAATGTTGAATTTATTCTCCACATAATAATAATAATAATAATAATAATAAACATTTACACAGCTCCCACTACTGTCAGTAATTAAATTTTTCTATTTTGAACGAGCTGTAATATTGACTCAGACGCTCCACCATCCACCAGCAGCACCGTCACTCACAGTGAGAACTAGAAAAATAAATGGAGCGGCTGTAATTAAAGAGGCTGCAGCAGGTGAGATTTTCAATCTCTCTCTGTTACATCCAATATAAATAATCACAGTGGAGCTAAACTGGCCCCGGACCATGGTCTGTCCACAGCGCTCACAGCTCCGATCACCAGGCATTGAGCAGAAAACAGCACATCAGTTTGATTATACGAGGGCAAGAAAGAGCAACAGCACTTATTTGGTCAAATATGATTTTAGAGGAATATTTCTGAGGGACAGAACAGAACACAGCGCCAGAATGAAATGAAAGATACGGAGCTTTGAGCTGGACTGAAAAATGGAGCTGAAATGTAATGCTTGATAAAAAACAATTCCAACATTAAAATTAAGTTAAGATTAATTTCCAATATTAAGATTTCTTCATCTCCAGATACAGAAAATATTTGGCTTAATATCTCATTCAAATGAGACAACGACAGGATGTTTCCATGTCGAGCCAAGAAGAGAAGAAGAAGAAGAGGAAGAAGAAGAAGAAGGGATAGATGAAAATACTGAAGGAAAAAAGGAGGAATATTTAGGTGAGAAATGGGAAGGAAAGGTAAGAAAACAAAAATGATGGCTGATAGATTAAAAGAACAATGATTTACATTTGATGGAGGTAAAATACAAGGCAAATAAACACATATATGAATAGTAATATTAATGTAATCTTAGTAATAAGTAATGTTGCAAAACGCCGGTGGGAATTAACAGAAAGATTTAAAATAGAAATGAAAGATGAAGTAATGATGGAATGATAAAAGAGAAAGAAAGGAAACAATTGATAATAATTGAAAATGAATACAAAAAGATAAAAAAGACAGTAGAAAGAAAGATTTACCTGTTAAAAATAACAATAAAATAAGTTGATAATGGAAAAAAATGAAAGAAAGAAACTATTGAAATCATCTGTAGAAATAAAGTAAACGGTGAAGTAAAGAAAAAGGATAGAAGGATGGTTTAAAGGGAATATGTTGAAATAAGAAGGGTGGAAAAAAAGAAAAGAAGGAGAAAGGGACCTTAAGGACATTGCTGGATGGAGGATGGAGGATGGAGATGTGACACACTGATGGAAGGGGTTGTAGTCATAGTAGTTGAGTCCACACAGAGTGACACCAGAGGATAAAGGTGAGGGGATGTGACTCAGGTAAGGTAGATGAGTGTGTTCTTCCTCAGAGGAAGAGGAAGCAGCAGCTGTCAGCCTGTGGTCACACTGAGCTGCCTCCGTCCACCAGCAGGATGACATCATCCTCTGTTTATAACTGGGCTGTGTTTCACCCGCCGCCTCACCTGTCAGCGAGCGGCCTGATTTAAAGCCTGATCTGACATCACAGGGACTCGTCGAGCTTTAAGTGTGTTTAAACTGTAACCAAACTGCCTAAAATGTGTTGTACTGTGGCCACGCTGGTCCACACGGGTCTAATGCAACATGATCCGGTGAGTCTGAAGCCGGCTTACAGACTTTTAAACATTCTGCGGCCGTATTAAAACATACACCCACTTTAAACCTATTGCAATACATATACCTGCTGCTTGTATCTGTCGAATGTAAACACTACACTAAGAGGTAAGACGTATGGTGCATTAGGCAGGAATAATTCCCTTTGTGTCTCCATCTACTCAGGATTAAAGCAGTCCTGTCGTGCAGATGAAAACCGGTGTGTTTTTATGCACAAAAGCACACAGGAAAAAGCACAGTAAACCTGAAGCTATTATCTTTATGAGGAAATATTAGATTGTATGTGTGTGTAGAGTTAGACCTGTGGCCCGGCAGGCAGACAGTGTGCTCCTATGCAGGCCACACGCCAGTCAGGCCTGAGAGGCTGGGGAGGATTCTTGAATAGCCTAATAAACACCAGATGTTCCCTGGGTAATATATACACAGACCCTGTGCCGTGTCCATCTCCCCAGCAGGAATAACACAGCCAGGCAGAGCCAGCCAGCATCTGAAGGATCACAGCTCACAGCAGGAGGAGGAGGATGCTGTGACGCCCTGAAATATGTCTTTTTTTATAATTTTTTATTATTCGAGAGGGGGGGGCAAATGATGCTTTGGCAAGTGATCTAGTGTATGAGTGTACTCGCAAATACAAGTCTTTGCAACCCTGTTCCATCTGTGCCACTGCCTGCAATCAAGAGATAAAACAGCCAATTGAAAGTTCTTTTTTTAAAAAAAAGGGCACCGGCCAATTGCATTTCTCCTTGCTGCCTTATCTGTGACAGACTCCTAGAAACTGATAGGGCCTCGTCGGGCCTCTGGATTCCGTTCCCCCGCACACTTACCAGCGGTTTATCTGGAAGCTGGAGCCTCTGTGAAATGGCAAACGGTGCCAGAGATATCATTCAACAAATCCCTGGCCCTGCAGTCCCCAGTCCCCTTGTTTGTTCTTACAGATGAGTAAAAAAAAAAAAGACAGAGAGAGACCAAAAAACTGTACACTGGCATCACTCAACAACACAACGCTGCTTTAAAGTATCAGCACTGGATAAGATCTTTAGTTTATAAGTGTCTGTCTGCTGTGTACTGTCTTATTTTAAACAAACGGACGGAGCTTTTGCTTTCTCGTGAATATTTGAATTTTGTGGCGTGTGCTACATGTTGGCCATCGATGATAAACAAGAGAGCTGCTAACATTGAGCCGCTGCCCTGACCTAAAGAACACACGGGGCCGTTAATCGTAGCAGCGACCAGGATTTAAGAGAACGGTCGTTACGGTCAGGTCTACACGATCTCCTCACTTTGTCTGGTGTGATAGAAAACGTACAGAGACCAGAGGCCTTGCTGTGATCAGTGTGTGTGTGTGTGTGCAGGCTCTGAGCTGTAAACAGGTATGTTCTATGTAGATTTCACTGCTGTTTCTTCTGAGAGACTGAGAGGCTCTTCTAGCAGCGAGAGCATTCCTGTGCGGTCACTCACCAACCTGTCTGCCTACTTGCTGGCTGCCGACACTGCCTGTCTCTCTGCCTGTATACTTACATATATATATCCACCTGCTTCCTCCTGTGCTTCCACCTTCGTATCTGCCACTACCTGTGGATTAATCTGTCTCCATGCTCTGGATCTGTTTCTGTCATCTGTCATCTTGACTGTTTTTTTCTTCCTACCAGTTTCTCAGCCTCCATCTCTGAGGCTTCAATCTTCAACATCAGTTACACACTGCACTGTGTCTAACCTGGATAACTTGTGGGTTTCCACAACAACCAGCAGCTGATTTCACTGATTGATTCTTCTCTTTATCTCCCCTGTCTTCCTCTTTTTTATTCCTTACAGGCAGCTGGCATCTGATTCACTTTTCCATTTTACATGTCAAACTCAATGATTCGATTCAAGTGAATCTTGATGAGGAAGTGATGCTTCTCACAGTCGTATTCCAAGATTTTCAGAGTAATACTGATTGAGCCAAGGGGCCAAATCTTAAAAGGCCAGTAAGTGCAGTAAGTGTTTGTGTTTCCCACACTGAACTTGAACATATGAATTTTGAAAACCCTTTTTCGTCATCGGTTCACTCACTAGCTAATCATGTTATTTCCATATTTTAAAAGTCAAATTCATCAATACTTTTGACTTAACAATGAAACAAATTACTTTGTGGTTTACAGACATAAAGTTGTAGCGTCTTTCAGGCAGATTTTGATTCATCATTATCATCGTTTTCACCTAAACACAGTGGATAATTTGCTGGTGGAGACCAAAACCGGAGCTACAAGTGAGTGAGTTGCACTAATCAGGAGGCCTGAAACATCGCTAATGTTGCTCCATGTTTGAATGAGCAATATATTGCCAACAATTTTACAACAATATGCAAATATTTTTTCTCTATCTTGCTGCCCTGCCCCCATGTGGCCAAAAATATTTATGCTTTAATCAAAATGGGATACTAAATAAAAATGGTCCAATGTATTTATATATTTTCAACACAAATTTTTATGAAAAAATATTAGGAATCCAACCATAAAGATAATTTTATTTAACCTGGTTTAAGGACACAGATAGAAATGACACTGGCAATAAGACTTTAAAAATAATGCTTCATTGTTATTTGAATCTTTCTGTAGAAGCAAGAACACTCAGAGGTTAGACCAAAACTATCTGCATGACCAGACACTGAGGAAGCTAGAAAAATCCCCCTCTCCTACAGTTTTTGGTTGATTCACAGAACTGAACCTTCACCTGTAGATGTTACTCACTGGACCACAGTGGGATCCGTTCCCACTGCTTGTTCTTTGTGTTTTCTTTTCCTCGCATCCAGTGTGTGTGTGTGTGTGTATGTGTGTGTGTGCGTGTGTTTGTGTGTGTGCTTGCGTGTGCGGTAACTCAGTGTTGGAAGGCGTTACTCACGAGGCATGATGCCTTGGTCTGCCAGCTGTTCTCGTGTCCTCCTCTGCTGAAGTCTTAACTGTAGGACTGAAGTTGGAAGGGATGGGTGGGTGGGTCGGGGTAGATGGAAGAGAAGAGTAAAAAAAAAAACAAAGGGAAAGATGGGACAGAGATGTGGAAGGACAGGTAAGGGACAGAGGAAAAAGCAGGAAGAGAGACTGAGAATTCAACCCACTTTAAAAAGCTGTTTTCAATCAATTTCAGCATCATTTCAGTTTACTACAGGCTGAAATAAAAAAAAAAAAGCTGCCCGTGTCCATTTGTACTGCACCAACAGGCGCACATGCTATGTATATAGGCATCTATATATACATATGCATACAGAAAACACAGAGGAAAAAAAAAACAACACTGCTTGCTCACAAATATTTCTGTGAGCAGGATGTAGGGAATGATAAACACAGCTCCTGGCTTTTAAACAGATCTGCTGTGCAGTGTGTGGTCTGCGGCGTGTGTGCACGTTTCAGCGTTGCTCTGTACGTGTGTGCGTGGAAGTGGTTCTAGGTGGGAGTGTGGGGTCATAAACATAGAGCCTCCCCCATGTCTGTTGGTCTGCCTGCGTCTTTCTTTCTTTCTTTCTTTCTTTTTCTTTCATTCTTTTCCTGTCTCCCGGTCTGTGTGCGTTTTTCCTCCCTGCTGTTATCTGAAGGTCTCTCAGTCAGATCCTGAGTCTGACACACGAGTATGAAATGTTCCTCCTTTTCTTGCAAGGCCCTAATTACTTTCTGCTTGTCTTCCCATATTGTTAATTATCTCCGCTCAGGTGGTTTATGTTCGTGCAGCTGTCGGCTACACCGGGACTTTTATGAATTCCCTCAAACTTTCCAGCTTTGACGTAACTTCGACTGTTAACAATCGGACTCCGACGCTGGTGAGCTCGGGTGCCACATCGCAGCGCAGCGTTCTTGTTTCTTATGTTAGAGCACCTCCATTACATAACGCCGGTCCCTTCCCCTCATCTAACATCTGCTTTAGTTTACAGTGAGGGAGTCGTGACCTGGCGGTCGCAACATCACAGAGAGAACACAGGCATCTGAAAGATGATCAAATTATGTAAGTGATACAACGCCTGATGATGAATTTACAGAACATGTGGGTTTAGTCTTCTGGCATGAAAAGAACAAGGTGACACTGAAATGTAAGTGTTAGTTTTAGTTAATGCTGCAGATTTGCTTTTTGTTTTGAACTCCAGCGGCGTCCCTGCTTCTCTGTTTACTCAGTTTACTCAATTATTCAGTTTGAAAAAGAGCAGCAGCTGCCATGTAATCTGCTCTTTCTCCTGGGCCATGAGGACCTGAGCCAGACCACTGACCATGGCGTATTCTCGCTGTCTCGCTGTTTTTGAAACTTAAGACATTTGTTCTAACTCGGGGGCTTTTCTTGACAACAAAGGACATACAAACCTCACAGCCGCATTTACAAGTTTTCAGATTTATAGTGTCAATAAATTATCATTAGGCACAAGCTCACACTGGAGTGGTGATAATTGCACGAGGCGGCGCAGTGATACTCTGATTTATCGTCCTCCTGTGTCTCACACGTCCACAGAGAAAGAAACAGGTTAGTAATAACACCACGCTTTTACCCTAAAAACTCCACAGCCCGGTCGCATCGGTTACATGAATCGTGTGGAACTTCGGCGCAGCGCACAGGAATGTGTTTGCGACAGATGTATGAGCGGTACTGTATAACATCTAATAAACAGGTATTCCTAAATGAAGTATTAGGTTTATTTTAGTCTAATACCTCTGCATGCAGTGAAAATCCACCTTTTTAAAACAGACTCTCGCATATTTTATCCCTCGCAGCCTCAGACAGTTTAGAGGCAGATTTGTGAACATTTGTGAGTCGGAGCCAGTAACGTACTGTAGCGCAGCCAACAATACAGC